>CM053788.1:596953952-597586452 GCA_028749045.1 Cupressus sempervirens | reverse complement strand
TCTCTCAAGATATCGAATTTCAGACTTCTTATAAGTGTTGGAAAGATAATTTAAAGCACTATAACTTGGTATAGGTTTGGTTCTATAATTTTGAAATTTTGTTAGGTTTTAAGATCTTGAAAGTCAAATGTTATTTATTTTGAGCAAAAATTAGGGCATAACTTGGGCATACAGAGTCAGATTTTAGACTTTGAGTAGTCAACGAAAAGCTCTTGGAGAGCTCTACACATTGGTTTAGATTTGGTGTAGGTTTGGTATGGTTTATTTGGTAATATATTGATCTAAAAAATTTATGATATATATTAACTATGGTAACATTGTGAGTTTATGACATTATATATTTTGGAGATTTAAGATTTGATGTCATTGTATACTCAATTCATATTTCAGATTGGTCTCATGATGATATGGTTATCACTATTTGGTTTAGATATGTATGATGACTTTTTGGGTCTACAAGTTGTGCAATGCTGTAAGTAGTTTGTACTTATAGGTTGTATTTATAGGTTGGATATGGGTTGTCTTTGCCCATTGACCTCTCATTATTGATGCATATTTAAATTGGTGATTTGGACTTAGGTTTTCTATGCCCTAAGTCACATGATTTGCTAATTTTTCTTCAGATAGAAGGGATGAGATGTTGTTACCAGGTATAGTCATGGTGGAGGATTGTGGCTAACTATTTTATACTGACAAGTTGGACATATAGAGAGTCAGATGTTTGGTTCATGGATGTGATCATGGTTTCATAGATTTTAGCATGACATGATTAGATATATAGGTACATCCTTGATGTTCATTGGTTTGGATTTTTGATTTGGTTATGGCAGTATATCTTCTTGGTTCAGGATCATAGTTATTTGGTTTCTTTTGAGGAGCTCACGATATGCACTTTGAGTTCTTTGATGGTTTGATGCCTTGGTTGATTCTCATGGTTAGAGGATAGTTCTCATCATGATGTCATGGATAGCTTGGATACATAGTTTAGTGGGGGCTTGTGGTAGTGATGAGGTGGCAGTGCAAGATAAGTTCCTAGTTTGGTTTATATCTTCTTGGGTTTGGAGATTTTGGTTTCACTTGGTATTGATACTTTGGTTGTATGTATAGACCTAGAGGATCTTCATGTAGCACATAGATGTTATGATTCCATGCATGACTTGGTACCACAGTTGAGTGGGAGTTTTTTCAGCATTGATATATTTTTTGAGTATTTGCAGATGCTAGAGGTCTATCTTAGATCTTGCTGCTATATAAGCATCTTTGACATTTGGATGGTGCACTTGTTATCTTCATGGTGTGTGAAGATGGTTAGATCTTTAGGACTTATGAGGGTTCTTGGTTATCTTCATGGTATGTGGAGATGGTTTTCTTCATGGTGTGTGGAGATGGTTGCATCTTTAGGACTCACAAAGTTTTTGGTAAAGGTGTGGTTTATGCTTTCATTTGGCATGTTATCCTTGGTGTTAGGATGGTTTAATTTTATGTCATGGTATAATATTGATACACATTTAGAGTTTTGACATGTTATAGTATATTCATATGGAGCATGTTATCTCTTTATTTGAGATGGTTAGATCATGTTGTCATGTTTATGTTCCTGAAGCCATGTTTGGAACTTTGATAATGATCTTGATTTAGTTTCTTGATATTGAGTACAATGATCATAAGTTGGATACTTCATGATATTGCTATGTTTCATTTTGAGTTGGCAAGAATTGATGTGTTATAGGTGCTCATGGATACTTAGAGATGGTGGTGATGCTAATTTCTCTTGGATTAGAGATATATTTTTTTGGATGGTTCATGGTTTTAGGAAGTCTGAGGGGCATTCACCTGATATGGACTTGAGAGGAGATTTTTTTTAGATAAGTCTTGGTTGGAGACTTGGATATCTTGATGAGAACTTTTATTCTCCACTCTTGGTCTACTTAGCGTTTTGCTACTTGAGAGGTATAGCCCATTATTTCTCTCAAGTGCATTATATTTATGCTTGTCTTTCATGGATATGGATCTTGAGCTATAGTAGATGATTTAGTTCTAGAAGTTCATTTGAGAGATGGTTTAGCATTGGTTATCTCCATTTACATATTTTGTTATGCTAGTTGATTTTTGGAGATGGTTTTATATTGGGCATATTCCTTGGTTTAGGAATGGTTTAATGAGTTTGATCTTCTTTTGAGAGGTTCACATCCATAATTAGTTATATGATATGGTTTGGGTGTTATTGTAGCTTCTTGTTGGAATTTTATGGAAGAAATCATACTTGCATAGTTTATATCTAGAAGTGTGTGTAGAAGGACATGATATAGGTTATGATTTGCATAGTTTCTCTTTGGTCTTGGTTATCTTCTTGGATGTTTGATTTTTCTTGCATTGGATTTGAGATTGGTTAGAGACTGTGATCACTGGTTTGTGCTCATGTATGTCATGTGAGAGATGACATGGTTATTCATTTATCACTTTCCTCTATTGGTAGTGGAGAGCTTGAGAGACTATTGGAGACTTGTTATGAGAGTTTTTCTTGCATGTTATTGGTTTATGTATTGTGGATGTCCTTGAGACTACATGGATTCACTTCTTTGAGATGTTGTGAGTGGATTGGTTATAGATTTTTCACTATCTTTTGTAGTGGGAGCTTCTTGGTATATATGTGGTAGGTATTGCTCTTGAGGCTTTTGATTGTAGGTTACAGATTGGATATGTTGATGATGTGAGATTCACTTGGTATACCTTTGTAGGTATGGATAGTTGGATGGGTCTGCCACTTGTTGTGGGTGCTATTTTAGCTACATATATTTTGACAACTATAGATACATGTGATTACCTTTGGATCATGTTTTTTATGCTTAGAATTTCAGTTGGTACAAGATCTTATGATCTTTTAATGTGATAGATTGGGTGCCTTTCTCTTTGGATGGCTTCTATGTATGTCCAGTTGTAGTGGCATAATAGGAGGTGGCTTATTCATGTTTGAGATGCTTTATACTTTGATTTTGTTTGGGGTATCAGGATAGAGAAAATGGTGTACTTTGGTCCATGATGGTGGATGTGCTAGGAGGGATTGTTCCCTTCTTCATTTATGTGGCTATAGATTAATCCTATGCAATGTATACAACAAGTGGAAGATTGTTGAGACAATGGATGTAATGGATGTTGCACACATTGCATAATATTGTTATATTATATTATATTATTTTATTATGTAATGTTGCACCTAGATGGGCATGCAATATGTAAAGATTCCCATGGGATATACATGATGAGTTGTATTGTAACACTGTGATAATATTTTATGTAATTATTTAATATTGAGGAAAATAATTAAATTTTTAATATTAAAAATAGGGTCAATTGGTTAGGTAGCACATGGTTTTAGCACATAGTTTATGTAATGCCACTTGATGGTTTTGTGGGACTTGCTACTATATAAGCAACCACAAGGGTAGTTGTTTTAGTGAGAAGATAGAAGGTAAAAAGAGACATCAAGAGTCAAGTGGGACAAGGTTTAACAGGTTAGCCAAGGGAGCATTTGTGAAGGTTAGAAGCATGGCATGGGATGTGTGGATTCATGCTTGTTCACATAGATTGCTTGGTAGTGGCTATGGCTTTGAAGGATTCCATGGTTTTATTGCAATGGTATTTTTGCTAAATAATACATGGTGATTGATTCTTTTTGAGGTTGGGTTTTTCCTTCAATAAGGGTTTCCCAGGGTACATCTTATGTCACATTTTTTTGTTGGTATGTTGTCTATTCTCTTGCATGTGGATTTAAATTGCATATTTGTTTCATATCTACTATGGGTTATGTGGAAATGGTTATATTCTTTATTGCAAGTTTTCTTACAAAAACCACTTTGGTTATTTGCAAAACCCCACGATGACGGTCAATGACCAGATCATTGATGTCTTCCTCAGTAAGTTTTAGGTTGAATTCCTTCTCATCAACCACTTTCAATATTGGGATCCTTACCTTCCTCTTCTCTTTTTCCTCCTAGAAGGGCTTATCCCTTTTTAAATTTTGTTTCAAGTTCTAAGACATAACTTTAGTCTTCTTCCCATCAAAAAATTTCAAGGAGAAGTATGAATCGTGTTCAACTAACTCATCATAGTCTAGGCTTAATAGACTCTCTAGGTTTCTCATCATCCACATTTTTTTGAGGGGTCTAAATTTCTTTATCTTTGGTTATAATAGGAGTACTAATCTCATCCCGAGATGCCTACATATCTTTTGTTAGTATTAGGCAATAAAATTGAATATAAATATATTTATGGGTAAAAGCACAAACTTGTGTCACCATTTTGTAAAGGAAAAGGCTAACAAAAGTATAAATGTTCACCTTCAATGACATAAAATTGGTATTATTATTTTGAATTTGAAAATGAAGTAAACTAAGGAAATGCGTTGAAATGGATGAAGTTTAGGATTATAGTTTTTAATAATTATTTTTAATAAGAATTGATATGTTTTCCTAATTTTTATAGAAAAAAATTTAGTTGTAAAAAAAATGCTGAAAATTAAGGGTCTAGTTCCCACCACAAAACTAGATGGCAATAAAATTATTTCCCTTTGATCACATACTATGTTATAGATAACATATAGAGTTAGAACAATCAAAAATAAAAATCTGCTTTAAACCTATATTTTATCTTTTATAATGATTCAAACTTCAACTCACCTTAAATCAATAGTTTTCATTTCCCACTACATTTTTCAAAACAAATCTATTCTAACCAAGAGAAAATTTGTACATTCTAGAAGAGGACTCTCTCCTCTAGAATGTCATATAAATTTTAAATTTTTTTGATATGATTTAATTTTTTTTCTTTCTCAAAATTGACATCTTTCTGAGTGTTAAAATACGTGCTTGTAGAAATTTAGTAAGTACAATATATTATATCTAATTAAAACACTATAAACTCTATATGATAATATTCTTGACTTTGAGCTCTATAAAATGGTGTTTATATGTTATTAAAAAAATCATAAAAAATAGTAAGAGGTATTGAAATGCAACTTTTCTGAAATAATTTTATTTTTTAGTAACTGGATACAAACTAGTACAAAACATGCATTTAGTAGACATTTTCAATTGGAAAAGTTGGAGACCATATATAACTTAGCTAGAATGAACTTATCTAGATCGTATGTTTGAAAAAAATTAAATTTTTAGATATAAATTCTCAAATTTAGTCATTCTGATAAGTCAACTTGAAAGGTGACAACTTTTTACTTTTACCCTTATTTTTGAGTATGAAATTTTTCTTTGGCTCATACATACATACATACATACATACATATAGCCAAAATCATCTTTTCTCTTGTTATTGACATACATACATACATACATACATACATACATACATACATACATACATACATATATATATATATATACATATACATATACATATACATATAGATACACACACACACACACACACACACACACACACACATAGCCAAAATCATCTTTTCTCTTGTTTTATATATATATATATATATATATATACACACACACACACACACACATATATGTATATATATATGTATATATATATATGTATATATATATATACACATATATGTATACATATATGTATATATATATGTATATATACATATATGTATACATATATGTATATATTTACATATATATATATATATACATATATGTATACATATATGTGTATATATATGTATATATATATATGTATGTATGTATATATATATATGTATGTATATATATATATATGTGTATGTATGTATATATACATATATACATAATATATGTATATATATATATATATATCAGTAACAAGAGAATAGATGATTTTGGCTATATATATATATATATATATATATATCACAAGAGAAAAGATGATTTTGGCTAAGGGAAAGAAAGTAGGTATTTTATATGTTTTAGAGTGCAATGGTGAATTGAGTAGCTATGGAACTTGCAGATAGTAATGATAAACTTTGGCATAAGAGGCTTGATCATATATTAGCAAATAGGGACTCAAAGTAATGCTTCAAAATGACCAACTTCCAAGTCTTAAATCACACAATTTGGTATTATATTAATATTTTCTTTATGGCAAGCAAAATTAGACAAACTTCATAAGGATGGGTCATGAGAAGAAATCTTCTCCATTAGAGCTTGCACATTTCAATATTTTTGGTTCTATAGAGGTAACTTCAATTAGTGGCACTAATTTTTTTAAAATAATTTTATTGATGATTGCACTTGTAAATTTGGGATTTATACATTTTGAATAAGAATCCAAAAAAGTTTATGAAATTTAAAAGTTTTAAGGCTATGGTAGAAAATCAAATTGGAGATAAACTTAAATGTCTATTAAGTGATAATGGTGGAAATATTTTTTCTTTAGATTTTGATGGTTTTTGTATATATCATGACATTAAAAGGATTAAAATAGTCTCTTATACACCTTAATAAAATGGTGTAGCTAAGAGGTTGAATTGGACTATTTTGGAACAAGCTCAGTGTAAGCTATCTAATGCTAGAAAGAAAATTTAGGTAGAGGCATGTAATACATCTATTTATTTACTTGAAATTGATATCCTTCATATCATCTTATTTTAATAGTATGGAAGAGGTGGACTAGTAAAAGAATTTCTTTTTCTCATTTGTGAGTTTTTGGTTGTGATGGGTATGTTCACATTCCAAAGGAGAAGAATATGAAATTAGATTTTAAAACCAAAAGGTGTGTATTTTTGGGGTATTGTGAAGATCAATTTGACTTTTGATTGTGAGATCCAATTTCCCATAAAGTCATCCATAGTTGAGATGTAGTATTCAATCAAAAATCATTTTTTAGGTTTGCATAAAATTATCACTAGTACAGATAATTATTTCAAAAATGATTTATTTGATAATGGTGAGAACACTCACAAGACTCATTGTGTTACATTTAATCCTATTACTACTATTATGACTTCACAAAATCTTAGCCTCTCCAATAATACCCAAATTGCACCTTACAAAATACCAATTTTTCCTCTTCTTATAAATACATCACCCACTATTACCTCACATGTTTCTCTTAATTTTCCCACTATTATTCATACTGATGTCACAAGAGATAATATTTCTTCTTTTTAACCTCCAATACAAAGTCCACATGTTATAGTTTCTATACAACAAACCCAACCTAGAGCTTATCGATTGAGTGGTCACCAAAGTCCCAATGTTACACCCTCATTGGGTAGTGAATATACAATAGAGAAACCTTAATCTATTCCTACACATCTCCTTTTTTGACTCCACATGGACCACTCCATGTTGCTACTGGTGAGAAATATTTACATACCTTGTGGCCCCTTCCTTTCTTGATGAAAGAGAGGAAGAGGCAATTAATTCTCATACTACCAAATTATACACACTACAAATTAGTCTTTATCAATCTATACTTCACTTGGTGTATTGACTCCCTCCCAAATTCCACCTACAATTGCTTCTAGTGTGGCCTAGCATACCTCCTACTATCTCAAGAAAACTAATAAAGGTCCTTAATCTATGGATTATTCATCTCAAACTCAGCTCATGGTCTCTTCTCTCCTACACACAAGTATTCAAAATCAATGTGATGTTCGGGGCCCTACAAAAATAATTTCATATTAAGTTTTAGGAACATTGGATTTAGAGTGATCCATAATCAAATGTTAATTATGGACAAAAACCTAATCCAATACAAAGTCATAATAATGAACAAGATATTCAAAAAACAAAGATCTATGAGAGAAAGAAAAGATGCTCGTAAGTTTCATGAATGTAAATTACTTTTTTCTTTATATTCTGATTAGTTAGAACCTCATAGATTTAAGAAAGCATGTAATGATGTAAGTTCAACCGCATTGCATGGATGCCACGAAAGATGAAATGGAGTCTTTGAATACCAGTCATACATGGGATTTGGTACCACTTCCACCAAATCATAAATATTTAAAAAAAATGGGTATATTGGATAAAAGAGGAAGAATAAGGATCAAAATGATATAGGGAAAGATTAGTGGTGAAAGGATTTTCTCAATAAAAGGGAATTGATTTTAATGATATTTTCTCTCCAAATGTAAAAAAAAAATGATTCATTTGGTACTAAGTATAACAACATAATTAGATCATGAGATTGAGAAACTTGATGTAAAAATAGCATTAATACATGGTGATATTGAAGAGGAGTTATATATACATGGATCAGCTAAAGGGATTTGTTAAGTAGGGGAATAACTATTTATGTTGTAGATTAAAGAGGAGTTTGTATGGGATGAAGCAAGCTCCATGGTAATGGTATTTAAATTTTGATAATTTTATGACATATCAAGATTTTACTCATTATGAATAAGACCCATGTGTTTACTACAGAGGCTTCCTACTTGTGAGTTTTTTGGTTTTCTAACTTATATTGATGATATGTTGGCTACTAGGAATAGTATACGAGTTGTTCATGAGCTAAAAATACATTTGTCTCTTCATTTTTCCATGAAAGATTTAGGGGTAGAAAAGAGGATTCTTGGTAAGGATATAATAAAGAATAGAAAAAGATGGGAAATCCTATATTCTAAGATCCTAGTGTAGGAGCACGTAGGGATTGTCACTTAATCCTATGCATTTTGGCTTGTAAGTAGTCCTAGCAAAACCACTAGAGAATAAGGACTTGCTTGGAGTCCTCAGAATGTGCTTAAGTGATTAGGATTTTTACTTCATGAATTAGTGGTGATTAGCCTAGTGTTTGGCTTAGTTAGGTTAGAATAGGCAATAGTTGTCAAATAGTCAAACTTGATCAAATAGTTGAATCTAAATCCAAAAACATTGTAATGGTGTGAATAGACTTTAGATAGTCTTAAGGGACTAAGTTGGACCTACTAGTGTTCATAAAAAGGGGTGAAGTACTTAGATTTCAAAAAGTGTAAAAGTTGTCAATGAATACTTTGCAACTTTGCAAAGTTGCATTCATAACAATTAGCAACATTTCTCCAATGAACCAAGAATGAGTTGGAAGTTGGTTTAAGCATCTAGAGCATGTGCATCACAAACATATAAGCCCTTTTAAAACCCATTTGGGGGGTTGGAGGACATTTTTGTTCAGAATACACATATGAAGCAATAAGGAATTCATAGTAAATTGTTCATAGTCATCTTACAAGCCTAACAAGATAAAAACATAAAGATGTGTCACCTTTTAGGCTGACTTATCAGAATGACTAAATTTTAGTAATTCTATCTTAAAATAAATGTTTTTCAAATATGTGATCTAGATAAATCAATTCTAGCTAATTTATATACGACCTCACACTTTTCAAATAGGAAATGTGTAATAAATGTATGGTTTATACTAGTTTGTATCTAAATACTAAAGAAATAAAACTATTTCAAAAAATTGACATTTCAATAACTCTAACTATTTTTTATGATATTTTTCCAATAAGATATAAACACCATTTTATAGAGCTCAAATTCAAGAATATTATCTTATAGAGTATACAGTGTTTTAATTAGATATAGTATATTGTAATTAAATAATTCTACAACTACGTATTTTCAGACTTTAGAAAATGTCAATTTTGAGAAAGAAAAAATATGAAATCATATTAAAAAAAATTAAAAATGATATTAAATTCTAGAGGAGAGAGACCTCTTCCAATATGTATAATTTTTCTTTTGGTTAGAATAGATTTAGTTTGAAAAATATGGTGGGAGTAGAAAACTATCTATGTCAGGTGAGTTGAAATTTGAATCATTATAAAAGAGAAAATATAGGTCTAAAGTCAATTTTTATTTTTAATTGTTTTTAGCTATATATGTTATCTATAACATAATAAAAATAAAATGGAAATAAGTTTATTTCCATATAGTTTTGTGGTGGGAACTAGACACCTAATTTTCAATGTTTTTCAGCAACTAAAAAATTCTCTTTAAAAATTAGGAAAATATTTCAAGTATCATTCCAAATAATTATAAAAAATTATAATCCTAAACTTCATACATATCTACATAGTTTATTAGTTTACATCATTTTCAAGTTCTGAATAATACTATCAATTTTATGTTATTGAAGGTGAATAGTTATACTTTTGTTAGCCTTTTCCTTTATAAAAGGGTGTTACAGGTTTGTGCTTTCACCCAACACCCACAAGTTAATGGATTGAATTATGAATTTTTTTGGCATGAATATATATATTTTCATTTCTATTTTTAGGGTGTGCAATTTTTTTAAAAAGTTCTTTAGTTTTGATAGGAGTTAGAAAATCTTTTCACAAGTGGCTTGTTCATTGGTCTAGTTAGAGTAGTTGACACAAAATATCCTTTAGCATGGATTATACTAGGTGAACCTTCATGAAAATTTGGAATCTATTAGAGTAATGTATATACATTGTACATGTGTAAATTTTTCTCATTATGTCATAGTTTTCTATTTTTCTCACCAAACTCTAGGCGAGCCTAGGTGTGCCTGACAAGGTGTCTCGGTGATTACAAAGAGAAAAATGATATGAACTTGGATTGGTCTTTGCAAATAAAGCTTGGGAGTGTGAAGAGAATTATATGAAGGTAATAAAGCCAAGAGATGGGAAGATTTAGAGTTCAAGTAATATTTCCACAGTTCATGTAAGAATAGACAAAATGGATACCTTAGAAACCCTTGCAAATAGGCCTATTTCTAGGAAAGTATTGTACTGACATATTTAAGGGTCAAGACTTAATAAATATTGTAGAAAACTGAAAATAGTATTAGGAGGTGAGATTATTTTGGGCACTTGTTAAGATATTTTACAAGTTATGCTCCAAAAACCCTATTAGGAGGGCTAATTGGTACAAAAGGCTACTATGCCTAATTGACAAGGTTTAAAGAGATCAATAGGAACATGTGGTATCTTTTGACCTTAAGGACTTGAAAACCCTTCTAATGGTTTTTTTAAAAGCTATACAACATACTCTAACAACCTAAGAGTTCTTGAAAGAGAATAGTGGAGTTGGAATGGATTGATCTAGTAATATATATAAGGAAATTTGGTGTGATTAGTGAATGAGAAATGATACTTGATAGAGAGGAACTAGTTAGGAAGGTGGTGAGCTAAGTCAAGAGAAACATCTAGTGAAGGGTTAGAGAGAACCCTAGTAAGGCTAAGGAGAGTTCCTTGTGAGGTCCTAGGAGTGATCTAGGACAAGACCCTAAGGTCTTCCACTATCAAAGTGGTGTCAAAGACCTAAAAGACTTGGGATAGGCATGATATATGTCTGATTTGGTTAGAGAATCATGGTGACTAATGCTAAGTTAGCTAAGGAGGTCATATAACTAAAGGAGAGAAATATACTCCTAGAGTAAGCCCTGGAGACTTTGAGGAACATATTGGATGAAGTTATAGAGAAAGTTGATAAGGTGAAGGTTTTCAGTTGGAAGTAGATTAGGACAAGGGAAAAGAAGTGGATGAGGATGATCTAATATCTAAATTAGACCTTCCACTATAAGAATAACTCTTCCTCAAAGCCATCAAGGAATTATTTGCAAGGCACTAGAAGGAATACCCATATTCACTAACAAAATAGATACAAAATTAGTGGTGGAGTGGATACAAGGCATGGATAATCATTTTTAGTGTGAAGGAGTAAAAAAGGCTCAAAAGTTGAAGGTAGAAAAGGAAATATTAAGAGGAATTTTGACACAAATGTTTGTACCCTTGCCTAAATTTTTTACCTAAAGGAAACTTCATGTAACATGGAAACAATCTCAAAAGTGTGGGACATTGCAATTAGAGATTGAGTCTCTAGAGAAGGCCAACTTCCTTACTATCAGGGTGCACCTATCTATTTCTTGAGAGGAAAAGGGGGAAGGAATGCATAAAATAAAACTATGTATTCTAATATAGAGTTGGATGATACACCAAATTGTATTATTCAATCTTATCCCTACCCAGGGAAGAACAGTTCATCAATATAATCTTCAAATACATAGATTCTACTTTAGCTTTGACTCAACAATCATGCACAGATTGGAAATCAATAAAATGGTACATGGAAAAAAATTCAATTTATATCATTCAAAGATTAATATACATAGTATATAAATAAAGCATGAAAGCAATACATCAATATAAGGGAAGAAGATATTGCATGATATATTAATGAGAGAAGGAGATATAACTGAGAGTTATATTCATTCATAGGAAAAAGGGGAATTATAGTAGTAGAGCATAGAATGCAATTTCTATAGAATTAGAGAAAAGAATGACCCTTGAAAAGATTAAAAATATCCTTTTATAGTTCAAGCATAATTGAGAAGACTTATGCCTTAAGCCAAAATTTAACCACTACCATTTAAATTGTAGAGAACAATCATTGTCGATCTAAAGAAGATTTGATTGAGTGTGTATCCAAATGCAAAAAAAATATGTTTGGTATATTTTTTACCCCAAAGAGATATAAATGATGATCATAATTGCATGGTTGAGTGAATGGATAACTTAGGGTAACAATAGAATGTCCTTTTCATCAAATAATCATTGAGATCATCAAAAGGTGGTTGCAATCAATCCAAGAATTAGTTCACCATTAAAGAGTTACTTCTAATAGTGTTTCAATGTGCCACATCAGATATATTATCAATTCAACTATCAAACTTGACAGGTGCCCCAATATCACCAAAGAATTCTATTGCTTCACCTAGTCTTCTATTTTCTTGTTGACCTATGGATTACTTTGCATTCATGGCTTTACAACTTATTTTCCTCATTAACTATCTAACCCTGCAAAGCCATGACCTCCTTAGATTTCATATTCATCAGTACTTTGTAGCCTACATTTACTCTATCTTCTTAACCATTGTGACCTTTTGAAACCATACTTAATTATGGTTGCATCATCGAAACTGCCAACTAAATTCTTCCAATAATCGCTGTGAATGAACAAAACTATGAAACTAATATTCATCACACCTTCATGACCTTAAGCTTTAATTTCAATATCAACCCTACAAACAAGTGAACAAGGTATTTCACTACAATGCTACTCTAACCTTAGGTTAGCCTTGACCCTTTGTAATGGTGCAAAAGCATATAATCTAAACTGATGTGATTAGTTTCACATAGTCGTAACTTGAAATCACTTAGAGATAAAATTGCTTGTGATCATGCAACTAAAACAAATCACTCTATCACAATTTTTAATTGGATGCTAGCCCTATGAATGACAAAGCTATACTAACTATTGAGAAGACCATGTAGCCTCCTTGATAGTTAAGTTTTAACTACCTGCGATCGAGAAAAAAGGGATAATCACATCATCACATCTTGAAAAACCTCCTTCAACATAATTTTCTAAGGCTTAGGGATGTATAAAAGAAAATTCAAACAATTTTGTTGCTGGAATTCTTTAGAATAAATGGGGAGGGGGGAGTGTGAATCAATTATCCAAGGTCTAGATGTATAAATAAAACTTTTCACAGCTTAGTGAACCCACAAAACATTAAACATCATGCATGCATCCATAAGATTATGTAACTGCCTAAAAATTTTAGGTTACTATCAAATCAATTTGTAGAAATCCAAACATGAAACGTAACAGATTCAACAACACACATGACAAAATGATTTATGTGGAAACCCAATCTAGGAAAAATCACATGTAACATGCTACCCTTTTTAACTAAGTTGCAGTGATGCCCTATGAAAGGCCAACCCTACTAAAGACTATAGTGTACACTATTAAATGTGAACATATTAGGAGTGATCCTTGTTAGAGAACTTTAGACTTTTCACTTGGAATGCCACCCAATTAAAGGATTTACAAATGACTATTAGGTCGACCTTAATCCAAATGAATTACCCTAGACTGATACAATTATTAGAGAGTAATAGTAAGGCTTGATCTAACAACTTACAACTCCATTTGCAGATTACAAATCTCTATTTTAGTCCTCCATTCTACTTGGCTTTCACACATTTCAACTCTGATAGCTTTTTCAACCTTCAAGCATCCATACCCTTAAGCCTTCTTTCTTAACATGCCAATGTAGACTCTCAATTAGGTAAATGAATGAAGCAATGCCCTTGAATCCTTATCTTTCTTAGGTTCTTGCACATGACAACCCTTGATTCTAACCAATCATCCCTATAAATAGAGAATTAAGATATTTTTTCATTCATTCTCTATCATCTAATTTAGGCTTATGAAAGATTAGGTAGGATTCAATGAACCTACCCCTCATTCCATATCATTTCTAGAAACTTCTCCTTCAATCCTCTTTAAATTCACCTCAAAATGGTTTGCCATGAATTCTATGCCACTAGCTCATCAATCTTATCTTCCACCTGGTTCATGCATTCCAAGAAAATAAACTTGTTAGCTTAGATCTATCGAATTCATGATCTTTCTAATAATGTTGGCACTCGACATTAACTTGCTTCTGATGCTTGGCACAAAATACATTGCTTAACATCCTTTGAAAAATCACTCAACATGAACTAAAGTTTACTGGTGCTCAACATCAACTAAACTTTACTCAACATCCACTATTTATCTTGGTATACACTAAAATAGACTTTTACTTAAATCCAAATGATTTTCTGGTTAGCTTGCACTAACTTTGCTCAATAGCTACTAACCATTTGGTCAAGCTTGGTAGACAAACATTGTTTAACTTGTTCTTCTAAACTTTCTTATTGTAACCAACCTTTGCAACCTTAAGTTGATTATCAATGCACTATGATATCACTATCTTAGTTGATTCATGAACTCCTTTTCATATCATAACTCAACCTTTCCTCTAGGTTTTGTTGTTACATCTTTTGATCAAATCCTCTTCATCAATCAAATAAGTAATAGTACTTAAATCATATAAGCAATTGTCTTACTAGAAAAATAAAAGGTTTGACATTAGTGACAAAAAAATGATTGAAACACATTTATCATACTTGTACCAATCTATTTTCAACAATCTCCCTCTTAACAATCTTCCTCTTTGGCATTGATGGCAAACCAAACTGATCAACCAAATTGACTTGGTTAAAATAGTAAGACCAGTGTAATACCAAAAAGAAAATAATTCCTTGTATAGAAATCTCTCCCTCTATCAACAACTTTCATCTCTTGAATAGGTTCCAAAATTCTGCTTTGTTTTGATAAATAGACAATCAATTCATCCTGATGAATCCCTCTAAATGAATTACTTCTTATATCTACCTTCTATAGTATCTCCCTCTTACTTGGAAGATGTTATTAGTAGATACACTTTCTTTCTTAGTAGATAGCATTTCTCCCTCATACTGTGTGTTAGGATTTCTCCCTCTTTGCTCAATGTCTATCTTACTCATATCTCTCATTCTCTTGTATATATCTTTTGATCAATCACTATCTCCCTCTTTGACAACAATGCCAAGTAATTTTCATCTTAATATACAAATATGAACTTCTTCAATTTCTCTTTAGTCACCATACTTGTGACTAATTTGTAGTTTCAACTCTTTGATTGCTTTAGATAGCTCCTAAAGTAAGATCCACTACATCAATGTGTAAAATATGTTGATCAACTTGTTTGACATAGGGCACTTTTTATTTCTTGGATAACCATTAATAGGGGTATCAATCCTAGTTTACCTCTCAAATACTGATGAGCATCCTTAGGTAATGCTTTTGTGAAGATATCAACAATTTACTCTTTTGTGTTAGTAGATTCTATCTTTAGATCTTTATCTTGAACTAATTTTCTCAAGTAATGATGCTTGATTTCAATGTTCTTAGTCTTTTTGTACATCACATGATTATTCGATATATTTACATCACTTGTATTATCACAATAAAGTATCACTAGTTCAGTGATCTCTCCCTTCATACCTTTGAGTAGCTTTTTGAACCATACAATGTTTATACAATTTATAGTAGCAACAACATATTTGACTTCAATAGTAGATTGTGAAGTGCAATTTTATTTCTTGCTAGTCCATATAACTAGCCTCTTGCCTAAGAAAAATGCTCCTCCATTGGTGCTCTTTCTATCATGAATGTTGCCATCCCAATCAGCATCAATATAGGATCTTAATTCAAAATTTTCATTTTTCTTGTAGTATAGACCATATTCCTCTATTCCTTTCAGATATATCATTATTCTCTTTATAGCCATCAATTGATTCTCCCTGGGATTAGTAGAAAATCTTGCAACTATCCCTATAGATAATTCAATATGAGGTCTACTATGTACTACATATTGTAATTTTCTAAGCATAGGCATGTATAATGTTTGATTTACCTTAGTTGAATCATCATTCCTTGACAATCGATGTCCTATTTCCATAGGTGTACTTACTAGCTTGGAATCCTCCAATCCAAAAGTTTTTAGTATCTCCTTGACATACTTTGACTACTTGCAAACCCACAAAGAACTTGATCTTTCCAAATATAGACATCTCAAATTCTTGCTTCATTTCATTTGCAAAATCCTTAAATAAAGCTTCTTGACCTCCAAAAATGATATCATCAACAAAAAATTTATATAAAAAAATACCTTTTCCTTTCTCTATCTTCATGTGTAAATGACTGTTATCATCATTCCTTTCAAATGCAATCTTCACAAGATAATTATGAAGTCTCTCACACCGTGCTCTTGGTGCTTACTTCAAACCATATAAAGCCTTGTGTTATCTACATGCCATGTTCTTATTATTTATATCAACAAATTCTTTTGGCTATTCTATATAAACTTTTTCCTCTAATATGCCATTTAGAAATGGAAATTTAACATCCATTTGATAAACTTTAAAACCTTTGTATGTAGAATAAGAAATTAGAGTTCTTACTCCTTCCAATCTAGCAACAAGAGAAAATGTTTCTCCATACTCAATTCCTTCTTTTTATGCATATTCTTTGTAGACTAATATTGCCTTGTTCCTTCTGACTTCACCATTTTAATCTAGTTTGTTTTTGTATACCTATTTGATGTCAATCATATTTTTGTCTTTTGGTCTAGGAATTAGAGTCCATGTCTTATTTTTCTCAATTTGTTCAATCTCTTCTTCCATGGATTTACTCTAGTCCACATCTTCTAAGGCATCTTTCACTATTTTGGGTTCTTTCATGTTTAGTAAACATGTATCATTTCTCAACTTGTTCCTTGTCATTGGTCTAACATTTTTATCTTCAATGATTTGTGTAGTAGGATGATGTCTCTTGACATATTTAGACAATATTGGTTTAGCTTTGGTTTCTTCATTTGTTCTTTCTACTTTAGAGTCACTAAGTACATCTTTTTTAGGTATTTCAACATCTCTCTCATGTACACTAATCTCAAAATTAGAATTAGCCTCAACTTAATTCTATAACTCAACATCTAAATGTAGGTCAGTTCCTGAATGCAACTCAGTATTTATAGTATGTGACTCGATAGTCACAGAAACTTGATGTTGGTTTGTAACTTGATTTGTAGAATTTTTTTCAATAGGCATACTTTAATAAAATTATGAAAATGATTTATATTCTTCTAGTTCTTTCATAGGTTCACCCTCATGTACTTCTGTATATTCATCAAATTTCACATTTGCACTTTCCACAACTTTTTAAGTGCTAGTATTTAAAGACTTATAATCTTTACTTTTTGTGAAATAACCTAGGAATATACCTTCTTCATTTTTTGCATCTAGTTTACCATTCCTAAAATCTTTGAGAATAAATCATTTTCTTCCAAATACCTTAAAATATGTTACATTGTGTGAGTATCCATACTATAGTTCAAAATGTGTTGAATGAGTACCTTTCATTACTTGTACACAGTTCAAGGTATAGATAGTTGTACTTATAGCTTCTCTCTAGTATTTCAAAGTTATATTTTTCTCCATCATGAGTGCCCTAAAAAAGTCCATTACAAACTTATTTCTCCTTTTAACAATTCCATTTTGTGGAGGGGTTCTAGGAGTAGATGTCTACCTTTTTATTCCTTTGTCATTACAGAACATCTCAAACTCATTTGATGTAAATTCTCCTCCTCTGTCATATCTCAAACATTTCAAAATTTTACTTGTTTCCTTCTCAACTCTTGCTAAGTATCACTTAAACATTTGGAAAGTATCAAATTTTTCTTTCAAAAATGTATTTGTCATCCTTCTATAATAATAATCAACAAGTAGCATAATGTACTTATCTCCTTTGTAGCTTTGGACTTCAATTGGTCCACACAAGTCAATATGAAAAATCTCTAGTATTACTTTAAAGGTATGAGTTTTACTCTTAAAACTTGATTTTGTCATTTTGTCTAACTAACATTGTTTCTAGACTTCTTCAACTTAGGAAAATGTCTAAATTTTCTCATGTTATTGATGCTAAGAAAGTTATCAAAATTAACATAACATAAGATCTTGTTCCATATTTAAACATCATCAAATTTTACAATTAGACAAGTAGAATCCTCTATATCAAGGTAGAATAGATTACTCCTAGTTTGATCACCCTTTCCAATTAATTTTTTGTCAATATCATACATCTTAGAGATCTTATTTTCAAACTCAACCTTACATCCTGAATTATTCAATTGTAATAGACTCAATAGATTATAATTAATTCCTTCAAAATAGTATGCATTGTCACATAAAATCTTTTCTATGAGTTTGATAGAACCTTTTCCTTTTATCAAACATGATGCATCATTACCAAATCTTACACTATTTCCATCATAACAATTCAAGGTAATGAAGTTACTTTTATCTCTAGTCATGTGATCTGAATACCCACTATCAATGACCCATCTTTCATTCTTGTTCACACAAGACACAAGTGCAATTGCCTCATCTTTACTAGATTTTTCCTTCTTTGCAACATACACCACTTCATCATCATGTTCATTAGATTCATCTTTTTTTCCCTCTTCAGAAATGTATCAAGACTTCTTGCCTTTGTCTTTGTAATCTTTGTTGTCTTCATCTCTTCTACTTTTGTACTTGTCATCAGCTCTATTGTTCTTCTTCTCTAAAAATATAGCATTAATATGACCAACCTCATTGCAATTGAAGAAAATGATAGGTAGTTTACCTTTAAAATTGCCTTTACCTCTGTAATATCTCCTTGCTAGTAGTGCTTCAAGTTTATCTACATCCTTGTCATCTATATCACTGTAATTGGACACATATTTTGTCCTTTTCATCTTCACATTAGATTATTTCAATGATAACTTAGCTTTGAAAGTAGATTCAATATTTTTCAGATTTGTAATTATCAAAGTTAGATAGCTCAAAATGAGTGAGTCTACTTACTTGACCTTCAAGAGATAGAGTATTTCCTAGTATACATATCAATTCTTGTACTGCAAAAACTATAATAGCATATATAGGTAGCAGTGTTCTTAAAAATTTTCTTAGTACAATATCATCATCTATTATACTAATAGATCCCCTTATTGCATTAAAAAAATGTTTTATCCCTGAGAAATATTGAGCAATATTTTCACCTTCTTCCATTCTCATATCATCAAACTTACCTTTGAGACTTTCAAATTTGGTTATTAGAACATTCTTGTCTCCTTCGTAGATGCTGTGTAAAGCATCCCACATTTTCTTTGTACTATCAAGACTTTTGATATCATCAAATTTAGCATAGCTTAGGGTATAATCTCTAAAATTTCTTGGTTATATTCTTTTTTCTTTTTCAAATCCTCAGTAGTTAGGGCTCTACTAGGATCAACATGCTTAGTAGTAATGGTAGGTTGTGCATGATCTCCAATTCTCCCAAGGTGTATCTTCATCAAACTTTTCCATGCAAGAAAGTTGTTCCTTTTAAGATTGGGTAGATCTCTTTTTGACATCTTGATCTTTGTTCTTCTAATACCTTCAAACTAGACCTATTAAGAAGATGGCTCTGATACCAATTGTTGGAATTTTTTAGAATAATTGGGGGGGATTGAATTAGTTATTCAAGGTCCAAATATATAAATAAAATTTTTCATAGCTTAGTGAATCCATAATAAAATTATCATCATCAATGCATCCATAAGATTATGCAATCACTTAAAACTTGTAGGTTACTATCAAATCAATTTACAAAAATATAAAGATGAAACATAACAGATTGAGAAGAAAAGATAGGAAGGGAGACTAAGAGGGATTAGGCCCTCTTCTAGGAATGTTTCTTTTACTCATCAAAAATTTTTGGATGACAATATTATGGGAGGGGAAGCTTCTATTAAGGAGGCTAAAGTGATGAAGGATCTTCCAGATGTGTATATCAGAGGATCAGGCTAGCTAATTAATTGGGAGAAGAGTTCAGTTTTCTTTATCAATACTCCTGTTTACAGAAAAATAAAGATAGCTAGGATTCTTGGGTGTGGGATTGGTAAGCTACCCTCAAGCTATCTTGGTCTCCTAATGGGAACTAAACCTCCTGATTCTTTCTAGAATGGGATCATCGATAGGTTCAGCACAAAGTTGGTTGGGTGGAAAGGAGCCACACTAAGCTAGGCAAGTAAATGTCTTTTGGTTAAGTCCACTCTTCAGAATCTCCCAATGTATGCCCTGAACCTCTTTGGGATAATAGCCAAATTTTCTAATAAAATGGAAAAGATCTAGAGAGATTTTCTATGGTCTATTCTTGAGGAATGTAAAAGATATCCTCTAGTGGCTTGGGATAATGTTTTCCTCCCTAAGACCTACGGTGGTCTTGGTATAAGGAAATTAAAACTTCTCAATAAGGCTCTCCTAGCCAAAAAAAATTGGCACATTTTCAATAGCATGGGGGAATGGAGAGATATTTTAGTGGAGAAGTATATTAGAAGGCCTTCTCTAAATTTCTTGCTCAATAATGTTGACATACCAAATGGTTCATTCATTTGGAATGGTATCCTTAAGGAAAGAGATTTGGCCAAAGCTAAGACTAAGTGGAAAGTGGATAATGGTGATGGCATTCTCTTCTAGCATGATAACTAGTTGATTTAGGGTCCTCTAATAAATAATCCTATTTATGGGAATTGGGTAAATGTTTGTATCAAGCAATTTGGATTAAAAGTTAGAGACTACAGAATTGACCAAGGATGGAGAGACCTATCTTTTATCTCGAATGATCTCAAGATGATAATGTTGATGATAAAATCAATGATTCTTAATAATAAGAGGGATGAACTAATATGGGAAGATATCTTAATGGTTGTTACTTGGTTGCTTAAGGATATAATTCTCTTTGGAGCTTGAAGGAGAAACATCCTTGGGCTAGGGCATAGGTGCATGTCCTTACTCCTAAGATCAATATGTTTTTCTGGCTAGCTTTATAGGATAAAATTCTTACACTAGAAAAATTGAAAAAGAGATTCCACTATATCTCAAATAGACGTATTTTATGTAAGCATCAAGAGGAGTTGTTTAATCATATGTTTATCCATTTTCCTTATTCTAGGGAAGTTTAGGACCTTAGTACAAAGAATTTTGGCATCAGTTGGTGCAAGCCAGGTAATGTGGATTTCTTTTGTCAATGGAATAACATGTATAAAGGCACAAACTTGTAGGATTTAAGTACCTATTCTTTGCCTCATTTCTATTGGGGAGTTTGGAAGCAAAAAAATAATAGAATATTTAGAGTTAGGGAGGAACTTGCTTATGTTCTAGTGGATAAAATAAATGGTCATATGAAGGAAAATTACCAAAATTAGAAAGGAGGGAGACATTGAAGATGGGGGTAGGAGAAAGGAGAAGGAAAAGGACAGGACATCTAAAAGACAAGAGGTGAAATGGAAGCTTCCACCTGAGGGATGACACAAAGAAAAGTTTGATGGCACAACAAAAGGGAATCTTGGTCCCTTAGGATGTGGAGGTATGATAAGAAATTTCTATAGTGAAGGGATTGCTACTATATCTAACCCATTGGGACATTAGACAAACCATTATGCTGAAGCCAATGTAGCTTTCCACATGATGAAATTAGCTTTGGATAAGGGAGTTAAAAATTTATGGTTGGAGGGGGACTCAAATAATATCATTAGATGTATTAAAGGGGCTCTCCAACCATCATGGAAAATAGATAACATCATTGAAGAAATCTATATAACACTTGGCAAATTTGATAGCGTCCATGTTAGTCACAAATATCAGGAGGCAAACTTGGTGGCTAATTGGTTTACCAATGATGCAGTAAAGAAAGACATGGTGATGATTTGGTATACTAGTGGGAATATTCCAATAGGTGTGAAAAGTCAAATTGAATTGGAAAAATTCCAAGGAGGTATGGGGGAAATCCAAAGATAATTATAGATATAAATGAGAATATGGGTGTAAGTGCAATAATGGTAAATATGAATGGAATAGGTGGATGATGTTATTAGTGTCAAATTGACACATTTTATGGGTTGATTATTGTATGTACCATTTTAGTGTAATTGAAAGAAAAATCAGCAAAAATCAAAGTGGTTTCCATCAGAGTATTTAGAGGGTTGACAAAGGGTTTCTAAGGATAGAGTTTATGAAAATAGTAAGTCTTGAGATTACAAAGATGGTGGGGGAAAGAAGTAGGAAAGAAATAGTAGGTGAGGCAAAAAAATGGAAGCAAAGAACTAAAATGTGGGAGAAGTTAGAAAAGGGAGGAATTACCAAATATATAGCCAAGCTCCATGGATATGACCCTGCGATTACTGATCTTATGGTAAATTTGTGGAAGGATGGAAGGGTCAAAGTCAATGGGCTCTCATATTAGGTGATTGTGGACATCATTTCTCATGTAATTGCAATTTTTGATGAGGGACTGAAATTTTACAGAGATAAGAAGGTGTCTATGAATGTTGTTAAAGATTTTGCAAAAAATGTGGAAGAAGAGAAGGAACTGGTCAAGAGCAAAACATACTATGAGATAGAATCGATAAAGAAACTATAGAGGTATGTTTTGAGGCCTATTATTTAGAATATATCTTTAGATATGAGATTTGATAGGGCTAGAATGCATCATTTTGTTCTGCTCAATCATTTTCATTATGGGATTAATGTCTCTTTTCCTTTTTCTTTTTATATACTTCCATACATAAGAATATTTTTGTGCATAAGAAAAAGCATACTTCAATTCCAAACTTACATGAGGGTTTACTACTTTTTATTTATGAGAATTTCAAGGCTCAATCTAGAAGAAAAACTCCCAGCCAGGTAATTGCAGCATCTAAGGAGACGGGGAGTTCAAACTTCTTGTTTGACATAGATGATGTTCAGAGGATGAAGATGCTAACCCTTCATCTAGAAAGAAGGCTAAGGTTTTTGAGAAGAAACCACCTTCATCAACTAAAGCCCCATGTAGTAAAAGTCCTAGGGGAATTAGGTTTAAAATTTTTGGTCAAGGAGATGAGGAGTATAATGAGGAAGGGGATGATATGGATATTGATGAAGAGAATAATGATCAGGAGGATGTTAAGAGGGAGGAGTTGGTAGCTAAAAAATAGAGGATGTCTAAGGAGGAGGACGTGCCCCCAAAGGGGAAAATGGATCCTAGGCTGGAGATAACATCCATTCCTCTTTCCCCAATTTCCCCTCCTCAGGAACATGATATGGAGAAGATAAAGGATGAGAGTGGAGAGGTGGTTATAAAGGACATGTGTATTGCCTGGAAAAAATTCAATGTTAGAACCTCAAAAATGGGAATTGTGAGAGAAACCATGAACCCCCAAATCCTTAAAGGTAAAGAGGGAAATATCTAGATGGAGGAACTCATTGATCTATTACTAGTGGCTATTATTGATAATGCAAGGGAAATTGGAATGAATTTGATAAATAATGCTAGAAATAGTATGATTGATAATTTCAGGTCAATTAAATGGCTCTACGATGAACTAGAGGAGGTCAAAGAAAGAATGGCTCAGTTGGAAAACTAAGGGAAGAAGTTAGAACATGAAAATTTGATAGATCAGGGGGATGGCCATAGGTTGGTTGAAAAAAGAATTCAAAATATGGAAAATTACAATCATAATTTGGCAAACTAGATGATTTCAATTATAACTTCTCCTAATGAAAACATCTCTTCTCTTGCCAGAAAGTTGAAAGCCAGGGGTTTCTAGGAGGATTATGAGGAAAATGATAGAGTCAAAGATAGGATAGATGAGGACATGACTACAGATATTACCTTCAACAACTTGCATTAGATGTGTCAAAAGAAGTAGGAGCATATGGCTGAAGAGATCCATAAAGCCTAAGAAGTGATAGAAACGATGCAAGAGTTTGAAAGAAAGGCAGAGGAGTAACAAAGGTTTTTCATTTTCTCTCTTTTGGATTGTTTTGTTTTTGTAGTTTTTGGTTTTTGGCTTTTTTCCAATCTGTCATCTTGGCCTTTTGGTTTTCTGTAGTGCTGTGGCTAGGCTATTGTTGCTTATTATCAACCTTTTGATATGTATTAACTTTTTGGTTTTAGGATCCCTATAAAACCTATTTTTCTTATAAAAAAAATAACAAATATAGCAACAAACTTGACATAATGATTTATGTGGAAAACCAATTTGGGAAAAACCACGAGGAACATGCTACTCTTTTTTAGTCTTCTACAATGATTCCCTATGAAAGGCCAACCCTATTAAAGGTTATAATGGACATTGTTAAATGTGATCCTATTAAAGGATTTCAATCACCCTATTGGGAGTTATCCTTGTTAGAGGACTTTAGGCCATTCACTTGGAGTGTCACCCAGTTAAATAATTTACAAATGACTATTAGGTCGACTTAATCTAAAGGATTTTCCCAAGACTAATACAATTATTAGAGAGTAACAATAAGGCATGATAAGATAATAACTTACAACTCTAATTGTAGATTATAGATCTCTATTATATTCCTCCATTCTACTTGGCTTTCAGATACTTTTAACTCTGATAGCTTGTTCACCCTTCAAGCATTCATACCCTTAAGCCTTTTTTCTTAACATGCCAATGTAGACTCTCAATTAGGTCAATGACTGAAGAAATACCCTTGACTCCTTGTCTTCCTTAGGTTTTCGCACATGACAACCCATGTTTTTGACCAACCATCCCTATAAATAGAGAATTAAGATCTTTTCTTCAGTATCCATCATTCAATTTAGGGTTAGGGTAGATTAGGTTGGATTCAAGGAATCTACCCCTCATTCCATATAATTTCTAGAAACTTCTCCTTAAATCCCCTTTGAATTCACCTCAAAATGGTTTACCATGAATTCTATGCCACCAGCTCATCAATCTTATTTTCCATCTAGTTCATGCAATCCAACAAAACAAACTTGTCAGATTAGATCCATCAAATTTACAATATTTCTAATAATGCTGGCACTCAGTATTAACTTGCTCGTGATGCTTGACATAAACAAGGTTGCTTGACATCCTCTAAAATATCACTTGGCATGAAATAACATTTATTAGTGCTTGGCATCAGCTAAACTTTACTCAACATCCACTATTTTTCTTGGCATACACTAAAATAGAGTTTTACTCAGCTCCAACTAATTTTCTAGTCATCTTACACTAACATTTCTTAGCATGTATTATCAATTCGGTCAAGCTTGGCAAACAAATTTTGTTTAACTTCTTCTAAACTTGCTTAGTGTAACCAACATTTGTAAACTTAAGTAGATTATCAATGCACTATGATATCATTGTCTTAGTTGATTCTTGTACTCCTTTTCATATCATAACTCAAACTTTCCTCTAGGTGCTATTGTTACATCTTTTGATAATTAGAAAGCTATGGTGGAAAATTTTCAAGATAATTACCTACCAAATGGCTATGAAATCTAGTTGCACAAGAGAAGGAAAAGCTCAAGGAAGAAATACATGGATGTAGCATCCTATACAATAGAGTTTCAAAGGTTTTATTTGTTGGGACTAAAAATTGCATGGTCAATTCTGAGTACCATTGAGAATTTGAGCCCTATGAGCACTTTTAAATGAGATTGTACCTAGTTCTACCTTTGAGCCGCAAGTGGTGTTTCATGTTTCTAAAACCTTTCATTTAGTGTTTCTATGTGTTCCATGAAGCTAAAATAGCATTTCAAACCATTCTGCGAAGTCCCATTTTGAGCTAGTGTCAAAATTTGCAATTCTGCCCTAGTGTCAAATAGCGACCAGAGACCCAGTTTGTATTTGAATATCTTTTACCCAAGAATGTTTCATGACCCACCACTTTGGGGATATTTAGTATCCATATTAGAGAACCTATTTTCCAAGTTTCAAGTCATTTTGAATCCATTTGACTAGGTTTTGAACCCCTTAAAGTTGGTTATTTACTGTTTTGTGCATGTGTAGTTGTTCACAATTCTGGGAAGCCCTGTTTGACCAATGATATCTTTGACCCAGTTGACCCAAATGAAGAAATTATTTTTGCATTGTGTTCTAAGTGTTATAAACTTCGTATGTTCCAATTTTGAGATCATGACTTGATCAGTTTGCTAACATGATTAAAAACCTAGTTTGCATTGTTTTGTTACGGCTAAGGTATCCAGATTGATCCATACCCCTGTTTGGCACATTATAAATTTCATCTTGTGATTGGTAAGCCTAAATGGATTGTACTATTGTGTTTTTTCCTAGAAATCCTTGAAGTATGCTAGTTCTTAAGTCATGCAGAATCCATTTGCATATTTTCACATGTCTGTACATTTGCCAAAAATTACTTTGACACGTTTTCCAGTTAAAATTTTGAAGTGCCTATTTTTGGAAATTAGTCAAATGCCTCCTGCGATTCTTCATGAGCTCAAACCGTAGAATTATATTCTCTTCATGGCAAATAACTTATATCCTAGTTTTTAGAACCCCAAGTGATCAATAACCCAGTTTTATAATGCCAAACCTAAGCCCAGTTTATGTTTTTTAACATTGTTTGCCTATAGGATATTTGAAGTATGGATGTTTGGAAATCAAAGTATTTTGACTGGAAATTCCTTATGGGCTAAAAATTTGCAATATGGTAGAGCGGGTAGTATTGAATAGTCATGCCAATTTTTGTGGCTTGGTTACTTGACTAAATCAGTTTTTAAGGCTAGCTGGTGGGCTTCTTGGCACAAATCTCATAGTTTACAAAAGGAATTAATATGTTTTGAAAAGCCATTAAATCAAATGATTTAAAATATGCAAAGAGTCATGAAATGTCAGCTAATTCAATTTGGCATTAATACCTGATAAAGAAGAGCTCCAAAATGAAGAGGAAGCAACATATAAATGTATTGGGAAAGAAGGAAGTTGCTACATATTAAAAAGGAAGTGAAGTAATTGCATGTTAGCTTTGGCTACATTGAAAAACACTGGAGTGAATCCTTATCCCCACAAGTTTTGAGCCAATCTTTCAATTCCTATTTTCATAAGAGATTACCATAATATAGGCAAAGGAGAAGATCTTGATAATGGAGAAGTGTTGTTAGTTGGGAGAACTCCATATAGAAAGAAAGTCCAAACAGAAATTTTAAACAAATTTAAAAAGTTGGACTATTGTACTAAGTAGCAAATGGAGATCCCAAGTTTGAAGGAACTTCCAAAGAAGAGGAGAAACCAAAGGTCAAAGAAAGGAATGTGTGAGATTTGCACAACGCAAAGTTTGCAAAAGGCAAAAAAAAAAAAAAAAAAAAAAATGTAGCTAGAGGAAAATGAAGCTAGCTAGAAGGAAGACCATGCATAAGAGGCTAAACAAGTTTGAAGGCATGTGAGGAGAAGCTTTACATATGTAATTTTTTTTTTAGAATCTTATTGAAAGGGAGGAAATGATTTCCATGGTTGGAAAAAACCTATGCATAGTCTCTTTGGTGGAGGCAAATCTACTGATATTATACTTTGGAGAAATTTATAGGAGAAAAGAGAACTCTTTTAATCCCATATTGCCTGTGTGTTGGCAATTTTTGGTGTTTAAATACTATTGCACTCAATACATATGTTGTCTTGAAGACAATAGCCTTTTGGAAAGGTAATGGCTATGTTGTAGGCCTCAGACGTGGATGCTAACTAGTAGGTTGCCTGAGGTAATTTTGGATGGGTACACAAATGAAGAACTTCACTAGAAAATTTGCATCACCAAAAACTCGCCTGAAAATTGAAGAATTCGGCTAGTCGCTACCTCGCTAGCCGAAAAATCCCAAGTTTTCTAGCTAGCAACATAGTGAGTCATCGAAAAAGCTCCAAATTTGGCAAGACATTCGTGGGTCCCATGTGGTAGCATCAGAAAACCAAAAATTGACAAGTGGCAGCCAACAGGATGATGAGAGCTGATTTGGAATTTGAATGCTGAGATCGTGACACATGGCAGATCGTGTAGCCATTGTTAACTTGCTATAGGGAAGTTGCTCACTTGTTAGTATAGTGACATAGCAAGTATGACTTGGCATGATGAGGAGGTAATGATGTGGCACCTAGTTGTATAAGCCTGAGCCAACCACATGATGACATGTGGCAGGACGGTCAAACTAAGTTTTTCCCATATGGAAAATGGTGGAAAATTTTTGAGAAAACATAAATTTTAATATTTTATTGTTTTCTAAACATGCAGGTCATTTAAATCATGTCTAAACTTTAATATAGTTTGAAATTTATGAAAAGTTTAAATTTTTGCAAAATGTGTGCAAATCTATGAATGGGAGCCTGAAACTTCAGAGGACCATAACCTAAGCATTTTTTATCAAAAATTGGCACTCCAGTATACCATCAGAACTAAGAGGAGTTGAATTTCTCATTTATAAAGTTAGTTTGTGCACATGTATCCACTGGTTCAAGATATAAGCTAATTTTTTATTCCCATGGCATTGGCATTTGAATAGACAAATTTGATCATTGAGCATCAAAGTTTGTTAAAGAGAAGATTTGAAGACCTTTTGAAGCCTGAATGTGGTAAAGATAAGCTAGAAAAGATTATTTTGCATTCTTGAGGCCATTTTCAACTGATTTGTTACTTTTACCTTGTGTTCAATTTTGACATCAGAAATTAGTTATCTTTTCTACCGAATATCTGAGATTCTTTATGCCTTTAAGAGCCAGAATGATGGAGATCTGATATGCAATTATAGAGAGAAGGTAGAGAGAGGCTTTTTCAACTTCTTAGGAAAGAATTCAAAGGGGACACATGTCAATTGTAAGTTGAATCCAGGAATTGCCCTCTTGATATTTAGACTTTCTTCTTCTCTTTTGTAAGGGTTGGAATTTTGGAAAGTTTTCTCTGGAATGAAAACACTTAGCAGAATTGGCTCTAGAATTGGTGAAACCTACATGGAAGCTTTGGGATGTGCTGGTTCCAAACCATGAAGCTTTGCTTTGGCTATGATGCCCCCTTCCCATCCCATCAGTTTCTCATTCCCACCATTTTCTCTCTTGCATGACAACATTTTTTCATTGAATAGTCCGGTTTATTAGGTTCTTTGTGAGTGAATTTCATGCATTTGAATGTATTATTTCAAGGAAATCAATACAAGGAATAACAAGTGTTTAGCCTTAGTTTAAATCTTGTCTCCTTTTTCAGTTGAGTTGTGATGTTTTATGGTCTTTGAACAAAGAGCCTAGATCATAAATGCAGTCCCTTAAGGCTATATGTTGCTTCATTGTTGCTTTTAATTCAAGGAATTATGTAAATACTTTAGAGATTCAATAGGGTTGTAGGTTTATTGAGGAGGATATTAGGTAAGAATGAGATTTAGATCGAACATTGATATCCAATTTACAAGGTAAATGGATAGATCTAGAGCCTTGGCATAAGAATTGTGTTATAGATATCCAAAATGCATGAGAGAGATTCATGAATAGCCCAATGAATGAGGCATTAATCTATTATAGGATCATAAGTTTGTTGTTTGTACCTAGTCTTCATCCACTTTCCCCACCCACATAAAATCAAAATCAAATTCAAATCATCTTTACATTCTATGTTGAAGAGCTAGAACATTTTAACCCTCACTTAGCTTGTGAATATCATAGAGTTGCAATTTGCTACTATAGATTTGTGTTATTACATGAGTTATTAGGAGATATAAAGGGTTTCATTTGCGGTAAATAGATTTAGGGATATGTTTTGCATTGGTACAATATTAATTGAATCTGAGGTCTACCTGCCTAGGTTTAGCAGAGCCTGAAGAAGAAGAAGGGTCAAGCCTTATAGTTGGCCCAAGACTATAGTCAGGTGCATTCACCATAGGAAGTTGCTAGCCTTAGATGCATTCGTTTGGTTTCTTGTTCATTTGTAAAACTATTAAATCAAGAGCTAAACATCCTTTAAATGGTCACCTACCACCATTCACAAGTGTTAATCATTTGGTACTCAAGGCAGAGGAAAAGAACAAGAAAAAGTAAGATTCAACCTCAAGGGGAAGAGGTATAAAAAAGGCCTCAATAGGAGGACATAGGGGTGGATATGGTGGTAGGAGTACTAAGAAAAAACTTAGGGAGACCCCAAAATGACTAAACAAAATAGTGAATCAGGTGGAAGGGTAAACTATAATAGAGGTAGAGGTTCAAATTATGGTGGAAGGGGTAGGTTTGGAAATTTTGGAAGAGGTTCACACTTTTCTAACATGAAATGATACAATTATGGCCAATTGGGTCATTCTTCTTATAGATGTCCTGATGATGTCTCAACATTCCAAAGTGAAAAGAAGATAGCCTATACACGAGAAGAAACTAGTACTATCAATTCATCTGAGGTCAATCTTGACTTTGAGAGTGGAGATAATATTATTTTTCAGAGTGTGTTGATTAGGGAACCTAGTAAAGTAGAGACAAAGTAGAGATGGGAATTGTTTAGATTCAAATGCAAGATACTTGGGAAAGTGTGTAGAGTCATCATAGACTTAGGGTCAATTGATAACATCATCTTAAAGGAGGTAGTACATAAGCTAAAATTCAACAAGTTACTTTACACTCATCCTTATAGGGTCACCTGGTTGAATAAAGGACAAAATGTGTTAGTGAATGAGCAAGTATGGGTAGAGTTCACTATATGTGAGTACTAAGATAAAATATTGTGTGATGTGGTTACTAGAAATAGAAATAAGTAACTGAGAGGGGATGGGTGAATTAGTTACCACGAAAAAATTTCAAAAGTCCCTTTAAGATGTCAACACAGTATAAAACTAATAACTTGTTGTAACTTAGTAGATACTGAATATTATTTTGTAGCTCTTTTACTTAGTTAGCACTGAACACAAATATCTTAAGATATTTAAATGTGATTAACCTTTATTAAATTAGTTGCAAAAAAATAAAGAAAATAACATGAACACAAGAGATACCAAGATTTAATGTGGAAACCTAATTTGAAAAAACCACCAATTGCAACTAGTTACTATTGTTGACTCTTCTAGAGTGATCCCTGTTAGGAGCTAACCTAGTGAAAGGTCAAAAAACACACTATTAGCTATGACCTATTAGAGGATTTAATTCACCCTATTAGGAGTGGCCTTGTTAGAGGTATTTATACACTTCAATCTAGAAATGCCATCTTGTTAGAGGATTTACCAAATAGATATTAGGTTAACTCTATTAGGAGATTTGATTCACTACTACAATTATTAGAGAGTAAAAATGACTTGACCTAATTTTTGATGCAATTGTCTTTTTTGGTTTTAGATCTCTATTCTATCTTGATTACTTGATCCTCTTTGATCAAAATGTTCTTTTTAGTTCAATCAACTCACATAGTTTGATATCATTCCAATTTGCTTCCTAATTTATCTTCTTTAATTCCATGCTTCCTCAATTCAATCCTCAACTTGACCTTATACTTATATTATAAAATTTTCAATTTGGCTTGATATACTTTTAATAAAACAATTCTCATCCCTTAAGTTTGTTAGCATTAACCAATAAATCTATCAGACTCAATATGTTGTCAGTCGACTAATATAGAATTGAGTATTTGATCAACTTAGAGAAACCAACCCAACTCAATCAATACTAATTCTAAACTAACTTTCCTTTGGTAATCAAGTGAACTTAGTTAACACAAGATCTTCCTTCAATGTCTAAGTGATCTTAGTAAGAACTAACTCTAAACTTGGTTATAACTGGAATGCTCGACATACACAAGAAACTATCTTCAATGCCTGAGTGAGCTCAAAAGTCATTGACTTGCTCAGTAAGGCTTGACATTTTGTGTAACATCAAAGGAAACATACAATTGTATAATTTTTTTCAATAATCTCCCTCTTTGGCATTGATGGCAACATATATCATATTACAATGAAATTTTAGAGAAAAATATAAGTAAGGATAATATCATTAGTGTCATTCTAATTCTCATCTATGAGAACTCCCTCTAACATCAATCACTTCCTCTATAATGATTCTTTGATTTCTCTAACTACAATTTCTCCCCCTAATTGAAAAATATTCTTCTTTACTAATACAAGATTTATTTGATATGAAAGAAAAATCTTCCTCTTTGACATCTCATTCCAAAGACAATAATCAATGTATTTTTCATGTACCTAATATACTGATTCATCTTCAATTCACTCTAAAAATACTACATCAACTTGCCTAATCTTTAAAGTGCTTGGTTGATGCATCACTAAGATTCAATTAGTGAGCTTTAGATAGGATAATGATCCCTAGCTCACCTATTAGATACAAAATGCATCCTTAGGTAATGGCTTGGTGAATATGTTTGCAATTTTTTCCTTTGGATTCACATATTCCAATCTATCTTACCTCCTTTTCTTGCACTAATTCTCTCAAAAAATGATATTTTATTGCAATGTGCTTAGTCTTGGTATGCATCATAGGATTCTTGGAAATTTTAATTGCACTAGTGTTATCATAGGAGATACCTATTGGACCCTTGATTTCCTCCTTCATACTTTCCATTAGTTGCTTACACCAAATGATGTTGGAACAATTAACTTGTACTGCAACATATTCTAGTATTTATGTAGAATGAGATATGCAATTATATTTCTTACTTATCCACGACACCAGCCTCTTTCCAAGAAAGGATGCTCCACCACTAGTGTTTTTCTTGTCATCAATACTTCCTACCTAATCAACACTAGTGAAGAATTTAAATTCAATGTTGCCTCCTTTCTTATACCATAGACCATAACCTTTAGTACCTTTTAGATACCTCATAATTATTTTTATTTCCATCATGTTATTTTCCTTTGGATTAGCAAAGAATGTTGCCACCATACCAATTGCTAATGCAATATAAGGTCTTGTGTGTACCACATATTGAAGTTCTCCAATCATTGACCTATATATAGTCTGACCTACCTCTTTGGAGTCATCATTTTTAGAAAGCTTATGGCTAGTAGACATAGGAGTTCCCACCGGTTTGGAGTCTTCCATTCCAAATTTATTCAATATATTCTTGATGTAATTTATGGATTAATGTAGATACCATCTTTTTTTGTTGAATTTGGAAGACAACAAAGAATTTAATCTCTCCAAATATTGAAATTTTAAATTCTTTACTTTTTTTCTGAGAAAAAGATTTTCATAAATCATCATGTCTAGTGAATAATGTATCATATACTAAGGTTTTTTCTAGTACTATCTTGTTATCTAGTTCTTCCTTGATGTATAGGTTATTTTTGTCATTTGTCCTTTGACAACCAATCTTTACTAGATGACTGTGCAATCTTTCATACCAGGCTCTAGGAGCTTATTTGAGACCATATAAAGCTTTGTATAGTCTACAAACTATATCCCTTTTTTTAGTATCTATGAAACCTTTAGGTTGCTCAATGTAGACTTCTTCTTCTAGGATTCCATTCAAGAAAGATAAATTTACATCCATCTGATATAATTTGAATCAATTAAGTGTAGCATAAGCAAGTAGTGTTCTAACACCTTCTAGTCTTGCAATAGGAGAAAAAGTATCTCCATAATCAATACCTTCTTCTTGAACATAACCTTTGCAAACTAACTTTTCTTTATTTCTTGAAACTTCTCCATTCTCATTCAACTTGTTTCTAAATACCCATTTTGTGCCAATTACATTTTTGTCCTTGGGTCTAAGAACAAGAGTCCAAGTATTGTTCCTTTCAATTTGATCAATCTATTCATTGATTGCCTCAACCTAGCTTTCATTTTATAATGCATCTTTAACAGTTCTAGGTTCAAACTCAATAAGAAAACATGTACCTTTTTAATTTTTTCTTTGTCATTATGCCATTTGACTGATCTCCAATGATTTTCTTGGGTGCATTATGCCTTCTAACACATCTATAACGTATGCGTACCTTCTTTCTAAATTCAATTAATTCACCATGCTCAAAATGATCATATGAATCATGCTTGGAACCCACTATTTGTGACTCGAGTCCTTCAGACAATAACCTATTTTCCATTTGCCAAAACTTTGGCCCTTCTAATTGTGATTCGGGTGCTTTAGACTATGACTTATGTTGTACTAGTTGCAACTCAGGTTGAACTTGAGATTTAGGGGACTTGGGTGTTGAAGACTACTAATTTCCAATTGTATTTGCTTGAACTTCAGGTAAAGTATTAGGTTCATAGTAGACAAAGTTTCTATAGCTTTCAGGTTCTTTTCTTCTTTGTTCTTCATTATTGTCTTCAAACTCATCAATTTTCACATGTTCTCTTTCTATGACTTTGTGAGTAGAAAGATTCAAACATTTATATGCTTTTCTTTTGTTGTTTATCCCAAGAATACTCCTTCATCACTTTTCACATCAAATTTTCTTTCCAAGTTTCTTTCAAGCTATAATGTTTGCTTCCAAATACTTTAAAATAATAGACATTAGGTTTATAGACATACCATAATTCATAAGGTCTTTAATCTAAGCACTTCTTCAGCTAAACTCAATTTAAGGAATGAACTATTTTGGTGATTGCTTCCTTCTAGGATTTGATCGCAATATTTTTCTCTATCATTAGTATTCTTGCACAATCCATAATGGATCTATTTCTTCTTTCTACTATGCTATTCTATTGAGGTGAACTAGGTGCAGATACCTATCTTTTCATTCCTCTTTCATTTAATAATTCATTGAATTCATTTTAGATGAATTCTCCTCCTCTATCTAACATTAGACACTTTAGTTTCTTTCAAATTTATTTCTCCACTCTAGCTAGATACCACTTGATTTTTTTAAATGGTTTAGATTTATCTTTTAGGTACATAACTATCATCATCCTAAAATAATCATCAACAAATAAAATAAAGTACTTATCTCCACATTATCTTTCTATGCCAATGGGTCCAAAAAGATCTGTATGAACTAGCTCCAAAACTTCTTTAGAATGATAGTTCTTACTTTTGAAACTTGTCTTTCCCATCTTTCCAATTTGCCAATTTTTGCACATGCCCATACTAGGTTTCTTTAGACTAGGAACACCTCTCACTCTTTTGTTCTTGCTTATATTTACTAGGTTATCAAAATTTAGATGACATGACCTTTTATGCCATAGCCAACTTTCCTTTACTTGAGCTAGAAAACATTAAATTTCACTTAGATCTAGATAGAATATATTACCTATTATTTGATTCTCAATCCCAAATAGGTTTCTTTTCCCATCCAACAGGTTGGCCTTGTCATTAATGAATTCTACCTTGAATCCAAGGTTATTCAACTATGCCACACTAAGTAGATTGTGTTCCAGTCCTTCAACCCAGTAAGCATTGTCACATTTGAGTTCATTAGTCAATGCAATGCAACCTTTTCCTTTTACATAACAAGGTTCATCATTTTCAAATCTAACACTCCCACCATCATAGTGTTCCAAGAAGATTCATCACTAGTTATATGGTGAGAACAACCATTATTAATAATCCATGTGTCATTTTTGCTAATATGAGAAATGAGGGCCATCTTATTATTTTTAACATCTAATCCATTTTTTACAACAATGTAAACCATTTATTCTTCATCACCACTGTCAAAATATGTAGCCATGTAGAAATATTTTGTACCTTTATCCTTGTAGCCTATGAATCTTTTAAAATATTTCTTTCCTTTGTACTTGTCATGCTTCTTTTCTTGTTTTCCTTCTTTGTTTGGATACCTTGCAGCAATGTGACCAAGGTATTTTACCTTTGTACTTTCCTTTTTCCTTTTGGGAATCTTCTTGCAAGTAGGGATGCAATGACTTCAAGGTCATCATCAAAATTATCTTTATCTTCACTGTTAGACTTTTTTCTTTTAGATTTTCAACATTTCTTCTTGAGTGAAAGTTTATCTTAAAATGCTGACTCAATGCTATCAGAGTTAGGAACATAATTACTAAAATTATCTAAGTCAAAGGCTATCAACCTTCCCACTAGTGCATCCAAAGTTATATCATTTTTAGGATCACATCTCATCTTTTGAATAGATGACACTCTAGTTACATATATAGGAAGAAGAGTTCTAAGTACCTTGCTAACTACTATCACATCATCTATTTTCCCTCCTGAAGCTCTAATTGCACTTACAATTGCTTTGATTCTTTGACTGTATTGTGTAATATTTTTATCTTCACTCATCTTCATTTGATGAAATTGACCTCTTAGAATTTCTACCTTATCTCTTCTCACATTTTCATCTCATTTATAGATACCTTTGAATTTGTTCCACATTTCACGAGTAGCAGGACAATCTTTGACTTCATCAAATTCAACATAATTGTGAGTAGAGGCAAAATCAACCATCATTATGTTATGATTCTGTTTTTCCATAATTTGATCCACAAAAAAGGTCCAAAAAGTTCCACATATTTTTTATCTAGATATTTTAGACCTATGTCTCCAATGGTTACCAAATTTAGCTTCATGAGTTCTTGCCATACTTGGAAGTTATCTATGTTCAGCTTAGGAATCTCCCTTTTGTAAGACATCTTGATCTTTAGGTTAGGTCCTTGAAACCTTATCTACAAGCACTAAATGCTATGATACAAATTATTGGAAATGGAAAGGAGTTACTAAAAGGGGATGAGTGAATCAATTACCAAGAAAAAATAATCCAAAAGTACCTTTAAGATGTAAACACAGTATAAAACCAATAACTTTCTATAACTTGGTTAACACTGAATATTATGTTGTAGCTTAGTTAACACTAAATATATTACTATTACTCAATTAGTAATAAAAATGAAGATATTAAGATATTTAAATATGATTAACCTTTATTAACTTAGTTTAAGAAATATAAACCAAATAACATGACCAGAAAAGACACCCAGATTTAACGTGGAAACCCAATTTGGAAAATCACCATTTACAACTAGTTTCTATTTTTCACTCTTTTGAAGTGAGTCCTATTAGGATCCAAACTAGTTAAGGGTTAAAAATACACTATTAGGTGTGACCCTATTAGAGCATTTAATTCACTCTATTAGAAGTGGCCTTGTTAGAGGTCTTCAAACACTTCAATCTAGAAATGCCACCTTGTTAGAGGATTTAGCAAATAGTTGTTAGGAAAACTTTGTTAAGAGATTTGATTCACTACTAAAATTATTAGAGAGTAACAATGACTTGATCTAATTGCTGATGTAAGTGTCTTTGCTGATTTCAGATTTTTTTTTGGCTTGATTACTTGATCCCCTTTGATCTGAATGTTCTTTGTAGCTTGATCAACTTAGATACTTTGATGTCCTTCCTATTCACTTCCTTAATTTATCTTCTTCAATTCCATTCTTCCTCAACTTGACCTTATAATTATATGAATAAACTTGTCAAGGCATCTTGAATATACTTTTAATTAAATGATTTTCATCCCTTAAGTTGGCTAGCATGAACAAATAAATCTATCAGACTCAATATATTATCAACCAACTAATATAGAATTGAGTAGTCAATCAACTGAAAGAAACTCTTTGTTAACTGACCCAACTTGGTCAATAATAATTTTGAATTGTCTTTCCTTTGGTAATTGAGTGAACTTAGTCAACTTGGGATCTATGCCAACTCTTCTTTGGTAATTGAGTGAACTTAGGTAACACATGATCTTCCTTTGATTACTAAGTGAGCTCCGTAAGAACTAACTCAACTTGGTTATAACTAGAATGCTTGGCATACACGAGAAACTATCTTCAATGCCTAAGTGATCTTGACAATTACTGACTTACTCAATAAGGATTGACATTTTGTGTAACATCAAAGAAAACATACTATTTCATAATTTTTTTCAATAAGAAATGGATGCTTGCCACTTGTTACTATAAAAATCATGGTAGTATGATAAAGATGTAGTGCATCATGGTAAGTAAACCATGTATAATTTCATGAAGAATAGAATCACCTATAAGATCTTATCACTGATTGAGGAAGAATTAGATAAGCTAGTGGAATCCAATGTGTCACTGATGACTAGTAAGGAGTTCATTAATGAACTAAAGAAAGTAAAGGAAGTACAATTTTTTATCATAGTGAAGCCTAGGGAAGAACAAGTTTCTAAGTACCCATGCAAGAAGAAGTCAAGAAACTATTGGAGTAGTACAATGACATCCTTTATGATGGGACATTGGATACACTACCACCTTAAAGAGAATTGAGTCACTTAATAGGCTTCATACCAAGGGAATCTTTACCCAATAAATCTACATACAAATTGACACATTAATGTAGTCTAGAAAATACACTCCAAAAAATGATAGCAAAGACCAAAAGACTCACAGAAAAAGAACTTGAATAAAACAATCGGATGTAAAACAACAACTTTATTTACATTATGGTTTACCATACACTACTTATCATTCTTGCAAGCTGCACTGAGGCTTATTTTATACTATAAAATAGGCTAAGTTAAGCTTGAAACTAATCTAATGACATCCCTATAATGTCTCAACTTCCTATTACATAATTGGAACTAATCTATTCCAAGGTTTGTGAGAGCCTCACCACCTCAGAATATTTATCTAGAAGTTTCATGATTAACAAACAAGCTTAAAATAAAGATTGCGGCTGCATCAGACTCCCAAGAAACAAAAGATTTGTTCATGAACTCCTATCCATTAGGTTTTCAATATTTGTACCATGCTTGGATAGTTTTGAAGCTATCATCCATTTGGCATCCTCAAGTGGATGGCCCTTCCATTTGACTAAGTATTGGAAATATTCTTTGCCTCTGGTTTTCTTGACCACTTTTTTGTCCACAATTTCCTCGGGTTGCTTGGGTGTTTCTTTGGGTAATTGTTGTTTCCACTCAACAATCTATTCTTTATCTTTTCCAGGTGCTTTAATTTTTTTTTGTTCACCTTTGAAAGGGTATAAATCTACAACATTAAATATAGGAGAAATCACAATTCCTGGTGGAAGTTCTATTTCATATGCATTACTAGAAAACTTTCTTAAGATCTTGCAAGGGCCAATTTTCTTAGCCTTTAGCTTATTATACTCACCCTTTGGAAATCTCTCTTTTCTAAGATGAGCTAGAACAAGGTCACCAATATTAAAGTTGACTTCTTTTCTTTTCTGATCAGCTCTCATTTTGTACTTGATGGTACTTTCTTCAAGTTTCCTTTTTACCTATTCATGCAAATCTTGCATTGCTCTTTCAAAGTCTTCACCATTGGCACTTCTTGTTTCCAATTTACCCAAATTCCTTAACTCATATACTCCTCTAGGATGCATACCATATGAAATCTGAAATGGACTTATACTCGTGCTTCTGTTAGGTGAGTCATTGTATGTGAACTCTGCTTGTGCAAGTACCAAGTCCCACTGTTTGGGATGCATATTGATCAAACTTCTCAAGATGTTCCCAAGGCTTCTGTTGACTACTTCTGTTTGACCATCTGTTTGAGGATGATAAGCTCAGCTAAAGCTTAAATTTGTACCCAACCTTTTCCATAGAGTCCTCCAGAAGTGTCCTACAAATTTAGTGTCCCGATCAGAGACAATGCTTTTAGGCAGTCCATGTAACCAAACTATCTCCTTGAAGAACAAATTGGCAATATTTGTAGCATCACTTTTCTTTCTACATGGAATAAAATGAGCCATTTTGGAAAAGCGATCAACTACAACAAAGATTGAATCATGCCCTTTTTGAGTTTTTGGTAAACCAAGTACAAATTCCATACTTACTGAATCCCATGGCCTATTGGGAATTGGCAATGGCTGATATAAACTTGCATTTTGACCACCTCCTTTGGCATGTTGACACACTTTACATCTTTCTACAAACTTCTTAACATCTTTTCTCATACCTGGCTAGTAATAGTGTGCACTCAACTGAGCTAGTGTCTTGTTTTGCCCGAAGTGTCCTGCTAAACTACCATTATGTTTTTCTTTCACCAAGTTCTGTCTCATGGAACTTCTTGGGATCCAAAGCTGACTTTCTTTGAACAAAAGACCTTCTTGTATCATGAAATCCATCCAAGGACTTCTATCCTTACTAAGAGGATTCACACATGCTTCATATGCTTCTTTGAAGTCTATGTCTTCCTTGTACATCTCCTTTAGATCATTAAAACCCATTATGCTTATTTCAGAGCTCTGCATGATCAAACTTTTTCTGCTCAAAGCATCTACAACTTTGTTAGTTTGACCACTTTTATGCTTGATAACAAAGGTCAAATTTTGAAGAAATTCAATCCATTTTACATGCCTTTGATTTATTTTGGTTTGGTTACTAATAAAATTTAAAGCATGGTTATCAATATACAACACAAATTCTTTGGGCATTAAATAATGCCTCCACTTTTTTAGAGCTTGAACAAGAGCATAAAATTATTTTTCATATGAAGAATATTTCTTCCTTGTATCATTTAGTTTTTCACTATAGTAAGCAATTGGCTTACCTTCTTGACATAAAAAAACACCTATAGCCATTCCACTAGCATCGCATTCAACTTGGAAGTGTTTATCAAAATCAGGTAAGGCTAGACTAGGTTGTTCAGTAATATTTTTCTTCAGTAACTGAAAACTTTTTTCTGCTTCTTTAATCCATTGGAAAAACTATTTTTTTCCCTTGATTGTTTCAACAATTGGAGCACAAATACCACTGAAGTTTCTTATGAACTTCCTATAAAAACTAGCTAGTCCATGAAAACTTCTGACTTCAAAAACATTTCTTGGAGTAGACCAATCTATTATGGCTTTAACCTTTTCAAGATCCATTTTCAATCCATCTTTATATATTACAAAACCCAAATAAATTAACTCATCCTTCAAAAATATGCACTTCTTAAGATTGATTAAAAGTTTTTCTTGCTTCAACTTACTTAAAACCAATCTTAAATGTTGAAGGTGCTCTTCCTTTGATTGACTATAGATTAAAATAACATCAAGATAGACTATTACAAATTTTCTTATGAATTCCTTAAGCACTTCATTCATTAATCTCATAAAAGTGCTTGGAGCATTTGTTAAACCAAATGGCATTACTAACCATTCATAAAGCCCATCATTAGTTTTAAATGTTGTTTTGCATTCATCACCTTTCCTTATTCTAATATGATGATATCCACTTTTTAAATCTATTTTAGAAAAATACTTAGCACCACTTAGACAATCCATTAAATCATCCATATGAGGCAAAGGAAATCTATACCTAATGGTGATTTTGTTTATGGCTCTAGAATCTATGCACATTCTTCATCCTCCATATTTTTTTGGACTCAATACTGTAGGAATGACATAGGGACTTAGACTTTCTTTGACCAACCCTTTGTCAAGCAAATCTTGTACTTGGGCTTTGATCTCTTCATTCTATCTTGGAGTCATTCTATAGGCTACTTTGTATAGCAAGTTAGCTCCAGGGATAAGATCAATATTATGGATGATACTTCTTATTAGTGGTAACTCATTAGGAAAATCATCCACAACAATGTCAATAAATTCATCTAACATATTTTGAATTTCCAAAGGTAAATCAACCAATTTTGTACTTGTAAGAATTACCTTTGGTTTCCCAATTAGAGCAAAATTTACCTCCTCCTTCTTGATTTGATGCAAAAATTATTTCCCACTTACCATTAATACCTTAGGACTGACCTCTTCAGCTACATTTTCATCCTTAAGAGGTATTAGTGTGTGTTTATGTCCATCTTTTTCAAAACTATATGTGTTACATCTTCCATCATGGATTGCCTTCCTATTGAATTGCCAAGGTCTACCTAAGAGAATATGACAGACATCCATAGGCATAACATCAGATATTACTTTATCTTTATAACTCCCTATTTGAAATTCTATTTGACACTGTTCTGTTACCAATGCCTGATGTCCTTTTTGCAGCCAATACACCTTATATGGGGTTGGATGAGTTGTCCTTTTTAGGCCTAACTTATCAACCATTTTAGTGGATACAAGGTTGCCAGTACTCCCGCTATCAATTATAACTTTACAACATTTACCTTTGGCCTTGCAGGTAGTTTTGAATAATGCTTTCCTTTGTAATGGCTCTTGAATTTCTTTGGTTGGCTTAAGTAGGACTCGTTTCATGAGAAGTGATTCTCCAACCTCAGGTACATCTATATGAACAAGTGATTCTGCAATCTCCTCCTCAGCTTGAGCAATGTGTGCACTTTTTTGGCTTGTCATAGAGTTCTCTAGACACTCATAAGATCTATTTCCATACTTATTACATTTAAAACATTTGCCAACAAATCTTCTACCTCTACCTCTTGAATAGGGTCTTTTGATTCTAGAGGAATCATTACTTGGGGAAGATTGTTCCCAGTGATGTGAACTACTAGCTTCTTCCCTATGAGCTTGCCATTGGTTTCTACCACTTGATGATCCTCTTCCTCTATAGCTCCTACTTTTCCCTCTCCAGCTTTGCGCTTGTTTTCTAGACAGCTTCTCCTCTGCTCTAAGAGCATACTGGTATGCTTCTTCCACTATTCTTTGACATAAAAGATTAATTTGATCTTGAATATTATATCTCAATCCATTGAGATATCGAGCCACTTTTTCTGTATCATCTTCAATATGACCAGCTCTAACGGTCAACTTATAAAATTCCTCTGTATAATCTTTAACTGACACTTCCTTTTGCTTAAGATTTTGTAATTTCTTAAAAAGATTAACTTGGTAATCTTTAGGTAGGAATTTACCTTTTAGCTTTGCTATCATCTGATCCCAACTCTTGATCTTTAATTTCCCTTTTTTTCTTCTTTCATCTTGTACTCCATCCCACCAGAGGGATGCATGACCTTCTAGTCTTGTTACTACAAATTTTACTTTCTTGTCATCAGTGACACTTTCATACTTGAATTATTTCTCCATTGCACTGATCCAATCGATCAATTTCTCAACATCTAGGCTACCTTCATACATAGGCACTTCCAACTTGGTTTTGGAAGTCATTCTGGTAATTTCTTTAATGAATCTTGTCTCAAATCATTCTTCCTTTGGTTCTACCTTTGCATCTTGAGCTTCTTCTTCGTCACTAATATCTTCCATATCAATACCTCCACTTTGTGCAAGTTCCATAGCTTGCAGTTGTGCTTGCATGCATCTCATCTCTTCTAGGATTTCTACATTTTTAGTTGCTCCTCCTCGACCCCCTCCTCGACCTCCTCTTCTTCCATGAACTTTGAATGCCATCTCTAGGCAAAGGTCTTCTTTCACACTCGCTGAGACTTCTTTATTTTCAGACAATAATGGTAGGGGGCTGAAGAGTAATCTTTTTCTCATACAATTTTGTTTTAATTCTTACTAAGATCAAAATGTCCTCTTTTATAAAATGGATCACTTAGAAAAGAGATTTCAAGTATGAAAACAATATTAAATTTAAATTCATAAAACTTACTCCTATATATTGTAGTAAAATCTGTCACCTTGTGATGAAAGCTGCTCATTCACTGAAATGAATTATTCAAAATAATTTCTGGGTTTGATGCTCCTCTCTCCTAGCTTTCCAAAACATTTTGAATTTTTGAATTTCATTGGAAAACAAGAAACTTATGAGCATTTTATCGGGACTGATCTTTTATGTCTGCACCTTCACAGTGATGCCAGATAACTTAACATTTCTCTTTTTTTCTTGCACTGATCTCTGTGTTGGGTCCTCATAAAATTTTTTCCAAACTGCAAAGACTTCCTTCTATATGCTATTTACATGGCTGCGAATGTATTCCTCACCCAGCGGCTATATCAAACTTTCTCTAATACCAAATAACAAGCGGTGACTTCAACAATGATCTGACTTGGAATCAACACCTTATGATCTCCTTAACTTGGCATCTTCAGCTGCAGCCTGGCGTAGATTAATACCCAATCATCTAATCTCATCAGAAGCTATTGATAGGCTCTGATACCAACTAATGTAGTCTAGAAAATACACTCCAAAAAATGATAGCAGAGACCAAAAGACTCACAGAAAAAGAACTCGAGTAAAATAGTTAAATGTAAAACAACAGCTTTATTTACATTATGGTTTACCATACACTACTTATCATTCTTGCAAGCTGCACTGAGGCTTATTTTATACTATAAAATAGGATAAGTTAAGCTTAAAACTAATCTAATGACATCCCTATAATGTCTCAACTTCCTATTACATAATTGGAACTAATCTATTCCAAGGTTTGTGAGAGCCTCACCACCTCAAATTATTTATCTAGAAGTTTCTTGATTAACAAACAAGCTTCAAATAATGATTGTGCCTGTATCACACATGAACAACACAAGGAGATTGCTAGACAAGTTTATGAATTACTAGATCAAGGCTTGATTAGGAAAAACATTAGCCCATGTATAGTTCTAGTTGTATTAGCCGAAAAGAAGGGAGGTAAGCAGACAATGTGCATTGATTCTAGGGTAATAAATAGGATTACTATTAGATATGGATTTCTTAGGTGGTGCCAACTATTTCTCTAAAATTGACCTTAAGAGTGGTTACCACCAAATTAGGATGAAAGAGGGGGATGAGTGGAAGAAAACCTTTAAAACCATAGAGGGTCTCTATGAGTGGTTAATTATGCCATTTGGGCTCACAAATGCACCTATGAAATTCATAATGTTGATGAATGAAGTGTTATAATATTATATAGGTAGGTTTGTAGTAGTCTAGCTATATGATATCCTCAATTTTAGTAGAACATCAGAGGAGCACATGAAACACCTAGAGTTAGTGTTGAAGAGGTTACAAGAGGAGAAGCTAGCTATCAATTTGGAAAAAGGTGAGTTCTTAAAACAATAGCTAGTGTTCCTAGGAATTTTGGTATCTAAAGGAAATATTAAGATGGATCCAATCAAGGTGGAAGCCATTTTTAACTGGCCTACACCTAGAACATGGACTGAGGTGAGAAGCTTACATGGCTTGTCACAATTCTATAGGAAGTTTGTTAGAAGGCTTAGTGAAATTTGTGCACCTATCCTAGACACCATCAAGGGAAGACACAAGAACAAGTTTAAGTGGACCAACTAAGCCACTAAATCCTTTAAAAAGATGAAGCAATAAGTGGCTACACAACCCATCCTAGGGTTGCCAAGTTTTGAGAAACTTTTCATAGTGGAGTGTGATACAAGGAATATAGTAGTAGGAGCAGTTTTGAGTCAAGAAGGAAGATAGGTGACATTCTTTAGTGAGATGTTAAATGAAGCTAAGTATAGGTACTCATTATATGACCTAGATATCTATGCATTAGTGAAATCCCTTAGGAAATAGAGGCACTACTTGTTACCTAAAGAGTGTGTGGTGTTTACTGACAATCAAGATCTTAGCTTCATCAATACTCAAGATAAATTTAGTTTGAGACACATCAAATGGATGAAATTTATACAAGAATAAACCTTTGGCATTAAGTACAAGAAGGGTTAGTGTAAAAAAGTACAAGATGCACTGAGTAGAGGACTACTCACAATCCAAGAGACCGAGCTAAAGAGTATTGGAATAGAAGGATTCAAGGACCTCTATGAGGGAGATAAAGATTTTGTAGAAGCTTACAAGGTATGTTGAGAGTTTAAGAACTATTTTCATAGTGAATTTTCTAACTATACTTTGCAAAAAATGTTACTATTTAGGGATAACTAGTTATGTGTTCCTAGAGGTTCCATGAGGGAGAACCCAATCTGGGAGAATCACAATGAAAGTTTGAGTGGGCACTTTGGACTAAACAAAACTTTAGAACTTATGCAAAGATTATTTTATTAGTATAGGATGCAAAAGGAAATTAGGAGATATGTAGAATAGTGTGGAGTATGTCAAAAAAATAAAGGTACCTCTACTAATTATGGTTTGTATCAATACTTACAAACTCCAAATAGGACAAGAGAATGCTTAGGCATGGATTATATAGTAGGTTTTCCAAGGACATCCACTAGTCTTGATAGTGTGTTTTTAGTGGTAGATAGGTTCAACAAAATGAGTCACTTTATACCTTGCAAGACAAAAAATGATGCTAGCCACATTGCACATCTCTTCTTCAAGGAGATTATTAGGTTTCATGGGTTGCCAGGAAGTACAGTTTTAGAAAAAGATGTCATGTTTATGAGCCATATTTGGAAGACCATATGGAAGAGATTGGGTATATATCTAGCCTTTGGATCAGCCTACCATCCTTAGAAAAATGGCTAGAATGACGTAATAAACAAGGTTCTTGGAAACTTGCTTAGGTATTTGACCAAGGAGTATGGTCATGTGTGGAACCAATTTATCTATGCATTATAGTTTTCCTACAATTATAGTATAAATAGGACAACTAGTAAAATCCCATTTGAGATAGTATGTGGCATGAATCCTAGGGGTGTATGTGAGATAAGGGACTTAAGAGATCAAGAAGGAGTGAGTTGGCCATATAGATGATTTTACATAGTCTATGAAGGAGATATATAAACAAGTCAAGAAGATACTCATAGAAGCCAATAAAAAACTCAAAGAAAAGGTGGACATGAAGAGGAGAGACCTTCAGTTTGAGGTTGTTGATTTGGTGATGGTTCAACTTAACAAGGCTAGACTTCAGAAGAATAAACCAAGAAATTTATAGATGAGAAGGATTAGACCCTGTAGAGTCTTAGAGAAATATGGTCAAAATTCTTATAAACTAGACCTTCCAAAGGAGTTGTCCATCTTTCCTATATTCAATGTCCAAGAATTAGTCAAATATAAAGGACATGGAGTTATAGAAAAAAAAGTAATATAGAGGTGGATGATGTAAGGGAGCTCAGTGTACTTGTTCAACCCAAACCCCAAGTAGAATGGATATTTGATTCCAGAGTGAAGAAGAAACCTAGGCATCAAGTATATATGGAGCATCTAGTAAAGTGGAAGAGCCAACCTAATTTAAAGGCTACTTGGTTTAATGAAGGTGATTTGAACAATCTTGGTATCAATCTACACCTCATTCCTCAAGGGGTAGCTTGACTTTTTTTTTTTTCAAGGGAGAATGACATAAGAGCACCTAGGGATTGTGGCTTAATTCTATGCATTTTTGGGTTGTAAGTGGTCCTAGCCAAAGAAATTAACAATAGAAACTTTTTTGGAGTCCAAAAAAATTGATTAAGTGATTAGGATGTTGACTTCATGAATTGGTATTGATTAGCCTAGTGTTTAGCTTAGTTAGGTTAGAATAGGCAATAGTTGTCAAAGAGTCAAACTTGGTGAAATAGTTGAATTTGACCCCAAAAAGGTTGTAATATTGTGAATAGACTTTAGATAGTCTTAAGGGACCAAGTAGGACACATTAGTGGTCATAAAAATGGGTGAAGCACTAACATTGCAAAAATTGTAAAAGTTGTTATTTGCTAAGTTGCATTGACAACAATTAATAACTTTTCCCTAATGAACCAAGAATGAGTTGGAAGTTGGTTTGGAAAGGTTGGGTGCATGCATCACATATATTTTTGGAAATAAAAGAGGAGTAACTAAGAGGGGAGGGGTGAATCAATCACCACTAAAACAATTCCAAATCCCTTAGATGTCAATACAAACTTCATTTTAACTTAAAAATCAGATAGAACTAAATATTAATTGTAAGTTAGTTAACGAGGTAATATGAAGATAATGCTGTGAATCATACTTTAGTAACTTAGCTATAAGAAGATAAAGAGATAAGAAAATAATAGAAACACATGAGACACCAAGATTTAATGTGAAAACCCAATTTGGAAAAACCACTAATGCAACTAGTTACAACTTTTTGCTCTTCTAAACTGAAACTTGTTAGGATCCAACCCTATTAAAGGTTACAAAACACAATTTTAGGTGTAACCTTGTAAAAGGATTTGAATCACCCTATTAGGAGTGGTATTATTAGAGGTCTTAAGACACTTCAATCTAGAAATGCCACCTGGCTAGAGGATTTACAAAAATGACTGTTAAGTCAACTCTATTAAGAGATTTCTTCACTGCTACAATCATTAGAGGGTAAAAATGATTGACTTTATTGATAAAGAAACTAAATTGAAGATTTAGATAGCTATTCTAGCTTATCCTTTGGATTCTCCCTGATCAAAATATTCTTTGCAGCTCCTTGGATACTTTGCTCTAAATGAGATACCCTTCTTTATTCACATCTTATATTCTTCTCCGCTTTCTCATCTCTCAATCCACATCTTGACCTTTCATATATATGAAACCCAATGTCAAGTCAATTTGAATGCCCTTTCAAATAAACAAATAACATACATTTAGTTGGCTTACATAAAACAACTAATAGATAAAACTAATCTATTGTAGGTCTATTGGAAAACTTTATAATAACTGAAAAAGGGGAAAGGGGGCTAAATTAGTTATCCAAAGTCCAAATGTACAAATAAAACTTTTCAATATTGCAACTTATTCTTATACATGCGTTGACCTTTCAATATTTTAATCATATGCATATTATTGTCCTATGTCAAAATAGGTTTTCATAAATGTAAACATGCAATACCATAAAATCAATCACACATTTTGCAACAAGGATTTTACATGGAAACCAAATTTAGGAAAAACCACTAGTAACATGTTACTAATTTTCACTCTTCTAAAGTGAGCCTTATGAGAAGCCCACCCTATTAAAGGTTATAATGCACACTATTAAATATGACTTGGTTAAATGATTTGAATTACCCTATTGTGAGTGAGCCATGTTAGAGAACTTTAGAACATTCCATTAGACTGTCACCTTGTTAATGTATTTACTACTGATTGTTAGTTCAACCTTAGTCCAAAGGATTTATCTAGAGTGATACGATTGTTAGAGAATAATATCAAGATGTGATTTGATAACAATAAAAACTCACTTGTATATTATAGATCTCACATTCAGTCCTCTATTCTACTTTGCATTCATCCTCATCATCCCTATTATCTTGTTCACCCTTAAAGCCTCCATCATCTTTAGCCTTCTTGATTTGTATTCCAACTATAGACACTTCTATTTGTTCACCATATGAAGCAACACCCTAGAATTATTCTCTTCATTAGTTTCTCACACATGACAACAATTGCTTCTAGCCTTTTATCTCTATAAATAGAGAACTTGTATCTTTTTCCTCTTAACCATAATCGTCCATTCTAGGGTTAGGTAAGATTTAATGAATCTACCCATCTCTCCATTTTATTCCCTTCTAGAAACTTTCTCTATAATCCTCTTTTGAATTCACCTCAAAATGGTTTAGGGTAAAAGCACAAACCTATGTCACCTTTTATAAAGAAACGTGATATTAGAATGTGATAGTTCAACATTAATGACAAAAAAAAATGGTATCTATGTTTAAAATATGAAGATGATGTAAAATGATGAAATGTGTAGAATTGGATGAATTTTATGTCTATAATTTTTATAATTTTTTTTTTTAAGGCAAAAGTAGCAAGCCACTTGTTAGTACCCAAGGTGGTCTCAGTTTTAAAACTTTCAGTTTCAGAGGTTGAAACTCTTTGAATCACTTTGAACTGAAGTTCAAAGTAGTTCAAAGCAGTTCGACAGTTCAAATGGGTTCAAAAATGCAGATTGGTTAATTTAGAATGGTCAAGAATCTATGTTTAACTTAGTACTCAAATCCAATCACTGCTTATTATTCAATTTTGGTCAGTATAACAGTTTCAGAGGATGCAGAAGTGTAGATCAAGATGAAGGTCTATTTTGATGGGTTCAATCACAAAACTTCAAAAGTATAGAACCTGTCATTTTCAATATCAGTCTACATAAGAAGTTTTACAAACTCAGAATCCATTTTAGGGGCTTGGCATTCTTAGTATTTAGATGATTTGGTGGTCTCCAAATGCAATGTTCAGCCTTATTCAATATTTTGTTGATTTCTTCAATCATGATGGAAGATCCTTTCAAGGCAAAGCATAGAATTATAATGGATTATGGGAATTGGAAATTGAGAAACCAAAGTATTTAGAAGGCCAAAAAAATCTCAAGTAACATACAATGAGCTTACATTAGAATTCATCCATCTTAAAATGGAACAAACATATACAAGCAAAAGAAATCCTAGATTCTCTGATGGCAGAAAAATAGTCATATTTTAGGGTTCATATCCTAGAATTCAACCATTGGATCGAGCTCAATTTTTGATATGTGTTTTAAATATTAGTTTTCTAAATCTTCACCAAATATTTTTTTTATATTTCATATGGATAAAAAATTACGGGTTCTTGACTGCACCACTGTCGGATCAGCAATAATAGTGATGACAGAAAATAGTCATATTGCAGGGCTCATATCTCACAATATAACTGTTGGATTGACCTAAATCTTGGATATGTGTTGTTAATTCTAGTTCTATAAATAATATCCAAATATATTTATAATATTCAATATGGATCAAAATTTATGGGTTCCTATTTGCATCTCTATCGGCTGAGCAACAACAGTTATAGAATCCAGACAATCAAATTGGGTCTCAGTGTGGGGGGAATAACTTCCAATAAAACTGTTGAATTTGGCTCAATTTCAGATATATTTCTAAGAAGAAATTTATGCATGATCTGACCAAATATTTTTCTAAACTCATTCCTCATCAATGAGTTACGATCAATTGAGTGGGGCACTATCAAAACTATCAATGACAGTTACAAAATCATAATAGAACCTCATCACTAGCAAATGCCACTTGTCGGCATGAGTATACCATAGGGGCCATGAATTTGAAAAGATAAAAGACTATTTTTATAATGATATAGACACCAAAAGAAAGGGGAAAACAAATTTTTTTTCAAGATTCAGTTAGGAAACTGAAAAGCCATGGGAAAGAGCAGATTAAATAAGCCAGCAATAGAGTAAGGGAAAGGTTCCATTTTTTTTCTCCAAAGGACTGCAGACTTTGTGCTATAGTAGGGAGGAGAGGTTTCCCCAATTTTATTTCATTTTCTTGTGAAGTTGTGGAGGGAAAAGAAAGTTTTCATTTTCCTATTCTAAACTGTGTGTTAGCAATAGGATAGTTTTTATTTGTTACAGCTTTCTTTAATGGTGATTGTAATAGCAAGTGCATCTTTATGCTTTCAGAGGAGGGAGACTTGAGAGTTAATTATTTTTCAAAACTTTGAGTTTGAGCAATCTAATTTCCACTAAGTGTGATCTTTGTGTCACTTTGGTTTTCTCTAAAATATGTTGTTATATCTCCATATCTTCATTTCTGCACTTTCTCAAGAAGATGGATAATGTGTTTCTTGATTCTATCTGTTGTTAGGGTGAATGGGCTTTGTGTCATTTACCATTTAATTTCTTATAGTTGTTTAGTTTTTCTTGCATCTACACTATATTTATAGGTAGATGTTTGATATCCTTTTATGCTTTCTAGTAAAAGCATTCACATTTGATTCATTGAATATTTCACACAGGGAGTTGTACCCGATAAAAATTCAGAGGAAGGTTATAAATCCATGATAACCTATCCAACTGTTGGTGTTAGTTTGTCCTCTCACTTGGGCATTCAGGGTCATATTTGCACATGTTTTCTTGGAGGACAATCTGTTCACTAACACCACTATATCATATTAATAAATCTAGTTCAAAAAGGTCAAATATGAAAGAACTAGTAAGAAAACCTAGCATCATCCCTTATATTTACATCGATCATAGTTTTTGAATTTATAATTTTGACTCCAAAATAGGAGCAGAAGTTTTTACAAAGTGGAGAATATGTTGTCTCCCTTGATAAAATATTCCAAAAATGAATTTGAATTTGGTAAGCATATACCAATTTTAGCAACATTTCAAAATAACAAAATATCATAAAAATCAAAACATTCACTTTCACTGATTATTCCTCCATGGCATCGCTTCCTGAGAACCCCTATTTTCAGCATCTTCAAAATCATTGCCACCCAAAACAATCAGACCTTCTTGAGACTGGTCATGGCATCACACCCCCAACTAACATGCTCAAATTGGTACTTATCTAGAGACCATCCACAACCTCTTCGAGCTTGTGAGGAAGATGGTTACAATTTTGAATTTGGCCCCTGATCCCAGACATTCCATAGTGCAACTCTAGATGGCTAAGTTTTCTTGATTTCAAGGTTCTAAGTGGGAAACCTATTTGAAAATCTTTGCAAATCCAATAGAGAAAAAACCATTTTCTTTACACTTTCCTCTAGGTGAAAGCTAAGTGCCATCTTGATGTGGGTAGGGCTTTGATGCTCATTGATTTTTTCAATGCTTCAAATACCACCAAACACTCATGTCTATGCAACAATTGAGAATGAGAGAATAAACTCCCTATCAACACATTTCCTGTAGTGCCTTTCCCATTTGATTTCCATAAGTCATCCTAATGGATGAAACCTTGTTGATATTTTGTTGTGATGGATCATGATTGTGACCATGAGTGGTCTACATTGTTGAGGTGATTTAATTTATGTTTCTGTATCAGTTTCTTTGATTATGCTTTGACTAATTTATGAGATTATGATGTGATTTTTTTGGTTCACTTAGGTTTGTGCTAGTGGTTACTAGGATCTATGTGGTATCATGAGGTTTTACTGTGATTACCCTAAGATGTGTGCAGAGATTGCACTATGTACTATTACCATGCTACACTGGACTAGGTTCCTGTAGTAGTAGTAAGTCATGTTTATGAATGTGTTCACTTATGTGTTTTAAGTGCCTTTTTGTGTTGTTTTTACAACCATTATTAAATTCTTAAATGATTAGAAATGGGTTGTCCATGTTGGATTATTTGGTTATGTGTTCTGGACATTTACCTTGTTATATTTTGATCTGAGAGATATTTGTTACTTATGTTATGTTTTACTTTTGGGATGACCTAAATGTCATACTTTGAGTTTAGTATCATAGATTTTAGACTACTATGTTGTTCATTTGATCATATTTGCAAGATGATGCCATTTTGAGATGAAAGTGTGTTTTATGATGATATTTGGTTATCTGGTATTTGGAAATATCTCTGATTTTGTTATGAGATGAATTTAATGCTATGGTTATTTACTTCATTCTTATTTTGTTATGCTTTATGTGAATGTGAATGATGTAAATAGGTTATTTTAATATAATTAAATAAATGGTTAAATTAGGTGATTTAATGCATTGATTGCTTTAGCTATGTTATTATATGCAATTGCACTTAATCGTATTGTTTAGTGTGCAGGATTTATATCCTTGGCAGTGGCACATGGAGTTAGTGATTTGGCCATTCATATTTTACCAATGTTTTCCTTGTATGGTTGATTTATCCTTATTTTAATTTTTTAAATAAACCTTTCTCTGATTATTAAATCTTAACTCATTTGCATTATGTGATTAGACTAGTGAGTGTGTCTGTACATTTAGAAGTTCGCATTGTCACAAAATTTGTTAAGGAAATTTTTGTGTTTTTTGGTTTTAAGGCTTTTTAATTGATTTATTTTAATTTTTGGTAACTTTTCCATAGATGAATTCCTATTTATAGGAATATCCTGTTTTCATTTGGGTTGATTCAGGGTTTAACTAGGTTGGCTGGTTATTTGCCCTAATCGATTATTCATTCAAAAAGTGAGTAAGTATCCAAAAAAGAATTTAATTCCTCACTTCTTACTTTTGAATTAGAAAGTTGGAGAGTAAAACCCAAAATCCTCTTCATGAGGATTTAGAGTTTTGTTCGTTGTGGGAGCTATGGGCATGGGATTGTCGCGAGGTTGATCTCATTGGATCCAGCTTGGGGAAACTTTGGATTTTTGCAATTTTCAGCTACTTCTATGGGCTATTCATTTTATGGTTCAGATTCCTATTTTTCCCTTTTGGCTGTGAGGTAGGGCTTTCTTGTTTTATGGTTTCAACTTTGTTTCTGCTTCTATTTTTGGTAGCCATTTGTTTGGAGGCTGAGAAATAGTGTTCCCCTCCATTTTTGTATGTTAGTTCTACTCACTTGGGCAGGTATGAACATTTCCCTATTTTTTGAGATGAGGGTTTGGGGTTTTGCACCATTATGTTGGTCATTTTTGTATATGGTGTTCGAACTCGATTATTTTTGGATTTTGGTGTTTTTGTACCCAAAGGCCAAAAGAGTTTTAATTTCAAAGTTTTTCCAAAATTTGGGGTTTTTACCTCATTTTGCATGTTGCCCTATTTTCTCAAGTTTTCTTGGCATGAGTTGGGTCGTGGACCTAGATTATCTATTTGGATATCAGTCAAACCTTGATTGAACTTTTGTGTTTGTATTGAGATGCATGTCACATCCGTACTCCCAACTCTGTGTTTGGTTGAGTGATTTTCATACCTAGTGTTATGGTTTCTTTTGGACCCTTGTATTGTTTCATGGACACTAGGATTTGTGTAGAATCCATACTCCCAGATTGAGGCCAATTGAGTGAGTTCATGATGTTTGGTCTTGTTTCATCATTATGATTTGTGTAGAATCCATACTCCTAGATTTAGGCCAGTTGAGTGATTTTATGATGTATGGTTTTATCAACTTTGGGATTCATGTAGAATCCATCCTCCTAAGTTGTTTTTAGTTGAGCGATATATTGCATTATGTTCTCATCTAGTCCTTGTGTTATGATCTTTGTGATGGTGATGTGCCACACATGAGTACATGCACATACATCTATCAGGTGACTTGCAAGGCCCAATCTTTCGTGGTACTTTCAAAAGTTATGATCATTGGGGTTGGGTTTGGAATTTGTATGCCTACAGGCACTCATTGTTGGATGAGCATGGGTAGGGTAGGGTAGCATATGGAGGGGCCTTCTATCTCCCAGCTCGGTGATCATGGCACCATGGGTTGGCAGAGGGAGCTTTATATAAGTGACAACTAAATAAAATGTGTGAATGGTAATACAAATTAAGATAATAAAATGTGTGAGCACCTGATTAAGTTTGAGGACACAATGTGTGAGCACCCATTTAAGTTTGAGGACACACAATCTGAGCTTGGGCGTGTTGATGCTAAGTGACTCTCCATGATCTCAACCCCTACTTTGTAGCCTTTGAGTGTTTGACTAGGACCTGTACTACTTGCATTTTCTTAGGTTCTTTGTTATAGCCATCATATTGTCTGGTGTGAGTGTTAGCCATGGGTTTTATTTTGTGTGTTTGTGGTTGGATCATTATCTCCATCAACATGGTGGGTGTGGACCTATGGGTGCTATGTGGTTGGGAGGCATACCTACCTTCACCACTGCTAGGGACTAGTGTATAGAGACAATCTTTTATCCTAGTGTGACCATTGCTAGATGTTTTCACTTGATGCTTTGGGTTCCAGAGTATGCTTTCTTGTGATTTATGCTTTCATTGGAATGCTTGGATATCATGTTTAGATGATGTTAGTTTATTTGATGCATTCCCATATTATGATGTTTAGCATATGACTAGATGATGTGAATTTCTATATTGGATCATCTACTGCTTATTGGTTTAGCATGTTAGATTTCCTTATTACTATGTTCAACATGTGATAGGTGATGTTATCTACTTGAAGGATTATCTTATGCTTTACTACTAGCATGTTAGATTTCCTTATGTTTATATTATAGTATGTTTTAGTAGCGATGTCCCTATTACAATAGTACTAACAATCTAATTGGTGACTTGGGATGGCTAGAATCCATGATGGTCTTATGATGCTATTGATGATTGGGGGGAACTACATACTTAGTTTGGTTGTTTGGTTATTGAGATGTGTTTCTATACATTGTGATGTTGCTTCTATTCACTGTGATTTTTCTTTTAGTATGTTCTTTACTACTACGTTTTAGATGGATAGATGTTCCTCTTTCCTTGTTGTTTATGCACTTGAGTGTTCATTCCTTGATTTATGTCGATCTAATACTCCCTAGTGTGGAGGTTTTTATGTTTTTATGCTTTTTATTTATGTTATTTTGTTATTTTAATGTGTTTTATCATGTGGAAAGGTAGTTCCTCGCGTGAGAATGTATTTCCTCATGTGAGAATGTATTTCCTCATGCAAGGATACAAGTCCTCGCATGGTGTGCAATGAATCCTCATGTGGAGCCATGCACTTTTGCACACGAAGTGTTGTAGGATCTTGCGTGAAACTCAAGACCAATGCACTTTCTCATGCAAGAAATAGGGGGCAGTTAGGCTTGACCAAGGAAGGTTTGAAAGTTGGTTTTGGACACCTTATTGGATTTCACACCTTTCCAGTTCAAAATAGTCTTTCTTAGGGGTTTAAAATATATCATTTAAGTGTAAGCTGACATATATTCCTTATACTTATTCCTTATAAGTTGACATATATTCCTTATACTTATTCCTTATATGTTTAAGTTTAATTCCATATATTTATTCCTTATAAGTTGACATATATTCCTTATACTGATTCTTTATATGTTTAAGTTTAATTCTTTATACTTAAGATATATTTTAATATATGTGATGAATCTTTTGAGATAGGTTTCAGACCTCTTCGAGAAAAGATAAAGATTCTAGGAAATTTTAGGGCTTTGGGATTTTAGACTTAGCCAAATTTTAGGGTTCTGCATTTATACCCCAGCTTGGTATTTTCTTGATGAGTGGTCATTGTTGGCCTCTGTTTGTGTGTTTTAGTTTTTTAGTGATGTTCGAAGATTCATTGGTTGCTAGGATTGTGGTGAAGTCTTCCATTGCAATCTTTGTGATCCTTGTATGATGTTGTCATGTGCATTCATGCTTGTAATATATATATATATATATATATATCTTGGCTTGAACTGAATCCTTGTTCCAAGGATCTCTGGGTGGGGCATTACATTTCCACTCCATAAATCATATCTTTGACAACCTATCAAAAGCTTGTTCTCTACAATAAACAATAACTTGTTTAATAGTCCTCCTAATTGTTGGCAAGTGAATAATGAACATAATATCTAGCACTAAATCATCAATATCCTTGGGTAGCACTATTTCCCCAACACTTGATGTTAACAAGATGCGATAGTTTTTGGGCAGCATTGATCGATGCTACATATGACAAATTTTGCATGGAATAAAAATGTCTACCTTTTCTTTCAACATTGTTAAAGCCATGTATTGCCTATCTCATATTCATTGGGCACTGATATATATATAAACACTTTGTGATATGATATATACATAAATGTGTAGATTTCACATATCTTTCACCATGTAAAATAATAATACCTCTGATGAACTAGAAATACATTATCCACAACATTGATGACCACCTTTGTAGAATAGATTGACAGAGAACCCTAGTGCAAAACAACATCATGATAAAATTGATACAAATGAAGCTACATTCCAACTCTATCAACTTCTAGGAAAGAGATCCTTCTGTACATGGTAGCTATATGGACATCTTCCTAACATAAAATAGGCTTCTTATTCACTTCAGATTTCAGCATTGTGACATCAAACTTTGGCAATTGGATGATGCCTCTAGTAGAAAATGGAAACCTAGTCAATGTCCTGCACTGCATTCCCGAAGCAAGAAATACTAGCCGACTCTCATGTGTGTACACATACCAGCCAAAATTGATTCTTTTTGTCTCAACAAACTTAAGGCCATTTTGTTCAAATTGTAATGAATATAGATCAAGGCTACTTGTCTTTACAATTACTAAATCACAACTTGGGTAGTCTATCTAGAAGAAGCCAAGTATACATTCAAAATTTGTCTTGCACCGGTGGCTAAATGAACTAAATGTTTCTCAATTTATGAACTCAACTTCTTGCTATGATTGCTGAACTCCTAAAAAATTTCCATCCAAAGAATATCTAATAGATAAAATAGATCGTTCATTTATCATAACAATAGTGGGAAAATCCATTGGCATAAATTGGTCTTCTTGCCATGAGAATATTTGATTGGATGTTGGTGCAAGTACTAACTTATTTCCATCATCATAGTGCAGTCCCACAAATCCTAGAACACTACATCTTAAAGGTGGGCATTGAATATAAACATGAAACAAAGCACCAGATCCAGCTAAAGCTACTCTAGATCGAGACCCAAATCTTGCTTGTGATCGAAACATATTATTAGCTTACTTCTCTCAAATAGAAGAATGTGCCACAGAGCAAAACCAAACTTGTTTTTTCTTCAAATAGTAACTTTAAGCTCAAACTTTTGAGATCTAATAAAATTCTAGTTTTACTTTGCTAGTTGAGAAGAAAATTCTTTAGAATCTAAGTGTTATTAGCCCTTTCTTTTTAGCACATTTTGCATACATGCCTTCAATTACAAAAACTCCTTTAAGCACATGTCATGCTCAACTATTGGAACTTTATAAGCCATGTGAATGTTAGAGAATAAATGTCATGTCTATTGCCAGCCAAATGTACTTTCAGTCCTCCATGCATTTGAACTTAAATCTTATGCGATGAACATCATGTTACCATAGTACTCTTTTTTTGCAATAATGTAGACAAATTCCTCCTTAAATGAAATCGTGCATCATAATATGGCGTGGCTTTTATTATTGTTTATCCATAGCAATAATATTTTTTAAGTCCTCATAATTTTCAATGACTTTGTGTAATTGCCATCCTTAGCTATTGCCCAAATTATCTTATCATCTGATCTTGACAAGAATACTTGTTTAAATTCCAACAAAGCCTTAAATTGATTGATTTCTTGAGAAGATAATGGCAACTCCTTTGGATTTTACCATTTAACTTTACTTAATACTAAGCACAAACTACCTACAAGTTGATTGAGCCGAGTCCCCCAATAATTCTATGAAACATTGATGATGCTTTGGGAAACTTAATTAATTAAAGAAGGTTGTCTACTCCACGAGTCCCTCCAGAAGATGACCATACTTCCATTGTTGACCTCCCAAGTGACATAATTTAATACAATGTCTCTCGAAGACATCATGAAATCTAAAATAACAGATCCTATTGGTGGATTTTTGAGTAAGAATTTATTCATTTTATTTTATTTTGAAGTCCCTTTTTTAACTATAAAAAATATAGGGTGTAGTTCTCGTCGAACAAGTATATGCAAATCGTCTTTTTTTGTTCTAGTTTGAAAATATCTTATAGATGACATGTATAGCTAGTGAACAAAAAAAGAAATAATTATTTTTGATGTATATTTTCTTTGTTATAAGTACTCAAGTTTGACATTATCAGAATCCAATAGTTTTTTCCTCCCATCAAAACTTCCCTATCAAATCTATACCTTCTTTAAAAAAAAATTACATATTCATGAAGAGGATTCTCTCCTCTAGAGATGAGTATATATATATTTTATTTTTTTAATATGATTTACTATTTTTTTCCATTTTTTGAGGAGCATCTTCTAAAATATTGAAATATCGACTTCTAATATTTTGAGATTATAACATATTATAACTAATCAAAACATCAAAAATTTATATAATGATGATATTGAATCTAAGATCTATAAAAGGGTATTTTTAGTTTTTGAAAAAAGTTGAGTTTTGATAGAGAAATGAGATTTGACCAAAACAAATTTTTATATCATAAAAGGTGACACAAATTTGTGCTTTTACCCTTTATCTTTAATTTTTGTTCCACCAAATCATCATAGTAATCTTTCACATGCTTAACACAAATCAATAAATCAAATTTTTTTGCTTAGATTTGTTAAATATTCAATCCAACTCATTTCATTGGCACTCAACAATAACACTCTTTTTGCTCAACAAACACTGCCTTCTAATGCTCGGCCAACACTAGGTTTCTTGACATCCACTAAATCTATACTGGTGCTTAGCACATACTAACTTTCTTCACTTAGCACCAACTATATTTTTCTTACTCAACTCATACTAAACTTACTTCTCAACTCTGACTATTTTTTTGTTTGTCTTGTACTAACTATGCTCAGCTTGCACTATTTTATCGGCCAAGCTTGGCATACACATTTCTTTACATAGCCTTCTTCTAGTCTTTGCTCAACTATTTTTTCATTATAGCCTTAAGTAGATAAATAATACACTATATCATCATTGTCTTTATTGGTCTTAGATCTTTTTTTATACACCACATAACTCAACCTTTCTCTAGGTTCACTTATTATCCTTTCTTTTCAAATCCTCTTCATTAATCAATCAATTGATACCATTCAGACCAAAGTAAGAAATTTTCATACCAACAAGTAGTAGGTTTTGAAATTAGTGACCAAATAATGATTGTTCAATGATAGTTTTCATTAGCCCTCTTCATGTCAACAATATCCCTCTTTGGCATTGATAGAAAATCAATACCAAAAAGAAACTTAATACCTTTTATTGAAATCTCTCCCGCTATCAGTATGTGAGCCTTCCTCTATATACTTTGATATCTTTGATATCTCTATCATTCTAATATCTCTATCTCCCTCAATATATTCTTTAGGTAAAACTCTATGTATATTCTCTGCCTTTATCTAATATCTCCCTCTTTGACAACAATGCCAAAGACTTGTCATCTATAAATGTAGATATAATCAATTCAGGTTCTCCCTCTGTCACCTTGCATGTGACTATAAATCTTCTATTTTCAGCTCCTTATTTACTTCAGGTAGGTCCTTAAGTAAGATCCACTACATCAATTTGTAAAATATGTTATCCAACTCAATTGATGTAGGAACTTATTCTTGCTTCATCCAACTCAATTGATGTAGGTAATTGCTCTTGCTTCTTACATAGCTTTGGATAGGGGTATCACCCCTAGTTTACCTCTAAGATATTAATGCGTATCCTTAGGTAAATCCTTTGTGAATATATCAACTATTTTTTCTTTTGTATTCATGTATTCCATTCTCACTTCTTTGTCTTGGACCAATTCTTTCTTGTAATAATACTTTATTGCAATGTACTTTGTCTTTATATGCATCATAGGGTTCTTTGATATGCTTATAACACTTGTATTGTTATAGTAGAGTACCACAAGTTCAATAATTTCCTCCTTCATTCCTTTGAGTAATTTTTTGATCCATACCAAATTTGTACAATTCACTATAATAGCCACATATTCATCTTCAGTAGTAGATTCTAATATACAATTTTGTTTCTTGCTAGTCTAGGTGACCAATCTTTTTCCTAAGAAAAATGCTCCACCACTTGTACTCTTTTTGTCATCAATGTTTCTAGCTCAATAATCATTTATTTAGGCTCTCAATTCAAGCTTGTCATTTTTCTTGTAATATAGACCATAGCCTTACGTTCCTTTCAATTATCTCATGACCCTTTCAATAACCATTAAATTATTCCCCTTACGATTTTCAGAAAACCTTGCAACAAACCCAACAACTAATGTAATGTAAGGTTTTCTATGAACTACATATTGCAATTTTCCAATCATGGACCTGTATAATATTTGATTTACTTTAGTAGAATCATCATTTTTGGATAGTTTGTGTACTATCACCATAGGAGTAGTAATAGGTTTTGAATCCTCCATACAAAAAGTTTTCAAGATTTCATTCACATACTTGGATTGAGTAATGTAAATACTATATTTCATATGCTATACTTGTAATCCAACAAAGAACTTTATCTCTCCAAACATAGACATCTCAAACTCTTTCTTCATTTCATTTACAAATGCCTAAGACAATGCATTTTGTCCTCCAAATATGATATCATCAACAAATATTTCAGCAAGTAAAATTCCTTTATCTCCTTCTGTCTTCAAGTATATATTGTTGTTGCCATCAATCTTCTCAAAACCAATCTACACAAGGTAGTTGTGAAGCCTTTAATACCATGCTTTGGGAGCTTGCTTCAAACCATATAAATGTTTGTGTGATTTACACACCATGTTCTTGTTGTTTGGATCAAAAAATCCTTTAGGTTGTTCTATGTAAATCTCCTCTTCTAGTACACCATTTAGAAATTATGTCTTAACATCCATTTGATAAACTTTAAATCCTTGGTATGTAAAGTAAGCAAGTAGAGTTCTTACTCCTTCCAATCTTGTAACTTGGGAGAATGTCTCTCCATAGTCAGTTCCTTCTTGTACATATCATTTGCAAACTAATCTTTCCTTATTGCTTGTAACTTCATTATTCTCCTATAGTTTATTTTTGTATGCTCTTTGGTCTGGGTACTAGAGTCCATGTTTTGTTTTTCTCAATCTGATCAATCTCTTCTTTCATGGTTTTACTCCAGTTTTCATTTTATAATGCATCCTTCATTGACTTAGGCTCATGCATTCTTAAAAAACATATGTCATTTCTTAACATATTCCTTGTCATTGGTTTGTCTTCTTTATCTCAAATGATTTTTTCAGTAGGGTGATGTCTTCTAACATACTTTGACAACCTTGGCTCAACTTTTCTTTCTACAATGGGTCTTTCAATTCTAGATTCATTCTGCACTTCTCTATCAAGTAACTTGACATTTCTTTCATGTAAACTAATCTTAGTATTAGAATGTACCTCAGCTTCTAATTGCAACTCAACTCCTAACTACAAATTGACACCCATTATATGTGACTCAATAGTCACTAATTCTTGTTGATTAGCAACTTGATTTACAAAATTATCATCATCAATAGACATGCCTTCATAGTAGTACATAAAAGTTGTATAATTTTTAGGTTCCTTCTTTGGTTCATCTTCATGCACTTTTATATATTCATCAAACTTTATATTTTCAGTTTCCACAACTTTGTTAGTGTTAGTATTTAAACTCTTATAAGAATTACTTCCTATGGAATAGCCTAGGATTATACCTTCTTCACATTTTGCATCAAGTTTACCATTTTTGTTGTCCTTAAGAATGTAACACTTTCTTCCAAAAACCTTAAAATATTCGACATTGGGTGAGTATCCATACCATAATTAAAAAGGTGTGAAATTTGTTACTTTCTTGACTTGTACTTAGTTCAAGGTATAGATAGTTGTACTGACAATTTTTCTCTAGTATTTCAAAGAAAAATTCTTCTCCATCATTAGTGTTCTAGCACAATCCATTATAGATTTTGTCCTCCTTTTAGTAATCCCATTTTGTGGAGGGGTCCTAGGTACAAAATTTAATCTCATGATTCCTCTCTCATTATAGAAGTTCTCAAACTCATTTCATGTAAACTCTCCACCTTTGTCAAATCTCAAACATTTCAAGATTTTACTAGTTTCCTTTTCAACTATTTCTAGATACCACTTAAATATTTGAAAAGTATCATATTTTTCTTTAAAAAAATTACTATCATCATTCTTGAGTAATCATCAATAAATATGATGATGTACTTGTCACCTTTATAGCTTTGCACATCAATTGGTCCACATAAATTAGTATGAACTAATTCTATAATTTCTTTTGAAGTATGAGTCTTACTTTTAAAACCATACTTTGTCATATTGCTCAATTGACATTGTTTGTAGATCACATTATCAAGTTTCTTTAGTTTTTGAAAACCTCTGACTCTTTTCACCTTAGTTATACTGACCAAATTTTCAAAATTTACATGGCATAACCTCTTGTGCCATAGCCACACATCATCAAATTGTACAACAAGACAAGTAGCATCATTCATATCATGATAAAATATATTACCCTTATTTTGATCTCCATTTCCAATTAGTTTTCCATTAGTGTCATAGATCTTAGCCTTTCTGTTATCAAATACAACTTTACAACCTAAACTATTCAATTGTGACATACTCAATAGATTATAGTTAATTCCTTCAACATAGTATGCATTGTCACACATGATTTTATCTATCAATCTTATTGATCCTTTTCCATTAATCAGTTAGGGTGCATCATTACCAAATCTAACACTATTTCTATTGTAATACTTAAGGGTAATGGACTTACTTTTGTCTCCAGTCATGTCATGTGAACATCCACTATCAATGATCTATCTATCACTTTTGTTCACATAAGCTATAAATGCAATTTCCTCATCTTCATCAGAAGCATCCTCCAAATAACTATATACAACTTCATCACCATGATCTTAAAATTAATCATTGGGTTCTTCTTTAGCAATGTAATAAGCCTTATTTCCCTTTTCCTTGTAGCCTTTGTTACTGTCATTTTTTCTACCTTTAAACTTGTCTTCATTCTTTTGGTTTGACTTATTAGGACATCTTTATACAATATGACCAACCTCATGATAATTAAAGCATAATACTGGTAACTTACCTTTGTAATTTCCTTTTTCTTTGTGAAATTTCCTAGCCTACAATGCTTCCAGTTCTTTTAGCTCTTCATCATCTATATCACTATCACTACTAATAGATTTGACATTTTTATTTTTCTTATCTTTAGGTTCTTTTAGTGTTGGCCTATGATGCAAAGCTCTCCCTCAAATAGAAAAATACTTTTGGTGTAGCCTTACAATGCTTCCAAGCACTCCAAAATAGAGTCAAGAGAGGGCTCAATACCTTTGAAACAACTTCACTTCATAATATAGCCTAGGCACCTGAGTTACACAACTAGGATTCAAACCAAAAAATCTACTAAAACTAGGTTTTTGCATAGATATGGAACATTTGAGTTTAGGGGGAGAGTGGAATGGTTCCTTAATGATCAACCATCTTAAATTGGTGAGTTTGGTAAGCCCATTTCGTTCCCAAAGGTCTCAAACAGTCATACTGCCTATTGGGCCAAGGAGCCCTTTTTAGCCTATCAACAAGATAATTAGGACTTGGTTTGAAAATAATCCAATGTACCCTAGAAACTCAAAGAATTTTCCTTAGGGAAAAATCACCTAAGATCAAGGAACTCAAGCACAAGCACAATAGTAGACTAACAAAGTATGATCAGAATAACAATATCCAAAATTGATTTATTGTCATTCAATGTTCTGTCATGTACATACACACCAAGAGTGCCTAAATATAAAGGCCTCTAGAATGCCTAGGAATCAACATATTGATAAGTATTACAACAAGGCACATGTCCACTAGAAGTGGATTATCCTCCATTAAGCATAGGAGTAAGTGTGATGATGAGAGGATAAGCCTACAAAGGTGTAGCATGTAAAATTATGTTGTAGACACCATGTTCCAAAATAGGAGTATGAATAACTATGTTGTTGTAGACACCATGTACTAAATTAGAGTTTCTTACTCCTATGTTGTCAACATGACAACTCATAAGAGTACGAAAATTCATAAGTGTCTCACCTAATAAATAATAAAATAATGCATTGACCTAAGTAAACTTAAGTAAGTGTAAATATGGAATAATTATTTACACGAACACCCCCCCTTAAGTGAAACTTAGGGAAATGCACTTAAGCTTACAAAAGCTAGAATAAAAAAAACATGATGGGTCCCAACTACTAGGCCATGTTAGGTACCCATGTACAAAATGCAATGCAATCTCTCACAAAGTGGAGAAAGAGGGAAAACCTCATGGGAAAAACCCTCCCCCAAAAAGAGAGATGAAAAAATAGGATGCATGGATGGATAGAGTAATCAAGACCCCCCCATTATGACATAAATCAAGTGTATATAAAAGATAAGTATGATAAGAAAACAATCCAAAAAAGGAAAAGGTTCCCCCCAAAAGAGAGAAGAAGAAATGAGACAAGGTAGTCCCACCCCTAAATGTAGAGTGCTGAATAGTGATAGCCACTCCGATGTAGAAGTTGATCCATGATTACTAAATAATGTTCCTCCCCTTTGGAAGAAACAATGGCAGAGGTATATGTGAGATGCCTCCCTATATGTAGAAAGAATCTCGATGATGAATGGTGTCTTTGAAATATGCTTAATTGTCCTTGTATCAATACTGAATATCACCCCTTCTAATATTTTTGAAAAGAACAAGTGTAGATCTAGCAAGGATGGATGTAGATCATGTCCCAAAGAACAAACTATCTCCTCAAATGATAAAGAGATCTCCTACAAAAATCAATCAACCCCCCACCCCCCCCACCAAGTGTATGATCTAGTGCTTTATATATAGTGCATGTACAATAGACCACTTGTCAAAATGTACAAAGTGGACTTCTAATTTTTCTAGTTATAACTACCTTTTGAGACTCAAATTTGTCACTAAGAATTGTAGCTTAGATGTACAACAATTTTGAAAAGTAATCAAAGCAATACAATGTAGAAAAGGACCTAAGCCTAAAAGTGATATTTCTATCCACACAACCCTATAATCTAATCATAGATCTAGAAACTAGACAAAAAAAATGCACTTTCAAACAAATGGAACCAGAAAATGTGTCCAGATGAGCCCATACGAATTGTTTCAAGTTGCAAAATGTAGGATTGGATAGGTGCAGTTGCAAAAAATGTAATTTATGGAAAATTTGTGCACCAAAATTGGAAAGAAACTACACCACTAAAAAGTTTAGGAAAGTTTACCCAAAATAAAAAAAATTGGACCTAATTTGGAGTCTGGATGACTGAGTTATGACCTCTCAAAGTTAGACTATCAAATCAAAATTGAATCTAGAGAGGGGTTTAGGTAGAAAACTATGAAGTTAAATTTGATAATCAAACAACCATCACAATAGTTCAAAATTGCCTAGGAATGATGGTCAGATGACTATCAAAATTAATTTTGTGAAATGATGATGTGAGTGAAAAGATCCCTCATAGTGATGTGGTAGGTGATGTTATCAAGGTACAATCAAGGTTGAGGTGTCTAACATGGATGTAAAATTTAGCTGAGTCACCTTGTGACATGGTAGAGGGTGACATGGATAGGGACAAGCCTACATGTCAAGTTGGAGGAGGTTGAGTTGGTACCTTCATTGGTGGTGCATCAGGGTCCACTACTCTATCACCATTGGCAGGAGATATTTCGACAAATGAAGATTCTTGTAGGTGGGAATTTTAATTGGTGACAGGTGAGTGGCCCAAGCCAAAAAGTGTTATTATGGAGGCTTGAAGACATAATGGCTACTGAAAGTTTGTGAAGCCAGAGTAGTGGGAGCTATGGTCATCAGACTTTAATCTTCAGTGCTGGGAAAAACAAAATGTAGTCAGTGACCTTGACGGTGATAAGAAATCTACTGATGGGGCTGGAAATAAGAAAAGACCTTGCCAGGAAAGTGATGCCCGATGAACATGCACTTTAGACCATACCAGAGAAAGGGATTTTTCCAGAAAAGTTCATTTGTTTGGTAGTCTTTAGTCCCACATTGGTGGGAAAATAGACTTTGTGCTATTTAAAAACTGAGCTCACAAAAGGTAAAGCAAAGCCGCTAGGTGTACAGGCTTGGTTGTTTGCTGATGAGGGTGCTTAACTACCATGTTGTAAGCCAGTTTGACTTGATTGTCCTCAAAAATTTTAATGTGCCCACTGAATAATAAATAGAATATTTTGAATGAATAGGGAATATTTCCTGTGAGGTTGGGGTTTCACCGCCCGGTTCCTACGAAAAAATTCTCTACAAAAAAAAATTACTGGTAGAAAAAATTTGATAGGAAATTAATAGAAACTTAAAATTTTGATCTAAAATAAATTGCAGATCTAAAGAATGACCATACTAAAGTTGAAAATTGGGCCTTCAGGTGCTGGTTTGCAAAAAAAAATTGCCTCAAATTCAACTATGCCATAGGGTAGGTGAATTTATAGTCAATTTTCACTAAATTGACATTCAAAATGCAATGGCAAGGTTTTCTTTGGCTCTAGATGCTCCCAATGACTGCAATACTCCAGATCTGGGTCGAGGTGTCCTTAGAAAGGTGAAGCAAGATTGGTCTCAAATGGCTATGTGAAGAGAATTTCGCTTAGCCCTGATACTATGTAAGAATTTGCCTTAGGGAAAAATCACCCAAGATCAAGGAACTCAAGCACAAGCACAATAGTAAACCAACAAGGTATAATCAGAATAATAATATCCAAAATTGATTTATTGTCATTCAATGTTTCATCATGTACATATACACTAGGAGTGCTTGAATATAAAGGCCTTTGGAATGCTTCTAGAATGCCTAGGAATCAACATTATAATAAGTCTTACAACAAGCCACTAGAAGTGGATTATCCTCCATTAAGCATAGGAATAAGTGTGATGATGAGAGGATAAGACTACAAAGGTGTAGCACATTAAATTATCTTGTAGACACCATGTGATAAAATAGGAGTGTGAATAATTGTGTTGTCTACATGACAACTCAGTTAATTATGCAAACTTCAGTATTGTAGACACCATGTGCTGAATTAGAATTGCTTACTCCTATGTTGTTAACATGATAACTCATAAGAGTATGCAAAATCCTAAGTGTCTCACCTAATAAATAATAAAATAATGCATTGAACTAAGTAAACTTAAGTAAGTGTAAAAAGTGAATAATTATTTACACCAACAAAAAAAAACTACATATATGGATACCCATTTGGAAAAAGTTCAAGATTCCAAACTTGCAAACTCTAGACTGGTCAGATGATGCCGTAACCAAAGATACAAAAAATTCCTTGTTTAAGCCTACTTGCTAGGGTTTGTGAAGGAAATGATAATAAAATATTCAACTAGGGAAAAATAAAAATGAGAAAATATTTAGGGAACTATCAAGCTTCAATATCCACCACTAAGTTGGCTTCATCCATCCCCCAAGTGCTTGTAGCACTCTAATATCTTTTGTTGTGCACCAAACACATAGAGATGTTTGGGCTAGGGATTTCTAGAAAATATAGAAGCCTTGGTTTCCATCTCCCATTATTTAGGTATTTTATAATACAAATTCCCAACTTGCATTTTACCAAGTTCTTTGGAAATCCCATAGTGGGAATGCAAGTTAGGGCTTCATTATTGAAATTAGTCACTGAAAAGAGGGTTTTGGTGCACTCGAGAAAGATTTGAAAATAGCTTGAGCTATAAAGAACTTTAGATACTAAAATCAATTGAATTTATCAAATATTATGTCTATGATTCAAAAAAATATGTTACTCACATGTTCCAATCTGTACCCATCCATACACTTAGAAATTGCTGAATTTTACAAGGAAAAATGTGATCTTTATTCTATTTGAAAGGAAAAATTACATCGTCTAACTTACACCCACTTAAAAGGGCCATTTGAAGTCCTTCCCCAACCATCCCAACCAAAATTCAAAAGTTTTGAGCATTGGAGGATGTTTTAAAAAAAGTTACAACTTTTTGCAAAAGTTGTGAAGCAACTTTTTGTTGCATTTACCAACTTTTTGCAATTTTAACAAATTGCACAATATTACCCTTGTAGGACCTTTTTCTTGTGCCCCAAGGACCTAGAAAATGTTTAAAAACCTAAATAAATTCCTATTCTATGCTATATCTAAGAAATGCCTCTTGACCATAGTCAAAACCCATGGTTTATTAAGTGCCAAATGGATTGAATGACTATGAATACCATATTAGAAATATCTTAGAGGCTTAAATTCCTTTGAGTAGAACTCATAAATATTTATAAATAAAGATGCCATGGTGAATGGAGGGTTAGGTTCTCCTACACCATACTACCTTTCTTGAAAAACTCAAGTCCCACTTGAGGATAGTTGTTCAGATGTGCCAGACTTGCAAATGCATTTTTCATTCATCCATGTAGCATCAATGTATGGTAGAACGTTCCATTTGAACAAATAGTTAATATAGGTCTTCTTTCTTGTCATCTTGGCCAGCCTTGAATCCAAAATCTTTTGCACTTGAAGTGGTTGGCTAGGTGGTAGATCTTTGATCCATTCTTCTTGAATCTCATTAGTATCCTACATGTCATCATTAGTACTTGTATCACCTTTGAAAATGGTGAGATTAACAATATTAAAGGTAGGGGAAATTTTAGAAGGAAATAAAATTTCATAGGCTTTTTCTCCATATTCATGCAATATTTGACATAGTCCAATCTTCCTCATCTGGAGTTTAGTGTGCCTTCTAGGAAGTCTTACCTTGTTCAGATATGCCCATAATTTAACTCCTACCTTGGATGATGCATGTCTTCTTTTCTTGTCTATGAGTTGTTTGTACTTTATAGTGTTTTTATTTAGAGTAACTCTAACCTTAACATGGATTAATTTTATCCATGTTGAGAATTCGTCACCTTGTGCATTGGTTCTTGCATCACAAGGTAGGTCTCTTAATTCATTGACTCCTCTAGGATGGAAGCCATAATTGATTTGAAATGGAGGTTTCCCAATGGATCTGTTAACTGAATCATTGAATGCAAACTCTTCCTGAGGGATAATTACATTTCATGTCTACTCATGTTGTTTGGTAAGGCACCATAAAAGGTTGCGTAGCGATCTACTTACTACTTCAGTCTGCTCATCTATTTGTGGATGGCAAGCAGAATTGAAGGATAGGTTATTGCCTAGATTTTCCATAAGGTCCTCCAAAAATGAACTTGGAATTCAACATCTTTATTTGATATTATAGATGTTGTAAATCTATGTATCCTAATAAATTTCTTTAAAAAAAAGTAAGCAATATGAGAAGCATCATTAGAGCTCTTACAAGGAAGACAATGAACCATTTTTATAAATCTATCAACGATGAAAAAAAGCTATCAAATCACTGTCTTTTCCTTGGAAGGCCTAATAAAAAGTCCATACTCACATTGTCCCATGGATTTTTTGGAATAGGTAGGGGTAGATAAAGTCCTTTTTTTGTTCTTACTCCTTTTCCTCTTTGATATATTGTGCAACATTCAAAATATTTCCTAACATCAATAGGTAGTTTGGGCCAAAAATAGTTTCTTCTTACCAATTCTAAAGTTTTATCAATCTCAAAGTGGCCTCCTAAAGTGCCACAATGCTTCTCCATAATTAGTTTTTCCCTCATGGAGCACTTAGGAATGAAAATTTTTCCTCCTCTAAATAGAAGGCCATTCTACAACAAGTACTCTGAATATGCGATGTTATAGGTATCAAACAATGTAGAATAGACCTTGTGGATCTCTCCAAAGTCTAGATCATCCTTGTACAAGTTTTAAGGGATTTGATCCCCATAATTTGCATTTGAACTTCTTCTACCAAAATAATTCTCCTATGTAGGGCATATACTACCTTGTTTGCAGTGTCTTTCTTGTGTTTGATGGAGAAGGTGAAAGCTTGAAGTTTCTCTACCCATTTCATATATCTACAACTCAGCTTGTCCTAGCTATTGAGAAAGCTTAATGCATGGTTGTATGTATAGACAATGAATTCCTTAAGAAGAAAATAGTGCCTCCATTTATTTAGGGCATGAACCATATCATATTGTTCTAGGTCATAGGTACTATACTTTTTCTTGGCATCATTTAGATTTTTTGAGAAGAAAGAAACTAGTCTCCCCTCTTGACTAAGAACTCATCCTATGGAAAGGTTGCTAGCATCAATCTCTACTATGAATAACTTGTTGAAGGTAGCTAGTGCCAAGATAGGATATTTTGCTACTCTATCTTTTAAATACACAAATGATGTATCTACTTGAGTGGTATGTTGAAACTTTGTTTTCTTACCTTCTTTGATGGTATCCAAGAGATGTGCAAAAATGTGACTAAAGTTTTTGATGAAAATTCTATAAAATGTGCCCAATCCATGAAAGCTCTTGACTTCTCTAGATGTGGCCAATTGAGGATGGCCTCTACCTTTTTAGGATCCATCTTCAATGTACCCTTTGAGATGACAAAACCCAAGAATGTCAACTTTGTCTATAGGAATGAGCATTTCTCAAGATTGATTTCCAATTCGTTATCATGTAGCCTCTTGAGGTCTTTTTCAACATGTTTCAAATGTTCCTCCTTAATAGTATTGAAGATCAATATGTCATCAAGATAGAAAACTACAATTTTTCCTATGAAATTAGGCAACACTTCATTCATCAATCTCATGAATGTTCTTGGGGCATTGTTTAAACCAAATGAAATGATAAGCTATTCATAAAACCCTTTATTGGTTTTAAATATAGTTTTCCACTCATCTCCAGGCCTAATCCTTATATAATGGTAGCCTAATTTAAGGTTTATTTTGGTGAAATAGAATTCTCCTCCTGGTTGATCAAGTAGATCTTCAATTCTAGGTATAGAAAACCTATACATGATAGTTATTTTGTTTATTTCTCTAGAGTTAGTGCATAGCCTCCATATATCATTTTCTTAGGGGCTAAGACACTACAAACTACACAAGGGCTAAGACTCTTTTGAATGAGTCCTCTAGACAATAGATCACTGATCTACCTTGACACCTATGTATTCTAATCAAGGCTCGGTTTGTATGCAGCCTTATTAGGAAGAGAGGAACTTTGTATGAAATAAATCTAATGTGAGATGTCCCTTAGAGGTGGGAGTTCATTTGGTGTGTCTCCTACAAGAATTCTTTTGTATTTCTACAATAGGTTTCATGATTTCTTTTAGTACTTCTTGATGGTTTGGTTTTTTCTTTGGCTTGAGGAATAGGGCATACCCAATTTGAGAGTCTTGAATAGTTTGTAACATTTCTTGTTCACCTTCCATAACAACTAGTTGTTCCTTGGGCTTCTCTTTGTGAGGGTTAGGGTTGGGAAGAAGATTGAATTTTTGACCATCTTTCACAATTTGGTATTTGTTTGTGACCCCATCATGGTTTTCTTTGAGATCATACTACCATGGTCAACCTACAAGAAGGTGACATATGTCCATGTCCACAATATTAGAGAGAACATTATCCTTATAGTCTTTGATTAAGAAATCTAGCCAAGCTTGTTCATTGATTAGGGTTTTTTGACCTTTTCTTAACCAAGATACATGGAAGGGGTTTGGGTGGGGTATCCTTTGAAGATTCATTTTTTCTACCATTTCATTAGAAACAAGATTTTTAGTGGAACAATAATCAATGACAACTTTACATACCTTTGCATGGATTATGTAATTGGTCCTGAAGAAAGTTTTCCTTTGTGGAGGTTCCACTAGCATAGGTACTTGAATCAATGTTCTCTTCATCATGAGAGTAGCCCCTTCTTCACCAGTACCATTCCTAAATCCTTCATCATCATCATCTTCTTGTACAATATTGGTCCTTCTCTCTCCTTAGTTGTTCTACTTCTTAGGACACTTGTTTGTGTAGTGGCCCATCTGATTGCAGTTATAGCACTTGATCTTCCCATTGTTCCTTCCACCATTTTTGCCTCTTCCATTTCCTCTCCTACCTATAAATTTTCCCCTTTAACTAATTTCTCCTTCGTTATTCTCCTTGTTAGAGTATCCTCAAGGTTTTTTATTTTGTGATCCTTTTCCTCAATTTTTTTTACCTCTATAATTCTTCCCTTTGTTTCTACCATTCAATTCATTTCTTTGTTTGAACTTCTCCTCAACTTTAAGTGCCAATTGATAGAATTAATTTATAGTGGTAGGGCTTGTCGAACTTTGTTCATCTTTTATAGAAATCCTTAATCCTTGCATATAACTTGCAAGCTTCATAATTTTAGGTTCATCCAATTTGAATTTCATCACCAAATTTTGGAATTCCTCAGTGTAGGTGTGAATGTCCATCTCCTTCTACCTCAAACTCATTCTTTTCTTATGAAGTTAAACTTCATAATTGTAAGGTCCCTCCTCGCATGTGCTTATTAAATATATATCTCTCCCTTAAAACTATTGTAGGAGATTAGAATGGATATGAAATAATATTCTTTATGGTTTAGATGTCCTAATAAGAGCTGAAATCCAAATACATTCATGTTTTGATTCACGTAACTATCTAGATAAGTTTTGAATATATGCATGTGATTTTATGGGACTACTGATGTGTGCAATGAGTGTGCAGGATATTTAGCCGAGAAACCCATCGGAGGAACATAACTGATCCCTATGTGCTAATTGTGGAAACCTTGTTCATAATTCAAGTATTTTATTGTGAGATGTATGTATATGTTTACTTCTATGATCAATAAGTGTTAATGTTGTAACTGTATTCTTATAGTGTTGCTTGACACTCGTGTATTGTTTATGTTCTTTAGCATTCTAGTTAGGGTTAGCTGTGTAACCCTTGTACCTAAGTCAATTTTAGTTAGTGTATCCTTGCTAATTTGGTTCTTAATCGAGTATGGTCACCCTAATCCGAATTAGTGCTTAATCTGCATTTTAGAGTTATTAGTTGGTCCTAATTATTTTCCTAGCTTTGGTTTGGTTCCAAACCTATTCCAAAGGCTTTAAAACATGAAATAATTATACCCAAGGGGTATGGGTATGGGTTGGGGGTCTTTTCCAACCCCTAAGCCCCTTTTGTTGACTTTTGAGATCACTCTAAAAGTCTCATTTTACCTTTGTGCGAAAATTGCAAGTGGTTACCATGAGTTGCCTTACCTCACCTCCACTTAGTGTTTAACCATAGTGTGGGTTGAGTTAGGAGCTTCTAGATTTGTAGGTGGGTGGGAGAAGTTATTGTTTTTTGTTGGTGGTTGAGTTTGAGGCTTATTTTAGAGGCCCTTCTTGGACTAGTGGAGGTTGTTACCCAATCTCTACATTTGGAGAGGAGTCTTGGAAGATTGAAGCAAGGAAGGGAAAAGCTCTACTCAAACTTGTTCATTTTCCATTACCTCTTTGTTCAAGTAGGAATTCTCATCTCCCTTATTCAGATTTTCATGTTTGTTTCATGCCTATGCTACCTTGTTGTTGTTTGAATGTTTGTGTGTTTGTGGATATGTTGGGAAGATTTGAAAACCATTTTTTTGAATGATTTCTTTTCATGTTTCTATTTGATTTTCAAAGTTTTCTTGTATGGGTGGTTTGGCATTACTCACCCTTGAGAGGGCAGAAGTGGCCAATTTTGGGAAAGGTCCTTTTAGTTGGACTCCAACAGTGTAGTCTCTTCTCAAAATGAGAAGAGGGAGAGAGGGTAGGGTGTTATGGGCCCCTACCTGTCAGCACAAACCACGTATGAGTTTTGGCATGTAAGAATGGAAGAACGAAAGTTCTTGATTTGTAGCCCCGATTGGGCACCTGGTTTGGTGTTGTGTCTGATGTCTCCTGTTGGAAAAATCCACCTTTCCCTAGTTTTGATTCATTGTGAATCCTATCATGATAACCTTGTTTGAATATGCATGTTTGAATTGTTTCTTGGTCATGCTTGTTGTCACCTGATCAGATTCTATTCCCTCCACGGTTCTAGAAATGTATTGTAGAAATTGTTATGAATCCCTTGATGAGGGTCATGAAGAAAATTCAATTAAATTGTTGAAATTTGGGATTGAAATCATAGGTAACTATATTTCAAAACTTGTTGTAATGGAAACAATGCCAGGTTTTCTTCCTAGTTCTTTCCTAGCTGAGCCTTTGAATTAGGTTTGCCAATAAAATATTGGTTGAGTATTATTGCTTATCATGTGAATTTAATCGTAATTTTCAGTTATATGGATGCACATAAAAAAAAAAGAGAGATAAAATGATGACATTCAATTATGCAAATTTTGAGTTCAAGTATGTTAAGAAAAGAAAATGGATATGGTTAATATTTCAATTCAATTTTGTACCTATTAGGAGATCAAATAATCTTGTATTATTGTGAAACAAACTATTGAATCTATGTTTTAAAAATCATTTCAAAAAAAATAATACCCCTTTTTAAAAAAAAATACATTTCTTTGTAAATCTATACTTAGGAAAATAAAGCTTAAAAAAAAGAAAACTTTCCCGGAAGAGCAAAATGCTCTCTGGATTTTACATGGAGGTAGGAAATTAAATCATTTGTGGAACAGAGAATATTTTCTATTGATCCATTATTTCAAATTTAAATTCAAAAATAAATAGTCAATAATATAAATATTAATAACTAAAGAAACATAATGCAAATATCTTATCCTATCTTACCCTAGGTCTCACCTATAAATCTTTTTGCATAACTACCCCTTGTTCCTAGAACCCATCTACTCTCTTTCCTTTTAAAAAAAAAAAAAGCTTGGTCACTAATGAAAAGTGCCATCATAACATGGCTGACATCATCTTTCCCTTGTCTTAGGTTAAAGTTCGTTGCATGTGTTTGAAATAATGGTTGTTTAAGTGGTTTTGAGTCAAAACTTCCACTCTTGCCATTTACCTTGGGAGGGGGCGCTAATTGGTGAGCTGCCCTTGTACTACCCACATACCCTAGGCCAAGTCTTCTTGGGCAGTGCTTTCAGACCTTGGTTTGCATGGAGAAACTGGGAATCCGCCCCAGGCTAGTTGGGATGGGGGTTTAGGAGTGGGTGAGTAGGGTAGGTGTGTAAGGGAATCCACTTGTCAAGTGGATTAGTTAAGTTTTGTCTTATCATTTTAGATTAGTTTAATATCAAGATTATATTAGTTTAGTTTATTTTGAAATAGTATTAGTTTAGTTAGTATTTGAGTTAGTTATTTCTATTTAGTTGTTTAAAGGTTAGTTATTAATAATGTTAGTATATTATGTTTAGATTAGTTTTTCTAGTTATGTGCTAATTAGTCTATGTTAAATATAGTTAAATGTTAATTTATTAGTTTTAAATTTTATTAGTGATTCAATAAAATTCTTTATAAGAATTAGTATATTGTAAAAATTATTAGTATAGTTAGTTTATTTTAACTTTTAGTTAATTTATATTAAAGTTAGTTTTAGATTTAAGTTAGTAGTTAGAATGCTTATACTTGTTTAGTTTGTAAATAGAGTGTCAAAATTAGTTTATGTATTTAATTTTTTTTGATACTAAAGTTAAGTTAGTGGTTAGTTGCAGTATTACTATTAGGATTTAATTGTGTGATTTGAGACAAACTCGTTGACCTATGTTTCATGAGTAGTGACTCAATAGGAATCCATCTCTCATGAGAATAAATGGATCACTTAGCAGTCATTAGATCTAGGTGATAGTGGTTAGTCGTTAGTTGCTTAGGATTTACTTAATTAATATGTTTAGGTTGATATATTTTTAGTATAGTGTTATAATTATGTTAGTTTAACCTTAATTTAACTCAGTCTATTCTTGTTAGTATTTAAATTTTAGATAAGAATTGTTTTAGATAATATTTAAATTTAGTTAGTACAATTTATGAATAGTTTGGAAATCTTATTAGCATTAATATGTTAGTTAATTTAGATGTTTGTAACTATTAAGTTTAACATGTATTATTAATGTAAAGTTTCCTTTAAAATTTAAGAAAGTTTAACATAGATTGTAAATTCATTTGGAAATTAGTAGAGATTTTATGAATAATTTTAGAGTGATAGTAAGCTAGCAAGTGTCTCAATTTTTATGTTAATGATAGACTATTGATTAATGTTAAATAGTTTTTCTTTATTCATTTAGTTAGATTTTAAGTGTTGTTTTTTATAATTTTAAATACAGTGTGTTATAAGAAATAAATTAATGAAACAAATGTTGATATCAGTTTAATAACAAGAGTTCAAATTTAAGGATTTATTCCTCCACAAGATTAAACTTATGATGAAATGTAGAGAACCTTTACTTTAACTATGATCACAAACATATCTACTTAATGAATTTTAATTATTAATTTAAAAAAAAAAATAATTTGTGTGTGTTTTATGCCCTTGTGTTTTTTGGGCATGACAATAATCCTAAAGGACATATCTCTTTTTGAGCAGAGCCACCATCTTCTTTCATGTGGTGATTGATTCTTCTCATTCTTCACCTTATCATCTTGGATGAAGTTCCACCATGTGAATGTGGAGATTTTTAGTCTAGACTTGGAAATGTATACCCTTTGCTTCTTAAGAATATATTGACATTAAAAGAAATTTGTTAGGGCATCCACCCAATCCATTGCAATATTTGGGTCCAATTTCCCATTGCATGTAGTGTTAGGATTCAACAAATCCAAAATAATATACAAATAAATAGTTAAATGCAAAAATGAAAGAAGAAAACCATAAGAAAATGGATAACACATAGATTTAACGTGGTTCATCCAAAACCTAGGCCACATCCACCTACACAATCATCTAACCTTTCTTATTATCTAGTGATTATAGTACAAACCCTTATAGCTCAATACCACTGAAAGAATAACCTATCTCATTATACATTGCATTACTACAATCCCTAACCCTAAGCTATCTTATATAATATATTCTCTCTTTAGGGTTACAATATTCCTTTCCAAATAACAATATGTACTATACTTCCCTAATCAATCACCACAAAGAATTATTAAGTATGTATAGTACTTCCCTGATTAGTCACCAGAAACTAACAATATTCCACTTGGGGATTGATCAAACTCCACCCTAAATAATAATCTCCACTTGGAGACTAATCTTGTAGCAATACCACTACCACATGTGACTCCCACTAGATAAAAGCCTTTTCTATGTATTAATTCCATGATCATTAGTCAAGAAGCCCAATAAAAGCTAAGTAAGAAACCAACTTCTCCTTGGGGACTATCTTCGTGAACATGTTTGCAAGATTATCACTTGTGCAAATCTTTTCAAGTTGTAATTAGCCATCCTCCAAAATAGACTGTATAAAATGGTACTCAAGATGTATGTTCTTTGTCCTTGAATGAAAAGAAGAATTCATTGCAAGATGAATGACACTTTGGCTATCACTGTACAATGAGAAATCTCCCTGTTTCTGACCCAATTCCTCTAGGAAACATTGTAACTAGATCATCTCATCTCTTTTTTATCTTTCATAGTAGCTACATAATCAGCTTTGGTGGTTGAAAGTCCATTAACATTCTATAATCTAGAAATCCAACTGACTGTAGTATCCCTCTATAGTAAAAACATACCCCACAATACTCCTCCTTGTATCAACATCTCCTGCTAGATCAGAGTCAAAAAATCCACTCAGAGAAAAACTAGATCCTATGAAACATAATGCCTTTGTAGTAGTACCTCTCAAATATTGAAGTATCCATTTGACAACACTCCAATGTTCCATACCTAGATTACTCATATACCTGTTAACAACTCCCACTACATGAGCAATATCTAGCCATGTGCATACCATTGCACACATTAGACTACAAGTGCTGATGAATATAGGATGTTAGACATTTTATCTACCTCTTCCTATGCCTTTGGGCACATTTCCCTAGTCAATCTAAAATGACTAGCCAAATGTGTATTGATTGCTTTTGCATCTTGCATATTAAATCTTTTCAACACCTTTATCAACATAGACATACAAAATAATGTAACTTCCATCATCCAATCTCTTAAAATATACATAGTGATCAGAATAACATCTATGGTAACCTTATTCAACCATGAAACTATTAAATTTTAAATACAATTTTTTGGTGTAAATAAGTATTTACTATTTACACTTTTCTTAAAGCTACTTAGGTTAATGCATTATTTTATTATTTATTTAGGCGAGACACTTAGGAGTTTGTGTACTCTCATGAGTTGTCATGTTGACAACATAGAATTATGCAACTCTAATTCAGCACATGGCATCTACAACACTAGAGTTTGCATCAATCACTAAGTTGTCATGTAGAAAACACAGTTATTCACACTCCCATTTTAGCACATGTTGTCTACAACATTAATTTGCATGCTACACCATTGTAGGCTTATCCCCACATCATTGCACTTACTCCCTTACTTAATGGAGGATAACCCATATCTAGTGGACATGTGTTTGGTTGTATGACTTATCATGTTGCTGACTTCTATGCATTTTAGAAGCTCTCTAGAGGCCTTTATATAAAGGCCATCCTAGTGTACTTTAATATGGAATATTGAATGAATAGACTGTCATTCTAATCATACTCTCTTTGTTCTACTATTGTTCTTGTTTTTGAGTTCCTTTGTCTTGGGTGAATTCCTCCCTAAGGAAAATTCTTACATGGTATCAGAGCTTGGGGAGATTCTCTACACATAGCCATTCAAGACCATTCATGCTTTAGCACCTCAACCCAAATCTAAAGAATTTGCATAAGTTGGGAGCATCTAGATCCAAATCTAACCTCGCTATTATGTCCAGAATGTCAATTTGATGGGAGCATCTAGAGCCAAATCTGACCTCGCCATTATGTTCAAAATGTCAATTCGATGAAGATTGACTATAAATTTGCCTATATTGGGCTAAAGTTGATCATGAGGTAAAAAAAATTTGTAAACCAACACTCGGAAGCACCAATTTGCAAACATGTATGATCTATTTGATCTACACATTTCAATTGTTTCAGATCTGAATTTTAATCTCTGCATTATTTTTTCAAATTTCTATTTTTGGAAAAAAAATTTGCCTAGTTGATCTAGTAGAGAATATTTTTTGTAGAACCAGGTAGTGAAACCCCGGCCCTATAATTTGGGAAAAATATTCTCTAGCATCTATTTAATTAGGGGGCTTCATTATCTAATTTTTTTGGCTTCAACAATCCAAATCCAACATACTACAATCAACTTTTGGCAAAATTCCTCACCTACCCAACCAAGCCCCATTTATAGTGATAACTCAACCAGCAGCCTCACATTTTATTCAAAACTCATGGGTTGAGTGTTTTATACACTTTGCTAAGTGTATTTCCCATAAATGTGGAATTTTAAATAAAAGCCCAATGATCTCTAAGTGACTTCTGGCAATTGAAATACTATTGCCAGCATAGTTCTAGTGATCACAACAAGTTTTTGGCCCACATTCATATTTTTGGTCACCCATGATTAGGTTCCCCAACCCTACCTCAAACAATCTTTGAAATATGGTAGATAATTGGACTCGCCAATGCTACACGTCTACATCCTCAGATGAGTCAGGACACATGTCAATCGGGTATAGACACACTATCAATGCCACATGGATATTTAGTCAGCAAAAAATGTGGACCTCTGTACACTATGTCAGTAGGACACCTCATCCTAGTCCGTATAAATCTATATAGTTGATGTAAGCATTACATTAGTGCTATGTTAGCAGGGGTGGAGTTTTTGCTAACATCATCAATCTATTGGCCTAAATTTGATAGTCATTTGATCGTTATCCTAGGGCAAATTTGAAATGCTATGATGGTCATATGACCATCAAATTCAACCCCATCTTTTGCTGATGCAACCTCTCTCCAAATTGATTTTTGATTTTGTAGTCCAACTTTGGGAGGCCATATCTCAATCATCCAGACTCCAAATTAGGTGCAATTATTTTTGAAATTGGGTAGAATTTCCTAAAATTTTTAGTGGTGCAACTCTTTTCTAGTTTTGGTGCATGGATTTTTTAGAATTTGCATCTTTTGGCGACTGTACTTGTTCAATCCTACATTTTGCAACTTCAAATGCTCTGTAAAGGCTCATCAAGAAACAAAAATAGGTTCTATTTTTTTTGAAAGTGTGTTATTTTTCATCTACTTTCTGGATTTTAAATTAGATTATTAGGTTGTGTGGACAAAATTGTCACTTTCAAAATTGGGTCCTGTTCTGCATTGTAATACTTTGATATATCTACAAAATTGTTGTATATTTGAGATACATTGTAATGTTCTAGTTTTGAACTCAATAAGAAAGTTATAAAAGGGAAAATTAGAAGTCCATTAAGGCCAAAATTGGCAAGTGGCCATTGTAATCGTACTACATATAAAGTGCCCAAAGCATCTTTTTTGGGGGAGCTTTCTTGATTTAGTGAAGGGGGGTGGGGGGAAGTGTTCTTGGTGTTGTGTTCTTCTTTTCCTATAGTTTTCTTTCATTTTTTGTATCATGGGACATTTTAAGATTCCAAAATTAACTCCACATAACTATGCTACATGGTCCATTAAAATGTGTTGTCATTTAATGCATAAAGGAATTTCTCAATATGTAGATGGTACCCTTCCTAAACTAACAAGTGATCAAGTATCTACCAGTGCAATCACTAATTGGAAAGAAATGGATAAGAAATCCCTAGGTGATATTTGTTTGGGGGTTGATTACAAGATCATGTATCAGATTCAAAGGTCTCATACATCCAAGGAAGCTTGGGATACCCTCCAAAACCTATATGGTAAAGTGTTTGAAGAGAATGTTTTCAAAATTGAAGATGAGCTTGTCTCCTTAGATCCAAAGACATTTGATTCTATACATGATTTTATCATAAAGGTGAATGAACTAAGGACAAAGCTTACTGATTGTGGGAGTCCTATCAAAGATGACAGATTGATCTATCTCATTCATAACAAGTTACCATCTGAGTACTCCACATTTGTTTCTACTTATAACACCTCAAAATCTACATTAGGTTCTACCTATTAGAAAGTCTCTTTTGATGATTATGCTGATCTATTGGATAAAGAAGAAAAGAATTTGAAATTAATGGGGATTCTTAATTCACCAAAGTCTAAGGCATTGGTGGCAAATAATGAGGGTTCTCAAAATTTAGCTAGTCAATCTTCAAATAAAGGAAAGGGAAAGAATAAGAAATGGACGATAAACAAATTAGAGGATGCAAAAAAGACAACACAATGAAATCAACAAGGCAAGTCTTCAAATTCAAATAAGAAGGAAGACAATAATACAGAGAAGAAAAAGTGTGCTTATTGCAAGAAATTGGGTCATGAAGAACATGAGTGTTATCATAAGAAGATTGATGAGTTGACCACCATCATGAAGAAACATAATGTTCCACTACCTAAAGCTTACAAGGAGAAAAGATCTTCTTTAGAAGAACTCATGGAAAATTCAAGTTCTTCAATAGAATGGATCCTTGACTCCAATGCCTCCTATCATATGGGTTCTTCAAAGGAGGATTTTTCTTCAATGAAGCAGTCAAAGGTATTGCACATCTTTATGGGAGATTATACAAAAATGGAAGTTGAAGGGAAATGAAATGTGGAAATGGAAAATGGAGAGTTCAAGGATGTTCTCTATGTTCCAAACCTAGGTTCTAATCTCCTCTCAATTTACCAAATCACTCACCTTGGAGATGGTCATAAAGTTGAGTTCCTTCCTGACTCACTAAAGGTGCATAGTCTAAAAGATGATTCTGTTGTTATAGTGGGGAAAGTTAATCATGACAAATGGTTGTATTTTTTCTCCCACTTTGTGCCTAAGTGTCCTTCACAAGCCTTGTTGACTAAATCAAATTCACACATCCAATTATGGCATGACTAGTTTTGTCATCTTTCCTTTTGCTATCTTTAGCAACTTTGCACCAAAAAAATGGTCAAAGGTCTACCTACAATCAGTTTTTCCATAGGTGAATGTTCAAAAGGTTTAGTGGATATGCATCTAGAGGAGAAGTTACATAAAGGGAAGTCTTCAAGAGCACCAATTGTTCTTCAGTTGGTTCACATGGTACTAGCAAGTCCTTTTATAGTGACATTAGTCAACCAAGCTTGCTACATACTTACTTTCATTGATGACTTTTCAAAGTATACTTGGTTCTATTTTCTTCATCACAAGAATGAAGTGTTGGATAAGTTTCTAGCCTTCAAGGCCTATGTTGAACAAAAATTAAGGAAATCCATCAAAGTTCTAAGGATGGAAAATGAAAGAAGATATGTGAGCAAAAGACTTTAAGAATTTTGCAAACTTGAAGGTATTGATCTTAATAATCCACTAGCATTTAGTCCACATAAGATAAATGCTACAACATTGAGGATCTGAACTCTTAAGTCTATTGTAAGTTACATGATACAAGCCAAGTCTTTAGATCCATCACTTAAAGTTGAAGCAATTAGTAGTGCCAATCACATACTTAATAGGTTTCCTCATCCTACCTTTGATAGAAAGACTCCTTTTGAGGTATGGTGTGGCAAAAAGCTAGTAGTGACACACCTCAAAGTCTTCATTTGTCCTGCGTGGGAAAATAGATCTTCTAGGGGATGCAAGGCACCACCACCTCAACCTTGTACTTTCATCAGATATGAAGACAATGTGAAGGCATATAGACTTATGGATCCTAAGACACATGAGATCTTTGTGGAGAAGGATGCACATTTTGAGGAAAGTTCACCTAGCTTATCCTCTACACCTCTTCACACATCATACATTGTGTAAATTGATAGTGACACTAGTGATAGTGCTTTAATAATTTTAGACATGTGGGGTTCTATCAATAGTTGCAGGAAGAGGTCATGACATCAACACATTCCACATGCATATATTTCCATAGTGATAGGTCCAAAATAGTAAGGTACACCCAGTCTTCTAGCTCTAGCAATAGAGTAGACATTTTAGGTTTGTTTGTGGAGTCACACATAGTGGATTTGGAGGACATCATTGATGATATACATCTTCTCTTTGATGGAGAAGATCCTTCTACAGTTGTTGTGAAGGCTCACTTTGACCCTCATGTCCATTCTCTACATGATCGATCTTCACAGGTTGATGTGATTGTGGATACTTATGTATAGTAGTTGTAGGAGGTCTCTTTATTAGTTGAAAAGACAATATGTTCTTTGAGATAGGTTTTACATTCTTCCTTCATAGGTATAGTTGAGTAGGTTTTAGAGACATCAATGATGATCGAGGTTCTTTCCACACACAACAGAAGCATCTCATTTGTACCTTTGCCATTTTTTCTTCCAAAGGGAAGGAACAATATTCTGTAGTCTTAGATCAGCTTCTACATTAGAGGTAGTCACTGGTCAACATTATTCTTTGGTGGGGGGGGATTCTATCCTATCTCTCTTCCTCTTCTCATTTTTCTCCTTTGTGTATACTTGATGTACATCATAATGGGGGGGTCTTGATTACTCCATCCATCCATGCATCTAATTTTTTCATCTCTCTTTTTGGGGGAGGGTTTTTCCCATGAGATTTTCCCTCTTTCTCCACTTTATGAGAGATGACATATCATTATGTACATGGGTACCTAACATCACCTAGTAGCCAGGACCCATCCTATATTTCATCCTATATTATGTGAGCTTAAGTGCATTCCCTTAAGTTTCACTTAAGGGGGGTGTTGGTGTAAATAAGTATTTACTATTTACACTTTAGTTAAGTTTACTTAAGTTAATGCATTATTTTATTATTTATTTAGGTCAGACACTTAGGAGTTTGTGTACTCTCATGAGTTTTCATGTTGACAACACAAAAGTATGCAAGTCTAATTTAGCACATGGTGTCTACAACATTGGAGTTTGCATTATTCACTAAGTTTTCATGTAGACAACATAGATATTTGCACTCCAATTTTAGCACATGTTGTCTACAACATTAATTTTCATACTACACCATTATAGGCTTATCCTCACATCATTGCACTTACTCCTATGCTTAATGGAGGATAACCCATATCTAGTGGACATGTGCCAGGTTGTATGACTTACGATGTTGCTGATTTCTATGCATTCTAGAAGCTCTCTATATACAAGTACTCCTAGTGTACTTTTAATATGGAATATTTAATGAATATATTTTCATTCTGATCATACTCTATTTTGTCTACTATTGTCCTTTTGTTTGAGTTTCATGGTCTTGGGTGAATTCTTCCCTAAGGAAAATTCTTACACCATTTTTGGGGTCCCTACTTTAGGCCATACAAACTCTTCCTTAAACTACACACCAAATTCCTTACCCTTGACCTCATATCCCTCTGGTTGCTACATGTAAATTTAATCCTCCAAATCTCCATGGAGAAAGGCTATTTTTACATCTAGTTGTTCAAGATGCAAGTCATCTATAGCAACAAGACTTAGTATAGTTTGAATTAAAGTATTTTTACAATAGAGGAGAATATTTCATCAAAATCTATACCATTTTTCTATGCAAAATATTTTACTACAAGTCTAGCCTTATACCTTTTCTTTCCTCCATCTTCCTCCTTTAGCCTATAAACCCATTTGTTAGGAAAGGCAATAGTGTTTACAACATCCACCCATAAATGAAGTGGCATCCCAACATGCAATCTCATGCTCCTTGCACATTCTATGGTTGTCCTATTCATCCTCTCGAACACACCATTTTCTTTTGGAGTTCCTACAATAATCTTCTTCCTTCTGATTCCATTTACAAGAAAGTAATATTCAAAGGACTTGCCGCAATACTCACCTCCATTATCTAATCTAAGACATTTTTGCTTCTTCCCTATCTAATTTTCAACCAAAGCTTTTTGTTTCTTAAAAGTTTTAAAGACATCATATTTTTGCTTCAAAAAATATACCCATGTCTTTTGAGTTGAATCATAAATGAAAATAACATAGTAATGAGAGCCACCAAGAGATGATACTTGAGTCAATTCCCACACATCCTTTTGCACTAGCTCCAACTTCTCACTCTTCTTTTCTTTTCTAAATTTGAGGAATCTTACTCTTCTCTATTTACCATAAATATAATTTTGACAAAACACTAAATTCATATTTTTCAACCCTAGCAATAGATATTTAGAGTAAAGTATTTTCATCCCTTTCTCACTTATGTGCCCAAGCCTATGGTAGCAAACAGCTGAATCATTTCTTGCAACATTTATAGTAGATTTCCTTGCATTATCAATATCAGTAGTAACTAAAGTGGAATAAGTGTTCCTAGTACACAAGTACAATGTTGGTGTTTTTACACTACTAAGAAACAAAATACTTAGTACTAAGATGGTGAAGATCACAATAACCTAATGATTAGCTACTTCCTATAGACAATTATATGTTCTTTAGATTTGGACCAAACTTCAACAAAATCATGGAAGATTTTCTACTCTTTTGGCTCTGCAAAACCAAGGTGGGTGCACCTGAGGGAAAAAGATTCATAACCTAATACTACATTCACACTTCATTCACTCCATAATATATTATAAAATATTCATCCCCTATAGCATATTGGTTACAGTTCTTCTTAGATTTATAGATAATTCTGGGAAATAGTAGCCAACTAAGACTTAGAGGTTAAATGTAAACAAGAATTGACCATCTTTGACATTCTTCAAAAATTAAAAGTAAAATTGATATTGATTTTTAGTTTTTTTCTTGACATCTATTTATGATCTTTCCATATGCTAACTGAAATAGTTGATTAATGCCTCATCCATTGGGATTTAGAGTCTATCCAATTTCTTGACCTAATTTATTGCATTACAATCAACTTTATCAACATTTCTCACTAAAAATCATTCTTACACATATCCTTTTACTACTTGGAGATCCTATCATATTCACTAAAGCATTTACCAATTCATTGAAATAAAATCAATAATGAACTAATATACAACCTATCCTAGTTGTATTCAATTGGACAAGATTTACTCATACAATCTCAAGATAACCAGATGATAAAAATGGAGACAATATTCAGAGAGAAAAATGTGGAGACAATTCATCTTTATATTAATTCTCTTTAAAAATAATATAACATTGTAATAGAACTCAAAACAATTCAAGATGAGACACTATGATCTTGTAACATCAATGTATTCTCAAAATTTGTAGAGAAGTGCATCAAAGAGTTGATATCAAGAAAATTGGACTGAAAAAAGCTTAGAAAAACTAAAATTATACAATGACTCAGACCCTTTCTCTACCCCTGGAATTTCACTTATATGGTGTGTGATACAACAATCTTTAGGCATAGAGAAACTAATAGTTGTCCTTAAGACAGAAATATATTTAGATTGATATTGTCATAAAAGACAAAACTTCATGCAACAAAATGTCTTCCATCATGAATATTCTTTAGCGGGGACCACTTTCTGCTACACTTTTTTATTGCTGAGGATTTTATGATTGGCTTTATTGTTGTTGATCTTCCTTAGAGTGTGTGACAGTTGGTTCTGCATGTGACGGGCCTTGTTCTGGTACTTGCAAGCTGAGCTAAACCTGAGGTATCTCTATGAGGGCTCACCCTGACCTGTCATAACATAGACTTTTATTACATTTTGATATTTGAGACTTTGATATTTTGATAGCTATTCAAGACTTAGATGGATAGTGGATTGTTTTATCTATTGATTTTGATACTGCAGTAGTATTTTACATTATGATATGCACTAAGAACATGTTGTTGTGTATGAAATGATTGAACACATATGGATGTAGTTTTATGACATAATACTATTAGATTTTGATGCGATGCAAAATGTTAATTTAATTATGATGGTTTATGATGAATTTTAATTTGATTATGATGCTTTATGAGATAAATCATTATAATATGCAGATAAATGTTAATTTGATAATGATGACTTATGACATGTAGATTTTGATATTTTAACATTTCTAATGGAATAATTGAAATGACTAGGAAAGGAAAAATTAATTTGAATTATGTTAATATGGATATTATTATATGCATTTATGTTATATATGTTTATATGACCCCTTGGACTACTGATGCTTGAGTTTAATGTGTAGGGAGTGGAACCATGGAAATTGTTGGGGGAAACAAGTTCCAAACCCATGTGAAAATAGTTTAACCAAGGAGAATCTTTGGAAGATTCAAAAGCTTCGTGAAAGTTTTTTTTTTTTTTTTTTATATGTAAATTTGTTTGTATGAGGAAATGTTTAATCATAAATTAGATGCATTAAGGACATGTCATGGTGAAGTGTAATGTATTTTAATGTGTCACTTGACACTTGTAGCTATCTATGTGTTGATGACATGTCACCTAGAGTGTTGGTCACAAGGTCACTTAATCATAGTCCTTTCTTTTTCTTCCAATTAATGTTTTAGTACACCCACTTGGGAGAGAGTGTTAGGATGGGTCACCATCATGTTGATTTTCGAATTCAAGCTTGTCAGGGATTTTAGGGGGCCTAAATGGGATCCTAAAGTATCATTTTATTGAAAATAAGCCACCCTGATGGTAGTATAACATGTTAGGGGCCTAAATTCAACCATTTTATTGATTATCTAACTTAGTGGACCCCTTACACAATGCACTCTTGAACCAATTCGAAATTTGGGGTTTCCCCATGAGTGTACCCTCACCATTCAACTTGTTCAACTTTCTTATTTTGAAGGAGAAACAATGTAAGAAAAAAGGAGGGTTGATGTTCCTACTAAAAAAGGATAGTAGAGAGTCCTTTTAGAGGAGTGGTGAGAAATTAATGGGTTGTTCACTCACTCTCTAAGTTTAGAGACAATTAGGTTTTTGAGGGAGATTAAGGAAGCTCTACTACAACTATAACTACCCTATATTGGACCAAGGTTGATGTTTCCAAAACTATGCTTTATTTTCCTTCTTGAGTACTGCAAAATAGATCTACAAGTATGATGAGTGTGTCAATGGAGTATGCATTGTATTAGGAGTCTCTGCATTATGGATTTTGATATTGTGTTGTGGCAATGTGAAAGTGTATTGTGTTCTTGAAGATCTCTTGGTTTTCCTTCTTGATTTTTGGTTTCTTGTTTGGATTGGAATGTGAATGTGATCATGGGTGTGAGGGCTTCATTCACCCTTTTGGGAAGCAAAGAGAAGTACAAGGTAAAGGAGATAGGTGGGCTTGAAACATAGTTGAGGACCTTGGAGTATGGGCTCCATTGTATGCCATTTTCATTCATATCTTTCTTTGGGGGTAATAAGAGGAAAATGGTAAAGAAAGGAAGTAAATGAAGTATGGGTTTCAAGGAAGCTATAGTTGTTGGTAGTGTGTTTTGGAGGATGTTTATGGAAGATCCAAAAAGGCATGATATTTTGTTAATTTGTGAAGCCCCAAAAGGGTATGAAATTTGTTTATTGCAGATATGATATAATATGGAAAACCTCCTTTTGAAAAGCACACCTTCACCCTGTGGTTAAGGTTCCATTGGTCAACCATTGTGAAATACCTTGTGATGGGATTGTTGAAACTTGTAATGTGATGTTCATGCATTTTTAAGCTTGGAATGAAACTCGGTTTGGATTTTGTTTCCCCTACTTGGTGGGTGGCTTCATAGAAGCTTAGGTTGGGAGGTGAGCCTCCATGGTTCCAAGTTTTGTGTTGTTTTTGCATGTTTTGTGAAAAAGGATTCCTTGGAGACATTAGGGTTTTATGTTGAAAACCAAGTGTTTGTGAAAATACACATCCTCCCTATCATTGTCAAGGTGTCAAGATGTTAAGTCTCCATGTTCATTTTAGTGTGATATGAAGCTTCCTTTGTATTTTTTTTGTGTTGTAAAAGAGATTCGTATCATTATTTATCATCTAGAGTTGTGGAAGGAATAGATTGTGAAGTTATATATGTAATTTACTTGTAAATAAATAGTCATTGAGAGATTTTATGTATTATGAAAAAGAATTCATGTATTAGAACTTTCTTCTCATGAAATTTGCAGATCAATTGATAGATATATTTCATAAATGATATGTTGAAGAATAATTTGTGTAGAGTTGTTCAATTTAGAATATACATGTTTCATTGCAAATTTATATGCTATGCACTTCATAACCTGGAAGTAAATCACCATATTTGATAGCTCATTATTTATGCATAGTCATTTATTCAATGGTTTTCAAAGTTCAATAAAATTTTCTAAGAAGACAATACCATCCTATCAACAAGTATATTCACTTGAATTCAATAATAGGATAAACAAACACAAAAAAAAATAATTAGTTTGATAAAAGTAAACAGTTAGACAAAATATTTGATAGACTTGTTGTAGGTCCACATTTCCTCTCTAGAAAATGAATGAGGAATGAAAAAATAACCCTCCCCTATTACAGTCACTTAAAATATTTAGGAGAATATACTCAGAATCTTGTCATAAGAAAACAATTAAATAATCACTTTATGAGCAATAGAAAATTAAAAATATATATAATGGAAATCAATGAGATCCTAAGGAATTAACTAGACTCCTAGACTTATGTCCAGTCACCCTAGGAAGTACTAAACACTTCATCTCCAAGTTTATTCATGTGGGTAGACGTGCTTACAATTAATTTACACTAGGTATATCTATAAAGAAAGAAAAAGGCATATCTAAAAACTACCAAACTAAGGGCAAACAAAAAAATGAAATTTATGCCAATCTCCACTAATGGTGAGCCCATCCATCTAGGTGTCACTTTAAACCCCATCCAAACAAAAGAAAATGATAAAGTGTGGTCCCCACTAGGCATCATGTCCTAGCCACACCTTGGACTTATAAAAAAATGATGGGGTTAGATTGATGTTGACATTTGTCAACTCCCACTTCTAGGAAATTTTGGAGAGGAAGTAAAAGTGTTTGCCTTGGGTCTTATCCCACCTTCCGTGCCTGGAAAAGAGTAACATAGACTTGGAAAGAGGAGCAAGTTTTGCATGGTATGTCAAATCAAACTGCCTTGAAGCTACCACCCTGACTTTAGTGCCTATAATAATGTGTCTCCTAGGGGTAGATGTTAGGGAACCTAGGATGGACACGTTTCTTGTCATAGGAGGCTGGTATCTAGACTTAAGTGGGGGGGGGGGGGGATTTTGTTTAAGTTAATGTTAAAATTAGGTTTATGCATGTGACATGTGTTAATGGTTAATGGTAGGATAAACTGATAACATAAGATATGGGTTAATGGTAGTTAATGTGTTAATGGTAGGATAAACTAATAATAGAAAAACATAGAAGAGTAACATTCTTATTCATTCTACTCCATTTGTTGACAATTGGCTTCAGGGAATCATCAGTTTCTTTTAGCTCTTCCCATGTATTTACTACCTTAGTTGACTGCTCATAGAAATTTGTCCAATCAATCTTATTAACTAAATACACGATGGCTTTCCTTAACCTATACTCATGTTGGATCTCCAACTCTATATGCAATGCCCACAATTTACTCTTTTCTTCTTCAAAATCCTTTATAGTGTACTACTGAGGTCTCTATGGTTGTCTAGAATCTCAATAAGAGGAGTGGATTTAAAAGGCTCCACCTAGTGGATAAGGATAAGTAATTCCAAGCCTACTATATTTTCCTTGGTGTCCCATCAATTTATTTCCCATTTCAATTCTCATTTGAACTTCTTTATCATAGGCAGCTAAAACTCTCTCATACTTTTCCTACAACTCTAACCTTTCTCTTTTATCCCTTTGAGTTGTAGCTAAAGTGAAATTGGGTGATCCAACACCTAATTATACAACCTCTTCATTTGTAGTTTCCTCAAATCTCTTCACAATTAAATTTCCTATCAGGCCAATGTCATCAGGCTAGGAGGAGCTAGTTCTAGATCCTTTTATCATTGACCATATTACTAGTGCAACATTATCCTCTCTGAACTTGACACCTTTCATTTCTTTCTTCCCTTTCTCATATATACTTAATTTCTTTCTAGCAAAATTAAAAGTCATTGCATCTACAATATCACAATTCAACAAGAGCAAAACCTCGGATGATTTTATCATTTTCCTTCCTTCTTCTAGAGTCAAATTCTTAAATTCCTGCATCTTTGCCTCCTTCATTTGGTTCTATAGATCTACTTCCTCCATTTTAGGATGCTCTTTTTTTATTTTACTACACCTTTCTTCAAATAATCTAATGTTTGTTCTCCAAGAAAATTGATAGAAGGCTTTAGAATTAACAAAATTATTAGTAGAAATGAACTCTTGGCTGGCCTATTCCATTACAAAGTCCAACTCCCTTCCTCTATAATTAGCATTAGTTAAATTAAGGCTTGACATGGGATATTCCTAAGGATTTCCCTCTTCTAATTTTGATGTAGTAAATTTCTCCTTGGGATTCCAACTATTCCACCCACTCCTTAGTGAGTTTTTTATCTCCTATGTGTAATGAGGATTGAGTGGGTGAATACTCCTCTAATTGAAGCACTTGTTCCTTTTTTATCCTCTACCTCTCGAAGATAGGATCATTAGGTCTCTTCCATAATAGCACTAGTTGACCCTATTATTTGTTTTCATTTATCAACTGTAAGCCTTTTATTTTGAATTATACTATAACCAGGTCTCTTTTAAAAAACTAATTGCCCTGAACCTACTACAAAGGTGAAATACAACCTTCTCATGACCTCTCAGGTAGTATTAGGAAAAGAATTAATAAAGAATAATTTTTTCTCATTCATAACTTCCATAATATCAAAAAAAGTAGTCATTAGTTTATTCAATTTATCTACCTCTATTTTTGCATCATCTAGAGGCTTATAATTATTATCAAAAAAATTAATGAATTCCAAAACCATAGAGTAAACTCTTGACTTCTCCTTTTTGATCTCTTGCTCTTACAAAGAGAACTCATTCCTTATTATGTCTTCAGGGAAGTAGGGTTGATGCTCTTTTGAACCAATTTTAGTTCTTCATCTAAATACATCAAAAACCCTCTCACTATCACAAAAATAGACATGGGATACAACCATTTTATACTGGTCCAAGAATTTATATAGGAACACCCAACCACCCTTAGTGATTATAAACTGGTGAGCCATAGTACAAGAGGGGAAAATTGAGCCCATAGATCTACCAACCAATTGTGCTTCCTCCAATCCACCTATCTACCATAGCATTTCAACTATACCTATCTTTAGAGGCACTTGGTAGGGTAGCACATGGGGAGTCCCTTGGAAACCATAAACCTTAAAAACTATAGAAATAGGGTAAGGTATAATATAAACCAAGTTTTTGGATACTTTCACACTAGAAGGATTGTCCATAGGCTTGGCAAAATCCAATAGTGCCTTGGGAATTTTGGGATTGTCCCTTAATATGAGGTTTCTCAACCTAGATGCAAAATACCTATCAAATCTAACACAAATCACCCCCTCTACATCCTAGGTCATATCAACACTCCATAATTAGAGTGGCAGAGCTTCTCCTTCATATTCTTTGTTCAAAACCATCTCCTTTTCAAAGTAGGTAATCCCTTTAAATAATAACTTGTGCATCAATAGTGAGTAATGGCCAAATGTCTTTAACACCTTGCTCTTTGTAATCCTATTTAATCCTATATGAATCTCCTCTGCTATATAAGATGTAAAATCAAAGATCATGTCCACACAAAAAGAAGAGATCTATGTCATCATATACATGATCTTTATTGGCATAACACTTTTTTTATCCTTACCAAAAAATCTACACAAAGTCATGTAAATATCTATGACCCAGATAGTGAAAAATTCATTCTTAATTCTTTAATTGACACTATAACAAAGGTAAAATTTCAAATTATGGCTAGGTGTTCTCTCAATACACCTTGCCTAACTTGATCCTTCTTAGACAAGTATTTCTTCTCGAAACCTTGAAAATCAATGGGTTCATGGTAATCTATGACTGGCTCTTGACCAAAAACCTCTCAAATTTCTTTAGCATTAATCCTTATTAGAGGTTCCCCATCTACTCTCCTTACTATCTTGGCTATGGGATCATAATTCTTGGCTATGGCTATAAGAAGGTCTAGATCCATGAAAAGTACAGAGGCCACTAGTTTACCCAAATCTAAATTCCAAATATTTCCATGGGGGGAAAACAACTTTCTTTCTAAAAACCATTTATGAAAAAGGCGGAGCCCTATTTTGGAAGTAATAGTGTCCCTAACCCAATTCCCTTTATCATATAGACCATTTGCAATCTTGAGCCTAGGGTTTATAAGAATTAGCTTTTTTATCTAGGCTAACTCATTTGTGGACTTAGTTAATTATTCCAGAAAGTCATCATGTATGTTTCTACTCGCATATTCTACCTTCCCTAAAAGACCCTTCTTTGGAGGAATACTTGATAAAAATGAAGAATGCTAGAATGCTTTAAACTATATGATGAATTAAGAAACTTACTTGGCTTTTTGTTATCCTTTTTAAAATTTTGCAACAAGGAGTAGATATAGAAAACTCTTTTGCAATTCAACTAGGCGAGAATAATTTTTCATCAGGTTCTTATTTTTCTAAAAATTTGAAATTTGTTTGCATAGAGAAGAATTTGTGAAATCTTACAATATATCTCTAGTTTTACTTCACACAAGGAGCCTTATTCTTCATAAATGGATCATAAAGAAAATAGGGTGGCACCACCTTCTAATTTTAAAAACAAGTCATCAATTTTTAAAAATTTGATGATTGAGGAGAAAAATAATTAATGACTTAGTTTCAATCCTCTAGGTTGGTGGTCAATTCAATTAAAACTTTTCACATAGGCCTTTCCTTTCAATACTGGTGAGATACACTAGACCCACTTGTGCTTTTGGACACATCTCATGCTCTCGCTATGTCACTAAGCATAAACATTGAGCAACTTCTCATAGTGACATAATGAGTGTTGTTGATGTTGCCTTCATCAAATTATGAACACTCCATGACCATTTCATTGTAAATTTGGTGGGTGTACCTAACTTTCCTTTGGTTACCATGTTGCAAATAGTAAAAATTAAGAAACTTCTCATAATGACATAGCAACCACCATCAATCCTAAAGAGATATGATGACGTGGATCAACAATATCTTCTTGTTAGTGTGTATCTTTAATTGCATCTAACACTTCTAACAAGCCATTGTGTTGACAAGGCTTATTAATGGCAATTAAAATATGACACCTATCTTTAGGTTTAGGTATATTGTATTTCCTTTTGTGGTCATTGCTATGTTGCTAAGGGTAAAAATCTTGTGATTTACAACAGCAAAAATGTGACCATGGTTGATCTTAAAGAGACCTGACAATGTGAGTAATTCACTTTGAAACCATGCTTATTTACTAAATGGGTCTCACACGTAATGGTTGCTTGGTCACCATATCATTAGTGATAAAAGGCATGCAATTTCTTATAGAGACATGGCAAACATCATATATTTTGAAAAGATTTGACAATGAATAATCTTTTAAAAGGCTCCTGGAAAGAGGTAATTTTAATTTAATATTTTCCCACTCAATTATAAAGAAAAGGCATAAAACCTAAAATTATTTCTTAGGGAAATAGTTTTGTAAAACACTAATTAGGGTTTTCTTAGGGTTAACAAATTTAAAAGGAACCAAACCCTAATTTGCACAAAAATAACTAGGAATATTAATTGTGAGATACATTCAAAAAAGAATGAAATGAAAATATGTCTAATAGAACCTTTAGTTACCTTCCAGAAATTGTCTATAAACATGACTACATAACCTTCCCTACCTAGTTATCTTATAGAAATTAAATTTCTTCTTAAATTAAGAACATGCCTTACCTCCTATAGCATCTAGTCATTTCTTTTTGGCAAATTGATCTTTATTTTTGCTTTACCAACAATAGGATAGGGCTCATCATCACCCAAATATACCTATCCAAAATCACCTTGAACATAATCTTGAAAATATTTCCTATGGGGTGTAGTATGGAATGAGGCCCCATAATCTATTACCTAGGAATCATTAGCATTATCTAAACATAAGATTAAAGCATCTTATAAATCATTACTTGCAACATTAGCTTCCTTATTGTTATCTTCATTTTTGTCTCCTTGTTTTTTTTTCGAGACCATCAATCTTTCTTTAGGTGATCAGGTTTTCCATAGTACCAGCAATCATTCTTTCCTTTAGATTGAGAACATCCTTTCTTTGACTTCCCTCATTACTTGTCATGTGAAGGGCCTTTTCCTCTTTGACTTTTTCTTCCTTCGTTCTCTACATTCAATGCAAAACTTGATAAGGTTGAAGTTTCACCTATGCTTTTTTGTCACATTTCCTTTCTTAGGATAACACCAAAAAATTCATCAAATTTCAAAGTATTTGAACTAGAGACAGAGTTAATCATAGCCATAACCAAGCTATTCCAAATTTCTAGCAAACAACACAACATTAAGAGATCCCTAACCTCTTCATCAAATGAGATTTTTAGAGATGATAATTAACTAGTGACTATGTTAAACTCATTTAAATGATTCACTATAGGTCCCCCTCACCCATTTTCATATTAAATAAATGCTTCATAAGAAATAACTTATTTGAAGCTAAGAGTTTCTCATATAACTTAGCCAGTGTCTCCATCAACTCTATGGTCAATTTAACCTTTGATATATTGAGTGTTATAGATGGTGTAAGGCATAATCAAATAGATCCTAGTGCCTTCCTATCCAAGATCTCCCAATCTTCATCTACTATCATTCCTAATCTCTTAGCTTTCCCTTCTAATGGCTTCCACAAATCCTTTTGATATAGATAATATTCCATCTACATTTTCCATAACTAAAAATTTTGGCCATTGAATTTTTCAATCTTGAATTCGGAATCCTCCATTTCTCCCACTCAAATCTGAAAGTCATGTTAATCTACAACAAAAAACTTTGCTCTAATACCATTTTTTAGGATTCAACAGATCTAGAACCATATATGAATAAATAGTTAAATGTAGAAACAAAAGAAGAAGACCATAAGAATATAGATAACACATAGAATGAATGTGGTTCACCCAAAACTTGGGTTATGTACACCTACACAGTCATCCAACCTTTCTTATTATCCAATGATTATAGTAAAAACCCTTACAACTCAATACCACTCCAAGAACAACCTATCTCATTATCACAATTTCTAACCTTAATATATCTTATATAATATATTCCTACTTTAGGGTTACAATATGCCTAACTAAATAAGGCAAGATAAAATAGGTAGGTAAGTCAAGCTTGACATCCAAAGAATTATGAAGTATGTTCAATACTTCTTTGATCAGTAATCACAAACTAACAAGTAGGCAAGTGAAGCTTTGCATCCAATATGGTTCTCCTCTCCATCGATTGAAGAGTCATCATCAAAAACCTTTGTTCTATAGGGTATTATTCTTCTTCTTTCTCAAGGGTTTCTTCATCACTCCCTTGTCAAATATCTTAAGATTTTCCACTACCTCTATCCCAAAGGTCTTCCCTAAGCTTTTCTACTTCTTGCCACAAATTTTGGTCGCAAAGATATTTGACTATCTCTATATTGGTCATCCTTGAGGGTAAGCCTCCATAATCTTCTTCTACCATGGTGTTAACAAATTTATTGGCCTAAGGGATCTTAGGTATGTTCTAATACCACTTGCTGTAGAGCTCTCCCTTAAACAAAAAAATACTTGTTGTGCAGCCTTAGGATGCTTCCAAGCACTCCAAAATAGAGTCAAGAGAGTACTAAACACCTTTGAAATAACTCTACTTTATAATATAGCCTACACACCAAAGTTTTAGAACTAGGATTCAAAGGAAAAAATCTACTAAAACTAGGTTTTTGCTTGGATATAGAACCTATGAGTTTAGGAGGGAGTCCAAAGGTTCCTTAATGATCAACCATCTCAAACTAGTGAGTTTGGTAAGGCCATTTTGTTCCCAAATCTCTCAAACAATCATACTATCTATTAGGTCAAAGAGCCCCTTTTAGCCCTATCAACAAGGTAATTAGGACTTGGTTTCAAAATCCTCCAAAGGGCTCTAAAAAAAACTACATATATGGACACCCTTTTGGAAGAAGTACAAGATACCAAACTTGTAGACTCTAGGCTAGTCAGATGATGCCCTAACTAAAGATACAAAAAATTCCTTATTTTAGCCTACTTGCTAGGGTTTGTGAAGGAAATGCTAATTAGATGTTTGAACAAGAAAAACTACCAATTAGAAAATATTTAGGGAACTATCAAGATTCAATATCCATGACTAAGTTGGCTTCATCCATTCCTCCAATGCCTGCAACACTCTAATATTTTTTTTTCTGCAACAAACACATAGAGATGTTTTGGGTAGGGATTGATAGAAAATATAGAAGCCTTAATTTCCTCCTCCCATCCTTTAAGAATGAAAGTTAGGCCTTCATTATTGAAACTGGCCACCAAAAGGAGGGTTTTGTTGCACTTGAGAAAGATCTAATAATAGCTTGAGTTGTAAAGCACTTCATATCCTTAAATAATTTTCACTAATAAACTATGATGTCTAAGATTCCAAAAAAATATGTTATTCATATGTGCCAATTTGTACATGTTAGTACACTCATAAATTATTGCATTTTACAAGGAAAAATGGGATCTTTATTTGATTTGAAAGGAAAATTTACATTATATGACTTCCACCTACCTAAAAGGGATATTTTAAGTCCATTACAAACCATCCCAACCTAAATTTAAATATTGTGACCATTGAAGGATGTTTTAACAAAAGTTGACAACATTTTGCAAAAGTTGTCAAGAAACTTTTTGTTGCATTTAGCAACTTTTTGCAATTTTAAAAAATTGCACAATTTGACCCTTGTAGGACCTTTGTCTTGTGCCCTAGGTTCCTAGAACATGTTTAGAAACCCAAATACATTCCTATCCTATGCTAGATCTAATAAATTCCTCTTGATCATAGTCAAAATCCATGGTTTATAAAGTACCAAATGGGGACTAAGTCTTAGAATTAGGGTCAAATTCTTGAATGACTATGACTACCTTATTAGAAATTCTCTTAGGCTTAAATGCCTTTGAGTAGAACTCATAAATAATTAGAAATGAAGATTCTATGTTGAATGGAGGGCTTTGTGCTCCTGTACCGACTTAACTTTGAAAGCAGATTCAACATTCTTACATTTGAAATTATCAAAATTTGAAAGTTCATAAGGAGTGTACCAACTATTCCTTCAAGGATTAGATTACTACTAGGGGTACACCTCATTTCTTTTATAGTAGAGACTCTAATAGCATAGATAGGCAAGAGGGTTCTCAATACTTTTTTTATCATAGTCTCATCTTCAATCTGTCCATTAGATCCTCAAATTACATCAATAATATTTTTTATCCTTGCGCAATACTGGACTATAGTCTCACCATCTTGCATTCTTATTTTATGAAATTTTCTTCTTAGACTTTTAGCTTTGTCTCTCAGCACATTCTTGTCTCCCACATAGATCTTTTGTAGGGCATCCCATAACTTCTTAGTAGAATCACATCCTTTGATGTCATCAAACTCTAAGTAGATTAGGGTAGTGCAATCTCCAACATTGCCTGATTGTATTTTTTCTTCTATTTCAATTGTGAACCACCTCACAATAGGTGTTCCATAGTCATGCGCTAGGCCTGGCTTAGGAATAATCTATTCAAGCTAAGGACTACTTTTCCCCTACCATGAGGTGCATTTAGATTGTCAACCCAGGGATGTATCCTTGAAATGGTCGGCATAGTATGTGTACTAGGTACCTTGATGAATCATTATGCTTGTGCTACAAGAAAGTAAAAATACAAAGGAAGGAAACTACACTACTACTGTAGAAAGGAAACTACTGAATCTATGAATATTGAAAACAAAATGAAAAGATAATAGAGATTCCATCTTGACTCATCCATTAGATTGTTCTCGAAAATGTTGCAGGAATGTTCATGAAGTGTGATGCTACAGGAAGGAATTTACTAGCTACGTCTTACTTAAAATACTGCTAATGCTTAGTAAAATGAATCTATCCTATCCTAATCTAATCCACCTTCCAAGTGGGCCCCCTTGGTTGGCTTCTCTAATCTACCAACGTAGGATAGAAACTAAAGAGAAATAATTCATTTCATTAATTAGTCATTACATAATTCAGAATTGTAAAACACAACTGCAACAAACTGTGAATCAGTGTTTTCTCTTACTCGATAAAACTTATCAAAACCAAAAACTAAAAACTAAAAATTTCACACATAGGAGTCAATCCCAACATATATAGGGAATCTACTCTTTATTACATAACAGAAAAGTAACTATCCTAAGTTAAGTCTGCAGGAGAGAATATAGGAGAACAACTGAAAGTGGAAAGGAAGGATAACGAAATTGAGGAGAGAGAAATGAAGTTGTGGTATTCGCTTGTTACAACGTAAATGCAGAGAAGGTAATGGCTCGTAAAAAATCCTCCTTATTTGCTGCCATGTTTCCTGGAGTGGTTATAACTTCCTTTTCGTGGTTGTTCCTTGATGCTCATTTCTCCTTAAATGCTATCGGCAACCAACTTCTGGATTCTTCTTCTCATCCTTTAATCCTTATCATTAGGTTAGTTATGATATAAAACATATTTGCAAATAAACATCTATCAAACTAAATTCAAGCATAAGAATGCACATTTGGATATTTATATGAAATACTGCATATTAGATATAATTTAGGTAAAGGATGACATAGTTTTTCTACCCCATAAAACATCAAAGGTTTATCAAACATAGGCTTATAAGTGTTAAAACAAGGATAAATAGACTATCATAAATTATCTTAAACATAACAAAATAAAGGCATTTTTTAGACTCATCATCTGCCTCCTGCTAAACTAATGCTTGTCCTCAAGCATTACACTTCTTTGTCAAAGATCTGAGCTCCCCAACTTCTATCTTTCCCTTTCTACTACTCTTGAAGGTGTAATAGAATCCTTTGGTCCTTTCCCATACTTCTCACCTATGGTGTTCCTGCAACTTATCAAGTTTTTCAACATCAATATCATACAGGGGCCATAAAAGCATTGGAGGTTGCATGGTTAAAGGACACCATAGCTCTAGCCTTAGTTTCTTTCCCAGTTCTAAATATTTTGGAACTCTATATAGTGTTGCTTTCAAATTAATAGGACTGTGTGGCTTTGATTTCTTGAGAGAATCAGGTAACCGTGCCCATCTACCTCTTACTTCGGTCATAGCTCTTTGGAATGCAAAGTAGGGAAAGTTTTCATATTCGGCATATACTTTGGTTCTAGCAGCAAATACCTTCTTTCTAATGTCTAGATTACTCTTCCCATAGGTTAATGTAAACTAGTCTCGAAGCATTTCTTCTGGTTGTTTACTTTCTGCCCTCAAGGGTAAAGGTTTTGTTGTCTCCTCATCTCTATAATTAACCAGTTGTCTGTCATAATTTTCCTCATTAGAAATCCATGACATCAAAGCTTTCAAATGCACATCTCCTATATAGAGCAAAGGATTCCACTCAGTTTCTGTAGGAATGACAAAATTATGAATATACAACTCACACAATAGATTTTTCTACCATGGTGGTAAGGTTTGATAGAGACCATAAAACTCTTGTGCAATTTTGAATTTTGCATTTCCATTTCTAAGGGTTAACATAAACTAAAACAAAAGATATTATTCTTCCAAACAAAAATCATATACTTGAGGAGGTGGTCTCCAAGCAAGAGCTTGATCAGCTAATTTAAGTGCATGTTCCATGTGTTGTTTCTGTCTTTCTAGCTGTTCTTTCAATTCTTCAATCTCCTCATTTTGTGATGTTATGATCTTGCTCATTCTTTTCTTCTCCTTTTTCCATAGTGCTTCAGCAAATAAATGATGTCCATATAATTGGAAAAGGAGTTTTTGCAAGGTGATGACATTGTTATCCTCTTCATAATCCTTTTTCTTTTTTCGTTCCCGCCATAGATGTTCTGCCAAACTATTGATCCATGTTGACTTATAGGGGACTAGGGAAATATTTGAATCATGACGTTCAGGAACTACTTCATTCTCATGGCTTGAAACACCTGATAAATCCATTAAGGTTTCATTAATTTCTTGCTCACATGCTGCAGGAGAACTACCAGAAGCTTCTGTCATCTCAGTGTGAAGGGGAGAATGGTCAGAAATTATCTGCATAGAAGACTTTGGGGCAGGTGCTTTAGACAATATAGGATTTTTAAAAATCTGCCCTCTCATTCTAGGGCTTCTTCACAAAGGAGTCTCTTCTTGTACTATTGTCTTTTGCTTACTTTTATATTTTGCTATCACTGCTGTAGGATTAGTTGCTGTAGGAACCTTCTTTGTTTTCTTCTGTTGCTAAATTGTAGGACTAGGTTTTTTTTGAGCAACGATCTCTTCTAGTGACTTTCGTTTCCTTTTAGCTTGACTAGTAGTGGGCCTAGGGATGTCCTATTTAGGTGGAGGCACATTCGCTTGAGTGGAAGCAAATTCTGGTTCAATCCCTTGTGCATTTTCTGTTTCAGCTCCCTCAATATTTTGTTCTGCAGGCTCACTACTGAAAACTATGTTTTCCTCACCCTGCCATTCACTAGAGTCAACTTGGGGTTGTAGGGTTTTAAATTTCACAAAGTCATCCCATGTCAAAGGGGATATGTCCCTAAGAGACCTTTCTATTAACAACTTAATCAAAGCATGGTGAGTGATAGAATTATCTTTCCCTTTTTGAGTCTCTTCCACACTAATACAGAGCATATTATACAAAAAATTTGGGAGATTCATGGCAATATTGTGCCTTATACAACTAAGAAACTTAAAATGGTGTGCATGTAAGTGAGAAAATCTGCCTTCACAAGTAAAATACCTGATGACATGCATTGCTAGGTGTAATACCCCAAAATTGGCTCATTTCCATCTCAACCAATTCTAGTCTATTTCTGATCAATCTTAAAGTCCTATTCTAATAGGCAATTCTCATTTTGCTATTCACTACTTGACTTAATTGTCAGATGCAAAAAACCTAAATCTACATTCATCATGCTTATTATTTAATTCCTATAGTATTTACTCATATTAGTCACATTGACCCTATTGATTAATATTTAATTTAATTATTAAGTATTTATACTTTAACTAAATTAAATTATATCCTAAGGCTAATGTACTATGGAATTCAATTTATTTAATTTAATAAATATGCCTATTTTAATTAATTAAATGTAATTATTTAATTAAATAAGAAAGGTATTTCTAATTAATTAAAAGAAATTATTTAATTAAATGGAGCACTTACTTCTAAATAATTAAACAAAGTTATTTAATTAAATGGGAAGCCATTCCTAATTAATTAAATGAAGTTATTTAATTAAACAAAATTGTCTCTAATTAATTAAAGATTATTTAATTAAATAGAAAAAGTAATTATGAGAGCATATCTCATTTTATTAAATTAAATATCTCAACAAAATCTCTCTTTAGTTCAAAAAGGGAAATTTCCAGTTCACTATTGATAAAAAATGAGTTAAATCAATTAACTCCTTTTTCTACTCAAATTAAAACAGTTAACTCCTTATTTTACTCAAATTAAGTCTGTTAACTCCCTTTAATTTGGGAATCTCCCTTTATGACTGAACCTCATCTTCAATCCTGACCGTTGATCTGAATCGATCTCAACCGTTGATGGACTCCAGGAGAGTCTATTTAAGCGACCCACATCTCCTCATTTTAGGAGGATGAATTTGGAGAATTTGCATTGAATCGCTACTAAAATTCATGCTCATATTTACTTACATTTCTTGCATACATTCTCATTCTTAGTTTAATCTCACTTTAGTTTAATCATGCATATGCTTAATCTAGTTTTCTTTATTTATTCTTAGATAATAGTGCATCTTTCATTTTATATTAATCTGCATACTCGTTCTTAGCTTAATTTCATTGTCAAATCCTTCGTTCTTAGAGGGTCTGGTTGCCTGCACCTTGATTCTGAGGATATTAATAGGCAAAATCCCTTTAGATAGAAGGCAACAGGTCACTTTGTAGGGTAAATTTTGAATGAACAATCCAATGTTCATTCCAAGATGGATCCGCATGCAATGACTATGTTGAAGTGTGTGTGTTAGCATAGGCCGCATTTTCACATATACATTTTTAGCGCCCATCGTGGGGCTCAAAAATCAATTTTTCTGGCCTCTTTCTGTATTTTTAAATCTTTTTTTTGTTCTCTGTCCATACTGTTCTATATAGATTCAAGAATCTTCACGCAAAACTGTTCATTTTTGCGTGAGGATCTAGAATCTTCGAGCAAAGATTCTTTCTGCATCGCGTGAGAAAGTTCTTTAGCACGTGAAACTTCGTGCAAGACCTGTTTCTTCGCACAAGCTGAATTTAATTTTGCGCGAGCAGAATTTTATTTCGCATGGGCCATAAAAATTCTTCACGCGGACTGCCAAGAATTTTGCATGAAACTCTACTGACAGAGGCATTTTTTTTTTGCATTAATTTGCATATTTTCTAATTTTTCTGCTAACTATTTGCGATTTCTAGTATTTTTGTGTTTTCTGATTTTTTTGAACAGCATAGTAGCGGTTTGTGGGACAATGGGAAAAATGTGCTAAAGTTTCCAAAAATAGGTAAAAATCTACTAAGCTCGTTGCAAGGATCACCAGGTAATCTTCGTTAGCTAATAACGCTTCATTTGGATCTAAAACAAACATCTTTCCTAGTGAGCTTGTGTGTTTCCTTCTGTATTTTCATTTTGCAACACATGCATAAATTGATACTAGGGTGTGATCTTTGTTAGTATTCATTTACCAGACTTAGTCTTTAGTGATAGATCTGATTAGCTATCTTGGGTTATTGGACTCGTTAATCCACCGGCCCCTCATTCCACCCTGTGGTTGCAAGCTTAGCACCACGTTAAATAGGGGAGGGGTCTACAGGACATAAGCATTAAAGGCTCCACAAGGCAACCCTTTTGTGCTTTCTAGAACTCACTAATTTCTTAGTTGTGGACTCATTTTGGCTTGTGTGAGGGGTTAAATGTTCCACATCTTTGGACTCACCTCACATTAGTTAAAGCGTTAAGTGTACCACCTTGTGCTTTTTGATTACTTTTAGATAGATTTATTTTTCAGGAATTAACATCTGTACACACATTGTAATTAAGCCCCCACGAACACTTTAGGGAGTGGGTTCCTAGTGAAACTCCTCTCTAAGAAAGATTCCTTATGGGTGGGGAGGATACTTTGAGCATCTCGTAGATAGATGAATCTTTGACTTGTTGATTAAGGCATCCTTTCTCTGGAGAGGTTGATAGATCACAAGAAGATGATATCATAGATCTTTAAGAGATAATCTTAGTTTAGCATGTCAGATTAATCTGTTTGTTTTGATTGGGCTAAAAGTGAAAAGGTGTCAAAACCTTGAATCTAGAAGCTAAGTCCCCTCATGGTACACTATTGTGAGTCGATCACCTTTAGAGAGGGTTAACCGTAGTAGACAATCCCTCTACAGGGAAAACTGCGTTGATGAAACCTCAAGCAGTAATAGCCATTTTCGCCATGGTAGTGACAACCACTATATAAATGTCCTTGTGAAAGAAATCTCCATGGGTGTGGTTCATTGTGGGTTGTCAGATCTCCCTAGCAGCTCTTGAAGATTAAGTTCTCAGACTGTGTCAAAACCTTGGTGTGCTGGGATTGGAGGCCACCCCCGTGAGTCATAAAAGTTGCAGAGTCAAACCATTACTAAATACCTTAGAGAAGCCAACTTTTATTTTCTAGGAATGTGTGCAATGATTGCAAAACTCTTTGAAAACATACACAAATAGCTCTCTTAGGGATTAGCACAAACTAAGTCACTTGATTGTTCATGTGCAAGGTTGCTTTGCCCTTGCTCATTATTTTCAGACGTGCTTGAAATCACTTGCTTGTTGTTCTATGTGCCTATTTATCTGCCTAGTTATTGGAACGATAAATTTTTTTGTCAAAATCAGTCACTATTGTGAAATTGTTCTATCCTTTCGCGTGAAATTATTTTGGTCTCGCACAAAATCATTTGGCTCTCGCATGAAATCATTTGGCTCTCGCGCGAAGCCATTTTGTCCTCGCGTGAAATTAATTTTCTATTGCACATCTTCGTGCGATCTAGAAAACATTCTCGCATGAAATTGAAAACTATTACTAACCTTCGCACGAGACAGAAACATCTTCGCGCGGCCCATAAAAATTCTTCATGTGGCCTATAAAGGTTTTTCGTGCGAGACTTTGTATCGGCATTTACAATCTAGGTCTGTTCTAGCTATTTGCAGCCTGCACGCTGTCCTTTTCTACGTCTGTTTATCGCTCTTTGTTTGCAAACAGTCTTGAAACAATGACACTTTGCTTAACTAAAAACTTGTGTCTTATACCTTGACTAGTCTTGTCTCATACGTAATCTTTGTCCTCTTCTTAATGCTTGTCATAGTTTGTGCCACAGTGGTCATAATCTTTAGCTGTTCTAGCCTTTAAATCAAACCATTTATGCCTTAGTGAACATCATTCTTGCTACTATCTTGTCCTTTTTGAGACTCAGTTTTAGTATAGTCCTTGTCCAGGTTCTAGCTTCTTGTCCTTGCCTATGACTGTCACAACTAGAAGCGGCAATGTGTTTTATCCTGATAACATTAGACATGGTCATGCTAGGGGTTGTAATCATGACAGAGGTAGCTTACCTTTTGCTACGCAATCTATATCCAGTTTTGCTAGTGAGGCTTCTTTACGGTCTTCCTCATCTACAAGGTTATCTCAAGTTGAACAAACATTTTCCAATTTACAAAAAATTAGGAATCCTTTTTACCAAAAGGATACTGAGACAGGTAGGAGTCCTACATTATCAAACACAATGTATGATCCTTTCTCTACAGACCCTTTTGAAACACAACATACAGAAACTGAACAAGTTCCTATAATGACTAATCGTAAACCTGAACGAGGTAGTCATAGTCGATATCAAGAACAACCTAGGGATGACAAGGAGAAAGAGAAAGAAGATGACACTGATGAAGAACAAGAAGAGGTGGAAATCCTTCCTGAACACATAGCAAGATGTCAAAGAGACAAAAACTTTCAGAAGGTCATGGAAATCCTACTCAATGAAGAGAAAGAAAAGTACTTTCTCAAACTCGCCCAAGAGGGAGCTAAACTACCCACACATTTCAATGTGGAGACCATTATCACATGTGAAGAAGAAACTAAGACCAATAAACTCCAAAAACAACTGAAAATTATGCAAGACCAATTAGCTCAAATGATGCATGAGAAAGAGAAACCCAAAAAGACATACACATTGGATGCTCTTTGTTCATTTCCATTTGACAAAAGTATAAACATGCCGCCTTTCCCAAGAGGCATAGAACTACCCAAATATGACAAGTACTTTGGTACAACTGATCCCCAAGATCACTTGCAGGAATTTGGTGCTTTGTCTATGGAGTTTATACACAATCAAACGTACCTCGTGCATTTATTCCCTAGAAGCCCATGTGGTCAAGCTTTGGAGTGGTTCTCACATTTATCTCCTGGTATCAAGATGTTTGACGAAATTGCTAATTCATTTGCTCAGAAATATTCTCATAACATTCAACATCCTGTAAATATCCAAGATCTATGCAACCTTAAACAGAAGTTTGGTGAGCCTTATCTCACTTTCCTCCAATGGTGGAGACAACTTTATACTAAGTACTCCCATAAAATCCCAGAAATGGAGAAGCTTGACATTTTCACTGATAACCTCTTACCTAATTTTGGGTATTGAGTCCAACTACAAGGTCCATGTACCTTCAAAGAAATGATTACACAGGCTATCCATATCGAAGAATTTATGGTTAAGAAAGGTGAGCTCACTCTTCAGAGAGACTCAAAACAAGGTTCCACTTCCAACAAGGATAAAACCAAACATGTCAATAAGAACTAAGAAATTGTACATGATGGGGTTGTTGATAATGTCACACCAAAACATGCTAAAGCAGCATTTAATCTCACAGACTGCTTCAAAGTGACCAAAAGTACTAAGAAGCCTCCTCCTAATAATAAGGTGTCTAGGAACAAACTGAGAAACTCATGGGCATCACGACCCAAGCAAGAGTATATGCCTTTAGGAGAACCTTTGGATGTGGTTTACAAAACATTGCTACAAAACAAGCTTATCTCACCAATGGATAACCCTCATCCCTATGATCCACAACCACGTCCACCATGGTGGAATGAGACCTCATTTTGTGAGTATCACCAAAACAAGGGATACAAAACCAACAACTGTATAAACTTATGTCATAAAGTCCAAGACATGATTGATGTTGGTGAGCTTGTGGTAGATGGACATAACAAAAACTCAGACCACAAGGCATTCAAAGAGCCTTTCCAAGCTTATGAAAAAGGAGAGACTTCGAAACCAAAACCCTACAATAAGGTCAACTATACGTATTCCAATGATGACAATGTCATTCACATGGTTGAACCTGTAGATTCTAAATACTGTGATGTTATTACTATAAAGGGGAAGCAAGATAACAATAAACCCAAGACACCATTTGTCTTGAGAGGCCCTACTTCCAATAACATGGATAATGCATCTTCGCAACACTATGCTAACGTTGTTACTCGCTCTCATGCGAAATTGGTGCTCAAAGGCCCTACACCTCCTACTTCATATCTTGAACAACACAAGGACAAAGCCCTTGCTGGTCCATCTGGTAAAGGTGCAAAATACACAAAGAACTTGACTGCAACCAATTATAGTGTTTTAGATCAATTGAAATGAACCAATGCTCACATTTCCATATTTGAGCTACTTAAAATCTCGCCTGCTCATAGGCAAATTCTGGACAAAGCCCTCACTGAGGCAAATGTTCCTCAAGATCTTGATCTTGAGTGATTTCAATCCATGGTAGGTCACTTGATCTCACCTCATCTTATGACCTTCTCCAAGGAGGATGACAACTCACTGAATCACCCACACAATCAACCTCTACACATTGAGGTTATGATCCACCAGACATGTGTTCGTCGGGTACTCATTGACAATGGTGTTGGCCTAAACATTGTTTCTGCTTCTCTGCTTAGACAATTGGATTATTCTAAGGACTCTGTTGATCCTCGATGAAATATCACTATTAAAGCATATGATGAAGTAGAACGAAAGTCACTAGGTCTTGTGACTTTACCAATTCGTGTCGGTCCTGTCAAAAGGGATGTCACCTGTCAGGTGCTTGACATTCACTTAGCCTACAACATTTTGTTGGGATGCCCATGAATACATGAAATGCGTGCTGTACCATCCACATACCACCAATGCATTAAATTCCCATTTCATGGCTCTGAAGTTACCATTCCTGCTACTACTAGCTATACTTGCAATATGCTCAAAGCTGTTGATTCTTTCATCCCTGCTAACCATGACTCTACTGATTGTCACAACAATAAGCTGAAACAAATTGAGCAGTCATTTAAATTAAAAGAAACTGGTATGGGAGAGTACCACATGGAACCAGTGCTATCATTAACATCTATTCTAGAGTCCCCTTGACATTTTGGGAGATCCTTAGTAGAAAAGAAGCCATTCGTGTTGACACCTCAGACCAAGTTTAATGGCTCTTTTGTCAAAGCTACAGTTCCCTTAGAAGATGAAAGCTAAAATAGTGCCATTGCTGCATGGCTTTACAAAGAAGAGTCTCCAGTAGACCTAATAGAACAAGCTCGAGAAATCACTCCTAAGAAGTATGGACCTGGTCTTAAGCTTATGAAGCATTTTGGCTACAAGGGAATCAGCCCTATTGGGTGCAATAACAATGGTTTAATAGATCCTATCAAAGAAATAGCTCGAAGAAATAGTGACACAACTGGCCTAGGGTTCAAGAAGGTCCCTTTCCATTTGGGATCCAATAAATTCATACCCGTACCTGAGAGTTCATCTGAAAATGAGTCACAATTTGAGTCAGGTACTCGAGAGGAAGAATCTGATGATGAGGATTCTTACCCTCATCCTATTCCTTATGATCTTGCTAAATTCTTTACTGAGCCAGATGACTTTGTACCATGTGTTAGCACTATGGATGATACTAATGATTCTTTTGAGGACAATGCTGAGAAACTCAAATATCATTCAAAAAAGGGAGAATCTAGTCAGTCATGCCATATTGAGTATTTGTGTAAGAATCTAGAGGCTGAAGGAGAGTATGTCCCTATCACTGTTGGGGAGTTCTATAGTCTCTCAACATGTAGCACCAATTCTCATGAATATGAATTTGACAATCTTTCAGAAGTGACTACTGATAAAGACATTGACCAAGTGCATGTCTATGAAAATCAAATCGAAGTGAGTGAAATGTCTAGGGATAGGTCACAGGGGTCTAATCCAATTAGTGTCCTAGAGTTGACAATTACTAACATTTGTACTCTGAGGCATTTGAATACACTTGTGGGTGAGGTCACCGTAGGTCTTGAATTGCTGGTCCATGCATTTAATGACTATACTATGAATGCAATTGAACAAGCCACTACTCTCTCACTTACACATCCTGAGCTTATAGACTAGAACCCCAATGCATCTAACGAAGTCCCCACATTCCAAAATGACTATGCTCTTGCCTGTTACTTAAACACTGTCAAACCTATAACATCTTCCACCAATGAGCAGAGCGTCAACATGACTGAGGCCAACATCAAATATCTCAGTCACATAATTAAAAAGAAAAAATATAAGAGGTCCGATGGTGAAAACCACATTGTGGCAGTGTCAGAACAAAAGACGTATCCAAGGGTGAAAACCTCTCTGAGGCACCTGCGGATGAGATATTTGATTTCCTTCCAAGTCACTTTTAGGAGAGATCATCAGTATTAATAGAGCTGACATAGCCAATTAACCTAGGCACAGAAGAACATCCTCATGTGATACATCTGGCGTAGTCATTATCACCTAAAGAGAAGGAACAATTCATTGCCTTTTTCAAAGGAAAGAAAATAAATTTTGCCTGGACATATTCTGACATGCTAGGATTGGATCCTGATCTTATTATGCATTGCTTGTCCATAACACCAGGCATAAAACTAGTTAAATAGAAGCTTCAAAAAATGCATCCTCATGTTGCATTACTAGTCAAAGCCAAATTGGAGAAACTTCTGAAGGCTGGTTTCATTCGTGCAATTGATTATGCTGAATGGATATCCAATATTGTCCCTGTGTCCAAGCATGATAAATCTATTAGAGTTTGTACAAATTTTCGTCATCTTAACTTGGCATGTCCTAAAGATGACTTTCCACTCCCTAATATTGATATGATTGTGGACATGATGGCTGGCTATGAGATGTACTCACTTATGGATGGTTTTTCTGGATACAATCAGATAAAAATTGCGCCAGAAGATCAAGAGAAAATAGCTTTCACATGTGCATGGGGAACCTTTTGTTTGAATGTGATGCCATTTGGTTTAAAGAATGCTAAAGCTACATATCAGCAGGCTGTTACTACAATTTTCAATGACATGATGCATAGAACTATGGAGGACTATGTTGATGATACTTTGGCCAAAAGCGTTAAACACAATACTCATTTGCATGATTTGGGACCAATCCTAGATCGTATGGAAAATTTTAGTCTTCGGCTCAATCCTAAGAAGTGTGCATTTGGTGTCACATTAGGAAAACTATTAGGATATATTGTTTCTACAAAGGGAATTGAAGTAGATCCATAAAAAGTACAAGCAATAATGGACATGCCACCACCTCGAAACATCAGTTAGATGAGAGGACTACAGGAAAGGCTTCAATCTATTTGCAGGTTTATTTCACAATTGGTGGATAAATCATAACCCTTCACAAAGACCTTACATAAGGGTGTAAAATTCAATTGGAGCCAGGATTGTGAGCAAAGCTTAACATAGATTAAACAATATCTTGTCAATCCACCAATCCTGATGCCTCCTATGCATAGGAAGCCTTTGCTTTTATACATTTCAGCCACTGAAACATCTTTGGTGATCCTGTTGGCTCAGGAAGATAATGATAACAAAGAAAGAGCTATTTATTACTTGAGCCGAACATTGGTCTCTTATGAGAAAAATTATAGCATTATTGAGAAAGCTTGCTTGGCAGTTGTCTTTGCTTCCCAAAAGTTGAGACACTACATGCTTGCCCACACTACATGGCTTGTGGCTAAAGTAGATCCATTAAAGTATTTGCTCATTAAGGCAGCTCTCATAGGAATATTGGCTAAATGGGTCATGATACTAAGTGAGTTTGACATCTAATATGTTGAACACAAAGCTATAAAGGGATAGGCAATTGTAGACCAGTTGGCCAAGGCACCCATATAGAGTCTTCTACCAATAAACATTGATTTTCCAGATGAGTCAATTCTAACACTCACTCATCATACATGAGTTATGTTCTTTGATGGATCCTTCACACAACAAGAATCAGGTGCTGGATTACTTTTCATCACACCACAGAGATACTCATTGCCCAAAGCATACAAGATTCTATTTCCTTGTACAAATAACATTGCTGAATATGAAGCTTTGATCAATGGTATGAAAATTGCAGCTGAATGGAGAGTAGATCAGTTGGATATCTTCGGTGACTCTCAGCTTGTCATCAACCAAGTAAATGATGTGTATCAAACAAAGGATGAAAAACTAATTCCTTACAAATGCATGGTTGATGACTTGATAAAATATTTTTCACACATCACCTTCCAACAAGTTCCACGCTCAGATAATAAAGCAGTTGACGCCATGGACACTCTGGCCTCCCTTCTAAAAATGCCAAAAAATGATCTACGACATGAATTCTTGGTGGAAGCATTACACTACCTAGCCTATGACACACCTAATTCCAAGATGATCTATTCTATTATAGGACAAGAATCATCCTGCTACCATCACATCTATTCCTACCTTCATAATCAAACCATTCCGGAAGGTCTGACCCAGAATGAGAAACGTTACCTAATCTGTAACCCTTCACATTATGTCATTATTGCTGATGATGTGTATAGGAGAGGTCTCGATGGAACACTCCTTAGGTGTTTAGAACCTGACGAGTCCAAATGCACACTAATTGATGTTCACGAAGGCATTTGCAGATCTCATTCAAATGGCCTAACGCTAGCTCGCAAACTCCTTCGTGTTGGTTACTACTGGCCTAAAATGGAGCAAGAGGCTATTAAATATGCTAGGTCCTGCAAACAGTGTCAGCTACATGGGAATCTCATTCACACTCTAGCTAGAGAGTTGATTCCCTCTACTACAACATGGCCATTTCAACAATGGGCCTTTGAGTTGGTGGGATAGATTCACCCAACCTCTTCTAATGGACATAAGTTCATTATCACCGCTATAGATTATTTCACAAAATGGGTAGAGGCAGTCCCTCTCACAATTGCTGATGGCAAAGCTGTAACACTTTTTATCACAAACTACATCATCTGTAGATATGGTATACCATCCTCAATCATTACTGACAATGGAGGATAGTTCAAAAATAAAGACCTTAACGAATTGTGCAAGAAATTCAAGATTACACAACACTAGTCTTCCATTTATTATCCCCAGGGTAATGGCCAAGCTAAGGCATCCAATAAGGCGATCCTCAAAATTCTTCATCGCATAGTCAGTAAGTCAGGGAGAGATTGGCATCTCCAAATCAATCCAGCCCTATGGGCATATAGAACAAGCATTAGAACTCCAATGGGCATGACTCCTTTTGCATTGGTATATGGGGCAGATACTGTGCTTCCGATAGAGGTCGAGATTCCTACCTTGAGAATCTCTATGAAAGGTCTTATCACTGATGATGACTATAGGATAGCCCAGCTTCAAGAGCTTGTGTTGCTGGATGAATGATGACAAGTGGCCTGTGATCATCTATGAGCATATCAACAAAGAATGGCACAAAGCTACAATAGGAGAATTATGCCATGTGACTTCCAGCTGGGTGATCTCGTCCTGAGAGAGAATCCTAAGAATCAACAACAACGAATGCAAAAGGGAAAGTTTGAACCAAACTAGCTAGGTCCTTACATCATTACTACAGTATATGGATCTGGTGCCTATCAGCTTTCCACAACCGAAGGAGAAGTGCTTAAAGAGCCTATGAACACTCTCCACCTAAAGCGGTTTTACAGTTGATTCAATCTCAACAAGCTGTCTGTACATATCTAAATGTCCTGAAAAAATCTTAAAAATCAGAAAAAGTCCTGAAAAAAAAAATTGTTTCTCTGGTGAAAATCTAGCAATAGGTGCCTTGGTAACACCAAAAAATTTGAAAATTCTAAAAAATGCAAAAAAAAAATCAAAAAATGAGAAAAATACAAAAAAATAAAAATTAAAAAAAAAATTGAAAAAAAAAAGTGCCATTGATGAAAACCTAGAAATAGGCATCATGGTAGCAAAAAAAAAAAAAAAAGGAAAATCCTGCCAAGAAGGTGAAAAACTGGTAAATAGGCGCCTCTTGTTCCCAATGCTCCATCTTACAGCGCATCTTCTGGCTACTCTGTATAGTCGCTTTCATGCTTTTCTTGCTCATGTATCCATGGATTGAGTCTTGTCATAGCTCGTGGGCATTCCTCCCTCAGTGTCACTTTTTTTGAGATTCTCGTCATAGAATCTCCTTCGTGACAGTCACCAGTCATTCTAACTACATCTGCCTACTATTGCTAGTGTCACTTTTTTTGAGATTCTCCTCATAGAATCTCCTTCATGATAATCACTAGTTGTTCTGAGTGTGTCTGCCTACTATCGCTAGTGTCACTTTTTTTGAGATTCTCCTCATAGAATCTCCTTCATGACAGTCACCAGTCATTCTGACTGCATCTACCTACTATCGCTAGTGTCACTTTTTTCAAGATTCTCCTCATAGAATCTCCTTCATGATAGCCACCAGTCGTTCTGACTGCGTCTTCCTAGTATCGCCAATGTCACTCTTTTTGAGATTCTCCTCATAGAATCTCCTTCATGACAGTCACCAATCGTTCTGACTGCGTCTACCTACTATCGCCAGTGTCACTCTTTTTGAGATTCTCCTCATAGAATCTCCTTCATAACAGTCACCAGTCATTTTGACTATGTCTTCGTATTGTCGCCAGTGTCACTCTTTTCGAAATTCTCCTCATAGAATCTCCTTCGTGATAGTCACTAGTCATTTTGACTACATCTGCTTACTGTCGCCAGTGTCACTTTTTTTGAAATTCTCCTCATAGAATCTCCTTCGTGACAGTCACCAATCATTCTGACTACATCTGCCTATTGTCGCCAGTGTCACTCTTTTTGAGATTCTCCTCATAGAATCTCCTTCATGACAGTCACCAGTCATTCTGACTGCGTCTACCTACTGTCGCCAGTGTCACTCTTTTTGAGATTCTCCTCATAGAATCTCCTCCATGACAGTCACCAGTCATTCTGACTGCGTCTGCCTACTATCGCTAGTGTCACTCTTTTCGAGATTCTCCTCATAGAATCTTCTTCATGACAATCACCAGTCATTTTGATTGTGTCTGCCTACTATCGCTAGTGTCACTCTTTTCAAGATTCTCCTCATAGAATTTCCTTCGTGATAGTCACCAGTCATTCTGACTGCATCTACCTACTATTGCTAGTGTCACTCTTTTCGAGATTCTCCTCATAGAATCTCTTTCGCAACGGTCACCAGTTGTTACAGCTATGTCTAACTACCATTTCTCGGGTCATGTCTCAAGATTCCTTTATGGAAGATCTCTTTTGTGTCAGTCACCAGTCATCCTAGTTGTGTCTGCCTTCTGTCGCTTAGTCCTTCTTAGGTTCTTCATTATGAAGATTCCTCTTTGACCTCAGTCACCAGTCATTCTGACTATGTCTACCTAATGTTGTCACCCTACTAAAGAGATTTCTTTCTTACATGTTCTGGACATTGACATTTGACATCAATCCCGAAAACATTGAACTCAAAAAAAGAATGATATACTTGTTTGGATATTCTGAGCATTTTCTTTGTTTTCTTTGTTTTGCTTTATCATATCTCCTCGAGCAAACTTGATGATGTCATTTTCGACTAGAGAAGTAATGACTGGGGACATGATCTTTTTCTTTGCTTTCTGTTTGCGGTTTAGTTCTAATAAGTTGATCTATTCCTATAAGGGGGGTGTCCACTATAAGAGCCTCCATCTCGTATTGGATGGTCATGTGTACCTCGACTCCTTTTATATAGATATGTCAATGACATTAGTTCTTCTCCTTGTTTGTTGGAGTCAATTCTTCATGCTATAGTGCATACTGATACTCGTCCTATTAAGTGAATGTACGAGTCACTACGAGTATATCTAGCACACTTCTGTCTTAGGTTATGAATGCAAGGGTCATTGCAAATAGAATGAATACTTAATACTTAGCATAAGAGGAATCTCCTGTGTGTTTGGTGTGCCTGTCATGCAAGCAACATTTGGGTCATCCTAGTATTCATGCTTTGATGCTTATGTTAACTTGCTACATTAAAAGGGACAAATGTTCTGGTCATTCTAGCTTCTTGTGCCTCGAATGCTTACATTTAATCCCGACATTCCAATAAAAAATGTTATATTCATATTTTCATGATTGCAATGTTAATAGAAATTGTATAACATATGAGCTTTATTTTATATCCAATGATGATAAATCATCGAGGCTTGGTAACTAGACCTAGGGTTGCATTTAAAATAGTCTTGCATTACATACTTCATTTGCATTAGCACGCAATTCGATGGTAATTCTATTCATACTCCACATGTATCAGATTCCTCCACGACTGCACAAGCATTTGGTTTGTTGATTCTTGCTCCTCAATGGAATACCTATGACTATCAAACAAAAACACGCAACACTACGTCAAATGTCAGTTAACATATGCATTCCATCTAAGTACAACAAACATCTCATGTACATTAAAGCAAAACAAAATAGACAATGACATGTACACAAGAATACTTGGTTCAAAATCTCATATATATATATATCAAAAAATGGGTCAGTAAAAAAAATGGGTGCTACTCGAGCGCAATCGATCGAAGATGATACATCTAGTGCTGGCACACCAATCGATACATAGCCAGGGATCAAAATCAAAAATCAAGCACAGAGTGTCTAACTCTGTCCTGAACTCTTGCCTCCAGGAGGAGCAGGAGGAACATGAGTAGAAGGTGGCAGAGGTGGTGGTGGCATATCTGGCCTGACAGGAGGTCATGCACCTCCGGACTCTCGTGTGTACTGAGAGAATCACTGCACCTGCAATGTCTCATCAGGTACTGCACTAGTATATGCTGCATAATAATATGTAGCCCAAGTAGACTAAAAGTGAATCTCATCCTGTGCCATCTCTAGCCTTTGCTCTTCAGTCTCCATGCACTCTCTTTGACAATCTATTTCTCTCTGTCTCTCTACCAGCTATGCATCCCTAACTGCTAATGCAATCTGCAACTCTCCCAACTGTCAGGAGGCTGCAAAAACTTGCTCTTGGTACCACTGTACCACATCCTATACCCTACCTACTAGGTGATCTGGCATATCCTCAACGACCATCTCTGGTGCATGCTACTGTGGAGGTGCCTGCTATGATGGAGGTAGCTATGGCTATGGAGGTACCTGCTGCTATGGGACCTCCTGCTGAGGGGCCTGCTCCTCTGTCCTCTGCCTCCTTCGCTGATTGTGTCCTGCCCCACTACCCCCAACACCTGGGTCTGATCCCATCTAATGTGGGGGAATAGGTATCTTTTGTACCTAGTGCTAGACCTATGGTGGCAACTGTGGCTGTGCCTGCTACTGTTGGGGCACCTGTCCCTATACCTGCCCTACTATCCCCACTGGATCTATAAAGCATGGGAATGGATGGCTCATCAAAAATGCCTGATATGCAGGTGTCATCCCTACATCTACTACCTCTGGCAGGTAGTCCCACTAAACTACAGCTAGGCTACGGATGTCTATCATGGATCACCTTGGATCCATCCATGGAGGCCATCCCCACTCTATATCCTTCTGCACCCTAGCATAGGCACAATACTTAGCTAAAATATTCTGTGGTCGGCCATACTACTGCCACACTCGTGAGATGATGAATCTCTCTATGACTGATGTCATCTTGCCTGCTAGCAGTCAAGAAGTAAACATCTAGGGTAGCTCTCTGGGGGCATCATCCCAGTCCTCTGTCTCTCTCCAAGGTTTCCATATAACAGACACCAGGTCACCAATATGTGTCCACCAATGCTCAGTCTTACCCAGGTGGCCCTGGGTAATGTGCCCTCGATATCTGCATATGTAGGGCTCCATCGGCTCCCGAGCATCCTCAAAAATTGGCCTACATACAGGGAGATGCTCCTAGGCCTAGATTTGTAGCACATAAACACCTACTGCCATGGTCTTCTTCTCATGGAATATGACCTCATGCATCTCATGAAAAAGATGCGCCAACATGGACTGATCCCACCCAAAGATCTCGGGTGCCTCAACCAGCCTACGGAGCATGACACCCCATCCACACTCCAAACCATGCTGTCCCCTGTCAGGACATAGCAAGCAGCTCAAGAAAATACCCAGCATGGATGCTAACCTATGTGTGGGTCCATAGGTATGCATCAGCTCATCCCAGCTGATGGCCCTACCTCTCGGTAACTCTCTCTCAAAAACAATGGATAGTGCTTCTGTCCCTAATTGAGGCACTATATCATACACCACCCGGGCACCATGAAAAGGAATCTATAAGATCCTCCATATGTCCTTTGGTGTGATGGTCATCTCACCCATTGGCAAATGAAATGTGTTCATCTTCAAATGGAAACGCTCTACCAATGCAGTCAGTAAATCGTGATTCACCATCACGGCTGGAATCCGGCATAGTGAAGACAAACCCAATCGAGTAATGTGTGCCTGATCTGTGTCATCCAAACTCTACAATAACTCTCCATAAGGAATATAATGAGATTTAAATGATACGTCTCCGAAGACCTCTTGCATGCACAACAAAAAAATGACAAACAAACGATCAGTATCAAGTCAAATCAAAGCATCAAAACAAAATAAAGTGCAATTTCTAAATGCGAAAACACATAACTGTCGTGGAATTTTGCAAAATCTCACACGAAGATGTTCAATTTCACGCAAAACTAATTTTTTTTCACGCAAAGAATCTCTCCTTCGCGTGAAAAAAGATATTCTCGCGCGAAGATGGATCTTCCCACACGAGAAAAGAGGTTCTCATGCAAAACATGAATTGCCTCGCGTGAAGAATCTCCACCTTCGCACAAAACCAAAATTGCCTCGCACGAAGATATTCCAGCTGTGCGCAAAGAAACAACGCACCTTGTTTCTTCGCACGAAGAAAGAATATCTTCACGCAAGAAGAGATTGGTCTCGCGCAAAGAAAGAATTGAACATCCAAAAACATGCTAAAAATGTGCATAAATGACTTCGAAATGCATGACAACAAAAGTACAAAGATGGGAAATCGATGACTCATCGGTGGTCCATGGTCTGCTGGCTGGCTGTGTCATCTAGAGTGCTCAAAATGATGATATCTCACATTCACCGCCATGTCTCTATTAGAGCTCAAAATCACTACAAGAAAAAAACAAAAATGAATTGAAAATGACCCTTCAAGCCCTTATATAGGTGATGAGGAAAATTTTCAAAGTGCTCGGATTTGCGCAAAAATCGCACCCCTGGCTAATTGGACCGTTCTGGATCCATTTTCAGGATCAAATTCAAAATTTGACACACCTAAGAGCCTTAAAAATGCATTTTAAAATTTTGGGGACCGACATGATCGAATGCTTGTACAGCCCAAATCTTTCTAATACTTTATGATTCTTGGAATCCTCTCAACTTAACATTCTCCATATTTTCAAAATTCATTTTGAAAATAGTCAAACTTAAGTCAACTATGGCTAAATCTGGTCAACTTTTGGTCAAACTTGGTTTTTGCAACTTCGCGATCATTTCAAATCAACCCTAAATTTTCTTTAGATCGTTCTGATCTCTTCTAGCTTCTGCTGAATCTCAAATTTCTTCTATATCTCATGATGTACTGCTTCAATCATATTTCTGGTGTGTCATCTTTCAATTTCACTCCCGAGGGGGTAGGATGATTACATCATTAAATACATATTTCTCAGGCCATCTAGTTCCCATCTTATGTCCTAGTCACTTGGGACATCTCATCACTTGGGGGTTTTTGTTCCCTTCTATCTAGCATCTCTGCCATCTATCTTATCTTTTCATCAATTGATCAACCTTATAACAACTCTTCTCAGAGTTTGATAGACAGGTATTGGGACAATCTAAACCCCTTCTCCTGAGGATCAAGCCTCATTCTAAGGATCAAGCCTCATTCTGAGGATGATTCTATGACTCATGATTGAACCTTGTTATCTTTCTTTTATCAATTTTGGGTATCTAGGTATTCTATTTGGATCCTTGAAGGTTAAGCTCCATTTTGGAGATAGTCTTCTAAATTCTTTCAATCTCAAGTATCTAGGTGTTCTATCTAGATCCTTGAAGATTACACTCTATTCTAGAGATAATCTTCTAAATGCTATTATTCTCGAGTATCTAGGTGTTCTATCTGGATCTTTGAAGATTATGCTCTATTCTAGAGATAATCTTCTAAATGCTATCAATTTCAGGTATCTAGATGTTCTGTTTGGATCCTTAAAGATTACGCTTCGTTCTAGAGGTAGTCTTTTAAATGCTATCACTATTAGGTATCTAAGTGTTCTACTCGGATCCCATAGGATTAAGCTTTGTTCTAGAGATGGTCCTTAAAAAGATTATCAGTTGGTCTCCGTATCATCACCTTCGAAACCAATCTCATCTTTGCATCATGCTTTTGATTTTCTTTGAATTAAACATGCTGCTCACACATTCATTCAAAGAGGGGCAAAATGTAATACCCCAAAATTGGCTCATTGCCATCTCAACCAATTCTGGTCTATTTCTGATCAATCTTAAAGTCCTATTCTAATAGGAAATTCTCATTCTGCTATTCGCTACTTGACTTAATTGTCAGATGCAGGAAACCTAAATCTACATTCATCATGCTTATTATTTAATTCCTATAGTATTTACTCATATTAGTCACATTAAACCTATTGATTAATATTTAATTTAATTATTAAGTACTTATACTTTAATTAAATTAAATTATATCCTAAGGCTAATGTACTATGGAATTAAATTTATTTAATTTAATAAATACGCCTATTTTAATTAATTAAATGTAATTATTTAATTAAATAAGAAAGGTATTTCTAATTAATTAAAAGAAATTATTTAATTAAATGGAGTACTTACTTCTAAATAATTAAACAAAGTTATTTAATTAAATGGGAAGCCATTCCTAATTAATTAAATGAAGTTATTTAAGTAAACAAAAGTGTCTCTAATTAATTAAAGATTATTTAATTAAATAGAAAAAGTAATTATGAGAGCATATCTCATTTTATTAAATTAAATATCTCAACAAAATCTCTCTTTAGTTCAAAAAGGGAAATTTCCAGTTCACTATTGATCAAAAATGAGTTAAATTAGTTAACTCCTTTTTCTACTCAAATTAAAATAGTTAACTCCTTATTTTACTCAAATTAAGTCTGTTAACTCCCTTTAATTTGGGAATCTCCCTTTATGACTGAACCTCATCTTCAATCCTGACTGTTGATCTGAATCGATCTCAACCGTTGATGGATTCTAGGAGAGTCTATTTAAGAGACCCTCATCTCCTCATTTTAGAAGGATGAATTTGGAGAATTTGCATTGAATCGCTACTGAAATTCATGCTCATATTTACTTACATTTCTTTCATACATTCTCATTCTTAGTTTAATCTCATGTTAGTTTAATCATGCATATGCTTAATCTAGTTTTCTTTATTTGTTCTTAGATTACATTGCATCTTTCATTTTAGATTAATCTGCATACTCGTTCTTAGCTTAATTTCATTGTCAAATCCTTTGTTCTTAGAGGGTCTGGTTGCCTGCACCTTGATTTTGAGGATATTAACAGGAAAAATCCCTTTAGATAGAAGGCAACAGGTCGCTTTGCAGGTCAAATTTCGGATGAACAATCCAATTTTCATTCCGAGATGAATCTGCATGCAATGATCGTATTGAAGTGTGTGTTAGCATAGGCCGCATTTTCACATATACACTAGGTTAGGGTATGGAGGCGACAAAGACAATCTCTTGCACCCCTGCTTTGTAACATCCAATGGAGGGTCATGTGGGGTAGTGAACTAGGCCCTTGCTGACCTAGCGTCATGCGAGCTCGGATAATGCTCTCCAACAGGAGGTAACCCTGTTACTTCTACAAATTTTTCTTCTATTGCAATTACTGTCAAACCCCACACAGAAGCTTCACCGTCATCAAATGTCCTGGTGAATTCTACAGCTGCTTCTTCATCATATGCTGTTAAATTCAAACAATAACCTAACCACCTGCATGCTTTGAATCTTCTTACTACTTCTACATCAGAGAGCAACAAAATGTGCTCAACTGGCTCTTTTCTCTATAAACTTCCTCCCATTTCTTGATACTTCTGCTACTCCGTTTCCCTCTCCCTTTCTGAATGCAAACTTCAAAACTCTGTGTTATTTCTCAGACGCTTCACTACTTCTTTTTGGGGACATTAATTTCCATAACGAATTGTTATGTGCCATAATTAAACTTTAGGTAAAAGTAAATCATGAATTTGCATGGAAATTATCCGGAAACATGGTTCAAATGCCAAAATTTTAAAAAAATAAGGTCACATCATGGCTTAGCATGAAAAATTTGGCACAAACAAAGAAAAATTTATTTAGAAAGTGGGAGTACAACACTTGACATGGCATACTTATGGCAAAAAGTTCTCATTAATAAAGGGTAATGCCAAGATTTTTGAAAATCATCACAGTTAATTAGGCATGTCATTGGATAGTATGACACTCCCCTACCCCCTACTAATTTTACGACAAGTGTCCTCACCTGTCAGACTAGTATGGGTTAGGGACTGGAATATGTCGTAATTATATAGATTATGTAGTATTAGATATAATTAACAAAATCTGCAAACTTATAAATGAATAATAGTTTGAAAACATTTATACTTGCCAAGTAGATTGTCACATGCTCCAAAAAAAAAGGTGGCAGAAATAATGTAAATGGCAGCATCCATTAGCATGTGTAGATTTGATTGAAAACACAAAAATGTAAGTATTTAGAAAGTGAGTGGATGGAAGATTAAGAAATGGAGTGAGGTGGGTGGATGGAAGATTAAGATATGAATGGAAAGAAATATCATGAAAAAAAAATGGACTTTATGCAAACATAAAGTTATTATTATGGACATGCAAATTAGAATTAATGTTGAAGAAGAGCAGGTGGAAGGTTTTCACTTTTGGTTGCAGGAAGAGATACTTGAGTTGTTGGATCCGATTGTGCAAACTGTTGCATGAACTCGGCTTTTGTTTGAGGTTGTTTGTAAAGTTTAAGTTGAGACACTATATGCTTGCCCACACTACACGGCTTGTGGCTAAAATAGATCCATTAAAGTATTTGCTCAGTAAGGCAGCTCTCATAGGAAGATTGGCTAAATGGGTCATGATACTAAGTGAGTTTGACATCCAATATGTTGAACACAAAGCTATAAAGGGATAGGCAATTGTAGACCAGTTGGCCAAGGCACCCATATAGAGTCTTCTACCAATAAACATTGATTTTCTAGATGAGTCAATTCTAACACTCACTCATCATACATGAGTTATGTTCTTCGATGGATCCTTCACACAACAAGAATCAGGTGCTGGATTACTTTTCATCACACCATAGAGATACTCATTGCCCAAAGCATACAAGATTCTATTTCCTTGTACAAATAACATTGCTGAATATGAAGCTTTGATCAATGGTATGAAAATTGTAGCTGAATGGAGAGTAGATCAGTTGGATATCTTCGGTGACTCTCAGCTTGTCATCAACCAAGTAAATGATGTGTATCAAACAAAGGATGAAAAACTAATTCCTTACAAATGCATGGTTGATGACTTGATAAAATATCATGCATATGCTTAATCTAGTTTTCTTTATTTGTTCTTAGATTACATTGCATCTTTCATTTTAGATTAATCTGCATACTCGTTCTTAGCTTAATTTCATTGTCAAATCCTTTGTTCTTAGAGGGTCTGGTTGCCTGCACCTTGATTTTGAGGATATTAACAGGAAAAATCCCTTTAGATAGAAGGTAACAGGTCGCTTTGCAGGTCAAATTTTGGATGAACAATCCAATGTTCATTCCGAGATGAATCTGCATGCAATGATCGTATTGAAGTGTGTGTTAGCATAGGCCGCATTTTCACATATACACTAGGTTAGGGTATGGAGGTGGCAAAGACAATCTCTTGCACCCCTGCTTTGTAACATCTAATGGAGGGTCATGTGGGGTAGTGAACTAGGCCCTTGCTGACCTAGCGTCATGCAAGCTCGGATAATGCTCTCCAATAGGAGGTAACCCTGTTACTTCTGCAATTTGTTCTTCTATTGCAATTACTGTCAAACCCCACACAGAAGCTTCACCTTCATCAAATGTCCTGGTGAATTCTGCAGCTGCTTCTTCATCATATGCTATTAAATTCAAACAATAACCTAACCACCTACATGCTTTGAATCTTCTTACTACTTCTACATCAGAGAGCAACAAAATGTGCTCAACTGGCTCTTTTCTCTATAAACTTCCTCCCATTTCTTGATACTTCTGCTACTCCGTTTCCCTCTCCCTTTCTGAATGCAAACTTCAAAACTCTGCGTTATTTCTCAGACACTTCACTACTTCTTTTTGGGGACATTAATTTCCATAACGAATTGTTATGTGCCATAATTGAAATTTAGGTAAAAGTAAATCATGAATTTGCATGGAAATTATCCAGAAACATGGTTCAAATGCCAAAATTTTAAAAAAAATAGGTCACATCATGGCTTAGCATGAAAAATTTGGCACAAACAAAGAAAAATTTATTTAGAAAGTGGGAGTACAACACTTGACATGGCATACTTATGGCAAAAAGTTCTCATTAATAAAGGGTAATGCCAAGATTTTTGAAAATCATCACAGTTAATTAGGCATGTCATTGGATAGTACGACACTCCCCTACCCCCTACTAATTTTATGACAAGTGTCCTCACCTATTAGACTAGTATGGGTTAGGGACTGGAATATGTCATAATTATATAGATTATGTAGTATCAGATATAATTAACAAAATCTGCAAACTTATAAATGAATAATAGTTTGAAAACATTTATACTTGCCAAGCAGATTGTCACATGCTCCAAAAAAAAAGGTGGCAAAAATAATGTAAATGGCAGCATCCATTAGCATGTGTAGATTTGATTGAAAACACAAAAATGTAAGTATTTAGAAAGTGAGTGGATGGAAGATTAAGAAATGGAGTGAGGTGGGTGGATGGAAGATTAAGATATGAATGGAAAGAAATATCATGAAAAGAAAATGGACTTTATGCAAACATAAAGTTATTATTATGGACATGCAAATTAGAATTAATGTTGAAGAAGAGCAGGTGGAAGGTTTTCACCTTTGGTTGCAGGAAGAGATACTTGAGTTGTTGGATCCGATTGTGCAAACTGTTGCATGAACTCGGCTTTTGTTTGAGGTTGTTTGTAAAGTTTAAATTGATGACCATTGATCAACATTTTAAAAGGCATATCATCAATTGTGGTTAGTTGAACTGTTCCATTGTCAAAGACATGGATGATTTGATATGGTCCTAATCATCGCGTCTACAGCTTCCCTGGCATATCCTTAAAGCAGGAATCATACAATAATGCCCAGTCACCAGCTTTGAACTTTTTGTTGAGGATATGAGAATCATGTCAATTTTTTCTCTATTTTTGCACCAGTTCAGTATGTTCTAAAGTGGTCTTGCGCATTTCATCCAAAGAATTAAGATGCAGGAGACGTTCTCTTTGTGCTGCAGGAAGATCAATATCTAAGGTCAAGGCTATTCTTAAAGTCTTGTGTTCAAATTAAATTGGAAGCATTACCACTTTTCCATACAAAAGCTCAAATGGTGTGAATCTGGTAGTGGTTTTCCAAGTTATTCTATAAGCCCAAATAGCTTCTTGTAACCGGTTGGTCCAATCCCAACGATGCAAATGGACTGTTTTAGTTAGAATATTTTCTAGCTCACAGTTGGTAACTTTTGCTTGTCCATTAGCTTGTGGATGATAAGGACTAGACCTATGATGCCTGATGTTATACTATTTCATCAATTTTGAAATCAGGTTAGAAGTAAATTGTGTGCCTTGATTAGTAACCAATTCTTTAGGAACTCCATAACATGTAAAAATCTCTTCATACAGGAATTCGGCAACTTTTTCATCATGGTCATGTTTCATAGCCTTAACCTCAACCCATTTGGTTAGGTAGTCAATACAAACCAAAATATAAGACTTCCCATTGGATGGATGATCAATAGGACCGATGAAGTCCATTCCCCATTTGTCAAATGGTGTTAACACCATTTGAGGGTTCAAAGGCATTTCATCTGTTTTGGTTGGGTGACCCATTCTTTGGCATTGGTCACACTTCCTTGTATAATTGATTGCATATTTATGAAGGGTAGGCCAATAGTAACCAATGGCTAATATTTTGAAAGCTATTCTTTTGGCTACAAAATGTCCTCCGCAGGGCTCATTATGACATGCATGCAAAATATCATATATCTCATCTTCTCTTACACATTTGCGCATAACTTGATCGGATCCAGTATAGAACAGAAAATTGTCTATCCATGAGAAATGGAAGCTTTTCTATATGAGCAGCTTTCTCTCCTTATAAAAAAAATGTGTTGGTGTCTTATTAGTTACAACGTAGTTAGCAATATCTGCATACCATGGAACTTTAACAACAATATGAAACAAATGTTCATCTGGAAATGCATCATCTACCAGAGTAGTGTCAGTATCATGATGATTGATTCTTGACAAATAATCAGCTACAACATTTTTTTTTCCAGGCTTATCTAGTATGGTTATGTCAAATTCTTGTAACAATAGTAACCATCTTGCTAACCTACCAGTTATAGTAGGTTTGTTCATGAGATACTTGATTGCTGCATGATCAGTATGAACATAGATAGGATAACCTATGACGTAATGCCAAAATTTATTTAGAGCATAGACTACTGCTAACAATTCTTTTTCAGTCATTGTGTAATTCAGTTCTGGACCATGAAGTTTCTTACTAATATAATAAATGACATTCTCAAGATTTGAGTGTTTCTGTGCTAAACTGCTCCTATGGCATAATCTGAAGCATCTGTATATATATGAAAAGGTAGGTTCCAATCAGGGCCTTGTAAAATTGGGGCTGTGGTCAAAAGTTGCTTAAGCTACAAGAAAGCTTTATCACACTCAGGTGTCCATTTGAATTCAGTTTCTTTTGTAAGCAACTTATACAAGGCATTGGCTATTTTATTGAAGTCTTTTATAAAATGCCTATAATATCCAGCATGTCCCAAAAAAGATCTGATATCTTTTAATTTAGTGGGTATGGTTAATGTGTGAATTACCTTAATTTTAGCTAGGTCTACTTGTATACCTATAGTAGATATGAAATGATCGAGTACCACACCCTCTTGCATGAGCATGAAACACTTTTCACTATTTAGTGCCAAATTATGTTCTTGACATCTTACCAAAACTTTTTCAAGATTTATCATTGCTTCTTCAAAAGTCACTCTAAATGTTGTAAAGTCATCCATATAGATTTTCATACAATCATGTGGTATATCAGCAAAAATACTAATTACAACCCGTTGAAACGTTGCAGGAATGTTACAAAGACCAAATGGTAAAACAGAGTATGCAAAAGTACCCCATGGACAGGTAAATGTAGTTTTGTCTTGGTTTTCAAGAGCAATACTGATTTGATTATAGCCACTATATCCATCTAAAAAGGAGAAGTACTTCTTTTTAGCTAATGTATCCAAAACTTGATCTATGAAGGGTAAAGGAAAATGATCCTTTTTAGTAGCCTTATTCAACTCCCTATAATCTACACAAATTCTCCATTTTCCTCCTTTTTTAGGTACTATAACCAGTGGTGATACCCATATACTATCAGATATAGGATAGATAAAGCCAACATCAAGCAGTTTCTGCAATTTTGTTTTGACTATTTCTTTAAGGCTTGGATTTATCCTCCTCTGAGGTTGACGAAGTGGTAGACAACCTTCATTAATGTATATCCTATGGGTACATAGTGTAGGGCTTAATCCTTTCATATCATCATAATCCCAAGAAAAAATCTTCTCATGCTTCTAAAGCAATTCTTTTAATTGTTCCATCTGTACAGATGTCAATTTGGGGTTAACATGCAGTTTATGGCTTTTACTCCATTCAATAGGAATAGTGGATTCTACCATAGCAATTTTAGAGATTGGGCTTCCTTCTACTTCATAGGGAAGTAGTGAACAAAGATGTTCAGGTTTCTTAAGTAAAGTATAACTTGTATCACACTCCTCATATGTAATCAATTCTAATACAGAGCTTCCAGACACATCTTTTTCTACCACACAGGTGTTGGTAAGGATGCTTTGGATTACTGAATCTTCTTCTTGCAACTTTAGAAAAGATTGCCTATGTAACATCATAAGTTGTACTATGGAATTTATCTCTTCTTCTTCATCTCCTAAATTTGGCCAAAAAGATGTACTCAAATCTGGTAATGGTTGTGTAGGAGGATATAGATCAAATTGCTTGATTGCTTGACCATTTGATATGGTCATATTCCCTGATTTGCAATTTATGTTTGCATCAGCTGTGGCCAACCATGGTCTACCTAGAATGACATGATAGCCAGATAGGTTTACTTTAGGGGACAAAATCATGAAGTTTTGCAGGATATTCTAGGGAATCTAAGGTCACAACAATATTTTCTATCATTCCATTAGGAGTGATAGTGGAACTATCTGCAAGTTGCAGAATAGTTGATGTGGGCCTTAATCCTTCTATTTGTAACTTCTTCATGGTTTCTTTAGTCATCACATTTATAGAAGCTCCCAAATCTATTAAGGCATTTTTAACAAATTGACCATTGATGCTGACACTTACTACTGGACTCCCTAGGTCAGAATATTTTGGTGAAAGCACTCTTCCTAACATGATATCAGCTAAATGTCCAACAACATGAACTGTGGTAGGATTCTTCTTCTTCCTTCTAGGTTTCTTTAGACAAGCTTCCCTTATAGCTTTTCCATAAGCTGGAATGTCCTTAATAGCTTGAAACAAAGGTATTTGGACATGCATATTCTTCAACTGGTTAACAATGTCAAAGGGTTGTTCCTTTCTTTGTTCCTTTTGTATTAGTTGGTATGGAAAAGGAGGCTCTACTGCTGGTTGATCTGGTATTGGTATGGTAACATCAGTTGGGTCAATAGGTTCATCAACCAAAGGTTCTAATTTTGCAGGAGAGTTTGATACTTTAGTTATAAGAGGTGGCCTTGGTGCTAGTAAGGTTGTTCCAGATCTCAAATGTATATCTGCGACATCTAGGACATAAGCAGGGTACTGCTGGGTATCAGTACTATACATGGGCTGCTATGGTTTGCTATTTAGATTTGGCTGAGGCTGTGTAGGTAGCTATGTTTTCTTTTGAGGTCCACTATTTGTAGGTGGTGGCATTAAAGCAAGTTGTTGAGCTAGAGGGGGTAATTATGGAACACCAGTATTTTGGTTAGGCCATTGTTGAGATCCCTTCCATTCGTTTAGAGATTGCCAATTCCCTTGGGGTGGAGATTACCAATTCCCTTGGGGTGGTTGCCATTGGTTCTGCTAGTTCTAGGGCCATTGGTTATTTTGCTAGTTAGGCCAAGGTTGTTGGAAATTTTGAGACCATTGAGACTATTGTGGGTTATTTTTCCCAACATTATTCCAATTGGGTTGGTTTTGTGGAGGACCTTGGGTATTGCAATTTTGCCATTGATTACCATATGAATTTAAATTTTTCAAGGGGTCTTGAGGCATACCTTGATGTTGATTCCATGGTCAGCATTGAGCAACAAAGAATACTTGCTCATCATCCCCATCTATCTTTACATATTTAGTTGGAAGATGTTGGTTCTCCATGCTTGCAACCAATTTACAGTGGCAATCCTTCTTTTGCTTTTGGCAATGAGGACAGTACTAAGCTAGTTGTAACTCAACCTTTTCTTGCTTCTTCTTTGTAGTCATTGTATCCAACTGTGTAGCGGCATCATTACTGATGTCTTGTTTGAAATTTGACAAAAAATTGGATATTTCAAGTTTTGAAATGCCTTGGCTAATTCCTTTTGTAACCGTAGAATGGGGTCCTTGACCTTTCTTCATGGTTGACCTTGAGTAGTTTTGACATATCTTTTGAGGTCATCCCATTGAGCTTGATATACATCTCCACCAGCCATCAGGTTCGATGCTTCCAAATAATCTTCATTCACTCCTCTTAGAAAGACTAGTTTTTGGGAATCTTCAGACAATGTGTGTTGAGGATTCTTTTGTAGTGTATATAAAAATTGAGAAACATAGTCTTCTAATGTCTCTTCCTCCTTCTTTGATATCCAAAAGATATCATCTCCTCTTGTGCCAGATGCTTTGCAATATTCTTTATATTTTTCCAAAAATAAGGCTTGCATTTCATCCCAATTTATAGCTGCATTGGCTCCTAAGCCCATGAACCATCATAAAGCTGATTCTTTCAATGTGGCTAGAAATAATTCAAGCTTATGGGCATCAGTGTTGTAGTCGAAACTACGACAAAGGATGTTGAACTCAAACAAGAAGGTATCGGGGTCTTTAGTTGCAAGGCCATAGAACTTCAGAAGAGTAGTGGGGGGTATATTCTTGAGATTGGCATTGGTTATGAGACTTGGAAGTGGAAATGGAAAAGTGGGTTGTGCCATGACTGGTGGGATTGGATTATGAGGTTACTGCTAAAAAGGAAGGTTAGGCACTGGGTGATTAATAACTGGTGGATTCAAGGTAGTGTTATCAAGAAAACTAGTCAATATTTCAGTGAAATGTTGGAGACCAAATATATCTAGGGATTTAGCTCTTGATGATGATACTGTGGGGAAAACTGGACTTGCATCTTCAAAGGGTAACTCAACTTCTTCTTCAACTTCTTCATTCAAATTAACAGATCCCTATGGAAGAAATTTGCCATATTCATCTCGTCGTCTTCCTCTTCGATGCATGCAACTAAAATTTTCACACTAGTAAAAAGAACTTAATCTAAAAACTATGACACAAAAATGCTCCTAGCTTGACACCATCCCCGACAACGGTGCCAAAAATGAACCACCTCACAATAGGTGTTCCATAGTCATGCGCTAGTCCTAGCTTAGGAATAATCTATTCAAGCTAAGGACTACTTTTCCCCTACCATGAGGTGCATTTAGATTTTCAACCCAGGGACGTATACTTGAAATGGTTGGCATAGTATGTGCACTAGGTACCTTGATGAATCATTATGCTTGTGCTGTAGCAAAGTAAAAATGCAAAGGAAGGAAACTTCACTACTGTTGTGGAAAGGAAACTACTGAATCTATGAATATTGTAAACACAATGACAAGATAACACAGATTCCATCTTGACTCATCCATTAGACTGTTCTCGCAGATGCTGCAGGAATGTTCATGAAGTGTGGTGCTACAGGAAGGAATTTACTAGCTATGTCTTACTTAAAATACTGCTAATGCTTAGTAAAATGAATCTATTCTATCCTAATCTAATCCACCTTCCAAGTGGGCCCCCTTGGTTGGCTTCTCTAATCTACCAACGTAGGATAGAAACTAAAGAGAACTAATTCATTTCATTAATCAGTCATTACATAATTCAGAATTGTAAAACACAACTGCAACAAACTTTGAATCAGTGTTTTCTCTTACTCGATAAAACTTATCAAAACCAAAAACTAAAAGCTAAAAACTTCACACATAGGAGTCGATCCCAACATATATAAAGAATCTACTCTTTATTACATAACAGAAAAGTAACTATCCTAAGTTAAGTCCGTAGGAGAGAATATAGGAGAACAACTGAAAGCGGAAAGGAAGGATAACGGAATTGAGGAGCGAGCAATGAAGTCACGGCATCCGCTTGTTACAACGTAAATACAGAGAAGGTAATGGCTCATAAAAACTCCTCCTTATTTGCTGCCATATTTCCTGGAGTGGTTATAACTTCCTTTTTGTGGTTGTTCCTTGATAGTTGTTTCTCCTTAAATGCTATCGCCAACCAACTTCTGGATTCTTCCACTCATCCTTTAATCCTTATCATCAGGTTAGTTATGATATAAAACATATTTGCAAATAAACATCCATCAAACTAAATTCAAGCATAAGAATGCACATTTGGATATTTATATGAAATACTACATATTAGATATAATTTAGGCAAAGGATGACATAGTTTTTCTACCCCATAAATCATCAAAGGTTTATCAAACATAGGCTTATAAGTGTTAAAAAAAGTATAAAAGGAGTATCATAAAGTATCTTAAACATAACAAAATAAAGGCATTTTTTAGACTCATCAAATTGTTAAATAGTTGTGGTTCCATTTGGATAAACATGCTCAATGGTGATAGTTGAATATGCATAATCTCCAAGACCTCCTATAAAAAAAATTCATGTAGGAAAGTTTTGATTATTTAACTAGGGCACCTCCTTTTGGTACATCTTGATCTTTAGCTGTAAGTACATTCAAACTTTTATCCCAAACACTTGAAGCTCTAATACCAATTGTTAGAATACTCTAGAATAACTAATGGGGGGGGTGAATCAATTATCCAAGGTCCAAATATACAACTTTTCATTACTGAAACTTATTCTTATGCATGCATTGACCATTCAATATCTTAAACATATGCATATTGTTGTCCTATGTCAAAATAACTTTGCAAAAATAACCAATCACACATTTTGACACAAGGATTTTATGTGAAAAATAAATTGGGTAAAAATCACTAGTAACATGCTACTAGTTTTCACTCTTCTAAAGTGAGCCCTATGAGTAGCCAAACTTGTTAAAGGTTATAATGCACACTATTAAATGTGACCTAGTTAAAGAATTTTAATCACCCTATTAGGAGTGATCCTTATTAGAGGGATTTAGAAAATTCCATTAGAATGTTACCTTATTAAAGGATTTATTAAGGACTGTTAGGTCAAACTTTATCTAAAGGATTTATCTAGACTAATACAATTGTTAGAGAGTAATAATAGGTGTTGATCTGATAACAATAACAACTCACTTGTAGATTATATATCTCACATTTAGTCCTCTATTCTTCTTGGAATTCATCCTCTTCATTTTTGATGGTTTGTTCACCCTTCAAGCCTACCTTAAGCCTTCTTTCTTTGTATGACAACTATAGACTATTCTATTCAGACACCATATGAAGCAAAACCCTAGACTTCTTGTCTCCCTTATGTATTGTACATGACAAAAATTACTTCTAGCCTATTTTCTCTATAAATAGAGAACTTAGACCTTTTTTGGTTAACCATAATCCTCTATTCTAGGGTTAGGTAAGATTCAAAATATCTCCCCATCTTTCCATTTTATTCCCTTCTAGAAACTTTCTCTACAATCCTCTTTTGAATTTTCCTCAAAATGGCTTATCTTGAATTCTATGCCACAAAATCATCATAGTAATATTTCACATGCTTCACACAATTGAAGAAATTAACTTGTCAACTCAAATTTGTTAAATCTTTGTTCTAACTCATTTTATTGGAACTCAGCAATAACACTTTGTTTTCTTAGCAAATACTGTCTTTGAATGCTCGACAAACACTAAGTTTCTTGACATCTACTAAGTCTATACTAGTTCTTCACACATACTAACTTTCTTCACTCAAAACTAACTATATTTCTCTTGCTTAGCTCATACTAAACCTACTACTTGGCTTCAACTAATTTTCTATTTAGCCTATATACTAAATTTTCTCTACTTTCACTATTTGCTCGGTCAAGGTTGGAGGACTCATTTCTTTACTTGGCCTTCTTCTATTATTTTCTCAAGAATCCTTTTAATATAGCCTTAATTAGATAAACAATACACTATATCATCATTGTGTTTCTTGGTCTTAGTGCTCCTTTTGTACACCACATAACTCAACCTTTCTCTAGGTTCTCTTATTATCATTTCTTTTCAAATCCTCTTCATCAATCAATCAATTGATAGCATTCAAAAAAAAAAATGCAATTGTCTTACCAGAAAGTAGTAGGTTTGACATGAGTTACAAATCATGATTTTTATATGATAGATTTCATCATTCTTCTTCACTTCAACAATCTCCTTTCAACAAGGTTAGCTAAAATTGGGTCACTCGATTACCACTGAGTTTCTTGGTAATCAACCTGACTCAATTTACACTAAACTCCTTTGGTAACCAACCAAAATTAGTTTACTCATGAATTCTTGAACTTAGTTCTTTTGAACTTATGCTTAACATCTTCTAAAATTGGTTCTAACTAGAAATGCTTGGTTAAAGTGTAGAATTTGTGCAACATCAACGACAATATACAATTGAATAATTGTTTGCAACATATATATAAGCCATTTAAAAACCCATCTCAAGGGTTGGATGACATTTTTGTATAAAATATAATTTTAAAGCAATAAGGAATTCATATTAAACTATTCATAGTCATCTTGCAAGCCCAAAATGCATAGATAAAGTTTTATTTCTAGTTTGAGGGTGGAATTTTTTTTATACAATTTATTTAGTTTTGACAGGAGTTAGAAAATATTTCCATAAGTGGTCTATTCATTGGTTCTATTAGAATAGTTGACACAAAATATCCTCTAGCATGGATTCTCCTCTGTTAGAGTGATGTATATACATTATACATATGCAATTTTGTCTCATTATGTCATAATTTTTTATTTTCCCCACCAAACCCTAGGTGATTATAGGTGTGCTCATAAAGGTGTATTGGTGATTAAAGAGAGAAAAAGGATATGAACTTGGATTGGTATTGTTAGCATGAATGTTGATGATACTACCTTGGGGGAGTATCCTAAGAATTGTAGAGTATTGACATGTTACATTCATGATTGTGATTGTCATTGATGTCAACATATAGAAAATCTATGAAGATTGGCAAAGTAGCAGACAAAGATCTTAGTTGTACAAACAATATTTTGATTGTCTAGTGATGTGAATTCATGGAAATGTTTGATACTATGTCCTGATGTTAAGGTTCAATGCACAAAACTTGAGCTGAAGATGTACATAAGATATGCCTAATTTGTAGAAAGTAGTATAGAGACAAAGTACTTAAGAAGAAACTTCTAATGTTTGTTGTTGGAAATATTCAAGACTATGCTAAGTTACTGAGAGTGGAGGGGTGAATTAGTAACTTCTAAAACTTCTACCAAATTGAATAAACCAATTAGCATTTAATTCATCACATCTGATCTAATTGCTAGCATGAGAAACTAAGAATATAAAAGCATCCACAACACTCGAACACAATGATTTGGTGACCCAGAAACCTTCCAAATAGAAAGTAAACCTAGGGTGGGGATGATACCCAAAAACTTCAATACTTTAGTATAAAGTTGGCCTATTAAGGCTTACATTGATCACTTTTGATGATATGCCCTATTAGGAGCAAATAGGATTACTAGGTCCACCTTGTAAGAGGATTTACAAACATACAATGAAGTATGAACTTGGTAAAGAGATTTAGAAAAGAATGTTAGGTCTACCTTGTTAAAGGATTTTAACTAGTTCACTTGTTGGGATAAAGCAGTAGATCTCTAATTTGCAATTGAGTTTGCTAATAAAGATTCCTTGATGTATTGATCACCTTTCTATGATAGATTTGTCGCTACTACTCCTTATGCTGATATGGCCTTCATAAATCTTTATCTACTACTTACATTCACATTCTTTCACTTGTATTACACATTCATTAAATTCCATACTATATTGGATATGCTACAATACATAACATATATATACCAATCCAATTTACAAAATTACAAAGTTGGCCATGACACAAGTTAACACAAATATTACATAGTCAACCCATATGAAGATACTTGAGTTCTGAAGATTGACTTAGTGAGGTTTTGATACTCAACATATACTATCACTGCTTGGCATCATCATGATCTTGTTCAATGTAGAAGCTTGGTCCATACTAATTAGTTTCAACTAGTCTTGAACTTGGTCTACACTGGTGACTAGGTAGATATTGTGCAACTTGGAAAACACTAAATCACTTGGTTACCATGGAGTGGTATAGTCAACACTACCTTCACATTGCATGAACTGATAACTTGAAAGACACTACAATGCTCAGTAACCACTGGCTTCACATCACATGAACTACAAACTCAATAACCATTGATAAGCATGGTATAAACTAAACTGCTTAGTTTGCACTACTAAACATCACTCTAATTGAATCTTCTTAGTAACCACTAGGAATAGTCCAAAGGACTCAGTAGAAATTGTAGAAGCTCGATGGCTACTAAATTACATGGAAAACACCGTAAACTATTCAAAGAGTTTGGTAGTTGTATATAATCTAAATAAGTGTGTGTCACTAACAAAAAACTTGGATGATATGTCAACAATCTCCCCCTTTGGCATTAGTGACAAAAATACTTATTAGCCCAAAACTAAATACCTTATATTCATTACCATGTGATATTAGCTTGGTCTATTTTTGAGATTTTTCAAAATTGATCTTTGTAAGCTATATACAAATTATATCTACATCATAACATATATCTCCCTCATAGTATGTAATCCACTATGCACATGAAACTTTTTCTTACATACATTTCTCCCCCTATAATTCTTCTCTTGTCCCTCTTTAACTTTTCTCCCATATCTTATCTCTTCTCCCCCTTTTTGATAGTAATGCCAAAGATTTATTCAACATATTTACATGGAGACACCAAAATGAGATAAGAATTTAGAGTGTACCTTGAGGGTGATTGCCAATGTTTTATCCCAATTTTCCTATAAGAGCTTACATTTCTAAATGGAAATTTTCACTTCTGCTGAGAGTTCAATCATGTGATCAACAATAGAGAAGGTTTTGTCCTGGATTAGGGTCTTTGAATAAACAATGTGTTTCTATATATAATCCATGATAGGAAGGATCATATTTTAGATATCAACCAGTGTGAAATGGATCCTTGCTTCTTCTCTTTAGAACTCTTCTTGCATTTCTAACAAAAATTTGATCTTCTTAAAATGTGCAGAGCTTGAGCTAGGGTCAAGTTGCAACTATTGAGCACTTGCCTTAAGATCAATATCAATTTTGGACAATTTTTCCTTAACTTTTTTGGTATACTTGGTGACATCAAATAGCTTAGCAAAAGGTGATGACACATTAGAACAAGATGCCTCAAGATTGACCAAAATTGTTGATAATTCAACTTGATTAATAGCAATTTGCTGAGCAATGTGCTCTAGCACTTTATTATTGAACTTTTTTTCTACTTTTTCAATCAATTTCTCTTGTCCCTCAGTGTCCTCTTTGAACTTTTGAATTGCCTCTTCATGCTGAAACAAAATAGGTTGAGAAGAATCAACCTCAACTCCAATAGCCTTAGTCAAAATGTTCTTAGCAAAATCTAATATCTTATATTCTCTGTCTCTTTCTTCTCTCAATTTTTGTTACTTGGCCTTTTTCTAAAGAAGTTCACCAACAATGTGCATTTGATCTACAAAAAGATTGTAGAAATCCCATTTGGGAATTTCTGTTTTCTCATCTAGATCTATATCTTTTTCTATTTCCTTTCCTTTCAAATTTTTTGTACTTGGTAGAACCTTAGGTTCAACTGTCCTTGTACTTATTGCCTTAGTACCTAGAATGGAAACAATGGTAGACATACTTGGGCTTGTAGTAAAAATTGTTATAGAATTGACTGGTGGAATATTGACAAAAATGCTAGAATAATCAAAAATTGATGAAGCCAAAATTGTAGAATCCAAAACTAAAGTAGAAAAAATTGAAGTGCTTACCATGGATGAGCTGAAAACTAAAGAAGTCAAAATTGGAGAGGAGATGACTGAAGAACTCAAATTGGTAGATGAAGGAGTAACCTATAGCTTAGTTAATGAAGTGGAAGTCACTTCTATCAATGATATGTTGAGTTGTGTTAGGGCAAAGAGTGATTGGACATTTGATGTATCTATAGTAGTCACAACCACACTTGTTGAAGCTACCTCCATACTTGATGTTGTCAAGGATTTTCTTAGGCAGTGAGGAAGAGAGGTAATGACTACAACTGCTATCTTTACTAGGTCAATCTCCTCATCATCTTCCTTATCTTCCTTGGTAGCTTCCACACCTTGCTTCTCTTCATCTTCCTTTTCGTTAGCTTCTTTCTCCTTATACTCTTCATAATCAACAATGACATAATGAGTTGATCCTTCATCATCCTCTTCATTCTTACCTTCTTCTTCTTCTTCATCCTTTACATCCACTGGGATGTCTCTTGGCTTATGAAGATTATAATTTTTCTTCCACATGTTTGTAGCATTCTTAACTACATGCTCTATATCTTTGATCAAAATTAAACATGTATTAAACCTTAGAGTCATTTTATCTTGATTTTTTTTTAAAGAATATTTTACCTCAACATCTATCATGCTTGGTAGTAATTACCTTAGGGTTTGTGCATATATGTCTTTTGCTATTTGTATGGAAATATCCCATCTTGGCTCTATTTTCTCTAACAATTCATTAGATATTTGAGAGGTGATCTGGTATGGTGAGTACTTTGATTTACCCATTTTTTTCAGCACCAATTCTTCAACTTGTTTTTGCTATACCTCTATCCTTGTCTCATACTTCAAATATTTGAAGTTTTTTATACCAGTACCTTCTTCCATCTACTTCAACTTTTCTTGAAAGGTGGGAGGATGTCTGCTAAAAACAATGTCACTTCCTTTCTTCCTGGACCTCCTTGTGAAGACTATAGTGGATGCCTTTGGAGGCTTGGTAATGATCACCTTGCCATTTTTATTCAAAGGCTCTTCTTATTCTATTTCTTCTTCATCCTCTTCCTACTCTTCATCTTCACCTTTTCCCTTGATTAACATGAGAGGTGCACTAGATTTCAATTTGGCTTCCTCCTCTTTCCTTTATTAACTGCCTGAGGCAGCTTTATTTCCAGCTCTATTCTTCTCTTTACCTTGTCATAAGTGCCAACATAAGGGCCTTGGAATCCATAGGTTCATTGGCAAGGGCTTCAATGATATCATTTGTCTCATCAATGTTTACTTCATAGCCAAGAGGCTTGACCCACACAATTCTAGGCTTGACTACATGGATGTATACCTTTTCACAATCAACCATAAAACACACATCATACTTGTAGTCATCAACTAACTTCTTAGGTATCCTAAACCTATTCTACATTTTGTCTTTGAACACATCAAAGTAGTTGTCCATGATTTTTCCATAGTTTTCTCCCATTTCTACAATGTATTCATTTATTTAGTACAATACTAGCACATTCTTTCTCCAAACTACAATGCCTTTGGAAGGGAAAAAATTTTGCACATAAAATAATAAGCATGTTATCAGAGAACTGAATTTGCATGGATTATTCTTGGAGATTTTAATGCTTTCCACATTTTTGTTTAATTGCCTCAACAACAACTTGGCAAGGTCATAAGAAAAGTAATTCTTCCCCACTTTGTATGCCAAGTCCACAGCTTCACATGATATACTATTGAGATGCCTTGAACTATATATCTTGTGAGTCATAACACGAATACCAAACTTGAGTTTTGCCTCTATGAAACTACTTATTTTCATGCCTTTGTCATCCCACTTAGCTAGGGTTTTCCTTTCCAACTCAGCTTGACCTAGGGTTTTGGTGGTTTTGGCTTTGGGAAGCATGGGAAAACTAGTGATTTGATTAATCATCTTTTTGGTTATCAAGATTGGCTACTTCAACCATAATTGACCATTGTGCACCCATCTAAGAATATACCTAATCCATTTGACTTGAAACTCTTGGGGCATATGGGGAATGTGAGTTAAACCAATTTCTTGAATTGTACATTTAAAATGAGTTCTAATGTCATTAACAAGAAGTACCTTGGGAGGATTTGCGATTGAGCTCTGCTAGGGTCTAGGGTTTTTGCAACCACAAGCACGAGCTTGAAATTTGGTGTCTTCCACTCAACACCTCGAACCAACATATTAGAATATTTCTTTTCCTTATTGCTACCGTTGGATGCCATTTTCACTTGGTAGCTTGAGAGAGCTTCAAAAATGATTGTAGGAAATTTTCTCAAGTCACTTGATCACACAAAAAATAGCACTTCACAATAGCTCTCAAAAATTCATGATGAAAAAATGAATTCACTTTCATGCCTTCTATTAAAATTTTGCCATTAATGATTGATGTAGCAGTAGATGAATTAATATAATGCTTGACAGGTTGTCATCCACTACTCTATATTGATCACTTAGCAAAGTCTTCATGACTTGATAACCATAAGTGCCTATGTTACTCCAAACCTTGCTCAGTGGAGTCTATGATCCGCCCTTACTTGGTAGAGAAGGTAACTCGATAATTACTGATACAAATCTTGCTTAGTGATCCCTATGTATCTTGCATATGGATTTGAATCTTTGTCACCTTCAACTGGAACTAATTCTGATGTCTTCTTTGATAGCCTGGTTCTAGTTCTTCCTTAAGAACCTAATTAGAAGTGGTAGAGTCACCCAGTTCTTAAGTGACTTGACCAACATTACTCAGATTAGTATCCTCACTAGAATTAGGAATCCATTGCTATCTCACTTTCTTTTAAATTTTATCATCTTTTGCCTTCATCTCATCTTCAATCTTACCAATATTCATACAATTTTTGGTAATATGACCAAGTTTTGTAGAAATGTAACATCTTATAGTGGTATCTCTTTTCCTCATATGATGTTTAACATAATTCATACGAATGTGTCCATATTCTCCACAGTAATGACACCTACACTAGGTATTGTAATCCTAGCCAAATATTTCTTTCACAATTTGTTCTATTGGATTCATTGCTTTGTTTTGCATTTTGATGCCTTGTGTTCATGTTTCTTGCATTTATGATAGTTTCCTTCAAATTTTGGTTTTTCTTTGCATTCGTTAGCCTTGTGACCATGCTTATTGCAATTGTAGCATTTTCCATTTAATTTTGCTTTCCATTATTCCAACATTTGTTAGATGTATGATCTATCTTACCATAGTGATTACAAGTAGATCTTTGATTCCTTTGAGCACCTTGTTTGGAGGATTCGCTTTCTTCTTTTTATCCAAATCTTGATTCTCCTTTTCACCTATAGAGGTTTTCCTCATTCACTTGAACCATGTTTGCTAGGGATTTCATCATTCTTTCATTGATTTGCTTCTCACTGTTTAGGTCATTTTTAAATATTTCACTAATTTTTTTTAGATCTCAACTCATTTCTTATTCTTTCATTGATTTGTCTTTCAAAATTTAGACCATTCCTTAATCTTTCATTGATTTTTCTTTGGCTCATGATTTCCTCATTTGCATTGGAGATTTGATCCATAAGGTCATCATGCTAAAGGGATTAGTTTTGGATCTCATTGTTCCTTCCATCCATTTCTTCTTTTATCTTGTTCCTCTATTCCAAGATTTCACATAACCTTACTAACTGAATTTCTTGTTCTCTTTTTAGCTTTCTTACTTCTTCTTGCAAGAAACCATTCTTCTCTAAGAGTTCTTTGATTGCATCATTTGCTTCATCTAAACTGCTTGAAGGGAAAAAATCTTCAATTCTTTCTTCAATGTAGAGATTATCATTTATTTGATTTGCAAGTTCCTTTTCTCTTTTTAGGGATTGGGGAAGTTGCTCCATAGATTTCTTGAGTTGTGCAATGGCCATTTCTAGATCCAAATTTTCATTGTCAATAGGCTTATCAAGTCTGAATATCTCCATATCCTTAATCTTTTCTCAAGCTGTTAAATTTTTTCTTGAGAACCACAATGCTCTAATACCAATTGTTGGAAATATTCAAGACTATGCTAAGTTACTGAGAGGGGAGGGGTGAATCAATAACTTCTAAAAATTCTACCAAATTCAATAAACCAATTAGCATTTAATTCATCACATCTAATCTAATTGCATGCATGAGAAACTAAAAATATAAAATCATCCACAACACTTGAACACAATGATTTGGTGACCTAGAAACCTTCCAAATAGAAAGTAAAATTGGGGTGGGGATGATACCCACAAAATTTAGTACTGCAGTATAAAGTTGGCCTATTAAGACTTACATTGATTACTTCTGATGATCTTCCCTGTTAGGAGAAAATATGACTACTAGGTCCACCTTATGAGATGATTTAAAAACGTACAATAAAATATGCACTTGGTAAAGAGATTTAGAAAAGACTGTTAGGTCTACCTTGTTAAAGGATTTCAACTGGTTCACCTATTAGGATGAAGTAGTAGATCTCTAATTTGCAACAAAGTTTGTTGATAGACATTCCTTGATGTACTTATCACCTTTTTGTTATAGATTTTTCATTGCTACTTCTTATGTTTTTGATTAGATAAATAGGTTTTATAGGGACCCCTAAAACCAAATAGTTAAAACATAAAAAAGGCTAATAATAAGCATTAAAAGCCTAGCCAAAAAAGAGTAAGTCTAAAGGTTGATAATAAGCACTAGGCCTAGCTAAACAAAAAAGGCCATAGGAAAGACCACACTATTTTTTGAAAAATGAAATAGACAAAAGCCAAGACAAAAAGCCAGACAGAAAAGGAACAACTAGAAATAAAAGGACAGAAAAGAGCTAATCCTTGTTCTTTCTTTCCAGCTCCTACATCACCTGGGAAGCCTTGTAGGCCATCTAGTTCTCCTCAACCTCCTATTGATGGGTCCTATGAAACATCTTGGTCCAGAGAAGTGTAAGTGATACTCATGGAAATTTCATCATCAGATCTGATTTTTCCCCTATCTTTTCCTTCCTCATGCCCTAGCTAGCATACCTCTATCTTCAATCAAACTAGTTAAAGATAGGATATTATCATTTAACAATTTGAGTAGTGAGATCATCTGGCTTGACAGAATGTGGTTTAATTTTCTAGGTTGACAATCCTCCTTTCCACTAGGCTAATTCTATCATCCTAGTCTGTCCCTTTCTCAAGACCCTTCAAATTCCTAGCTCCTTCCATTTGACCCACCTTCTCCTTAACCTCCTCCAACTTATGAAAAAGCCACTTGATTGACCTAAAATTTTCAATCATACTATTGTAGGTGTTGTTCAAAAGGTTCATCCCAATTTTCCTAGCATTATCAAAAATTTCCACAATTGCAAGGTTAATTAGCTCTTCAAGTTGCGGCTCCTCCTGGTTCTCCACTAGTATCTGGGGATTCATCACTTCTCTGAAAATACCCATTTTTGTTGTCCTCACATTAAAATTCCTCCAAGCTTTCCTCCTATCTTTGACCAGTACTTCCTCACCCTCATCTCCAATACTATCATTTTTTTGCTCATCTGGATGGGCATGAGGATAGATATGGGAGAGAGGCAATGAAGACATATCCAATTCCTATTGCATCCTCTCATCCTCCAAACCCACCTGCTTGCATTTCTTCCCACCCTAGTCTTCCTTTTTATCCTCTTGCTTCTCCTTATCCTCATCTTTAGTCTCCATTTCCTCCTCTTCATCACTGTAGTCCTTCTCCTCATTCCCAAGCATCTTTTGACCATGACCCCTAGGGCTTTTTCTACTAGGGGTAATGGGAGAGGGCGAGTTCTTATCATGTGGCATAACTTTTTTACTAGAGAAAGTTAACCCTCCTTCCTTAGAGCTAATGCTCTGAATATCATCTAAGTCAGAGGAGTAGCTTGAACTACCATTTTCCTCTTTCCTTATCTATGAGGGGATTTTATTATCATCTAAGCCTTAAAGTGCTCATAGATAAGCAATAACAACCCCTCATGCAAAGCGGGGTTAATAGTGGGTTTCTTTTTGAAGCTAGACATCGCCTTGCTCATGGAAGTCAACAAATAAAAAGGAAAGGAAACTTTGCTATCATGCTGAAAATGATTCAAAAGAATGAAATGGTGGGTGCAAACATGATCAAACCTAGGGTCAAGAGTAATGTACTCGATGACAGTGCATAGAACATACCTCCATAATTTCATTATGAAATCCAGATCATAGAATGTATCACTCATTTTTAGGGCATTCAGCTCCTTAGTGTTCTCAACAAAGTCCTTCACTACATTGGCTAAGAGCTTTTTGTCCCTAAAGAACTTAAAACCCTTCATCAAAATCTTAGTTATAGTTGAAATCGCCTCCTCTATTATCAGAAATGAAACCCCATTCACCTTGACTCTACCATCCTTCCATGAGCTAACCATGTTGTCGATCACATCTTGATCAAAACCATGTAGCTTCATGATATATCTTCTAATCCCACCTTGTTCCAGCTTCTTCCACACTTTGTCCCTACTTCTCCATTTTTCCATCTTTCCCACCGATTCTTTTTTGCACCTTTCACCCACCATTTTAGCACTTTGCACTCCCACAATTCTCATAAGCACATCCCACTACAACTTCACCACTTGATGGGATTCTCTGTGTTTAAGAAAAAATTCAAAGAAATTAACCTTATAGTTGCATAGGTTGCATATGCAAAAAAGACCCATAAAGCATGTCAAATAAACTGTAATAAATCCCACCTCTTGCACTTTCCAATACAGCCTTTATGGATTGTACCCTTTCCCCAAAAACCATTCCTAGTCATGATTGAAAATTGATGTCCTCTGTACTCCCTTGGATCTTATCTAGTTCAATCAAGCTCTTAAAATCCACCAGAAAACTCTTTCTTGGTTGCTAGGTCATCTTTTGGTTAGATTTGACACCTTTATTTGCAAACTAATCTACCACCGAGTTTGCTTCCTGGAAAACATGAGTGACATGGAATCTATTAAATTTAGCAAGAGTCTCACATGTCTCTTCATTTAGATTTGCAATCAACCATGAATAATGAGAATTTCCATTAATACTTTTAATAATGTTATTCAATACCCTTCAAGCTCTAATTAGTAACTCCAACTTCAAAAGCTAGTTTCACCACATGGTATGTAGCACTTGCTTTCACAAAGTGATTAGTTTGGAAGCCTAGTGGGAGAGAGAAGGCCGCTACTCCCTCACCGAATTCATTCCTTATTATGCCTCCACTTCTTGAGGAGCTAGGATTACCCTTGGAGACCCATCAAAGTTGGCTTTATGCCATCCTTCTGGGGGAGAAGCCACTTGGCTTCCTATCTTTTTAGCATTTTGACTTTTTCCTTCTAAATTTTTCTACCACCCGCTTCGATATCTCCCCCCTTCCTTACCAAGTAATTTTCCTTTATATTTTTATAAATCTTCTTCTCGAGCACTATGACTGACTCCTCTCTATTTTTGAAGATTCTATTGTTACTCTCCTTCCATATGCTCAAGCAGTAGTGAGGTAATATCCAGGTACTTAATGCTTTTAAAATAGATAGATTGAACAAATTTTTCCATTGGTTGAAAAAATCTAGGAGATTATCTAGCATGCACTACCTAATCCCTAAGTCTTGGGTAAGGAAATCCCAAACCTCCCTTGAGTAGGAATAGTGAATGAATAAGTGGTTGCCTATTTCTAGCTAGTTCTTACATAAAATACACCTGCTTGGCATAATTTGTCCTCTTTTTATAAGGTTATCCTGAGTGAGGATTTTATTCTATAGGGCTAACCAATAAAATATATTGATTTTTGGTATGAGGCTAGGGAGCCAAGCTCTCAACCATGAAGGCTTCTCTTTTAAGCTCCAAAGAACCATATAACCTGAAGCAATAGAGAAGGTTCCACTTGAATTGTCCCCCCAAACCATTTCATCCCTCTTGTTGCTGAGAGCCATAGAATTTAACATTAACATGATTGGATTTAGATCTTCAGAGATAATAAATAGATCTTTCCAACCCTAGTTGTTCCTATAGTTACTGACTTTCAACCCAAAATGTTGAATATAGTGATTCACCCAAACTTCATAGATAAGATTGTTCAGAAGGGGACCCTGAACAAGCCAACTATCATACTAGAACTAGATATCCTCCCTATTCCCCAATTTTCAAGATACTTTTGCCTTAGCCAAGTCCCTGGCTTTAAGAAAACCATTCTAGATAGAAAATTCTCTAGGAATATCCTCACTAAAAAGGGTGAACTAAATTGAAGGCCTCTTAATATACTTGTTAACCAAAATGTCTCTCCATTCCCCAGTGTTGTTGAAGATATGCCATAATTTCTTTTCCAAAAGAGCCTTATTTAGATGAGTAAGCTTCCTTATTCCAAGACCTCCATATTTCTTAGGATGAAAAACTTTGTCCCAGGCAACAAGAGGATACCTTTTTTTCCCTTCTACACCAGTCCATAAGAAGTCCCTCTATATTTTCTTCATCCTCTTAACAAATTTCACTGGAATCACAAAAAGACTCAAACCATAGATAGGCAAGTTTTGAAGGGTGGATTTAACCAATTGGCATTTGCCAACTTGGCTACGAGTGGCACCTTTCCAACCTACTAACTTCTTGTTGAACTTGTCCATAATATCGTTCTAGAAGGAGTCAAGAGTAATCATTCCCAAAGGAAGCCCAAGGTTAGTAGAGGGAAACTTTCCCACTCCACAACCCTGAATCCTAGAAATTTTTCTCTGTCTAACCTCTGGGGTATTAATAAAGTATAAAGAGCTCTTATCCCAGTTAATAAGATGACCCAACCCTCTAGAGTAGATATATAGGACTTCCTTCATAGCTTTTTCCTCCTTAATAGAAGCCTCCCCCCCCCCCCCCCATGATAGTATCATCAATAAATTTCTGATGCTAGAAAGGATCACTTTTAGAGGATAGTTTAATCCCTTTGATTCTACCTTCCTTCTTCTTTCTCTCAATAAGCCTTCCTATACATTTAGCTAGGATAATGAAGAGAATACGTGAAAGAGGAACCCCCTAATGAAGACCTCTAGAGGGTTTGAAGAAATCTAAAGGAGCTCCATTAACCAACATAGTAAGAGAGAAAGTAGAAACAAACTAAGAAATCAACTTACAAACTTTAAAATCAAACCCAAAAGCCTTGAGCACCATATCAAGAAAAGACCAGTCAACTTAGTCATAGGCTTTAGAGAGGTCCAGTTTAAGCAACATCCCTTCCCATTTGCTAGCTTCCATAGAGTGAATCACTTCATGCACCATCATGATTGAGTCTAAAATCTGTCTACCTAGGACAAAACCCGTTTGTTGTTGTGATATGATCAAAAGGAGGAGCTTGAGCAACCTAGAAGTAAGCACCTTTGAAATAATCTTGTAAAAGGAATTGCATAAACTAATAGTTCTAAACTGTTCCAAAGGGTTTTCCCCAAGCACTTTGGGAATGAGAACCATGAAGGTGGAATTAATCTCCTTAAGAATGGTCCTGGCTCCAAAGAATTCTTGAACTGCCTTCACCACATCTTCCATCACCACCTACCAATATAATTGAAAAAAGAAGGTTGGAAACCCATCTAGGCCTAGAGATTTATCAGTAGGAAAAGAAAAGAGATGTTGATATGGCCTTCATAAATCTTTATCTGCTACTTACATTCACATTCTTGCACTTGTATTACACATTCATTACATTCCATACTACATTGGATATGATACAATACATCAAATATATATACCAATCCAATTTAAAAAAATTACAAAGTTGGTCATGACACAAGTTAACACAAATATTACAAAGTTGACCCATATGAAGATAGTTGAGATCTGAAGACTAACTTGGTGAGGTTTTGATACTTGGCATCTACTATCACTGCTTGAAATCATCATGCTCTTTGTGAACATAGATGCCCAATCCATACTAATCACTTTCAAGTAGTCTTGAACTTGGTCTGCACTGGTGACTTGATAGATATTGTGCAACTTGGAAAACACTGAATCACTTGGTTACTATGGATAGGCTCAGTCAACATTGCCTTCACATTGCATGAACTAAGAACTCAATAGACACTGCAATGCTTAGTAACCACTGACTTCACATCACATGAACTGCGAACTCGATAACCACTGATAAACTTGATATACACTAAACTACTAGGTTTACACTGCTGAACTTCACACTAACTGAATCTACTCAGTAACCATTGGGAATAATCCAAAGGACTTGGTAGCAATTTTAGAAGCTTAGTGGCTACTAAATTATGTGGCAAACACTATAAACTATTAAAAGAGTTCAGTAGCTATACAAAATCTAAATAAGTGTGTGTCACTAATAACAAACTTGACTTATATGTCTACAATTTGTATTATATCATTTGACAAAGATATAATCTAGAGATGTATGGTCAACTAGTGACATAAGACATTTTTATGATGATGTCAACAAATGCACAAGCCCTAGTGTTTGATGTGTGAGAATTTTCATAGACTGTGAACCAACAATGCTATTGTAATTATGAATTAATTAATTATCTTATTGTAATTAATTACAAAAGCCTCAAGGATGACTTAAGTAATTATTTTGAAGATATAGTATTAAGGAAATATGTTTTCCTTATTTTTAACAAGTGTGGATATCATTGTATTGAGTGAGATGTGAGAAAATAAGTAGAGTTTTTGGTGAATGTGAGTAAGTGATCCAAGGGATTATCAAATGTGATATTTGTGATCCAATTGCAAGATCAGAAGGAGAAAAAGTCTAGTTGACATGATAGAGAAAGAGGAAGGAGTATTACTATTCATTTCTATTATTTTTCAAGGAATAATATAGCAATTATTTGGATAGTGGGATCATTGGTCTTGCCCTGAAGCTATTTGGATAGTGGGTCCATTTGTCTTCCACAACTCCTAACAAGGTTGGGATGCCTCCTAATAAGGATTGATATGTACTAAATATTGTTATAGACTCCTAATAGGGTCCATCCTCTAATAAGGAATATTTATATTAGTACATCATCTTGTGGGTACCATCTCCACCAGGTTTTTCCCTCTGATCAAGGGTTTCCCTAGTTAACATATCTGGTGTTATTCTGTATGAGTATCTTGTTGTGGTTTCTAATTATATTGTTAATATGGTTGAATTTAAGCTTAATAAGGTTGATAATTGATTTAAACCACCCCTTGCCTCAATTATATTGGTAGACTATATATTTTAACAATTTTTTTCAGAGCATCAAGTCCTTAAAAGAAAAACATAATAGCTTTGGGAGATAAATGGTGAATCTTTTTAGAAAGGATAGTTTTAGATTTGATGGGGCAAATTATGAAATTTGGAAGGAGAAGAAGAAAAATCATATGTTATGCGTGGGTCTGGGTTATTATCTTTTTACTAAAATAAAAAAAGGAAATTGTCAAAGAAGAGAATATTGAAGAATGTAGTGAAAGAGAGAGAGATTTATTCATGTGTAACATGAGAGCCAAGAAGCTTTACTATCAGCTCTTTCAGAAAAGAAATACAATCAAATAAAATCACTAGAAACATCTCATAAGATTTGGAAAACATTAGAATCTATTTTTGAAGGTGATACACATACAAAATGAGTAAGATTGTAGAATTGGATATGTGCATTTCAAGATGCTAACATAATGGAAGATAAATCTATAAGAAGCTATATTCGTAGGATATCAAAGATTTTTGCAAGAATTAGGACATATGGTGGAACAAAGGAAGAAGATGAGGTTGTGCAAAAGATCTTGAAGACTTTGACACCACCATTCAAGCAAGTAGCTCAAATGATTCAACTACTTATACCTTGTACTAAGGAATTTACTAGGAAAATTTTTCTTGGAAGATTGGAAGTAGAAAAAGTAGGTGTGAGACAATCAAGAGAACTGACAAGAGTGGAAATAACTTTGAGTGCCTTAAATATTTGGCCAAGTTTTTTTAGAAGCACAAATACACAAGTAAATTTTTATAGTAGTAGTAGAACCATATATGATGAAGATAAGAAGATCGAAGAAGGTATAGCCCTTCTTGTGAGAAGAGAAAACTATGGTAAGAATATATTTAAATGTTGGACTTTTAATGAGTTTGGTCATTATGTATCTAAATTTGCTAAAGGAGAGAAAAAGTATAAGGGAAATTTTAATCCTAGAAGAGCTAGGAATTGTATGTATGCTAATGAGGAAAAGGAATCTTATGAAAAAAGTTAGAGTGAAAGTGACGATGAGCTAGGATTTGTAGCTATTAAGGAAGATGATCTTGATAAAGAAATTAGAGTAGAAAAGCCTCTAGTTTCAAAGTTAAAAAGAAATTTGATTGGATAATAGATAGTGGATGTCCACATCACATGACTAGTGATATGAATAAGTTTTTTAAATTTAAGAACTATGATGGAAGTAGTTTTAGAGTTGGTTACAATGTAGCCTGTCACATTATAGGAATATGATCCATTACTTTAGATGAAAAGACTAACACTGATGATGTTTATTTTGTTGATAGATTAAAGATTATTTTTTTGAGTGTTGGATAGTTAGTGTATAAAGGGTATCAATCACAATTCACATAAAAGACTTATACAATCAAGGATAAAGATGGTAAGAAGATTGTAACTAGAACTAGGTCTAGAGGTAATGTATTTTAGTTCTAGAGGGACCACTTAGATCTATGTAAACAATCTCTAGCTTCTCATGGTTGTGAACTTCTTTCTGGGAAATAATTCCTTCTTCTACTTAGCCAAAATACATTCTTTTTAGTTACATTTAATAGTGTGTATTGTAATCTTTAACATGGTTAGCCTTTCATAGGGCATCACTTTAGAAGAGTGAAAAAGAGTAGTATGTTACTGGAGGTTTTTCCCAAATTGGGTTCCCACATAAATGATTGTGTCAAGTGTGTTGATGAATCTTTTATGTTTCATGTTTATATTTTTGCAAGTTGATTTGATAGTAACCTACAAGTTTTAAGCAATTTCATAATCTAATGGATGCATGCATGATGATAAATTTTTATGGGTTCACTAAGCTATGAAAAGTTTTATTTATACATCTGAAGCTTGGAAAAATAATTCACCCTCCCCCATCCCTTAGTTATTCTTAACAATTCCAACAATAGGTATTAGAGCCATCTGCTTAAGAGGCTAGTTTGAAGGTACTAGAAACATAAAGATCAAGATGTCAAAAAGAGAAGTACACAAGCTTAATAGAGATAACTTTCTTGCATGGAATTTTTTGATAAAGCTACACCTTGGAGGACTTGGAGATCATGCACAATCCACCATTACTATTGAGCATGTTGATCTTGCTAGAGCCCCAACTACTAAGGCTATGTAAAAGAAGAAAGAACACAACTAGGCAATGTTGGAGATTGCCTCTACCCTAAGCTCTACTGAATTTGTTGATATCAAAGGTCTTGATAGTGTAAAGAAAATGTGGGATGCCTTAACCACCATCTACGGTGGAGACACTAATGTTCTAAGAGCCAAAGCTAAAGGTCTTACAGGTAAGTTTGATGATATGAGAATGGAAGATGGTTAAAATATTGCTCAATATGTCACAAGGATAAAAGAAGTTGTTAATGCAATAAGAGGAGCTGTTGGTAGAATAGATGATGATATTCTACTACGTAAATTTTTAAGGAAACTATTACCTATATATGCTATTAGAGTTTCTACAATTCAAGAACTAAGATTTATACCAGGAAATAATCTATCACTTGAAGGTCTGGTAGGTAGACTCACTTATTTTGAGCTATCTAACTTTGATAATTACAAACTTGAGAATGTTGAATTTACTTTCAAAGCTAAAATGTCATTGAAGGAACCTAATGAGAAGAAAAAGAAGAAAAAGATAAAGTATGTTTCCAGTGATAGTGATATAGATGAGGAGGATGTATAACAACTTGAAGCACTACTAGAAGGAAGATTCCACAAAGGTAAAGGTAAGTTCAAAGGTAAATTACCTATCATTTGTTTCAATTGCACTAAGGTTGGTCATATTGTTGCTAGATGTTTAGTAAAGAAGAACTACAAAGGTGGTGACAAATACAAAAGTAGGAGAGATGAGGACAATAAGGACTACAAAGACAAAGGTAAAAAGTCATGCTACATTGCTAAAGAGGACAAAAGATGAATTTGATGAACATGATGATGAAGTGGTGTATGTTGCAATGAAAGATGAATCTAATGAAGATGAGGCAACTGCACTTGTGACTTGTGTGAACAAGAATGATAGATGGATCATTGATAGTGGGTTTTCACATCACATGACTGGAGACAAAAGTAAGTTCATTACCCTAAATTTTTATTATGGAAATAGTGGAAGATTTGGTAATGATGTACCATGTTTGATAAAAGGAAAATGTTCTATCAAACTCATAGATAAGATTTTATGTGACAATGATTACTATATTGAATAGTGTAACTATAATCTCTTGAGTGTGTCAGAACTAAATAATTTAGGGTGTAAGGTTGAGTTTGAAAAAAAGGTTGCTAGGATCTATGACACAAATAGAAAACTAATTGAAAAGGGTGATCAAACTAGGAGTAATCTATTCTATTTTGATATAGAGGATGCTATTTGTCTAATCATAAAATTTGATGATGTGTGGCTATGGCAAAAAAAGGTTATGTAATTTCAATTTTGATAACCTGGTCAGTATCAGAAACATGAGAAAAGTTAGAGGTTTATCTGAGCTGAAGAAATTTGATAATATAATGTGAAAATAATGTTAGTTAGGAAAAATGACAAAGTCAAGTTTTAAACCAATTGAAGTGCAAAGATACAAAGGAGGTAAGTACAATATGTTATTTGTTGATGATTATTCTAGAATGATGATAGTTATGTTTCTGAAATAGAAATTTGATGCTTTCCAAATATTTTAGTGGTACTTAGCAAGAGTTGAGAAGGAAGTAAGTAAAAGTCTCAAGTGTTTGAGATTTGATAGAGGAGAATTTACATGAAATGAGTTTGAGATGTTCTGTAATGATAGAGGAATCAAAAGACAACCATCTACCCCTAGAACACCTCCACGAAATGGAATAGTTGAAAGGAGGAATAGATCTATAATAGACTATGCTAGAACACTCATGATGGAGAAAAATGTTTCTTTGAAATAATGGAGAGAAGCTGTAAGTACAACTATCTATACTTTGAACTGTGTATAAGTCAAGAAAGGTACTCATTCAACACATTTTGAACTATGGTATGGATACCCCCCCCAATGTAAAATAATTAAAGGTATTTGAAAGAAAATGTTACATTCTTAAAGACTTCAAAAATGGTAAAATAGATGCAAAAAGTGAAGAAGGTATATTCCTAGGATATTCCACAAGAATTAAAGCTTATAAGTACTTAAATACTAACACTAACAAAGTTGTGGAAAGTACAAATGTGAATTTTGATGAATATATAGAAGTATATGAGGATGGACCTATGAAAGAACTAGAATAATACAAATTATTTGTATACTCTTATGAAGGAATACCTGCTAAAGAAGATGTTGCAAATCAAGCTATAAACCAACAACAAGTTTTAGTGACAACTGAGTCACATACTATGAATGTCGAGTTGCATTAAGGAACCAAGCTACATTTAGATACTAAGTTACACAATAAAGTGGAAGCACATTCTAATTCTAAGAATAATGTACATGAAAGAGATGCTAAGCTACTTGATAAAGATGTACATAGTGAATCTAAAGCTAAATGAAAAAATGAAGAAACTAGAGCTAAACTAAGATTATCCAAATATGTCGAGAGACATCATCCTGCTACATAGATTATTGGAAATAAAAATGCTAGACCACTGATAAGAAATATATTAAGAAATGATACATGTTTTTTGAGCATGAAAGAACCTAAATTAGTGAGAGATGCCTTAGAAGATGTGGACTGGAGTAAAGCCATAGAAGAAGAGATTGAACAAATTGAGAAAAATAAAACATGGAGTATAGTTCCTAGACTTGAAGGCAAAAATATGATTGGCACCAAGTTCATATTAAAAAATAAGCTAGATGAAAATGGTGAAGCCACAAAGAACAAGGAAAGATTAGTTTGCGAAGGATATATAGAAGAAGAAGGAAGTGACCATGGAGAGACATTTTCTCCTATTGCTAGATTAGAAGGAGTAAGAACTTTATGTTCTTATTCTGCATACAAAGGTTTCAAAGTTTATCAAATGGATGTTAAATCTAATTTCTAAATGGCTTATTAGAAGAAGAAGTCTATATAGAACAACCAAAAGATTTTTTTGATGTTAACAATAAGAAAATGGTATTTAAACTACACAAAGATCTATATGGTTTGAAACAAGCACCAAGAGCATGGTATGAGAGACTTCATAACTATCTTGTGAATATTGGATTTGAAAGGACTGATGAAAACAACAATTTCTACATAAATAAAGGAAAAGGAAAAGTTATTTTGTTATCTAAATTTTTTGTTGATGATATCATATTTGGAGGTCCAAATGCTTTATGTAAGGCTTTTGCAAATGAAATGATACAAGAATTTCAGATGTCAATGTTTGGAGAGATCAAGTTCTTTATGGGTTTGCAAGTATATTAGATAAAATATAGTATATACATCACTCAGTCAAAATATGTCAAGGAAATACTGAGAACTTTTGGATTAGAGGATTCCAAACTAGTAAGTACACCTATGGTCATAGGACACAAGTTGTCAAAGAATGATGATTTAGCTAAGGTGAATCCAACATTGTAGAAGTCTATGATTGGAAAATTACAATATGTAGTGCATAGAAAACCTAACAATGCATTATCTATAAGGATAGTTGCAAGATTCTCTACTAATCCTAGAGAGAATCACTTGATGGCTATAAAGAGAATAATGCAATAACTGAAAGGAATAGAGGAGTTTGGTCTATACTATAAGAAAAATAAAAAATTTGAATTAAGAGCCTATGCTAATGTTGATTGGGCTGGAAAGATTGATAATAGAAAGAGCACCAGTGGAGAAGCATTTTTCTTAGGAAAGAGGCTAGTTATATGGAATAGCAAGAAATAAAACTACACCTCACAATCTACTACTAAATTTGAATATGTTGTTGCTGCTGTAAATTGTTGAAACATTGTATGGATCAAACAGTTATTCAAAGGTATGAAGGAAGAGATCACAGAACTAGTAACATTTTATTGTGATAATACAAGTGCTATTAATATATCAAAAAATCTTGTGATGCACATAAAGACTAAGCACATTACAATCAAGTATCATTCATTACTTGTGATGATTAGTTCAAGATAAAGAGGTGAGGCTAGAATATGTTAACACAAAAGAGAAAATTGTTGATATCTTCACAAAAGCATTAGCTAAAGATGCTCATGAGTATCTAAGAGGTAAATTAGGAGTGATACTCCTATCAAAGGATATGCAAGTAAAAAAAGGAGTGCCCTACATCAAATAAGCTAATTTCATATGTCACATGTTGATACAAAGGATCTTACTTTAGGAGCTGCCTAAAGTAATCAAAAAGTTGGAACTATAAATTAGTTACAAGTAAGGTGACAGAGGGAGAAATTGAAGAACTTCATATCTACATGATTAAGATGACAAGTCTTTGGCATTATTGTCAAAGAAGGAGATAATTGTTGATCAAATAGTATACACAAGAAAGAGGAAGATAGTTACTGATTAGAAGAACAAAGAAAGAGAAATCCTAACATCTACCTAGTAAGAGGGAGATACATGTAGAAATTTAGATGAAGTTATAAGGAAGAGTTTTGTAACCTATTTAGAAGATGGGAGTTTCTGATAGAGGGAGAGATTTCAATACAAAGACTTTTTTTTTTTTTTTGGTATTGTCTTATTGTTTTAACCTAGTCAATTTTGTTGATTAGTTTGGTTTGCCATCAAAGCCAAAGAGGGAGATTTTCAAGAACAAAATGAAGAAAATTGTTAAAGAGGGAGATTGTTGAGAATAGATTGATACAAGTATGATCAATATGATTCAATCATTATTTTGTCACTAATGTCAAACTTGCTATTTTCTAGTAAGATAATTACTTATATGATTTAAGTACTATCACTAATTTGATTGATGAGGAAGATTTGATCAAAAGATGTAACAATAGAACCTAGAGGAAAGGTTGAGTTATGATTATGTAAAGGAGTACAAGAATTAGTTAAGACAGTGATAACACAATGTATTGATAATTTACTTAAGGTTGCAAAGGCTAGTTACACTAAGAAAGTTTAGAAGAACAAGTTGAACAAAGTTTGTTTGCTAAGCTTGATTGAGTGGATAGTAGGTGCCAAGTAAAGTTAGTGCAAGTTGAGTAGAAATTTAGTTTGAAGCCAAGTTAAAGTCTATTCTAGTGTATGTCAAGCACAAAAATGGATTTTGAGTGAAGTTTAGTTAGCACCAGTAAACTTTAGTTCACACTGAATGATTTTATAAAGGATGTTGAGTAACACAATATGTGTTGAGCATCAGAAGCAAGTTAATGTTGAATGGTTGGATTATTTGAAAGATTGTGAATTTGATGGATCTAAGCTGATAAGTTTATTTTCTTGGATTGTGTGAACCAGGTGGAAGATAAGACTGATGAGCTAGTGACACAAAATTCTAGGTAAACTAGTTTTAGGTGAATTCAAAGAGGATTGAAGGAGAAGTTTCTAAAAGAGATATGAAATATGGGGTAGATTCATTGTATCCTACCTAATCCATCCTAACCCTAAATTGGATGATGGAAAATGAGAAGAAAAAAGATCTTAATTTCATATTTATAGGAATGAATGGTCAGAAGCAAGGGTTGTCATGTGCGAGAACCTAAGAAAGACAAGGAGCCAAGGGTTTTGCTTCATCTAGTGACCTAAGATAAGAGTTTACAATGGCATGCTAAGCTAAAAGGCTTAAGGGTATGAATGCTTGAAGGGTGAACAAGCCATTAGATTTGAAATGTGTCAAGGCCAAGTAGAATGGAGCACTTGGAATAGAGATCTATAACCTACAAATGGAGTGGTAAGTTGTTATCAGATCAAGCCTTATTGTTACTCTCTAGTAATTGTATTAGTCTAGAGTAAATCCTTTGGATTAAGGTTGACCTAAAAGTCATTTGTAAATCCTTTATTCGGGTGACATTCCAAGTGAATGGTCTAAGGTACTCTAACAAAGATCACTTCTAATAGGGTGATTGAAATCCTTTAACAGGGTCACATTTAACACTGTGTATTGTAACCTTTAATAGGGATAGCCTTTCAAAAAGAATTGCATGTTACTGGTGTTTTTTCCCAAATTGGGTTTCCATGTAAATTATTGTGTCAAGTGTGTTGATGAATCAATTATGTTTCATATTTACATTTCTACAAGTTGATTTGATAGTAACCTACAAGTTTTATGTGATTACATAATCTAATGGATGCATGCATGATGATAAATGTTTATGGGTTCACTAAGCTATGAAAATTTTTATTTATACATCTAGACCTTGGATAACTAATTCAACCCCCCCAGTTATTCTTAAGTATTCCAACAAGAACTTGAAGAAGAGGTTTACATTGAGAAACTTGATGAGTTCTTGATGTAGGGCCACACCACCCGTACCAACTCACAACCAAAATCACAACAAGATGGAGACAAGAGATGAAAAAATGCTTCATAAAACTTCCATTAATACTTGAAATTCATTACAATATCCTCCAAATTAAAGGACTTCAAATTCTTACAATATAAGAGATATTTTCTCACTAAGAGCTTCTACAAGAAGAGCCTATCCTTCAAGAGGTTATACTCAGAGAGCTTCTACTTCCCCAACTTCTACTTCTCAAGCTTTCTTACAAGAGATTACATTCGGAGGCTTCACTAAAAGAGTTTACACTTGAAGAGCTTGATAACAAATGAACATAAGCCTTCCTTAAATAGGCACTTACCACCCAATGGATGATTTATCCACAACATTCTAGAATATCCATAACCTTCTACAATATCCACAACCTTCTAGAATTTTCACCTAAATACAACTAAGCACCACCATGTGGTCCAATTAGAAAATTATATTTCCTTTATGGATCACAACAAATATTAAATGCATGATTAAAGGATCTTTTCACAAACTTCTAAATTGCCACCTACACACCTTGATTAATGGAATGACAACTATTTTTCTTATTTTTCTTTTTATGCCACCTATGCACCTTGAAAATAGAAATTTCTCTTTTCTCCCTTTTTCCTATGTTTCTATTTTTATTATTATCTTCTTTCTATTTTCATCACTTGCTGTCTCCTCCACAATTTTTTTTTAAAAATAAATAATTTTCCCATGCAAGATACTCCTGCATCAGATTCCCCAGGTAGATAGAAAAGTGTGTCCCACACTTTGATGCCAAAAGAAAGATATATAACCATCTTCATCTTCACCAAAGGCTTCCACCTCAACAGGGACAAGAAAACCAACATGCAAATCTTCCACATTTTTTTTTCTGATGCATGATGCTCCTGCATCTGACTCCCATGGTAGGAAAAATTTTGTGAGTATGGATTCACAAAATGAAGTAGCCACTATTGACATTTTTTTTTCTCTTCCTCCAACACATAGTTGGAACAAGTATCTGGTGCTGATATATTTCCTTCTTTCTTCTTTTCCAACACCTAGCTGGAACAAGTGTTTGCTACTAAAATATCTCTTCTAGAATGAACTCTATCCAAGTATAAATCGCATCCTCATTCAATCTTGTTGAATTAATCACACCTGTAATAAACCCAACAACACCATACCAATCTTCCTTTGCATGCCACACATGACTAACAAGATCCTCATGAAAAAAATCATCAATATCTTTCAAACTCATCTCAAATTCAGCATCATATAATTCATAGAAATTTACCTCTTTGACATATTCATCTTTGTTGGCCTCTTTCATGTTGTCAACAATGCATGTAACTACTCCACTTGCTTGATCTCCAACGAAGGCACTATATGTTTCCTCCATTGCTACAATATTCAAATCATCTTGATCTATTTTAGGTTCATAAATCTTGCCATCTTGATGCTCTTCCTCTTCTCTTTCATCTTCTTCAACTTTAAGTTCGCAAATAATTTCCTCTTCATCCTCTTGCTCTTCTTTTTTACCACATGTCAGATACTCCATTGGATCTTCTTTCTTTTCTGCATTTGCACAATTCTCAACATCTCTTTTTTGGTGACATGCTCTTCATTTCCGCAACTCAGCTTCTAATTCATTCACTTTCTTCTGCAAATCAACTAGCAATGCCTCTTGATTTCTTGCCCTAATTTTCTCAAGTCAAGGAATCCTTAGAATCCATCCAATCACAAAAGTCATCTTCTTCTTTCTCTTCTCCATAATCAAGTCTTTAGAAGACAAATCTAGTGCAACACAAGAACCTTGTGAAAACTACCTCAAAGTCGACAATCTGTCAACACAATCAAGAACTTCTTGACAAACTTCACCCAACTCAAGGTCCTGGTGCAAACTGCCTCACATTCAACGATCTGTCCGCACGCTCAGGAATTCTCGCTCTGATACCACTGATGAAGGTACACTTTGATACCACTTGATGAAGGTACACTCTAATACCATCATGCATCAGTTCCCTCTAACAGAGGAAAAAGATATGGTATACACAATAAAGAAAGCTCTATATGGAATAAAGCAAGCACCTAGAAGCTAGTATGCAAGGTTGGACAACTATTTGACAAAACTTGGATATGCTAACGGTATAAAAAATAGTAACTTGTATTTGAAATAAATTGAGAATGGTTTTTTTATAATAGTAATATTTTTTGATGACATAATATTTGAAGGTAATGATGAAGAAAGTGCTAAGTTTTGTAAAGAAATGAAGAATTATTTTGAAATGAGCATGATAGGAGAATTGAAGTTTTTCCTAGGGTTTAAGATTGTGTAGAATAGTAATAGTATTTAATTTCACAAGCTAAGTACTTGAAAGATTTTTTGAAGAGTTTTGGAGTGGAAAGTTGTAAAACTATTAGTACACCTATGATAATTGGTCACAAGTTATCTAGTAAAGATGAGACACCTACATTTGAGTAGAAGAAGTACAAATTCATAATTGGAGGTTTTCAATATCTGTCTCACACTAGAATAGATATAGGAAATGCATTTGAGATTGTAGCTATATTTAAAGCTGATCTGAAACAGTATCATTATGCAACAATAAAGAGGATATTCAAATATTTTAAAGGAACATTTGATTATGGAATATGGTATGAAAAATCAAGTGATTTCACTCAATATGCATATATTGATGTGGATTGGGTAGGAAGTATGGATGACATAAATAATAAAAGTGTTGGAGCATTTTTTCTTGGAGAAAGATTGGTTTCTTCTAAGAAAGAAACAAGATTTTATTTCAAAAAGTATGATTGAAGCAGAGTATGTTGCAATAACAAACAATTGTAATCAAGTTATGTGGATGAAACAAATGCTAATGGATATCAGGATTGAGTTCATAGAACCCATCATCATATATTTTGATAATACAAGTACAATAAGTATGTCTAAGAATCCTATGTTGCATTCTAAGACTAAGCATATATCTATTAAGTATCATGTCTTGAGAGAGAACGAAGAGAAAAAAGATATTAGATTGGAATATGTGAGTACTAAAGATTAGATTGTAGATATCTTTATAAAAGCCTTACATAAAGATACATTTGAGGACTTGAGAGGTATGCTTGGGGTTATGCCCTTACTTACTTGTAAGTAGATGATGTAGAAATTACATCAGTCTAATGGTACTCAAAACTATTGTTAGAAAGAACCAAATGTTGATGCTTCTTGTATGGAGTATTTGTTATGATTTGATTCATTAAGGACTGTTGGTATTTTTTCTTGAATAGTATCTTTGGACACTTTAACTAGTTGAAGACATAGAGAAGTAAATTGAAATAATGAGACCTTTTTCATTGATGTCCAATGGGGGAGAAGAATGTAGAGTGCATGAATATTGCTACTTTATTAGATAAATTTAGAAAGATTCATGTAAGGAAGAAGGAGGAATATCTCTATGGGGGAGATATGTAGCATGCAAAATTATAATGTATGGTGAGTTATTTAACCTAAAAAACTATTGTCAATCCTAAGAATAAGATGCAAAATAGAGAAGTGTTCCAGAGGTTTTCAAATTTGATTGATGAAGAGGATTTGAAAAGATGAGAACAACAACAAAGAACTATTTTGGTATTCTTGGAAATTAGATGTGTTTCATTTATGTTGGCATCAATGCCAAAGGGGGAATTGCTACCATGAATTCTAATGATACTATATTGGGGGAGTATACTAAGTATTGGAGAGTATTGAAATATTGCATTCATGACTATCTTTTTCATTAATGTCAACATAGCAGTAAGTTTGTTAAGACTAGAAAAGTACCGAAAAGAGATCTTAGTTGAACAAACAATGTTTTGATCATTTGGTGATGAGTATTCATGGACATGTTTGATACTATGTCCTAATGTTAAGGTTAAATGAACAATACCTAAGTTGAAGATGTGTGGATGATATGCCTGATTGCAGAGAGCATTACAAAGATAAAGTACCTGAGAATCAATTTGTGATGTTTTTATCATATCATCTAAGAGAGATATAATTTGGAGATACATAGTCAACCAATGAGATAAGATGGTCTTATGAGGATGTTAGAAAATGCACAAGCCCTGGTGTCACACACCTAAGAAGTTGCATAGATTATGAGCTGGAAAGACTATTGTAATTATGTATTAATTAATTATCTTATTACAATTAATTGGGAAAGCCTTAAGGCTAACTTAAGGAATTATTTTGAAGATACAGTATAAAGGAAATATATTTTTCTTGTTTGTAACAAGTGTGGTGATTATTGTATTGAGTGAGAAGTGAACAAAGGAGAAGAGTGTTTGGTGAATGTGAGTAAGTAATCTGAGGGATTATTAGATGTGAGACTTGTGATCTGGTTATAAGATCAAAAGGAGTAGAAGTTTGGTTGATAAGATAGAGAAAGAGGAAGGAGAAACAATATTCATTTCTATTATTATGCAACGAATAAAATAGAGACCCTTTGGATAGTGGGTTTATTGCTCTTTCCCTAAAGTTGTTTAGATAGTGGGTCCATCTATCTTCCACAACTCCTAATAGGGTTGGCACAACTCCTAATAAGGTTGAAATCTCCTAACAAGGATTCAAAGTCTTCTAATAGGGATTGATATGTACTGACTATTGTTATAGACTCCTAACATTATCCATCCTCTAACAAGGAATATTTATATTAGTACATCATCTTGTGGGTACCATCCCCACTGGGGTTTTCCCTCTAATCAAGGGTTTCCCTAGTTAACGTATTTGGTATTATTCTATATGAGTATCTTGTTGTGGTTTCTAATTATATTTCCCACATGGTGAAAGTTTAATAAGGTTGATAATTGTGATATTAGTTGGATAACTTATTCACTTCCCCCCCCCCGCCCCCCCAACCCCACCTCTCAGTTATATTGGTGGGTTATATATTCTAATTGGTCTATGCCAATAAATCTTAGGAGTGTGAAGAGAATGATATGAAAGTCACAAACCTAGGAGATGGTAAGATTTGGGGTTCAAATGAGCTTGCTACAGTTCATGTAAGAATAGACAACAAAAATACCCTACAAACCCTTACAAATAGGCATAGTGGAGTTGAAATCGATTGAACCAATTTCATATATAAGGAAACTTGGTGTGATTAGTGTGTGGGAATTGATGGTTGATAGAGATGACCTAGTTTAGAAGCCTATGAGATACATCAAGAGCACCATCTAGAGAAGGGTTATAGAAAACCCTATTAAATCCAAAGAGAGTTCCTTGAAGTGGGCTAGGACAAGAACTTGAGGTCTTTCCCTACCAGATGTGTCCTTCCACTCCAAAAGAAAATATGAGATTGATAGTGTTCCTTATTCTTTAGCAATTCAAATTTTGATGTATGCAATGGTTAGCACATATGCATATATTATTCATGGAGTGGGAGTTGGGAGTGGTTTTATGCATAATCCAAGGAAAAATCATTGTTAATTAGCTCAATGGATTCTTCAATATTTGAAAGGAAATTCCTCTCATGTTCTATGTTTTACTAGTAAGACTCCTTATATTTCAGGTTATGTTACTTTTGATATGGATGGAGATTTAGACAAAAGGATATCTTGTTGAAAATACATGATTAATTGTGTATTATCTTTGATGTTACACAATATGTTATATCATTACCAATCAGTGTATGCCAAGCTTACTCTGGCATTGAAGATAGCTTTTTGTGTCTTGCAAGCATTCCAAAGTTTTCTTAGTTTAGAAGATAGTGTCTACCAAGTTCACTCAGTTATCAAAGAAAAAATTGTAGAAGTTGAGTGTTAACTGAGCTCACTTAGTTAATGAAAGAAATTTTGGATGGAACCAGTGCTAACTGAGCTCACTTGATTACCAAAGAAACATTTTTTATATGTAGTGTTAGCCAAGTTCACTTGGTTAACATAGGAAAATCATTTTTAGTTAGTGTCTATCAAGTAGGGTCGGCTAACAAAGGATTTTCTTGTTTAGGCATATTGAGTTCAAGTGATTTAGCTTTTGGTTCTAGCCAATTGAGGAGATGAATATGAATTATTCTAAGTTGTATTCAAGCTGACTTGACAATGTGTAAGATATAAATATAAAGTCAAGCTGAGGATTGAATGTGTGGAACATAATAGAAAATTTGATGATGCTTAGAGGATGTGAATTGGGAGGATAAGTAGAATTTTCTTATTAAGATGCAAAAATATATTTGATTAGAAAGGATCAAGTATACGAGCTAAAATTGAGATCTGTAATTAGAAATTTAGTTGTATCAAAAATTAGGTCATCTCATTGTTACTTTCTAACCATTGTAGCAGTGATCTAAATCTCTTAATCGAGTTGGCTTATAAATGTAGACACTTAAAATCATCCCAAACACTATATTAATTTATTTAATATTGCCCTTGACATTATAATTATTTATTTATTAATTAATTATATTGATCATATTCTTCTACTTATTTAATTAAATTTATTTAATTAAATAAGTTCACTTTCCCTATGTATTTAAATTTAATTTAAATACTCTCATTCCTAATGTATTAAATTTACTTAATACATGATTCTCCATAAATCCATTTTTAAATAAATTCTATTTATTTAATTCCCTCCATCTCTATTAATTCTTTAAACCATGAATAAATTAAATTCTATTTAATTTAATCTTAAACCTAGTCTAAAACCTAGCCTACAACCATCACTTTCATCCTTCTAAGCCTACTCACTTATTAATCCCACTTATTTATCATAAACACCTTGTTAAACCCCCTTTTATTCCTAAGTGTGTGCTCACACATGTGTGAGGAACCCTCATACTTCCCACACCCCTCACAGTTTGAATGTTGACCACTTGCATGACTTGCCTACATGTCTCCCTTGTGGCACCTATGTGGATGCCACATAGATTCCACCTCACCAGGGCCACTCTCAAGCCTATAAATAGAGCCCTTGTCTCAAGAATTTTCATCTCCCTCATGGGTAAAAGTACAAACCTATGTCCCCTTTTGTAAAGGAAAAGTGATATTAGAATTTAAAGTCTTCAACTTTAATAACATAAAAGTTGCATTTGTGCTTAGAATTTGAAGATGATGTAAACCAATGAAATGTGTAAAATTAGATGAAGTCTATGTTTGTAATTTTTATTTTTTAAATGAGAAAATTTTTATCTATTTTTTAATTTTTTAAAAATGCTGAAAATATAGAGTTTTTTTCCCATCAAACAAATATATGCAAATATTCATAGTTTGGTCTAATTTTAGAATATGTTAGAGTCGACATGTATACCTAGTATACAAAAAAAGAAAAATTGAAATTTGGCTAATATTTTTCAAGTTATAACTAGTCAAAGTCAAAGTTATTAGAAATTGACAATTTTTTTCTCCCGCCAAACTTTTTCCATAAAATCTACATATTTTTTTAAAAAAATTACATATTCTTGAAGAAGACTCTCTCCTCTAGTAAAGCATTAACAAATAATGATTTTTGAACATGATTTACTATTTTTTTCTTATTTTTGAATAGACATCTTCTTGAATCTTAAAATACCTACTTGTAATATTTCCAAATTATAACATATTATCCATAATCAAAAAATAAATAAAATTATATGATCATAATCTTGACTCTGAGACCTAAAAAACTATATGTTTAGCTTTAAAAAAAAACTTCAATTTAGTATGCCAAATCAGCCATCAAAGTGAGAAGTTTGCAGAAGTTTTTATTTTTGCTGTGTGGCTGCCACCTAGGTAGTTCCGACCAAAATTATTTTGGTCATAATTGTTCCAACCAAAAGGGTTATAGCCAAAACACCTAGGCTTATAAAATTGTCATCAATCACTTTTTGGCTATTTTTCATGATATTTTGAGTAATTTGATACATGGGGGTTATGGCCGAAAGTGTTTCGGTTGTAACACTACATGCCACATTGACAAGGAAACCTGCAACGTATGTATGACCAAAACATGTTCGACTTTAATCATTATGGTTAGAACTATTTCAGCTGTGACCTCTCCAAATATCACAAATGGTGACATAGGTTTTTGCTTTCACCCTCATATGCATTGTTATCATGCTAGTTTGTCATTTGAGCTTGTTAGTGATTTTTCATGTTGCATACTAACCTTTGGTAGTTCATAGTTTTCATTACATTTGCATTTTTATATTAGCTTGTTTCTTACATTTCCATTCTCATTTCACTTGCATATCCACCTCCATATCCTTGAATGCTCTCAAACATGGTTTCTTTCATAGCCATTGTTTGAAGTGGTTTTTATTCATTTAGCATAGGATCATTATCATTCTTGTATTTTCTATCAAGAGATTCACCATAGTTGTGTTTTGGGAGAGCACATAAACATCCCTCCAATATAAACACACCAACAAGGCCTCTCATGGGTGCCTTTGTTGAGTTGTTTGAGGTTGCTTGAAGACTTGGTCTATTAGTTGCATTGAGTTGCAAAACTCAAGCAAGTGCCAGTTAATGTTCATTTTATTATTGAAAATTTTTATATATGCATATTGGCTAATGTTTTCTCATTTTATCTTGCTTCTAATAGGTTAAGTTTTCTTGTATACATTTTGGCATGCTTGGTAGGACCCACATCCCTATTTTCTTTTCAAAAATCTATTTAAAAACTATAGCTTGTCACCAAAACCTACACATTGTCATCTATGCAACATGCAATGTTGTCTATGTTCTATCGTCTATGGAGACTAGTGTCTACACAAATTAGCATCTACACCTTGATGCATTAAGCCCACCTATTCTACATTAAAAACCTAGTTTTGGTTTCTACACTATTACTCTATCATCTGCATGGTGGGCGAATCTATGCTTGCTAAAAGAGCTCAATTGTCATTTGTGTTGTATACTTTGTCGTTTGCATTATGGATAGATTTAAAACCTTTTGTAAAACCTAGATTATCATCTACAATTTTTTACTAAGAACTGTCATCTGTGATACCTATACTATTGTTTATGTTGTGTGCTAAAAACTAGAACTATCATCTACGTTATGTAGTTCATCATCTACATTGTGTGCTAAAGAGTTTTGTCATCTACAAGTTTTAGCATTTGTGAACCTATTCTATTGTTTGTGTCTGCAAAGTTTCCACACTCCTACAAACCATACACCTTGCACTTTGTCATCAACACATTTTAGCACCTGCGTAGTTTTCTCGTTTGTGCCTATAGTCTATCGTCTCAAATTTTTGGCAAATTTGTTAAATTTGAAACACATTATTCATTGACTGATTGTTTGCAAGGATTTCTTAAAAAATTACAGTGTAGGAAACAAACCTTAGAGGACTTAAAAACAAACTCATAGTGATTTTTATCACTTAAGAAATTTGTAGTGATTTTTATCACTTTAGGATTAAAGGGTTAATGAACTTGTATGAATAACCATTTGTCATTAAATGTATGTTGCAAATTAACATGTAAAATTCAAACACACTCTTGAATGCTTTAAAGGGAAAAATTACATCCAATCTTAAATTATTTAAGGGAAATTTATTCACATTTCATTGGAATGGATGTTTAGGTAGAAAATACACTCTTGAATGCCATTAAAAGAATAAACAATCTTTTCATTGCAATGCATGCTTAGGATAGCAAACATTTGGATTTGGTGCTTAAAATGAACTCATGCACTTTTGAATGCCTTAAGAAAATTGGCATGCTTTCATTGGAATGAATGATTAGTCTAGCAAACATTTGGATTTGGTGCTTAAAATAAACTCACACAATCTTGAATAACTTAAGGGCCTGTTTGGTGAGCAAAATAGGAATACATATTCTGGAATATGTATTCCAAAAATTGTGAATTCCTTGTTTGGATGCACCAAAATGGGATTGGAATACGAAGCAAAAATGGAATGCGTATTCCATTTTTGGCCCAAAAATGGGGTTTTGCAATTCCACCAAAATAGGTGGTATTGGAATACGTATTCCTATTCCATTTTTTTTAATTTTAGAAAACATAAATTTTCGGGTCCGCAAATTCCCATCAAATATTTGCTGAACCAAATGGAGAACAGGAATATGTTCTATTCCAGAATACGTATTCCTATTCCGCTCACCAAATGGGCCCTAAGGGAATTGGTTTCATTTTCAACAATTTTCTTATGTTCACAAGCTATTTACTTTTTGTTCACAAATCTGCACCTTTTATTTATGTTGGTGATGATTTCAAGTTGGAAAGAACAATGTATTCTTAAACATGTGTGTCTTTAAGAGTAGATTACAAAACCTAAAGCTTCATAGGGAAAGAACAAGTTTCTTTTAAACCTTGAGGCCACTTACTTATTCTCTCCTCTTGAGCCTTTGGGTGATCTTGAGTGCATAAGAAATAAGTGGTCTTGTTTTCTTTTTTTAAGAGGCCTACTTGGAGATTTCATCACCCTTTATGATGACCTCAACTCTAGTGTTCTGGTGGAGTATAAGAATCGAGAGGTGAATCAAAAGAAACCTCTCTTGAAAGTAAAATCTTACCACTCTTGGCTAAGCCCCAAAGAACTTTATACCTTTGGGAAGTGAAGGTGGAGATTTGGGTTACCATCTCCTCCTAGCTATGTGGCATTAATTTTTTTAATCTACAAATTTGGGCCTCATGTACCTTGTGTATATCAAGGACGCCCTTTAGATAATCCTTGTACATCCTAGTTGCAGCCTTATTAGGATTGTTGGCATATTCTACATGCCTAATTGTTTAAACATTCATAACCAAAACCAAACATCAAACAAGTTTCAAAAATAAGTGAAATTGTGAGCTAAACTTTTAGTAAGTGAAATAGTGGTAAGTGGGTCCTCTTGATTCATGGTTATTACCAAGGATTTCTATATTTGGTCTAGCATCTGAAATTGGTTGAGTCTAGTTACAATTTGTGTTTGAAACTAGGTCTTGTTTTATTCCTGCCATGATCGACAAAGTCAAACATAAGAAGGTGAAATTGTCCAAACCATTTTCCTACAAGGAAAGGAAAAACTTAGCACATGGTGATAAACAATTCTGATATGCTATCAAAGACATTAAAAAAGAAGAAGCTAAAAACTATTATGAGAGAATTCAATACAATGCTAAAATTCAAAATTGGTCTACCTTCCCTAGAGTGAACCCAAGATTTTTGTTCTTAGTAAGCAAGGATTGAGTTAACTGTATATGTGACCATAACACCTTCATTTTCCACATCTACCCAATTTTCCAAATTTCTAGTCTTCCATTTGCAAAATTTCCCCTCGAGAACTTGATCATTTGAAACTTAAAACTTTCGCATAAAACATCTTCCAAAATTATAACACTAGACCTTTATCCATAAGAAAACATTTATCATAATTACACTCACTCATTTGGGATCACAAGTCCATCTCCAAATAGCGGGTAATCAATTTGGTGTCCTATCTTGCCTAAAGATCACTTGACCATCTTTGGTAGGAGAAAGATACTTTTAGCCTATAATCACACTTTTTTTTTCTAAATTAGGGTCTTTTGTTTACATTTAGGTGTTGGCTACTTTTATCACATAAGGTTTAGCAACTCTCCCACACATTTCTCTCCTTCTTCCATAGTCTTCCATCCATTGGTTTGGTCACTATTGTATGATACATACATGATCTGGTAGATTCACATTTAATCCCATGTCTCACTTATGTGGGATTAAGGCAAAAAGATATGGAGAATCCTTTTCCTCCATGACCAACCTCATTAGGGGGTACATTTCCCTCTAGTTTGAACTTTGGTATGCCTAGCTTGACATCCACACATAAACCAAAAGACTCTTTTCGCAATACCACTTTAGGAACTAATTTGCAAGATGACAAAGAAGTATACCAAGAGGAAGACCCTATTAACAAAAACAATATCCCTAATGATGTCCAAACATTCCTTGCAGATCCATACAATGTCAAAATGATGGAAAAATCTATTAGGGCAAAAAAGATAGAGATCTTCCTAAACTTGGTTAAAGATGGTGTTAATGTCCCTATGAGTTTTGATGAGAGTACCTTGTTTAGATAGATTACGAAAGGTGGTGCTCCCATATTTCCTAACACAACCCAAGTATCTAGCAAAGGACCCATAGTGACAACTAGTGCTACATCTACATCAAGTGTCACCACACAACTGGCATTCCAATTAAGAGTGGAACATATCCAACAAATCATTAGTGCTATGCCCAACACTACTATATATGTTAGTATTCTATAGTCCACCTTAATAGGTCCAACTATAGGATGCTTAAACATTGGGAAAGTATCTACTAAATAGATGGAAATTCCAATGCAACCATTGTATTCCTCTTATCCACAAATTCCAACAAGTATGGTGAAAACATCTGTACCAATTCCAAGAACTACATATCAATACATTGGTCAAAGTGGAGTACTCCCACCACCTCACAATATGTTTGGAACTCCCTATAGGTTGGGAGGTGGATTTATGAATTCCCAACAATCACAAATGCAACCAAACCAAGACTTAGCCCAATAGTTGCATGAACTTTGAAACTTGGTACATAGTATGAACAACAAAGGGGTGAAAGCTTTCTCTTTTGAGGAAGTTTGTCCCTTCCCATTTGACAAATCAATTAGCATGATATTGTTTCCACCAAATTTTGGGATTCCTAAATTCAAAAAATATATGAGAAAAACATGTCCTATCACACATCTCAAGGAATTCTCCATTTTATGTCAAGAAGTAGCATATAGCAAGGATTATCTTAAGAGGCTCTTCACATGAAGTCTTGGAGGCCCCACACTAGAGTGGCTAATGAACTTACCCAAGGGTTCTATTACATCATTAAATAACTTAATGGGAATGTTTGTAGCACAATACTCCTGTAACATTGAACATCATGCCTCATTAAGTGATTTGTGCAACACAAAACAATGAAACAGTGAAACATTTTCCAACTTTCTACAATGGTGGAGGCATCTTGCTAATCACATGCCTTATAAAATTGAGGGTTCCCACCTTGTACACATATTTATCAAAAACTTGATACCAAAGATGTGTTTTCACATGAAGATAGCTAGTCCCAAACACTTTGCTACATTAGTCAAGAGAGGTAAGAATATTGAAAATGGACTTTTAGAAAAAGGTGTCATTAAACATTATAGCTCATCATCCTCAAACAATGACACAAGCAACAATAACAAACCCAAATTTTGGTCCAAAAACAAAGATTTCACATATGATGGTGTTACTAATGTTAAAAGTGTACAAAAACTTCAAGGAGGAAACAACAACAACTATTGTAATCGAAACAATAATAATTCAAACCATGACAATCAACAATCTCATAATCAAACACAATTTTTCCCTCACAACAACAACAATACCAATAGTAATTACAACTATGACTATGATCAAAATAGTAAGTTCACTAACTTTCATGAACCCTTGGATACCATATTCCAAAAACTAGTGGATCACAATTTGATGGTGTTTCCTAACACACGACCCTTTGATGAGAATCAACCCAAATCAAAATGGTATAGGGAAAATGAATATTGCAAATACCATTGCATCAAGGGACATGACACAAACAAGTGTATAAAACTCAAAGTCTTCATTCAAAATCTTGTTGATGATGGAGAAATTGAGGTAGAAGGAGGACCTCCCTCTAAAAACACTAAGTTGAAGATATTCCAAAAGCCATTTCCTGATCACAACAATGAAAATAACAACAATGGTAAAAAAAATATGAACAATGCAAATCAAGCTTCCACATCAAATGCATTACCCTATGAATATTCTACTAACCACATATCACAATTTGACTCCTTGTGTGGTAAAATAGAAACCAATGATATATGTGGTTTTGACTCCATGTGTGGCTGCATTGAAGAGGTAGACACTCATGTGAATACCCTTGTCCTACAAGTAGCTGATTATGATGTAATCACTCAATGAGGAAGAATCACTTTGCATGCTGCCACTCCCAACCCCACTAATCCATCAATTCCACATGCACCTTCTGCACTATCCACCACACAAAGACTCGCTTCTCACTATGATGTGTTGTCCCAGTTAGGTAAGAGTCCTAAACGAATATCCATTCTAGAGCTCCTAACCACATCACCCACACATAAAGAAATTTTTGAGAAGGCTCTTTTAGAGTCTTGTGTTCCTAAAAACATTAACACCTCCCAATTCACCACCATGATTGGAAACCTTGCTGCATAACAACATCTTGTCTTCATAGACAAATATTTCCAAGGTCCAGATCCCCATCATAATTTGTCACTCAACATTGAGGTCCTTATATAGTGACATAAGATTAAAAGAATCCTTATAGATAATGGATCCGGTCTGAACCTATGTACATTAAAGATGATTCATTTCTTGGGACTTCTAGAAGACCTCCTAGATGTCAATAAAAGGATAACAATCAAAGAATATGATGAAAGAGAAAGAGAATCAAAAGGAGTTATCATGTTACCACTAAAGGTTGTGCCAACTGTCATAAATACTGAATGCCATGTCCTAGACTTGAATTTTCCCTATAACATTTTTCTTGGTCAACCATGGATACACATAATCAAAGTGGTACCATCCACATATCATCGATGCTTGATATTTCCTCACCAAGGAAGAGAGGTCACAATTCTAGGTGATCCTATGCCTTTTGCCTTTTGTAAAAGATTGGAAGGTGCACCAGCAAATTTTTGTCCTATCAGTGAGTTTGCTAAGGTTATACCTAAACCTCTCACCATAATGGAATCACCTTCCACAATAGTGCCAGAATTATCTAATAATTATTCCAATTCCTGTAAAGGAAAAGAAAAGGTGGTAGGTACTAAGGTCAATACTACAAGGAAGAAGGTTACTTTTGCTGATTTAGGAATGGGAGAGTATAAGTTTGAAAATGCCTTATATGTTGGACAACTACCACTCTCCCCCTATGCCTTTGGAAAATCTTCACAATTACCACCTCCTTCCAACAAGTATACTATGCATGTTAAAAAAATAGCATTTGAACATTGGGGGTTCACTTAGTGATGAGCATATGGATTCTAATATCTTAGATTGGCTATATTTTGATGGAAAAGATGAACCTATGGAATTCCCCAAAGATAAATATGTTAAGGCCCCTCCCATCATAAAAAACATGGGATATCATGGTATCGACCTTGGACCTAAAGAAGATGGAATCAAACAACCACTTGAGGCTAATAGCTATCCTAAAGGATGTGGTTTTGGCTCCATTAAACCCAAGGTGTCCTTTGCTGACAACTATTGTATGATTGAATCTAATTTTGAGACTAAAGAGAAGGAGTTCTTCAACATACCCTTCCAATACATTGAGGATGACCTAGATAACCATGTCAATTCCATCACCATAGCTGACCTTTCATCCATCAACCTACCCCTCACCAACCTTGACATGATTGACTAGGACCTTCAGGACACACCACTAGCTCTTGATATCTATAATTCTAATGAAGTATTGATGGAACTTTTTGGCCTTAAGAATCTCCAAGATTATGAACATGAGATCCAATAAAATGAGGAAGCCTACTTTAGTAGCCAAGTCAACTCTCTTAGTCACAAAAGTGAAAAAGAAAATTAAAATGGAAAAATAAAAGAAACATCCTCTAGTGAAAACTCTTTTAGGGCACTTTTGGATGAAGAAAAAGATAAAATAAAGGATGCATCTTCTAGTGAAAACCTCCTAGAGATGCTAGAAGAGGGAGAGGTTGACTTTCCATTCAAATCTTTACCACCAAAAAACTCACCTATCTTGAATGAGGATACAATTCCAGTCAATTGGTATAGAGGATAATCCACAAATCACCTACATTGTAGCTACCTTAAGTCCTGAAGGACAAAAGGCAATGACTAAATTTTTGAAAAAGGGTAAAATCAATTTTGCATGGATATACAAAGACATGTCTAGTTTAGAAATAGATTTGGTTGTGCATCACTTGATAGTTGATCCCAAGATTAAACCTGTGAAGCAAAAGTTGCACAAAATGCATCCTAAGGTAGCACTTTTAGTCAAAGTAGAATTGCAAAAAATGTTAGAGGCAAAGTTTATCTATCCTATTGACCATCCTAAGTGGGTTTCCAACGTTGTTCATGTAGGAAAAGCATCTGGGCGCATCTGCATCTGTTCAAATTTTTGAGATTTAAATCTCACATGTCTTAAGGATGATTTTCCACTGCCTAACATAGACATCATAGTGGATTTGATTGTTGGATATGAGATGTTGTCTTTAATGGATGGTTTCTTTGGTTACAACCAAATCAAAATTGCAAAAGAAGATCAACATAAAATGGCATGTACCACCCCATGGGGAACTTTTTGTTATCAAGTCATGCCTTTTGGCTTGAAAAATGTCGGTGCCACTTATCAATGTGCAATGACTACAATATTCCATGATCTTCTACGTGTCATAATGGAGGACCATGTTGATGACATCCTAGGAAAATCAAAGACACATGATTCCCACATTGATGTGCTCACAACCATTTTTGAAAGGTTGGAGAAATATAAAGTGCACCTAAATCCTAAGAAATATGTTTTTGGGGTCAAATCAGTCAAGTTATTAGGCTACAATATGTCAAGAAGAGGTATTGAGGTAGATCTTGCCAAAGTAAAGGCCATCATGGAAATGCCTCCACCTACCACATTGAAAAAACTCCACATTTTTTAGGGAAACTTATGGTCCATCAAATGATTTGTGGCCTAGTTAGAAGATAAGGTTCATCCACTTCAACATTTTCTTTGTAAAGACACTAAGTTTCAATGGGATTGTCTATGTTAGAAAGCATTTGAACAAATTAAGGCATATTTGGATAATCCTCTAGTTCTAGTCCCTCTAATTGCAGGGCAGTCATTGATCCTATACATTTTAGCCACTTCAATTGCCTGAGGTGCCCTTTTGGCACAACTAGATGACAATGGTAATGAGCAAGCTATATACTATCTCAGTTGAACATTAGTTGGCTATGAGTTGAATTACACTGCTATTGAGAGAGCTTGTTTGGTTGTAGTCTTTTGTACACAGAAACTATTCCATTATATGCTTAATCATACTACACATTTCATTGCCAAAATAGATCCACTCAAATATTTGCTATCAAAAGCTTCCCTCACTAGTGAGCTGCAAAATGGATATTGATTTTAAGTGAATTAGAAATTGTTTATAAGGAGTGCAAGGCCATTAAGGGACAAGTAATTGCATATTAGCTTGTTGAAGCTCCTCTTCCAAGAGACCATCGCATAGTCATAGACTTTCCAAATGACACAATTATGATTGTTACCCCTAGTACACACTAGAAGTTATTTTTTGATGGTTCCTTCACACAAAAGGGATTGGGGGTAGGAATTTTTTTTTGTTACACCGCAAGGAGATCGCATTTCTAAGTCTTATAAGATATCATTCCCTTTCATAAACAATATAGCTAAGTATAAAGGATTAGTTACAAGGTTGTGTTAGGCTACTAGATGGAATATCAAAAACCTTCTTGTCTTTGGAGACTCGCAATTGGTTATTAAACAAGTTACAGATAAATACTTCACAAAGGATGAAAAATTGTTGCCATATCATAGTATAGTTGAGGATATTAAACAACACTTCTCAAAGATAGTCTTTCAAAAAATACCAAGGGCTAATAATAAAGTAGCAGATGCTATGGCTACCATTACCTCCATGATTTCCATGCCTGAATATAGCCCTAAGTGTGAGTTTCTTGTTGAGAATCTTTCTATTCCTACTTATGAGAAAAATGATTCAGAGTTGGTGTGTGAGATTGTTGGTCCTGAGTCTCCATGGTATGCTGACATTTTTTCCTATCTACATCACAAAACCATTCCCATAGCCCTCACTCTGAATCAAAGTAAAACCTTCATCCATCACACTACCCGCTATACTATCCTAGGTGATACGCTTTTCCAAAAACACTTTGATGGAACCTTCCTTCGATGTCTCAATTTAGACGAAGCTAGAATGGTGTTAGACAAGGTCCACCAAGGGATTTTTGGTGCCTAATCTAGTGGCTTTATCTTAGTGAAAAAGCTTCTTAGAACGGGTTACTATTGGCCTGCTATGGAAGTAGATGCCTATCATTTTGTGAAGAGATGTGTTCCTTGTCAGCATCATGGTGATTTGATACACACCCCACCCAAGACCTTCAACCCACCATTACCCTATGACCCTTTTCCTACTAGGGATTTGATCTTGTTGTTCAAGTATACCAAAATTCTACAAATGGCCACAAGTATATTATTGCCACCACTGAGTGCTTCACAAAGTGGGTCGAGGCTATCCCATTAACCTACATCACTAGAAAATAGATTTTGAAGTTCATCTTGAACTACATTATTTGTCATTTTGGTATACCTCAAGATATCATTACTGATAATGAAACTCCTTTCAAAAATTAGGAAGTTGCCACATTATGTAGGAAATTCAGAATCACCTAGCATTTTTCCACCAAATACTACCCCCAAGGCAATGGCCAAGATGAAGCTACTAATAAAACCATTTTGAAAATCTCAAAGAAAATCATTGACATAGCTAGATGTAACTAGAACCTCCAAATTTCTCCCACCCTTTGGGCCTACCATAGCTCCATCTATACCCCTAGAGGAGCCACTCTATTTTCCCTTGTTTATGGTTTTAAAAATGTCTTACCCATCAAAATTGAGCTCCCTTCCCTCAGAATCTCTCTCAAGAATCTAATGTCCAAAGAAGAATACAAAGTTTCTTGTTGGCAAGAGCTGCAACTCCTCGATGAGAGATGCTTCAATGCCCTAAACCACCTCCATGTGTATCAAAATTACCTTCAACTTTAGTATCACAAAAAAGTCAAGCCATGGGAATTTGAGGTGGGGAACTTAGTTTTGTAGCATAACATGAAGAATATCCAAAACTATGAAAAGAAAGGAAAATTTGAAGCTAATTGGCTTGGTCTATTTATCATTATGGCCAAATATGGTTCTGGGGCATATTAAATTTCTACTCTAGAGGGAGATCCACTCCCTAAGCTTGTAAATATCCAACATCTCAAGTGGTTCTATGCTTGATTTTTGTAGTTCCTGTATAGTGTTGTTATAGTCCCAAAAAATATTTTAAAAATTAGAAAAATCCAAAAAAATTCATAAAATGTTCCTAAAAAAAAGACTAAAAAGAAGAAAAGGTTCTTGAAAAAAGCATTTTGGTCCATTATCTATAAGGCTCACTTCACCTAATTCCACCATTCCACTTCCTTCTATGCAACCGTCTTATCTAGCTTACGCTTTTCATACATCCAATAAAAAAGACCTCTTGTCTGTGAGGCTTCATTTCACTCCCATTTTTCCAAAGACCTCTAGGTCGTGAGGCATTTTCCTATTGAGTGCTTGTTCAAATCCCATTACACTGAGCTTTTCCCATAGTAGTGACCACAACAAGACTTAAACAAAATCACCTTTGAGACTTAATGATACAAGAAACTTGTTCTTTTCACATCCCTTGCCACCAAACAAATTGTGATAACTAACGTCAAATAAAATAAACTTGCATAGGATGAATCCTTCCTATATGTGACATTACAACATTCACCTTTAGGCTTTAAGGTTCTTGGAAGAAACTGTGGACTGAATGACTACTTGGTCATGAAGTCTCTTTTTGGTTGATTTCATTTTGTGTGTTAGTGGAAGCCTTTTATGGTGTGCCTTGATCTTCCATATTTTGGTCATTCTTGAATTTCTCTCATTGACTATACGTGTGGTTTGTGGTATAATCTATTTTTGAGACTTTACTAGATATGTGTCAGTTTTAGGTTATGTTGATGTATTGCTCAATGGGGGCAATGGGTTAGTACACTTTCCACCAAAGATCCCTAAAAAGACTTTGGTTGTACCTAGACCTCTCTAGGGCATATACGACATTTGTTCCATCATGACTATGAAAACTATACCTATTGTTCTAAAGTCTCTAGTCCATGCAAAGGAATATTGTCATCTATGCTTCTATAGCATTTGGTGCATAACTCTTCTTGCAACATCAAACTAAGGTGTGATGTTTCATATAAAAACAATTGAATCTCTTGGTATCATATAGTTAGGGTTCAAGTAGTATAGGGTTTCATTGAGCCTTGCTTGAGACAAGGGTCCTATTTACCCCCCCTCCTCCTATGCTACACTACTTGGTTCTTACAAGTGAGGAGTTTTGACACATGCTCATTCATTAGGTTCATTCATTATCCATTTTCATATCTACATTTTAGGTTCATTTCACTTTACATTTATTAATTACTGACATTTTAAGATACATTCATTATTCATTAGACATTTTTATTCATTCTTAGATTGCATCATTAGTTCATCACATTAATTCATTACATGTGTCCATTATAAATATCATATCTAGTGGCATATCCATCATAGAAACATCTCATAATATAAGTAGTGCATCCATACGTGTCAAAATAACACAATGCATACATCTCATAATCATTCACAAACCTACATCATACATACATTAGGCATCATATTCATGGAATATCATATATTACACATCCTGCATCACAAATGTCAGTATCCACATTATAGATATCATATGCATAATCATAATCATACATGTACACATAGGCCTATCAAATCATGTCATATATATATCAAAGAATAAATGTCTGTACAATCCATATACAAAAGAATCATATAGATTCATCATATACAAATGCATCATCGAAAACTCGTTGCATCTGCATCTATGTCAAAACTACTAACTATGCAAAATATGGAAGCTAATCTATGAGGGATCAGCCCCCCTATAACCCTACCTCATGGAGGTCGGTGCTATCCCATAGACTCCTTTGATTTTTCCTTGCCTCTGATAGTCCATGAGCTCATGGCTGCCTAAAAATTGGGTTGTTGTTGGTCAGCTGGCATGGCATCATGATATAATGAGCTGTAATAGGCTACCTCTCAAACTACCCATGTCTTTGCCTAGTGAGCCACTATTGCCTCCTACATAACTGCCATCACCACCCTAGGTGGCACTACCTACTTGGCTATGTCCCATTGCTGGTGGTACTTGTCTAGTTGCGCATAATGGGTGTCTTGCTCTACCCATAGTGTCACTACCTCATGCTAGAGGGACTCTATCTCTAGGTGGTCCTCCACATCCTCCCCCATTTGAAAATTGGAAAACTCATCAGCATCCACATGTGCCTGTAGGGCTACTAATGCCTGTTGTGCACTATCTACCATAGCCCTCTACACCTGCACCTCTACCTATAGTGCTGCCAAGGGCTACTACACAACTTATACCTGACCCTGGAGTCAAGAAACCTCCATATGGAGACTATCTTTCTCTACCCTCACCATGTCTACATCATCTAGCTCTAGTGTCCCTTGTACCTATGGCCTTGGCAGCATCTATACCTGTGGCCCCTGTGGTGGTGCCCTCCTTGCTCGGGCTTTGTGCCCCCATGGCCCCTCTTGTGCTCCCTATGTTGGCAGTGGCATCATATCTATCTATGCCCCATCTCCTACACTATCCCTCTCTCCTTGCACCTACTCTATTGGTGGTGGTGCCCCAAGCACTGTCAATCTAATAGGCTGATGTGTTGCCCACCACTATGCATACACTAGTGTTATACCTACATCCCCTTTATCTTTCCCATGAACCCAGGGCACTAGCTGCATGGATCACTAGGAAATCCATGCCAATCATAGTTGGTCCCATGACCCCATAACCTACCATACTCTTGAGACACCACATGATATAAGAATCTATCTAGTATTGCATCCTATACCCTGTCAAACTACCTCCACACCCTAGAGGGCATATATCCTATAATCACATGCATCAAGCATCCAATGACCTAGTAGTTATCTACATATATGGGAGATTCCTTTGATCCTATGAGTCATCCTCTCCAATAGCTGTCAGTACACTCCCCCATTGCTCTACACCATCATACGGTGTCCACTTGAACATAATGATCTCATCCAGGCGCCGGTGCCAAAATAAAATAGACTTTGTGGATGTGTACTGAATGGGTGGCCTGTACTTGCATGTGAATGGCTCCCTAGGATGCCATGTCTCCCATATAGTGATCAATTGTGTGATGCCAATATACTCCTAAGACCATACCATTAGCAGTGTCAGTCCTGACCCCATAGTCCTCTATGCCTTATATGCACACATGTGTAGATCATGGTACAACTCTACCAAAATAGTTTGCCCCTAGCAATAGACTATACCATCATCTTGTAGTAAGGTCTTGAGCACCCATGTCCATCCAATCAAAAACCTATGCCCAACATGATTTGGCACCATCCTCCAGATGAGTGATGCAAGGCATACAACCAATCAGGGCAGTCTCTGGTCTAATGCGTAGCTCCACATGAGTCAGGATCTCTAAATGGGGAGTCTATATCAGTGCCACCTGAAGCACTCCCATAGAAAGGGATCTATGCCCTCTAGCACATACTCAATATACATCCCTCGAATGGGCACTTGTAGTATATGCAAAACATCGAGTAGCATCACTATAGCCTTTCTAGTAGGCAAATGGAAGGTAGATTTCAGTGTGTGCCATTGCTCTATCAGTGCTGACAGCTACGCTGAATGTGCTCTCAGGTTAGGCCACTTGTGCACATGCTCCAGTTTGTAGAGTCACACATGTCCCCACTCTACCTCTATTAATCTCTCCTCTAGAACCATAGTCAGAGGATAGTGCTCACTCAACCAAAACACCGCCGTCTCCTCTTGCAACATAGACATGTAGATGGTTAGTTTCATCTATCTTATGATGGCCTCATGTCCGGGGCATCCTCTCCTACCCTCTATCAATTTGTCCCAATTACTAAAGATGCTAATTGGTGTAGATGTTGATTTGCATAGATGATGATCGATGTAGATGATAGTGTGTAGAAATGTCATTCTGTCATCTTTGGCAGTTGTGCAGATGTCGATTTTCCCACTAGTGGTTGCCAATTTGTCAGCTATGGAGATGATGACCTGTCGACCATCATATCCACTTTCCTTTTTCACCACCTTTTCCTCTATGCAAATGACATGGTATCTCCTATCATCTCTATAGACCCCCTTTCTCCCTTTTTTCATCTACATAGATGATAGGATAGATCCTGTCATCTTCGCAGATGTCACGGTCACTATTTTATCATCTATGTAGATGATAGGGCAGAGATAACTATTTTTGTACCCTATTTAAAGTGTAATAAATGCAACCTAAGCTACCAAAATGATAAATTGATAGGCTAGGCTATTCAACTCATCGGTGGGCCCATCTTTTCTAGTCTATGGTGTTCTCGGATGCACTCGCCAAGTCGTAATTGCTCGATAGGGTCCATCTTTCACTCTACTCCTCTACTCTCTAGGTGTGCAAATGACCCTTTCTTGAGCCCCTTGGAGGTTTATATAGTCCCTCTAGGACCCCTTTTTGAGCTCTTGTCTCTTCTGATCTATGTCAGTCTCTTATTTTTACTCGCAAGTCATGCAACGTCTTCATTTATCCCATTTTCTTCTCATTTCCTTTCTCCCAAAGACCTTTTCATGAAAATTGCCCAAAATTTATTTTTTGCACAATTTTCATGAGGGGGCACCCTCCTCCTTTGTCATTGCTTCAACATCACCCTTAAGACTCTTATCCTTTTTAGGGAAATCTATATTTTCTTTTCTTTGATATGATGTCTTTCTAACATCACATCAAAGAGGGGAAAAATATAGATGCTTAAAATCATCCCAAACACTATATTAATTTATTTAATATTGCCCTTGACATTATAATTATTTATTTATTAATTAATTATATTGATCATATTCTTCTACTTATTTAATTAATTTTTTTTAATTAAATAAGTTCACTTTCCCTATGTATTTAAATTTAATTTAAATATTCTCATCCCTAATGTATTAAATTTATTTAATACATAATTCTCCATAAATCCATTTTTAAATAAATTCTATTTATTTAATTCCCTCCATCTCCATTAATTCTTTAAAACTATGATTAAATTAAATCCTATTTAATTTAATCTTAAACCTAGCCTAAAACCTAGTCTACAATCATCACTTTCATCCTTCTAAGCCTAACCAGTTCTTAATCCCACTTATTTATCCTAAACACCTTGTTAAACCCCATTTTATTCTTAAGTGTGTGCTCAAACATGTGTGAGGAACCCTCACACTTCCCACACCCCTCACACTTCTCACACCTCTTACACCTTTGTCCCCCACTCCTTTTTTCAAGTTTTCTCACACGTGTGAGCAAACTTTGAATGTTGACCACTTGCATGACTTGCCTACATGTTTCCCTTGTGGTACCTATGTGGATGCCACATAGATTCCACCTAACTAATAGAGCCCTTGTTTCAAGAATTTTCATCTCCCTCATATGCATTGTTATCATGCTAGTTTGTCATTTGAGCTTGTTAGTGATTTTTCATATTGCATAGTAACCTTTGGTAGTTGATAGTTTTCATTACATTTTCATTGTTACATTAACTTTTTTCTTACATTTCCATTATCATTTCACTTGCATATTAGATTATTTTCTTTCTTGCATATCCACCTCCATATCCTTGAATGATCTCAAACATGGTTGCTTCCATAGCCATTGTTTGAAGTGTTCTTCATTCATTTAGCATAGAATCATTACCATACTTGCATTTTTCTATCAAGAGATTCACCATAGTTGTGTTTTGAGATAGCACATCAACAAGGCCTCTCATGGGTGCCTTTGTTGAGTTATTTGAGGTTGCTTGAGGACTTGGTCTATTGGTTGTTTTTAGTTGAAAAACTCAAAAAAGTGTGTGTTAGTCTTTATTTTATTGTTGAAAATTTTGATATATGCATATTAGCTAATGTTTTATTATTTTATCTTGCTCCCAATAGGTTAAGTTTTCTTGCATACAATAAATCCTCTAACAAGGTGACTCTTAATAGGGTGATTAAATCCTATAACAAGGTTATAAATAATAGTTTGTTTTGTAATCTTTAATAACGTTAGCTTCTAACAACACTCACTTCAAAAGAGTGAAAATCAATAACTAGTTGCAATTGGTGGTTTTTCTCAAATTGGATTTTTGCATTAAATCTTGGTGTCAATTGTGTTCATGTTATTTATTTTATATGTATGCAACTAAGTTAAGTAATATTAATCAAAGATAATATATTAAATATTTTAATGTTAAGAAATTACTAAGTTATTTTATTGTTTACCAAGTTACAACATTTTCTAGTGTAAACTAAGTGCATATGTGTTTGCCAAGTTACAACGGAATATTGTATAAATTAGAGTTTTGGTTTTTATTGACATCTAAGGGATATGTGATTTATTTTAGTGGTAACTAATTCACCCCTCCCCTTTTAGTTACTCATATATTTCTAATAATTGGTATCAGAGCTTCTTGGTCCTTACAGAATAGGTTTCAAGGACCTAAGCTAAAGATCAAAATCTCTTACAGAAGGGAGATCCCAAAGTTGAACAAAGACAACTTTGTAGCATGGAAAGAACTTATGAAGTTGCATGTGGAAACCATTAGTGATTCAAGTTTGAAATACTTAAACACTACTTATAAGGCTCCTACTAGTACAATGTCTATAGAAGAAATTGCTAAAAAGAAAATTCATAATATCATGATGTTTGACATGGCATCAACTCTTAACTATGTTTAATTTGATAAAGTCAAAGGATGTGCTACTACTTATGAAATATAGAGCAAACTAAAGGATATATATGGAGGTGATGATAATGTAAAAAGAGCTAAGGCAGAAAGCTTGAGAGGCCAATTTGATTAGATGAAAATGAGAGAGAATCAAAACATTGCAATATATGTTAAAAGAATCAAAGCTAGTGTTAGTGCTATCAAAGCCTCTAGAGGTAAAATTGATGATGTAACAGTGGTAAGAAAGCTACTCACAACCCTTCTTAATATCTATGCAATCAAAGTGTCTTCTTCTTAGGAATTGAGATGTGATGCAAATAACAAGATAAATTTAGATGCACTAGTTGGAAGGATGACATCATTTGAACTAGATAACTATGATAATTATATTCCCAGTACTAGAAATCATGAGTCTACATTTGAAGCCAAGGTACCACTCAAGAAGAAAACCAAAAAGTCTAAAATAAAAAGATTTGAAAGTGAAGAGGAAGAGAGTTTTGACAGTGATCATGAATCCATTGAAGCATTACTTACAAGGAGGTATGGCAAATCTAAAGGAAAGTATAAAGGTAAAATTCCTTTAATTTTTTTCTCTTGTAAAGAAATTGGACACACTGCTACTAGGTGCCCAAATAAAGAAGAAAAATATGAAAAGAATCATAACAAGTTCAAAGACAAGAAGGATTTCAAAAACTATAAAGACTACAAGGACAAAGGTAAGAAATCTTGTTTCATAGCTAAAGATTCAGATTGTAGTGAAGATGAAGAAATGGATTATATTGTTGTAAAATATGAATATGATAATAAATGAGATAAAATGAAACTTATATCTCATGTTAGCAAAAATGATACATGGATTATTGATAGTGGTTGCTCACATTAAATGGTTGGTGATAAATCAAAATTTGAACACATGGAACATTATGATTGTGGTAGTGTGAGATTTGGAAACAATGAACCTTGTTGCATAAAAGGAAAAGGTTGTATCTCACTAACCAATAAACTTAGATGTGACAATACTTACTAGGTTGAAGTACTAAAGCATAATCTATTGAGTGTGGCATAGTTGAATAACATTGGATTCAAGGTGAAATTCATGGATGGTAAGGCCAAAATGCTATTGGAATTACAATAGGAAAGGTAAATTTTAAGGGAGGTGGGAGGGAGGGGGGGTGAATTAGTGCTTCAAACTTTGACCCATAAAATATTCACCACACGACTATCTCACATTTTCAATAAGTAAATTGAAATACCATGTAAAGTGTATATGTCTAAAGTATGTAAACAAGTAAGAATTCACACATATGACACAAGATATGATTACCCAAAAACCCTCCAATGAGAAGGTAAAATTAGAGTGGGGATGAAACCCACAAATCTTCACTACTATAGTAATAAAGTGTATCCAATGAAGGTTACAATATTTGATCACAAACCATGATCTACCCTATGACTGGTCTACCTTATTAAAGGCTTACAAAGACTATAAGGTCTTACCTTATTAAAGGATTTCAAGACCATGTTAAAAGTATGCCTTGATTAAAGGATTTCAACTCACAATTAAGTAAGCATCTTATTAGAGGATTTCAATATAGCTTGTTAGGACTACTCTATTAAGAGATTTAATTGATTCACCTATTAAAATGTCTCAGCATTGATCATACGATTAGCACTCTTATGCTTGATGACAAATCACCTCTATCCTATTGTGTACTTGATCATTCTTGATTAGATGTATCTCTAATGTTCACTATTTCCTTCCTCTATTCTCCTTTACCTAATTCTAGAATAGAATTCAGATCATAATGCCTTGGTCACCATGAATATCTTAGTTTGCACATGCAAAATTTCCTTGATCATTCATTCATTCCCTTTCACACTCTTAAAAAGATTAGGGTTTGTACTCCTTAAGAAGACCTAGATGACTTAGGGTTAGGTATGAATCAATGTCTATGATTCATCCATATTGCCACTTAAACCTTCCCTTTACCTGATTGGATGCATGTAATGCATAGTGATTCCAACTTACGATTCATCCTTATCACCAAAATATTGTAATTCAATTTTAAGTCAACTCAAAAATGGTTTACATAGTAGTTTGTGCCAATACAAATAACTATGAGAAAACTATGTTACTCAACAACTTATGTCCCTAGTGCTCAAAACATATTGACTTTAATACTATTGCTCAACATCTAAATGACTTGACATGCACTGCTTGCTTGGCTTTTGAATCACTCAATATATACTATCTACTCAACACTTGAGTAACTTAGCATATGAGTGACTTAACACTCACTATTTACATGGAATGCTCTAAGTTATATGTTGTTCTTAGCATATGTTACTTATTCAACATGAACTAAGTAAATGACTTAAGTGTATAGACACTCACTTAACAAAACTAATCTGAGATCAACAATCTCCCCCTTTGAGATGAGTTTCAAAAACATTTAGTCGTGTATTAATAGTTTTATTCTTATGAGCATAACATAACTGACTATTTGGCTTCTATACAAAATTTCAAAATATCAAAATTTTGCAACAACTTATACCTCAAAAATCTTATAACTTCCCCTAAGTTGTTTGATCTATTTTTGTTCTATATTCTATAAAAATATCTCCTAATGAGTATATTTGCATCAACTACTAATACTATTTCTCTGTGCTGATAGTCCTTCTCTACTTTTCTCTTATTCTCCTATTCTTGCTCCTCCATACTTGCTCACCGATAGCTCTTACTCATCCTTTTTGACACTGATGTCAATGGGTTATACACTAATAGTGTGTTTGTACAAAAAGGATTTATAGACCTAAAGAATAATCTTAAGAGTGGCATCCCAATTTTCACAAGCTACCTCCAAAGACTTAATTTGGATGGCCACCTCGATGGCAAGGTGTACTAGGCCATCTAGTGTAGAAAGATTGGGGTCTTTCTTCATAAGAGTTTTTGTATAGGCTAACTCCTTGTGTAGAATCTCCATTTGAGGAGTCAATATAGTTTGGATGCTTATTAATTTAGCCCTTATATTGGCTCCATCTGTAGATAGTGTTGTTAACTAAATTTTGGTTTGCAAGAGTGTCTTGAAGTGTTTCTCACTTTGAGCTAGAGTGATGAAAAATTTAGCTCTAGATGACTACATTTGACTTTCCAAGCTCAGGATGTGATTTCTTATTTCTTGTGTGAAGAGTGTAGGATTAAACAATTTGGTGTACAAAGAGAAAATATTCTCTAGTACCTTCTTCACACTATCTTTTTTGCCAATGCAACTTGTGTAAGTGTTATTTAACTAGATATTTTCTCATTTACTTTACTTTGAAACTTCTTCTCAAGTCATTCTAATAATTTGGCATTAGTATCAAGGTCTGTATCACTTACTCTTTCCACTATGTTGGTCAATTATTTAATGAGTGGCTTAGTTTCATCTAGAGTAGGAAAATTGAATGCATCTAAGAAAATTTCTTTGGTCTCAATCAAGATTGCTTCTGCCCATGCTCCCTTCTGAGTAGTTCTTGATGTTTCTTTCTTACTAGGGCTTCTTGAAGTATACCCATCTATTCAATTGTTACTACTACAAGATCACACTTGGGCAATATAATTTCTACATCTAGGCTTAAATCTCCATATATTATTACCTCTTCTACCTTTGATGAACTAGGCATCAAAATTGAGAATTACAAAGGTGTTGCATCTATACTCAGCCTCTAAAGAGTTTGACTAGAAGGAGTACTAGATTCTGGTAAAGTTACTAGTTCTTGAATTGTTGCTAGCTCCTTTGGATTGAGTGTCAAATTAGTCTCTTTAGGCTTGTCGTTGTCTACCTCATTGATTTAAATTGCACCTTTTTATTGTGCTAGAGATGCAAGTACATCCACCTATCCTATTTGACTTGGTGTCTCATTAGTGACTTGTGTTTCCACCTTTTCCTCTCAAATTGTCTCAACCTTATCTATTGCAACTTTTGGTACTTTTTCTGAGACTATAGTGCTTTCCTTAGGTGTATAGATAGTGCATTATATTGTCTCCTTCCTTTGATATACAAACAAGGGTCATGAAGGTTATACACTAATGACTTAAGGAGTGACTGTAGGTGATTCTTGTGTTTTCACCTCCTCCCTTGCAATTATAGTCACTGATTTCTGAATTTCATCTACACTCACTAATACAAGGTTGTCACATAATTTGGCCTATAGTATGGAATGGTCAAGTATCTTTTTTAGATCTTCCTCTATTAGGGGATTGATGTTTTGAGTAGTAGAATCAGAAACATCCCTTACTATAATACTCTCAGTACTTAAACTTATTATTTGCAGAGGGCTAACACTCAGTATTTGTGTATCTACTACACTCTATTCTTGTTGCTGCTCTACCTTAGCTATTGTCTGATCATCTATATTCATATCAGTTCCTCCCTTAATTGTTCCTCCTTTATTTTCATCATCTTCATCATCTTTGGCCTTAATAGGTTCTTGTTCACCTTCTTTGACTGTGGCTAGTCCATATGTGATCTTCTATATTTTTTTGGACTTCCTTACAACATACTCTATGTTGTTTTGTAGTATGCTAAATGCCCTATACTTAGGAACAAATCTAACAACATATTTTTTTATGGCTTTGGCTATTTGCACCTTGCTAAGTTCTGGCATAACTTGAGTGATGGATGTCTCCCTAATTTTCCTTTCTATGTTCAAACAATAATGCCATTTTTTCTCAACTCTTTCATATAGACTTTTGGGTATCGAGTTGGCAGTTTCTAGATGAGCCTTCTTAAAAGTAGCCATCATGGCATATATTTCCTTCTCCACTTGATTTTTCTCAACTTTTCCAAGATTTTGAAAATCAATGTGAGAGAAACCTAATAAATCAACATTGTTTCTAACATTCTCACATAATCTATCTTGATTTGAAGATAGATTATGACTAACCACTTGGAATTGGCTAATGTCATTAGATTTAGTCCTTTCCTCATCAGATTTAGCCTGAGCAACATTTTTCTTGTAGGCCTTTTCTATGCTCCACCTTCTTGCTATGTAGACTGGGCTAACTCTTTAGCCTTTTGTGTAATGACTCATGTATTGGCCCTTGTGGTAGGTGTTGTTGTTTTGGGCTAGCTTGGTTTAGCAACCTTTTTAGGTCTTGTCAGTACTTTTTCCTTGGCCTTTCTCTTCTTTTGATTAGCAAGAATATGTGCTTCTTTGGCTTCTTCTTCCTTGGCACCTTATGTAGTCTCTATTTCTTCCTCTTGCTGATCCTCACCCTGACCTTGTATCAATGCTAGTGGTGCTTGAATCTAAGTGTATTCTTCCTCTTCATCCTCTTCCTCTTCTTCATCCTCCTCAACACCTTCACCAAATTTCTCTTTTAGTTTTTTACCAGTTTATCCTTCTTCCTAATTAGAGAGGTAGTCTTCAACTCCATGATAATCTTTGATTTGGCCAACTCATAGTTACAAAAGCTTTGGCATCTTTGTCCACATCTTCTACAAGTAATGTTCTGATTGTTGTAAAGGCCTCATTAACATTAATCTTATAACCTAATGGCCTTAGCCATCTCACTCTAGGAATTGCTGCTTGAACAAATGTGTGATCGACATCAACTAGGAAACAAACATCATCATAGTATTTTTCCACTAATGACACTAGAATTCTTAATCTCTTCTTCATGGATTGTTTAAAATCCTCAAAATAACTAGTCATTATTAACTCAAAGTTATCACCTAACTATTCAATGAATTCTCCTATTTGAATTGCAACAGACCTATTTATCTTCCATGTAATAGTAACAAATGTAGAAAAAAAATTCTGTACATAAAAGAAGATACATAGCAAAATAGATCTAAATTTACACTGAGCACTCTTTTTTTTCCTTATTGCTCCCATATTTTTAATCAATTATTGTAGCTACAACTCAAAAATATTATATATATGATTCTTCTTCACAATCTTGTATCCTATATCCACTACAATATATAGTACACGATTCAATCTACTTGATTGGTAAAACTTATGTGCAATTATCCTCACTTCAAAAGCTATCAAGGGATTTGTGACTATGTCTATGGTCATTCCTCTCTTGTTTCACACAACCCCTATATTCTTTTCAATAACTTCTTTGGACTCACTTCTCATAGTCTTTGGCTGATCTAGGGTTGGATACCTTGTTACCTTATGAATTATTCGCTTTGTGATTTTTATTGGTCCATTATCTAGCCAAACTAAGCTATCATGAATTTTTCTTAAGACAATCTTTATCCACTTAGTTTTCAAAACATTAGGGAAATATAGGGCATGAGTTAACCCTTTCTTTTCTATGATCTTGAATTCTTCCCTCAACACACCATTTTCATATAGTTTTCCATATGCTTCTCTAATTTCTATGTCACCAATAGTACCAATCTTAAAATTATAACACTTTTTGACATCTTGAATCATTAAAACTTATGGTGGTATCATAGATAACGCACCAGAGGGATCCTACTTATTTTTCTAGAATAGCCTTGAAAATAACTGGTTTTATCTCATTGCTAACTAATTGAACATTTAAAACCTCTTTTCCTTCAACACCTTTAATTTTGGAAGAACTAGATGCCATCATATAAATCTAGGGCTTATAAAATTTGAAACATTGTAGCTCAACACATGATAAAATCCTTGTAAAGCTTAATGAAATGATGTCAAATAGCTACTCAAATCTCCTACAAATGTTTCAGATAAAATTTCTAGATCACCTTTAGCTCTTCTTTCTCTCTCTCAAACTTGATTGATGTTAAATGATTAGAAATTGATCAAATAGCCCTTTGAAACATTGCAATTAATGCTAAGTGCTTACATAGTTGTAAGCTTGACATCAATTGATTTCTAGCTCACTCAACATCTGCTTGTCTTTGCATTCACTTGGAAACTATTTCAAGCTAGGCATCAACTAGCCAATCTATTAGCTGAACATCCACTAGCATTCCACTCAGCAATCATAGGAAACTTTTCATGCTTTAGCAGTAACATGAAAAACTGAAAAAACTTAAAGACTTTTCTTCAATTCCTAATAACACTTTGCATCTTTATTCATGCATTTATGATCTTTTCAAAACTTAAACCTTTAGAACTAATGTATGGCATAAATTTTAAATATCAGTCCCACATACCTCTTGATTGCTTAGTTTGATGAGGTGTGATCACTTAACCCATTGGGTGAAGTGATCCCTTTTCCACTTGATGCGCTATAATCCTCCTTTCTCTTACATCTCTTGTTCATCTCATTTTTGATATTTTCAATATCTGCCTTGCCTTTTCCTTTATTGAACTCACAACTTAGTGGCTTTTATCCTTGTTGGACAATATCAACTAATGCGACCAGTCTTCAAACAAATAAAACATGTGATTTGAATCAACCACCTTTTTTAGTCACTCTTAAAGTGTTTTCTAATACAGTTCTTAGGAATATGTCCATACTCTTGATAGTAGTGAAAACTATACCTTGTATTATAATCCCAATTATAAAATTTTCCATTGTTCTTTACCTTTTTTTCTTATTTGATGACCACATTGGGTTGGATTTGCACTCAAAAGCTCTATGTCCATACTTCTGATAGTTATAAGAGCATCCATCAACTCTTTGAATGTTTATGGTCTAGGTTATGCATTCATGTGTCTAATGACCTTGTTTGTTGCACTTATGGTAATGACCCATGTTCTTTTGCTTAACATTTTGATTTACACTCTTGCTCTTGCACATATTGGTAGTATGTCCTTTTTTACAACAATTATGACAAGTAGGTTTGGAATTCTTACCTTTGTTAATCCTTTCTTTAGCACTTTTGGATGATTCTCCTTCTTTAGTACTTGTGTATCCTAGTCTAGATGTGTCATTGTTAGATTTAGGAGATCTTATCAATTGTTCAAAGTATTTGATAACTTTATTTGGTTTATTGAATATCTCAACAAACTCCTTTTCCCTTTTTAGGTTATTTCTCAATTGTTCATTCTGCAACTTTAGTGTAGTTATCTCAATGTCCTTAGCATTTAGTTCATGGCTGGCATTCATCAGTTGACCCAAAGCTTCTAAGTGCATGTTAGCAATCCTAGTTACCTTTGCTGATCTCTCTTCCAATCTACTAGTCAAAACTCTTTTGTCATCTTCAATCATGAATTTATCTTCTATAGCTTTCTTTTTCTATTTTATCACCTCACATAGTAATATGGCTTGTGATTCTTGCTCTAACTTAAGATTTTTGATTTCTTCAGATTGAATTCTATTATTTTCCATTAGATCTACAATTGCTGCATCAAATTCATTGGAGTCTCCATTTTTAAATATATTAGTAGTGTCCATCTCTTGGTATTGTGTATCATTCTCCTTAATGGTGATTTCCTTCCTTCTATTCAATGATTTCTTTAGATCATCTATTGCTTCATTCAACTAATGTAGACTAAGTTTTAGTTTGATTCCTAGATTCTCAATGATATTTCCTAGCTTATAGACTTTCATTTCCAAGATCTTTCCTCAAAGCTACAAAGCTTCACTTTCAGAGAACTTTGCTCTAATACCAATTGTTGGAATTACAATAGGAAAGGAAAACTTCTGAGAGGGGGTGGGGGGTGAATCAGTGCTTCAAAATTTGACCCATAAAATATTCAACATACAACCATCTTAGATATTCAATAATTAAACTAAAACCATGTAAAGAATATACATCTAAAGGATGTAAAAAAGTAAGAATTCACACATATAACACAAGATATGATTATCCAGAAACCCTCCAATGAGAAGGTAAAATTGGGGTGGGGATGACACCCAAAAATCCTTACTATTATAGTAATAAAGTGTATCTAATGAAGGTTAAAATTTTTTATCATGAACCCTGATCTACCTTGTGAAAGGTTTTCCCTTTCAAAGGCTTACAAATACTGCTAGGTCTTAACCTATTAATGGATTTCAACACCCTATTAAAATTTTTCCTTGATTAAAGGACTTCAACTCACAATTAAGTAAGCACCTTGTTAGAGGATTTGAATACAACCTATTAGGACTACTCTGTTAAGAGATTTAACTAATTCACCTATTAGAATGTCTCAACATTGATCTTGCGATTATCACTCTTATGCTTGATGATAGATCACCTCTATCCTATTGTGTACTTGATCCTTCTTGATCAAATATCTCTCTATTGTTTATTGTTTCCTTCCTCTATTCTACTTTAATTAATTTTGCAATACAATTTAGATCATAATGCCCTGGTCACCATCAATGTCCTAGTTTGTGCATGCAAAATTTCCTTGATCATTCATTTATTCCCTTTTACGCTCTTAGAAAGGTTTGGGTTTGTCCTCATTAAGAAGACCTAGGTGACTTAAGGTTAGGTATGAATCAATGATTGTGATTCATCCATATTTCAACGTAAACCTTCTCTTTACCTAATTGGATGCATGTAATGCATAGGGATTCTAAGTTAAGATTTTTCCTTATCACCAAAATATCATAATTCAATCTGTAAGTTGGCTAAAATGGTTAACATTAGTAGTTTGTGCCAATACAAACAACTATAATAAAATTGTGTTACTTAGAAATTGAAGTCACTGGTGCTTGGCACATACAAACTTCAATACTATCACTCAGCATCTGAATGACTTGACATACACTGCTTTATCAACTCTTGAATCACTTGGTATATATTGTCTACTTGAAACTTGAGTGACTTGGCATATGAGTGACTCGACACTCACTATTTAATCAACATATGTTACTTATTCTACATGAAATAATTAAATGACTTAAGTGTATAGACACTCACTTGTCAAAACCAATCTAAGATCACCAACTACTGGATGGAAAAGGAAATTTTGTTGGGTCTAGCAAATAGACAAAAGGTAATCTATTCTACCTAGATCTTAGTGAAAATTCATGTTTTATTTCTCAAGTAGAAGAAAGATGGTTACAGCATAAAAGGTTGTGTGGTGTGAACTTTGACAATTTAGTAAAGATAAGCAAAAACAAAAGAGTAAGAGGTATTCCTAGTGTGAGGAAACCTAATATGGGTCTATGCAAAAATTATCAAATTGAAAAGATGGGAAAGACTAGTTTCAAAAGCAGGAACTATCATTTAGGAGAAGTTTTGGAATTCATTCATATAGACCTATGTGGACCTATGGGAATATAGAGTTATAGTGGAGATAAGTACTTTATTCCTTTTTTTTATGATTACTGTAGAATGATGACTATAATGTATCTAAAAGAAAAATATAAAGCTTTTCAAAAATTTAAGTGGTATTTGACAAGAGTAGAGAAAGAAACTAGAATGAAATTGAAATGTTTGAGAATAGATAGAGGAGGTGAATTCATTTACAATGAGTTCAATGAATTTTGCATTGAAAAGGAATTAAGAGACAAGTATTAGTCCCTGGTACACCTTAGCAAAATGGTATAGGTAAAAGAAGGAATCAATCCATCATGGATTGTGTAAGAATCTTAATGATAGAAAAGACTATTGCAATCAAATATTGGAAGGAAGATATCAATACTATAGTACATACCTTAAATAGAGTATAGTTGAAGAAAGGCTCAAATCAAACTCTGTATGAAATATGGTATGGTTACAAACCCAATGTAAGTTACTTGAAAGTATTTGTTAGCCAATGCTATATCTTGAAGGAATCTAGGAAAGGTAAATTTGATGTCAAAGGTGATGAAGACATATTCCTAGGATATTCATAGGTGATAAAGTAAAGAATACAAGTGTTTGAATCTAACTACTCATAAGATCATAGAAAGTGCACATGTGAGAATTGATAAATTTGTAGAAAAGAGTGAAGAGGAAAGTAGTAATGAACTTGAAAATTATAGAAGGTTTGTTTACTATGAACCTAATACATTGCTAAATCTATTTGGAAGTCAAGAGGCCTCACCTTTTGAGTCCCCAAAAGCTATCTAGTTCAACTAGTGCAACTTGGATCATAGTCTAAAGGACTTGAGTAAGAGTCAAAAACTACCGAGCTAGTTCTAGAGAAAACTATGTTTGATAGATCTGAGTCATAGATAGTGGGACCTGATATGATATAGAAGATCATGAAGAGGTTAGTGGAATGAATTCTAAATCCAAAATACCTATGTTAGAAAGATATGTTAGAAAGAACCATGCACCTAATCAGATCATAGGAGACAAGTTAGATGGAACAATGACAAGAAACAAATTGAAAGGTACATGTTTGCTTGCTGAATTTGAACCTAGAAATGTTAAAGATGCTTTAGATAATGAAAGTTGGATTGAAGCTATGAATGAAGAAATAGAACATAGAGAGAAGAATTAGACTTGGACTCTTGTTACAAGACCCAAGGATAAAAATGTAATTGGCAGAAAGTGGGTATTCAGAAATAAGCTAAATGAAGATGGAAAAGTTTCAAGAAACAAATAAGGTTAGCATGTAAAGGTTATTATCAAGAAGAGGATATTGATTATGGTGAAACTTTTTCTCTTATTGCAAGATTAGAAGGTGTTAGAACTTTACTAGCATATGTAGCACACAAAGGACTTAAAGTATATCAAATGGATGTAAAATCTACATTCTTGAATGAAATTCTTGATGAGGAAGTGTACATTGAACAACCTAAAGGTTTTGCATATTCTGGAAAAAGAGATATGGTATGGAAATTACACAAAGCATTGTATGGTCTCAAGAAAGCTTGCAAAGCTTGGTATGAAAGACTTCATAACTACTTGATAAAGATTGGCTTTCAAAGAACAAATGATAAAAAGAATATGTATATCAAAGAAGGAACATACAAGAAGATTGTGTTGGAAGAAATCTTTGTATATATGACACTTTATTTATAGGAAATAATGACTTATCTAAGGCATTTTTAGAAGAGATGAGTAAAGAATTTGAGATGTCTATGTTTGGAGAGATGAAATTCTTTGTTGGATTGTAGTTTCAACAAAATAAAAATGGTATCTACAGTACTCAATCCAAATATATCAAGAAAATACTAAAGAAGTTTGGAATGGAAGATTAGAAACCTATTGGAACACCTATGTCTATTGGACATAATATTTCCAAAATGATGATTCCAAAGAGGTAGATTAGACCACATACAAATCAATGATTGGAAAATTGTAATCTCTAGTGCACACAAAGCTTGATATTGAATTAGAAGTTTGTATGGTGGCAAGGCTCTCAAAAAATATCAAATAAATCACATGATTACAATCAAGATAATCATGAGGTATCTAAAAGGTATTGAAGAATAAGGTTTATGGTATAGAAAAGGAGGCAATTTGTATTTGAAAACATTCACTGATGTTGATTGGGCAGGAAGTGTTGATGATAGAAAAGGAACAAGTGGTGGAACATTCTTTCTTGGTAAAAGACTAGTGTCTTGGACAAACAAGAAGTAGAATTGTATTTCTCAGTCCATAGCCGAGGCAAAATATGTGGCAGCAACAATTAATTATTCAAATGTTGTTTAGTTCAAGCAACTCTTGGCAGGTATGAAGATAGAGATCTAGGATCTAGAGGTTATCTTTCCTGATAATAGAAAAAAATTGTTGTCATTAGATTCGCATATTTTTGTGTAGTGGTTTATAATGCATATTTATATAGGCTCTTGTATTTTTATTTTCATTTTTATTTTTATTTTTATTTTCTTTCTTTTTGACTTGTGTGCAATGTTAGGTGCATTTTTTCTCATATTAATAGATATGTATGTATATCTATATATACTTATATAGATATATAGTACATACTTATATATAGGTAATGTATACACACACACACACACACACATATATGTATATATGTATATATGTATATATATATATATGTATATATATATTACAATTGCATGTATTCATTCAATATATATATTACATATATATTTAATATATAGATATAATATATATATATATATAATATACTTATATATAATATATATAAGCATATATTATATATATATATATATATATATATATATATATATATATATATATAATTCATGAGGATATATTATATATAGATGATAAATACTTATATATATGTAATATAGATATATATATGCTTATCTATATTTATATATATTTATAATATATACTTATCTAAATATGTATTATACATATTACAATACTTGTTATATATATGTAATATTTATATGTATATATACATATATATACACATATTACATATATATAAGTATATAATATATATAGGTAATTTATATAAATACACCTTCTTAATCCATATGCTTGGATTTAGATCAGTTATTGTTTTCTCTCCCTTACTATTAACCTTATTACTTGCATTTGTGAGATGCCTTCTTGTTTAGTCTTTCCCACCATTTGTTTTATTATTATTATTTTTCTAGATTTGGGGCATGTGCAATCCCCTTTCTCTTGGTCTCCTTTATCTGGTGAGTCTATATGCTATATCTGCTACTTACATTATTTTACATCTCTTGCTCTCTCATCCTAATGATGGATCATGTAGTGTGATTCAAAATGTTGATGGCAAAAATCTCTATATAGTCTAATCTAGAAACTAAGTATCATAACATTAGTGCAATTAATATATCCAAGAATCCTATGATGCATACCAAAACCAAGCACATTGCTATAAAATATCATATTTTAAGAAAATCGATACAAGATAAAGAGGTAAGATTGGAATATGTGAATACTAAAGAACAAATTGCAGACATATTCACTAAGCCATTACCTAAGGATGCATTTTTGTATCTAAGAGGCAAGTTAGGGGTCATTCCCCTATCTGAAGCTCACTAAATGTAGTTTAGTGATGCATCAACCAAAGCATGATGAAGATCAAATAGTTGATGTAGTATTGTCAAGACACATTGCAAATGAATCAATACACAAGGTACATTGATTTTCACTAGATATTGTTTTTAGCATGAGATGTTAAAGAGGGAGAAGTTTGTTGTCATATCTCATAGAAATTTTATCACTTCAAGAGATGACAAAGAGGGAGATATCAAAGAGGGAGAATGTAGTATGATATTAGAAGAAGATAGTAAAGAAAAAAATTTGCAAGCAGAGGGACAAACTGAAGGCAGAGGGAGTTTACACTAATAGAGGGAGTTCTCATGGATGAGAATAAAAATAAAACTAAGGATATGTTCCCTACTTTATTATTGCCCTAAAATTTCATTGTATTATGATATTTTGTGTTGCCATCAATGTCAAAGAGGGAGATTTTTGAAAACAATTGATTAATTGTGTATTGTCTTTGATATGATGCAAAATTTCATATCATTTCTAGTTAGTGTATGCCAAGCTCACTTGGGTGTTGAAGATAGTTTAATATTTCTACCGAGCATTCTAGAGTTTGCTTAGTTCAAAAGATAGTGTCTACTGAGTTCACTCAATCATCAAAGGAAATTTTGTAGAAATTCAGTGTTAATCAAGCTCACTCGGTTAATGAAATAAATGTTGGATGGAACCAATTTTAACTAATCTCACTTGGTTACCAAAGATTTTTTTAAATATATTGTGTTCACTGAGTTCAGTTGGTTAACATAAGAAAATCATTTTGAGTTATTTTCTACTAAGCAGGGTCAACTAACAAAGGATTTTCTTATTTTGGCATATTAAGTTCAAGTGATTTAGTTGTTGGTTCTAGCTGACTAATGAGATGAATATTAATTATTCTAAGTTGTATTCAAGCCAACTTGAAAATGTGTAAGATATAAATATAAGGTCAAGTTGAGGTTTGAATGTGTGGAACATAATACAAGATTTGATGATGCTTAGAGGAAGTGAATTGGAAGGATAAGAAAAATATCCTTCCTGAGTTGCAAAGATACATTCGATTATAAAGGATCAAGTATACAAGCTAGAATTGAAATTTGTAATAAGAAATTTAGTTGCATCAGAAATTAGGTCATCTCATTGTTACTTTCTAACCATTGCAGTAGTGATCTAAATCTCTTAATTGAGTTGGCTTAATAGCTATTTGTAAATCCTCTAACAAGGTGGAATTTCTAGATTGAATTTTCTAAAGACCTCTAATAAGGCCACTACTAATAGGGTGATTAAATCCTCTAACAAGGTCATACCTAACAATGTATTTTGTAACCTTTACAGGGTTGGCTTTTAATAGGGCTCACTTCAGAAGATTGAAAATCAATAACTAGCTACAATTGGTGGTTTTTCCCAAATTAGGTTTCCACATTAAATCTTGGTCTCAATTGTGTTCATGCTAGTTCTTTTATATGTATGAAACTAAGTTAAGTAATATTAATCATAGATAAAATATTAAAGATTTTCATGTTAAGTAGTTACCGAGTTATTTCAGTGTTTATCAAGTTACAACATTTTCTAGTGTAAACCAAGTGCATATGTGCTTGCTAAGTTACAACAGAATGTTTAATAAAAATTTTGATTTGTATTGACATCTAAGGGGTTTGGGATTTAAAGAAGCTATAACTAATTCACCCCTCCCCTCTCAATTACTCCTCTTATACTTCCAACATATCTACTATAGGCTATGTATCTACTTTTATCAAGAAAGTGATTAGCTAGATTTCTCATAAGAAAAAGGTTGTTTCTATCTCCTCTATCAAGGCCAAATATATTTCTCTTACTGAAGGGGCTAAAGAGTTGACAATGATTGAAAACTACTTGGAGAGTTGGGGTTTAAACAATCCAACTTCACTCTATTTTCTGATAGTAGGCGTGCCATTCATTTGGCTAAAAAATTGGCTTTCCATAGTCGTATAAAGAAAATAGAGACCATATTTAACTTTATTCATCATGTTGTTGAAGAGAGGAGATTAAAATTAGAGAAGATCAATACTAAGATTAATCAACATGATGTGTTCACAAAGGTACTATCTTGAGAGAAGTTTGAATTTTGTAGAGCTTCTCTTTTCATTTCTTGACATAGCCATAAACATTCCAAGTAGGGAATATCTTTGCATAACATTGATTGGAATTCAAGTGGGAGATTGTAACGATTTTTTGGAAGAGGGATGTTGTAATAGTTCTAATAGTCTGACAATGATGCCCAATCATTGCCATCTCTTCCTTTTCCATGCCTTTTCCTTTACCATTAAGAATGAATAATGAATATGTTTTAAAAAATTATAATTGTTCAATGGCATTATATTGAAATTAATCTAAAAAATATGTTTCTCCTCTTATTGAAGATTGGATATAATCTAACAAAACTAGATAAACCACTATGAATGCCATGTCTTTTGTTTGTACATTTTTTCCAACATAGTTTTAGATTTTATTTTTTTTTCATCATTTTCTGTTAGCTCAACATCTAGAGTATGTACTCCTAATGAATGCAAGAACATTCACATTCTCTAAAACTATGTGTGTCCAAAATAAAAAATTGTTCAAGATAGTTTCTAAAAGAGTCAAAATGTGCAATTTGATGACTTGGTCCTACTTAAACTCCCTAATATCTAATTTTTAGAATTTGGATAGTCCATTGCACAAGTCTAATTTTTTTTTTATAAAGATTTTATTTGAATTAGAGCTAAAATTACCCACTTAGTTAGACTAAGTATTCTATCTAAAGAAGTAACCAATTATAGAATATAATTTAATTAGCATATCCAAATTAATTGTTTAAAAAATGCAAGAAATTAAATATATGAAATATAAGAGAAAAATAACCTTTAAAGAAGATAAATCATAATTTAATTGATTTTAATAGATAGATCATTTTTTCATGGTTTCAAATTCTACCAAATTATGATATATAGAATCATTATCGAATCCAACATTTTTTGAATATATATATATATATCTAACAAGAAAGATCTTAACAACTATAATACAATCCACAAAATACCAAATCTTAGATTAGGAGTCCAACATTACCAAACTAATATGTTTCATGAATAAGTATAATACATATACGATTCAATAGTTAAGTTGGATGAACATGTGCTAATTAAATAGCTTTGCCAAAGAAAACTATCCCTTGTAAATAGTAGGAGCATCTCACCCACTAAAATATGATGGAGAGAGCGACATGTTGGAACAATAAGCTTTGTCTATGTGATCTCATGGAATACTTTACACCTAAGAAATTGTATGGCTACTAGTGAAATGTGCTAGGAAGAATACATATTATTATAAATATTTGAGTCCAAAAAATGAAGTCAAAAGAAGATTTATAATTGAGTGAAAAATACTAACTTTATCACCTAGTCCTCTCCAAATGCAATAATCAATGACCTATTGTATTATCTCAAGTTGCTTGAAAATTGGCATGGTGGTGCCTTATATGTGTGTGCAATTTTTTTCAGAATTTTATTTGACCCTTCAATGTTTTTTGCATATTCCAAATATGGTACTTAAAATGGGAATGCTACAAAAATAAATCAAAAGTTAGGCTTCTTCTATTTGTATGTGCAAAATATGATCCTAAAAATAACACTCACACATTATCTATATCATGGATTTAAATTTTCAATACATACATGCATTGGAAAGCTATTATATAATGGTTAACATTAGGTAGATAGATTGGCATAAATATAGTGACACAAGGAATATCAAATCAAGTTAAAAATTATATTTTAAATATTATTTCATGATTAAATTTCTTGTTTTGATTAAGTAAAAATAGTTTTTAAATGACCTGAAACCTTTACAATAGCAGTGTTCTAGAGAGAAGCATGAGAAAAGAACAATAGAGAGAAGAAACCAAAAACAACATGAAACAAACCTTAGACAACAAAAAAGAGGTCACAAAAGACAGTGTTGAAAAAGATAGCAAAAGTCTAGCAAAGGTACAACAATCGACCAGCTAAGGAGTATTAATCAAATTCACAACCTGGTCCACCAGAGAATTGTTAGTGTAGTTTTTTATGTTTCCTATTTTGCTAAGTTTTTCCTACACTTTTAGTAATCTCGCTTAGGTTAATAAAGCATGTCTTAGTAGGTGAATGGTTGTGAGGTGTCACCTTCCTACATGTGAGCATCCATTAGCTATCTTGGGAAGATACTTTTTTTATCTTTAGTTTGATAGATGGTTGCTTCTCATTGGTTGGTGTTACCACCTCCTCCCTCTTCCTAGCCTATATAAGCATGCTACTTGGCTTGTATTTGCATCTCTTGTTTTTGCATCCTCTTAATGTTATTTTGCTTCCAGCATTTGCATTACTCTCTTGGAAACTAACTCTATGATGCTATTTTGATTTTTTATCATTTGCATTCATAGTTTAGATATTTATTCTTTGCACTAGTTTTCTGGGTTATTAATCTTATCAAATTCTAACATGGTATCAGAGCTTTTCTATGTGCAAGAGTAGATTTTAGTTTCCTTACTTGAGAGATTCAGGGGGGGCTAATAAACTTTATTGTAGTTTTTTGAAAAATGAAGTATGCTCTTCTCTTGCATCTTTGGATGATTTTGAGAATTAGAAAAGTTTTGACAAAAACAATTTTTCTCTAAGGTTTCAATCTCAAATCTGACAACCAACTTGCATATTTGGAGTTTTCAATCAGTTTTGTAGGTTTCAGCATGCCATTGATGGACTTGGGAAGCTGATCTAGCATTTGCATGTCATATTCTGGTTGTTGGGGTCATTTTTTAATTTTTGGAGCCATTTTTTACTGTTAAAGGCATTTGATTTACACTATAGCAACATTTTCTGTACATCAGCAAGAAAAATGCTTTCTGGGTTTTGTTCGCAACCCCGAAAAACCATTTGGGTATCTTTTAGATTTTGCATGCAAGCTATATATTTTGCAAAATCGAGCATGAAAGGCTACAGCCATACCCCTCTTCGTTGGCAGTCGCAAATTTGAATGCAATTTTCAAATATCTTATTCTTGCTCATACAGACTTTGATTTTGATGATTCTTTTTATGAACTTGGCTATTTTTTTGTGCTCTATCCACTAGTAGAGTTTTTTTTTATTTTCATGCATGAATTCTTCAAAAATTGCAGATTCTCAGCCATGACTATGCACAGTTCTCATTTTGGAAACTTCGGAGGATCATAACTTTCTCGTATGACCTCGTATTGAGGTGATTTTTTTTTGAAAGTGCATAATTTTTTGAGTAGATTGTAGTGGTGCTATTTGTTTCCTTGATTATTGTGCCCAAGTTTCACTTTTAGCATATGCTCTTCATGAGGGTTTGTAATGCATTGAAATCAAGACCACTAAGTATTTCTTTCTAGTGGTAGTTGTAAACACACTAAAATAAAATGCCAAATCATATTTCTTTGGAGGGGGGTTCTTTCATTGAGTAAAAGGGGGGGGGGGCATTGTCGTGGTTGGGTTCTCTTCTTTTTAGCATTTCTTCATCATGGATCAAACAAATATACCCATCCTAACTCCACACAATTAATTTGAGTGGAAATCACGCATGAAAATTCACTTAAAGAAAGCTAGATTAAATAGGATAACTATGGGACTTGAAACTAAACCTGCTAAAGATGAAGACAAGCCTAAGTGGTTTAACAAATGTGATGAGGCATATGGAACATTGTGTTTATCTATTTCTCCTGACTTGCTATTTCACATTGAGTCTTTGGATACACCAAATGAAGTATGGACAAAGCTAGAAACACTATTTGGCACACAAGATTCAATGAGGAGTCATATGTTGAAAAATGAACTAATTAATTTAAGTCCAGGAAATTTCAACACAATCTAGGATTTCTTCACTAAATTGAAGTCATTAAGGTCGCAGTTAAAACAATGTGGAATTGAAAAGAAAGATGAACAACTGATTCTTAGTATTCTCTCTAAGCTAAGTTTAGAATATTCTGTGTTTGTCTCTACCTTCTATGCTACTAAGGGTGCACTTGGTACTCAATTCACCATGTCATCTTTAGATGATTTTGCTATCAATCTCACTCAAGAACAGGACAAGCTAATCCCGATGGGCACTCTTAAGTCCTCTAAGTCACATGCCTTGGCTACCAACCAAGGCACAAAAGAACAACAAGGACAAAGTAGTAACAACAATAGTAAGGACAAGCAACAAAAGAATAGCGAGGAGAAGAAGGATCGGATACCAGTTTCTTCAAAAGAAACTATTGATACACCATCTTCCAAGGGTGATAAGCCTAAGAAAGAAAAGGTCGAATGTGCCTATTGTAAAAGACCTGGTCATGATGAACATAAATGTTTGTAAAAACAACTTGATCACTTGACATACATTCTTGAGAAGAATAATATCAGTGTTCCTAAGTTTATCAAACAAAGTTCTGATGAAGGGTCTAACAAGGAAAAAGAAAATAGTAAGGGGAAAGGAAAGGGCAAGGCCCTTTTTGCAATTTCTTCCTCACCATCCACTTGGGTTCTTGATTCAGGTGCTTCACACCACATGGTTTCATCTAAGGAAGAACTTGCATCCTTAGAGCCATGTACTATGCCTCCTATTTTGATGGGTGATAACACTCTTGTTGAGGTGTTTGGGAGAGTGTTTGTTGATGTGGGGGATGGCACATTCCATGATGTTCCTTGTGTACCCTCACTATCAACTAATCTCCTATCAGTATACTAGATCACTCACGCAGGTTTAGGCAAGCAGGTTGAGTTCACTCCTAGTTCAGTGGAGATATGTGAGTTGCATAATGATTCTATAGTTGCAGTTGGGACAATAGATCATCAGTTATGACTCTATATGTTTTCTCACTTTGTTCCTGATCCTCCTTTGACTATTTTTCTTGCTCACTCTAATGATGTGAGTAGATTATGGCATGAGCACTTTGTCCATCTTAACTTCCACTACTTGCATCAGCTTAACCAGCAAAGCATGGTCACAGGGTTGCCTTCTACTTTGACATTGGAGTCACTTGGAATATATGATAGATCTTCTAATGGGTCAGATTCACTTGAGCAGTCTTCTACCTCCACTTTTGATGCAGAGAGTGATTTAGAGGACTCACCTCCTTCCTCTCCTAGTCATCATTTACAGGTTGATGATTCTCCTCTAGATTCTCCATCTTCTGGTCCACTTTGGGCTAGATAGACCTTGCAGTTTGTAGATGATTGGGTTAGGGATCCATTAGACACCAAGCAGACTCATTCACAATTCCAGGATGCTCTACATATCTTCATTGTGACTGCCTCAAATCCACAATCCTTTCATGAGGCTTCTCATATTTTTGAGTGGGATACATCAATGTGGGAGGAGTATAGTTCCTTGATGAGGAACCACACTTGGGATCTTGTCCCTTTTCCTAAGGGAAGAAAAATTGTTCGATGTAAGTGGATCTACCGGACAAAATATGCAAGCTTTGCTAGGGGTGCGAGATGCTTCATCTTTTGGGGGGGCCTCTTCCTCTCACTTGGAGTCCTAATTTTCTTTGGGAAATCTCTTTTCTCTCTCTTTTGGGGGAATTTTATGTACATGGGTGCCTCATCAGGCTTGACTTGTCGAGACCCATTTCTACATCCACCTAAGCTTCACTTATGGGGGGGTGTTAGTGTAGTTTTTTATTTTTCTTATTTTGCTAGGTTTTTCCTACACTTTTAGTAATCTCGCTTAGGTTAATAAAGCATGTCTTATTAGGTGAATGGTTGTGAGGTGTCACCTTCCTACATGTGAGCATCCATTAGCTATCTTGGGAAGATACTTTTCTATCTTTAGTCCGATAGATGGTTGCTCCTCATTGGTTGGTGTTGCCACCTCCTCCCTCTTCCTAGCCTATATAAGCATGCTACTTGGCTTGTATTTGCATCTCTTGTTTTTGCATCCTCTTAATGCTATTTTGCTTCCAGCATTTGCATTACTCTCTTGGATACTAACTCTATGATGCTATTTAGATTTTGTATCATTTGCATTCATAGTTTAGATATTTATTCTTTGCACTAGTTTTCTGGGTTATATCTTATCATATTCTAACAAGAATGCATGGTTTTAGCAGCAACTTTCACCTAATCTTTCTTATTGATTTCCTCAATCTTTTTTGAATGGGCCAGAGTACCCTTGCTAGGTCCTTGAGAATCTGCCCCCTAGGGAGAATCCTGGCCTTTATCTACCTCATTCTTCTTTAGGGAATTAGTTACATTAGCCACCAATTGTTTAAGTTGTTTATCCATGATACCCAACCTAGTTTCAAGTTTTGACACCTTCCCCTGGATACTACTAATATCCTTGTCGATAACCCTATGCTTAGCTTCCATCACAAGAATCTTCTGGATTAGATTTTTCACTTCTTCAACATTTCCTATGACCTTCAAAAGTCTATCAATGTGCTATCCTAAGGTTCTTTCCCCTCTAGTTGTTTTGCTCAATTGATCCATTTCCTTGTTCAGTAGTACCATTTTATGTTTTAGGATGCCAATGTCCTTCTAAATAGAGCTAAGGTTACCAAATAAGCCTTTAGGAGACCCTAGTCCACCACCAACATAATCACCCCCATCAAATTTAGACCTATATTCAACATCATCAGCATAGTCAGAATCCTTATTCATCTTATTGACATTTTTATTATCCTATCGCTGCACAAACTTCCTTCTCCTTTCCAAGCGTTGAGCCAGGGGCTCATCAGTAGAATGAAGAGAAACCCTCTCATCATGACATTCCTTTCCCTTTCCTTTACTACCTCACTTATTTTTGATGTGCTCTCTGACAATTTCTTCAACATAATCACTTTCCCTCTCCTGGTCAGAATCTTCTTTCTCAACATTCTTTTTCTTTTTCTTATTGCTATCACCTGAACCTTTTTTTGGGCTAACCAGACCCCCATCAACCTCATCTTGCATATCAGAGTCATAGCCATTTTCCTAAATGCTCCCTTCAGTATCTTTATCACCCCCTTTAAATTTTTTGGGTTTCGAGATTTTTTTGTATTTGAGCACATTCATAATCAAAACCATTAAACCTTCATGGAAAACATGTTCACCAATCAAGTCATGCTAGATGGCTTGAGTAGAGATGGAAAGAGATTGCAATAGATAGGAAGAAAAATTCACCCTAATATCATGTTGAAAATGGTTTGCCAACACAAAGTGGTAACCATACAATTTTGTATATCTATAATCCAAAGTCAAATATTAGATAATAAAAAAGAACACAAACCACCATGGATGAGACACAGAAGCCGGGTTAAAATAAGAATTACCTATCTTAACCAGATAATTTCTTTCCTCTTTAGTCTCAACAAATTCATCAATCACCTTATCAGAGATCTTCCTTTCCCTATAAAAAATCATCCTGTCCAAATCCAAACTAGTAGCCTCCATGATGGTCTCTTCCATGACCTCCATTCTTTGATTCCCAACCAACATTGAGCCATCCTTCCAAGATTTAATGAACTGGTGCATGATTGCAAGGTTATTTCCTTTGAGTCTCTCCATGTAACCAGTAAAATTGCCACACCTGAGGATGTCCCAAACCTATACTTTATTCTTCCATTCTACATAGTTGGGTGGTTTGACCTATTTCCTCTTTCCCCTCATTATCTCTACTACAGATGCACTAGTTTTCTCACACTTAAAAACCCCAAACACTCTGCAATCACCACTACCTAAGCATGGATAGAAAGAAGCAACCCATAATCTATGTGAGCTACCCACATTTCTAAAACTAATTGCCCACCTCACTCCAAAGGAGTTAAATTCATAATTCACTAACAACATCATTATTAAGAGATTTTTGTTGGGATTTCCATTTTTCATGCTTAACATGCTCACAACCATCAACTTGTAAAGTGTCATATGACTCCCATATGATCTTTTGATCGTTACAACACACCACATTTGAAGCCCAATTGGCTAAACCATTGGCTTCCTTATAATTATGGGATATAATACAATTTTGGAAAGAATTAATAATATAACCTACCTTAGAAATAATATTGCTAATGGTCCATGAAGGTGGGTTAATTTTCTTTAAGTAGTTTATGATATTAAGGGAATCACCTTCGATCCAAATGTTTTTCAAATTCAAATCTTTGGCATAAATAAGACCATAAAGTGTAGTAGAGGCTTCAGAAACGTGATTGGTTTGACACCCCAAGGTATAAGGTCACCATATGAATTTCTAATCACCACTCCACAACCAATAATGCTTAGGTTCCCTTTAGAGGCCCCATCAAATTTAATCTTAAACTAGTTAGTTGGAGGAAAATCCCATCTTGGGCTTTCCCTTGGGTTAGGATCCTTTGTGTTCAATATCAAACTCTTAATATTCCAATTATTAATCACCCCCACATCCCATTCATTTGAAGGTTGCTGTCCCATACCACAAATTTTGATATTTTCATGCAAAAGGACCTTGATTTTATGGAAAACCTGAATTGCATTGGAATCCACCCCTTTAAAGATCATGTCACTACATTCCTTCCATATACCCCAGCAAAGATAAGGAAGGATAAAATCCCACAATTTACTAATCAAAGGGTTCTTGGAAGGAGCTTTCCAACAAGAAAAGAACAACTGGATGGTAGCATGAGGGACCCAGTCCATGTTCATTAAACTCAAAATTTTATCCCAAACCTTCTTAGTGAAGGAACAATGGAGCATAATATGATCCACCGATTCCCAGTCATTCTTGCACAAAACACATCGATTAACAATGAAGAACCCCCTCTTCTTTAGATTGTCAAGAATTAATATTTTATTTTGCAAAAGAATCCAAAAAAAGATATTAACTTTAGGATTCATACCTTTCACCCAAGCCATAGCCCAACAAGGGACATCAGGATCCTCAAAAGAGTTAGCATAGGCTGATGCAATAGATTACATGCCACTAGGATCCACTTTCCAAATTAGAACATCCTCTTCATGGTTTAAACAACAACCATTCAAGCATTTAACAAGCTCTACTAAATTTAGATCCACCCTTAGAAGATTCACCCATGAATCATCCTTCCAATAATCGTTGTCCAGAGTACCAAATTGATTCTTGCACTGCACCATAAACCCATTCCACCTTGGGTCTTCACAAAGGGGGTAATCCAAAATCCAAATATCTTCCCAAAAAAGGACTTTCAAACCATTTACAACCTTCCATTTAACTCCTTTCCTTAAAATGTGTTTAAATTTCTAAGCATTCTTCCATATCTGAGATCCCCCTTGATCAATATCAGAAAAAAGGAAATGCTGAAAATCAAAGTTATCCCAATTATATTTGTCATCCCAAATATTCCTCCATTCCCCCTCTTCCTTATGCCATCTCCAAAGAAGTTCAACTAGTAAGAGTTCATTCATAGTAGAAATCCTACATAGCCCAAGCCCTCCCTTCCCCCTAAGAATACAAACATTCTCCAAAGAAATATGAGGAAGTCTCTTTTTAGTCTCCATACCTATCCATAAGAAGGTATTTTGTATTTTCTCAATAGAAAGTGCATACTTTCTCAAGATTTTAAAGACACTCAAAGCATAGAGTGTTACACTTTGAAGGATAGATTTCAAAACAATAACTTTCCTAGACTGACTTAGGAGATATCCCTTCTAGCCAACAAGTTTCAAGTGTATCTTATCAATCAAAGAGTTCCAAAAGTTATTAGGAGGAGATAACCCGAAAGGTAACCCTAGATAAATACCTAGAAAGGTTCTACTCTCACACCCAATAATCCTTTTAATTTTTGATTGTCTAGCCTCACTAACATTGATAAAGTAAATCACATTTTTATTCCAATTAATGGTTTGGCCAGTAGCATCCCCATAGTCAATCAAATCCTTCTTAATATTTCTAGCATTTCTCACTAAAGCCTCCCCCATGACAATAGAGTCATCCAAAAATTGTTGATGTGAGCATACGAGAACAGAGGAAGAAGGGCTAAGGCCCACAAAGTCTCCTTTCAGTACCATAATAATCACAAATCTTCCCAAGCATTCAGCCAAGATAATAAAAAGAATAGGAGAAATTGGGTCTCCCTATCTTAGGCCCCTAGGAGCCTTAAAAAAGGAGGAAGGGGAACCATTAACAAGTACTAAAAAGGAAGCTGAAGAAATTAACATAAAGATAAGACCCCTAAATCTCTTATTAAAGCCAAATGCTTCCAACCCCCTAAGAAGGAAGTTCCAATCAACTCTATCATACACTTTAGAGAGATCAAGCTTAAGAAGAAACCCTTCCTTCTTAGACACCACAAGAGAATGGATGTTTTCATGAATAGATATTATGGAGTCCAAGATCTATCTGCCCAGAACAAAACCATTTCGATGACTAGAAATGCTAGTTGGAAGAATGGAGAGAATTCTGAGAGGCAAAACTTTGGAAATAATCTTATAAAAAGAATTACATAAAAAGAACAGAAGGGGAAAACCATCAGGACTAGGGGCCTTGTCACCCTCAAAAGAAAAAATAGCCTTAGAGATCTCATCCAGAGAAGGAATGGAAGTAAGGACTAAATTTTGAGCTTCAGAGATGCAAGAAAGAATACTCTTCAGGAACAAATGTTGCTTCTCTAAATTCAGGTATGGGTCACATTGCAGCAAGCTACCAAAGAACACCATGGCCTCCCTTTTAATGATATCTTCATTATTAGTCAAACCATCAACCATCATAAGTTTGGAGATTCTATTATTATTATTTCTTGTTATTATGTCTATTATGTTGGATTAAATCTTAGCCATATTCACATCTACACTGAAATCTTTTTATCTATTTGTATTTGGGTCTTTCAACATCTATAATAAAAATTTCCTATAATATTTTATCATTATACTCTTATCATATGTAAAAAATTTAATTAGTACATCTAAGTGTCATTGAATGGAGTAATTGAATGAAGTTTCTCACTAGTAAGATCTTCTTGGTCACCTAAGAATACACCCTGTTGGCTCTTGATTTAATAGTGTTTAAACAAGCAAATATGCAAGGCGAGAATGCATCTATGGGTAGCTATCTCCAATAATGGACACACTTCACCAAGAACCTGGGCCAACTATAAGGATGCACTCCTTCTGCACTTCAGGCTCTACAAAACCTAGGTAGGTATACCTATAGATTCTTTATATGGTACCAGTTATCAAAGCATAAACTGAATCTAATGTAAAGAATATAAAAAACCCTAAATCTTCTATACTTAACCAGGAATCACAAGCATGAAATAGCTAAGAACATAACTCATGAAATTGGAAAGCTAAGTGTTGGTTAAAATTGAATAGCTTTCAACATAAAAGGGAAAATTGATTTAATATGTTGACAACATCAAGACCCAAGTATGGCTAACAGAATTTAATGATCCTATCTCTGACCAGTGCCTTATCTATTGGGAAATTAAATGAATTATAACCATACATCTTCTAGAAATCTCAAACATATCTCTACATCAAGATCCCTGATCTATCATTCACTTTTTGAATTGACATCTACTACAGAATGAATCTCATACTCAGAACATCCTATCATGAAATCTACAAACCTTGTGACAAACATCAAGCAATTACATGGTTCTTTGCTCCACCAGCAAGACATTTTAATCACATACATTCCTAAATGAAATGCAACCTAATCTATGCTCTTTGATCACAAATTAGAAGAAATAATAGATCCATAATCAAGAGACAAGATTCAGATTGAACTTAAAACCTTTGTTGTGCTTTATTTGTTTTCCTTGAAACCAAATACATGAAAAATATACTGAAATGACTCATGAAATCACCTAACCAGTAAGGACTATCTGCATAAAATATAATTTTTGTTCAATACAATAGAGAAATGTTGGGTGTGTGGCTTTCACAGCATGAGTAGAGCTCCAAGAACTAGAAAATAGAAAACCCACCAACAACCTCTTTTTAGAGAAGAAGAAAGAACAAATATGGAGAGGAAAATTCTCGAATTTAATTTGCAATTGACATGTGTTCCTTTAGAAATTCTTCCCAAGAAGATCAAAAACATCTTTCTAACTTCTCCTTATAATTGAAAGTCAAATCCCCATCATTTCACCTCTCAAAGGCATCAAAATATCTCAAAAATCTAATGATGAAAGGATGTAATTGATTTTGGTCATCAATGAAGAAATCTACTCATTCCACTTCTAATGCCCTCAAAAACACAAATTGACTTACAGCATGAACCAGTGAACACATGTGCATAATCTAACTCCATATTTGGAAAATTCAGGTTCTCCCAATTTTGGTGGTATATTGGAGTGCTAGTTTTTGATAAAAATTGCCCTAGATATGGCCCTTTGAAGTTGTCAATCCTGTTCATGGCTTCCATTTAAAATTGGAAAATTTTATTCCTTTTATAAAGTTTGGACTATACAAAATTTCAAACATTATTTAAATGCATTGCATGTGAGTTTGAGGGAAAATAAATAAAATATTTTAAATTTTCAATTTCCCAAATTCCCCACCATTCTTTATTCGGGTCAAACTTGTTGACCAACCCAATGACACATGTCAAGATGTGATTGGCTTAGACCTGCACTGCTGGCACCACATGGCATCACCTCATTCATTCTTGTCATTACCACGTCATCGTGCCATCTAGATGCCATGTCATACATGCTATGTTACTATATTAACTTCCTTGCATCTTTCTTATAGTGAGTTGACGAGAACCCTCAGATCTTCCATGTGGCACGATTTGGTGCACCTCAAAAATTTGATCACCACATCACTGCTCAATTACACTATACACCCCTATTGACTGCCACTTTTCATTTTGTGATTCACCACCTATACTCAAGCGGGACCCATATTTCTATCACAAACTTTACTAGATTTTGGAAATTTCCCGATGACTTGCCATGTCGCTAGCCAAAATTTTGAGATTTCCTAGCTAGCGACTAGCTAGATTTTTTCTTTTTTGGCATCCTTTTTTGACAACTTCTCTATTCTTCCACATGATGCCACCTATTGCATGTTGACTAGCTGAGACACCTACAGGCAGGACCGTTGCATTTTACAATTGAGTTTGCTCTCGTCGATTTTTTGGAAATTTTTTGGCTAGTCGCTACCTCGCTAACCAAAATTTCTCACCACTTTCTGGTGGCGAGATTGCAAGTCACTAGATTTGGACTTTTTTGGAAACTTTGAAATGGGATGATGTCATCACTTTGTTATGCGTACTCTTTCAAAATTTTGCCTTTTATTTGTTGACCACGGGCCCACTTGTGCAAGGAGTTGCCTTTCAAAAAGTGTTTGTTATAAGACATTAGACCCTTTTTTTGAAATGGTATTTAAAAGGCTGGGAAACCTATTCCCTCTCCCATGTGGCATAATGTTCCAATTGTATGGCTTCTTCTTTCATTTAAAACTGTGGCTTCAACTTAGATCTGCTCTGTTCCGTCTTTGAATCTGCAAGTTTGATGGCATGCGTGTGGAGCCCATTTTAAAACTTGCAAGCTACTTCCTTTTGTTTTCAACACATCCTTCCTGCATTTTGAATGCCTCTGGGCATGGACATCCCTTTTATTTCCCTGGTTCTTTGCTTGCGTGAGTGCCTTCTTCATCGTGGGGAAAATAGTATGTCTTTCCTATGGAGTGAAGCATCTGTCACCTCTTATCATTGCTATGAGTATTATATGCTTTCTTTTACCATTGGTTGTTCCTTTGTTATACCATTGTCAGTGCTCTTTCGAAGCCATGGACTCCTGCTACATGTGGAGTTCCATTTTTAAATGTAGGGCATTGTCTTTTGTAGGCATGATTCTTCCTGCTTAAATTGTTGGTGTCTCCTTCCAGTATATTGCCAAGTAATCTACACATTACAGTGGGCATTCCCCACATCTGCAAATGATTTTCTTTCATAACGTGCTAGTTCTTCAAACTCCCCTGTCGCACAAATTTTTTTGGACCAATTTCATTGAATGTGTGTGTGACTCCCAACTTTGGCCTGCGCTAATACTCTACCTCTGTTCTTACATGACTATTGTTCCTTACTTGGTAGCTCTTTCTTGCTTGTTTGACTGCTTTTCCCTTCAAAATATGCCTTGAAAAAGCATGGTTCCCTCGCTTGGCGGATTTCTCTTTTTAAAACTTTGCCCTTGTGGCTGACTTGCCATGTTCTCCCTTACGTTTGGCATGGGCTTTGTTTTTACTTCTCTTTCCAGCCACTCCCCCTTTGAAAATGCAAATTTTCTCCATTTCCTAGCTATGGCTTTATTTTTACTTGCCTGCGTGGACCCTATGTAGACTTCTTTTCTTTGATGAGTGACTTGGATGCTCTGTTTCCTTATTGAGGAGCAGCAACAAGATGAAAAACAAGTAATGAGGCTGCTCTCCCTGCTACAAATCCCACCTCAAATGCTAGAGGATCAACACATCCCTACAGGCTTGAAAGAATAAAATCAAACACTTCCTTTAATTCAAAATCTATTACTCCAAGAGTTGCAAATGACTTCAACTAAAATACACTGGAAAAAGTTATGATAGGTTCTCCTCTTCCTACTGTGGAATCAATTTTTCATACACAAAATCCTTCTCTAACAAATTGTCACAGTTAAACTTTTCTTAAAAGTCGATGAGAAAACTCCAGAGAAGCCATTTCTATTACCAAGTCACATTTCTTTTATAAAATTCAAAACTTGGCCTTCAAACTTCTTCAAACTTAGTCCAAGGAAAGATGACAAAAGTAATGACCTCTAGTACAAACAATTAAAAGCTATGTGCACATTCTGTATTAGAGATATTTCCCTTCCTTAGATCCTTAGATGTTGTCGAAAGATAGCTATGACTAATTGAAACACCCAAAAATGTTCCCAAATTTGATCTCACGAGCAACAATACCCACAAAGTCTCCTTTATCATCACCAAGCATGCTAGTCCTAATTCCATATATATCTTATTCTTCACATAGTTCATAAATGGTGTGCATTCACATTAAAAATTACAATGATTGCTATCATTATAATTCTTTTATTTAGAAAAATTTAACCCCAGTATACCTTATCAGTCTATTATCACTTAGTTGGGCCCCAAAGTGGGTCTAATGTTCATTTTCGAACAACTGAAATGCCAAGGTGATCCACTAACCTTTTAATATTCACTGGGATTTATTTCAAACATTAATTGATCATTAAAATCTCATTTTATCATTTTTCTAGAAATTTTTAATTTGATGTCAGGAGGTATGTTGACTGCCTTTGAAAACTAGTCCGGACAACTAACCAAGCTTTGAAAACTGGCACACTGAATCTCTGTTCCGCACACTTTCAACCTGTCAAATCTTGTCTCATGATGAATTTGAGGTCAAAAGATATTTTCTGTCAAAGTTGCCTTCTCAGAATTACCTACAAGTAAACAAGTTAGAAAACAACAAATTGGGTTTGGATTTGGCCTTGAAAACTAGGCAAATGAGCACATGGGGAAACACAAACTAGGACACTAGTTCTCTGTCATGATGACATTATGGATCTATGATTTGGGCTCATGATTAATAAAAAATGGGAGACACTCAAAGTAGGCCACTCAGATTTTGCAGATTGGAACAATGGCAAGATAGTGATTTTGGCAAACATAATTGACCTGGAAAAGTATGCAAATAGATTTGTCAAGATTTAAAAACTGACACACTTGAAGTATTTTTAGAGTACTACATAGTGGTACAATCCATTTGATCTTATCAATCAAAAATTTTGAGTTATGACATCATGAACAAGGGTTCCAATAAATCTGCACTTGCTGACACCAATAAAAAGATAGAAATTGCGTTTGGAATTGCATTTGGAAACTGATCAAATGGATTCATCATAAGATAAAACTTGAAACATGAGAATTCTTTGATCTTTAAAATACAATGCAAAAGGAATTTTAGCATTTCAATCAACTGGTCAAAAATTTATTACAAGTCAAACAGGGCTTCCTAGAAATGTGTACAATTTGCAAATGTGTGAAAATAGTAAACTACCAACTTTGAGGGATTCAAAACCTAGTCAAATGAACTCGAAACAACTTGAAATCTAAAAAATAGGTTCTTAGATATGGATACTAGACACTCCCAAAGCAGTGAGTCCTAAAACATTTCTAGGTGTAAGATATTCAATGGAAAACACAGGCTTCTGTCGCTTTTTGACATAGGATAAAATGTAGATTTGATAGATGCTCAAAATAGGACTTCGCCAAACAGCTTGGAAAGTCAATTTAACTTCATGTAATAGGTAGATGTGCTAAATGGAAGGTGTTAGAAACATTAAACACCTTAGGGCCCTCAAAGGTGCAGCCAAGTATATATGGCTTGAAAAGCATTTATAGGACTCAATTTTCTCAACGGTGCTCAAAATTTTGGCTATAATTTTGAGCACCAACACACCCTAAATGAATGTAAGAGTATCAATACCCTCATTTTCAAATTAATAGTTTTCATACTCAATAATGTTAATAAGGACTTAGTTATAATGATCTTAGGAATGCACATCATCAACCTTTATATAGAGATTATGTCATAGTTGTCATGTTGATCTCCAAAACTTTGTTAGACATTTACGTAATCTAATAAAGAATGAAACTCGACTACTAGAAATCCTTTTTAAAAATATACAATCTAGGCTCGAAAACCAATTCTTGATGGACATGACTTTCTCAATGGTTGAGGTAAGCTTGGTGATTTCTATTTTTTTTAATGATATAGCTCTGAATATCATTGTTAAATGATTTAATTTCTTCTTATCTTGTGTTACATATATGATGACAAGTCAATATCATGCAAACTTTAGTTTTGTAATAGAAAAATTGTATTTATAATATTATATAATCATTAAATTTCTTGTTACTTTGTCTTATATGTTTGATTAAACCTCAATTGTATAAAATGCTTAAATTGTGATATCATTTGATATATTTTTTCTTTGATGAATACAAGGAAACATAAAAAATATTAATTCATCAAAACTAATTTTTTGGAGTATTACAATGCAGACCTAGATTATAATAGTTAATTATATTAATAGTATGACATATTTGATTTCATTTTGACTATGTATTATCTACCTAGCATATTATGTACCATTACCAATAGAGTTGGTGGTGTCTGTTCTCTCCATAAGTATGAAATAAATGGATAACAATATTTTGGTTGTAAATCTCATAAGAGAAGTGATCTTTAGTGGTGCAAGGAGGGAGTATCTAGGGCCAAAGGCACACCCAACTATCCAACCACCTCAGTAAGAAAACATAAGAGAAGCAAAAAATAGAATACATCACTAGAGAGAGAGAGAGAGAGAGAGAGAGAGAGAGAGAGAGAGAGAGAGAGAGAGAGAGAGAGAGAGAGAATATTTGTATTGATTCATCAAATGATTAGCATACATGCCCAACTGTAAGGCCTTATAGGTTATGACTAGATACAAAATATATATCACTAAGTTCTATAATCAGCTCCAAACTCTCAACATCTACTCTAACTCCTAGTCCTCTAAGTTATGCTCTTAAACTAAACCAAATACCTCTACTTATACTTGCCAAAACAACTTACACAATCTTCTAGAACATTACATCAAAGAAAGGGCCAACCTTGAAATGGTTAAAACTCATCCCTAGACAAGATCATATCAATAAATGCAAGATCTAAACTAAATACAAGATTTGGCTCCAACTAAGAACAAAAAACATAGAAAACTCAGTCAAAGAAGGACATGAGCATCAAAAACATAGATTCACTCAATGAAAGAAGAAACACTAAGTAAATAGAAGAACAACTCAGTTCATATTGATAGAAATCTATCACCAAAGGAACAACTTGGTTCATATTGAAGAGCTCAACAACCAAAGGAACAACTCAATTCATATTGAAGAGCTTGGCCAGAACTGTTAGAATGAAGAAAAAAGTGCAAGATTATTAGGCAACCTAGGATGCTCCTACATCAGACAACTAGGGTTGAAGAAATAATTCTCCTAAATCATGCAAGTTTAATGCCCCACAAAGGAACCCAAAAGGAATTAACCTAAAGTTTCACTAAGTTTTTCAAAAAAAATAATTGAAAGATAAAAATATCAATAGATAATATAGCAGAATCAATAACTCACATACATACAACCATCATAAACCAATTACATCTCCTAAGGGTTCCATGACATTGAATCACATTTAATTTTAATTAATATTAGATCTAACACAACCAAAATCCACATCATCAGTTAATCACAAGTACAAATCCATTTGAATAATATATAATTATATAATATGCCACTTGGAAATAATCATAATGCTTAATCATCCAATGTACAAGTCACAGGGTATGAAAAGCTCAAACAATATACATCATCTCATAATATCTCTGATAAATAGATATAGTAAAATAGAATATAATCATCCAATAGAAATACAAGATTAGATAGAAATGAACATTTGCAAAAACATATCTAGTGCCTCAACAACATCTAGCTATCAGATCTCAATGGTATAAGATAAATGCACTACCACATGACTCTGTGGAACCTAAATGGCCCATTCCCACCATGCTAAGGAGATAAACTCAAGTCTCATACAAGTATCAATGTCAAAAGTCATAACCAACATCTAGGTCAATGAAATACTTGAAAGCAAACTATCTCAAAGCGTACATGGACGCAAGTATCATCTAATCTGAGAGGCAAAAAAAACACGTAGGAAATCTACTATGTAAGTGGACATATGCCATCACATGAACCAACTCTAAGGTTATACTAGCAACCTCTCTAAACTCTAGCCCCCTAGTGTCTCTATGTGGCACCAACATCCTTTCATAGAGACAAGGCATACTATCGAAGCAAAGTTGCAACTAAGCATCCTCTCACCTCTCATCCTACCTTGTACTAGCACTTGAGGCATGGGAAAGGAAAAAAATGACTCTTATCAGTTCATTTTAAACCCATTTAATTAAATGTTATCACTTATTTAAAAAACTTACAATGGGTTACCTAAGTAGCCACTCTAGGCTTTGGCCTCCATTGCAAGCCACTTCCCAACATACACATAAATTACCTACCCTAGGCTCTTAAAATTACTAATCATAGAAGGATAGTTTTCACCTCAGCCTTTTACAATTGACTGGAAAGAACCTAAAGACAAATCTCATTATCACCTCAATCTTATACAAGCAATAGGAAAGCATCAAAATATAAAACACAATAATCACCTCAATCCTATACAAGAAACTTGAAAGCATCTAAAGACCATTCATAACAATCACCTTAGTCCTATGCAAGCAATTGGAAAGCACCACAAGACAAATAAAAATAATCACCTCGGTCCAAAACAAGAAACTATACAGAACTAGAAGATAATCGATCAAAAGCTCAAAGGTTACAACAAGAAAGTCACAATCATCACCTCAATTCTACATAAGAAAACTATAAAGCAATAACAACCAACAGATAAAGCTCATCATAGAAGACATATGACTACATCACAATGGTTATGTATTGCCCACCCATAGTTTGCTTTTATGTTATGATTGTCAAATTCTTTTAGACCGATCTTATGCATTGATTAGTTTTAGAGATACTGGATTTATAGTATTATGATATTATTTCATGACTTAGATTAGTGATATATCAGTGATGATTGCTTAGTTGATTTCATTTCATGTGTTGTTAATGATGTCTTGATGATTCCTAATTAGTAAATGTGGTTTCTTTCATAACAATGTTAACATGATGTCTTTAATGAAGATCATGTTTGTATAAATAGAGATGCATTATTATACCTAAGCATTTGATGTTAGACTTGCAATTTTTATGATACTTACCCCATACTTGCATGCGTATGGTGCACATGTTTATTTTATCTTTCTATTTGACATGTTTGATGTGGTTAAGGGAGGGAGTCATAGTCACCTACAAGTTGGGATCTACACGATGTACCACTCCCTATCATTGCCTGTTTAGCTTACATATATTTATATACATGTACATGCTCGTCTTTTATGCAGGATGTAGGTATCGGGCATCGACTTCCCTAAATTGCTAGGATGAGCATGCCCAATTGAAAATACTCAAATGGTGAGAATGGGAAGATAATGATTAGGTTCAATCCCAACCATAGCCGAAAATACTTGTCTTGTAAGGAGTTGTAATAGACTGTCTACCCTTTTTAAAACTTGTCATTCTTTTGTGCATATGTTGTTTTATGAGTTTTGGATGAATTTTCTATTAAATAAGTCCAATTAAAGGATTAAATTAATGATTTAATTTAATGAAATATTATTATGACATTTTAATATTTAATTATATTTAATTAATTGAGAAATTAATTAAATAAAAAAATTGAATTCAAAAGTAAAAGTTATAAGTTTAAATTTTAGAACATGATAATATTTATTTAATTTAATAATAATATACTTCGAGTTTATTTTTAAATAAATACTAATTATTATTATTATTTAAGTTGATAAATATTTTATCAATTAAGTTTCAAAAATATATAAAAAGGAGAATGATATTAAATTATGAAAAAGGTTTTAAGTTTGCATGATGTGTGCATGAGATAAAAATATATGAAATTAATTAAAAAGATAAAATATGTGAACTTAATAAAGATATTTTAATAAAGTACATATAAGATTTAAAGTTAATAAATTAAATAAAAGTGAAGTCAAGTGGGAAATTAAATAAAGTAATTTAATAATTCATTTGACGTGCATGAAAGGAATAATAAAATAATATTTTAATTAAAAAATAAATTAATTGTGCATGAAAGAAATAATTAAATAAAATAATTGTAATTTAGGACTAGTGGAGACAGAAACCCTAAAAGGTAATTAGAGCTCTATATTAGAGGGATTTCGGGTCATTATTACACACACAGGTTTCAGGGAACACACTTTCGGAAGGGGAACAAAGAAATCTTTGGAAGCTTTGAAGGGTTTGGATTAGCAAGGGTTTCACCAAATTGTTAGCATCAAATCAAGGGAGGGTTTGTGAACCATTGTAGAAATACTTTCGGATCTCTATTTTTTTCGTGCTTGTTGAAAATTATTTTCTTAAGTTTTGTTGTATGAATTTTGCCACCTTCCATTCTAAATCTTTTGCTATTCAATTTCATCTGTGAATCTAGATTGAAAAACTATTTAGAAAACCTTGTTCTACAATTGAAAGAAATTATTATTAAATCGGGATCTGGGTTTGAATTAAAATGGAATTGAAAAATTTAATTTGGGTAGGGTTTCAAAAGAAAAGAAAATTCTAAAATATGAAATTTGATTGGTTGATAGTATCTTCTCTATCAGATTGTATATGTTAATATTAAAAAAAAAAAAATCAAATAAAGAAAAGAAAAATTATTTATTTATTTAAAATATTATTATAGAAATTTAAAATAAAATAAAACACATTTTTTTTTAATGGAAAGGAATTTGTTTAAAAGTTTTTGTACTAAATAAAATTTAAAATAATAAAATAGTATATATATCTTCTTGTATACTATGGAGGAGGATTGTTTAATGTTTTAATTAAAAATAAATAAAATAAATAAATTTAAAAAAAATATAAAGCAAACTTAGCCCATCTTACCATGCACTGTCATCGGCCTGCACGAATTTCAGTGCTAACTCGGGTGTACCTGTGATGGGGGGATGTGAAGGGGTCATATGGCTCTATAATTATGGCTCGCAGCTTTCAAAGCCCTCCAACGATTTCAAATTGCTTAACAATTTAATTTACATTTTTTTAATATATATTAAAATTTTAATATTATAAAGTATTATTAATAGGTTTTAATTAATATTTATTAATTAATATTAATATATATTATTTAATAAATATTATATGTTATGTATTAAATATTCAATTTTAATTTATAAAATATTAATGAATTATTATTATTAATAATTGAAATTATGTTTTAATAAATTATTATTATTAATAATTTCAATTATAATTTAAAAAATTATTATTATTAATTTAATCAATTGAATCAAATTATGATAATATTTAATTTAAGTAATGAATTTAGAATTGATATGGATATCAATTAATTTAATTTAATATAATTTAATTAGACTTAATTAATAATGAAAATTGTTTAATTAAGTTATAGCTTTATTTAATTATTGTAATATTGATTTTTAATAAAATCATAGATTATTTTCTTTGGAAGACAACAAGTATTATTTTTAAATCATTTAGATAATTACCCTTCGATTATTTTTAGGAAACTGACTTAAAATCAATAAGGGTAAAATTTTGAACTAAGAACGGGTTCATTTGCAAGCAAGATCTTTGAGACTTATTTACTTGAAACATACATTGAAAATGAAGACTAAAACCTTACAGTTTAAGTCAACTTCACATTTTCAAATCAAACCCAAACTATGAAATTGTACTGTTTGCTTGTATTGTCTATGCTTTTGAGTTTTGGGGTTGATTAGATGTTGACCTGTCTAGGATGTACACGAGAGGCTTTGTGAGATTTCTTTTATACCATTTATGTGGTTGGATGTCATGATGTGTCTTGTGATTCAAATTGAAAACTATATTTATGAGGTTTACTTTGTGGAGCATTCATATATGCTTGGATGGGAGAACCATCTTATTTTCAGGTTGCTTGTTTAGGAACTGAGTTTGATCATTATGGGTGTTGTGGTATGTGACAAAACTATGTTTTATGTTCCTAGGAGAGGTTGTCTAGGTACATGTCTTTGGGAGTGGCTTGCAATAGGAGACCAGGACCGAAAGTGGTTAGTGCTAGGGTAACCTATTGTAAGTTATGTAAAAAGTGATAATCTAGTAATTAATATTTTCAGGAGAAACACACTAAAAAGATAAGTTAGAAATATTTTCCTAGCCCATGCTTTGAGAGCTTGTATAGACTAAGGATAGGAATGGGATTACCATATAACTGGTTGCCTCATCTTCTTGAGAGGAGTTTCTATTTTTGCATGTGTCACGTTGAGGGTCTGGGGTTCAGAGTAACCAGTCCAGGGTAACTCAATGCTTGAGGGTCTAGGGTCCATTGAGACACTAGTCCAAGGTAACTCAAGTACTTTGACCATGTGATGACACTCCCTAGTATATAGCCTCGGTCTCCTCTATAGATTTTGTGTACCTCTGGTGGTGTACTTATTGTTGGATGTGTTTATTGTGGTTATTTACTTTCATTGATGATGATTGGTGATTCATGGATGATGTACTTTTGACATGTGATTCTTGACTTGAGGTGAATATCTTTCATTGACTTTATCTTATGATCTTGGTATTTGATTTATACTTGGTTCATGTATGATGTTTGGTTATGTGGTGTTGGTATCGGATGGAGTATTCTTTCTTTTTGGATTGTCTTATCTTCTTGAGTAGTATCTATTACCTTTGAGGTAGTTTTGGCTATTATGGAATTCCATGCCTAGGAATGTTTTTTGTTTGATTAGCCATATGTGGATCATTCATTATCTTCCTTGCATGATGGGAGTGGAAGCCTGATTAGATAACCATGTAGTCGAGAGGTAGTGTCTTCTTACCATTTGGGTTCACCCCTCACATTGCCAACTGTTGGATGTTTGTTGTAGAAGATGTACCTTTATCATTCTTATTTCTTATCTCAGAGACTTCTTTTCAGATGATGTAATAATGCTATCACGTATTCTGATGTATGGTATCTATTCTCACACACCCTACAACATGTGTAGTGGATGTTATAAATTGGATGTACTTTCATTGTATTAGATATACTTATGCTTTACTTATGTGATTATGTATTTGTTAGTTCTTTATGTTCAGGAGGCATTGTACTTGAAACTTAAACTAATTAATTTAAACTTCTTAAATATGACTCAACATAAAGGAACCCTTGAGGAATTGAAACTGTATCTATAATTGCTAATGTGTATTTGATGTGTATGTTCATATTGCTTCCACATTATTGTTACTTTGATGTAGTTTAAACTTTTTTAAAAAAATAGTTCAATAAATATTGTAACATGTTAGGTTTATTTCTCTTGGGTTCCCGAGCAGGATGTTACATCTGGTATTGGAGCCTGAGTTTCAACATTGGAAACTTTGGGCATAATGTGCACCATCACTTGATAAATTGGAAAATTTGCAACTTATTTAAATGAAAACTTATATTGACATCAAAATTGAAACCAAACTGTTGAACAAAAAACTTTGAAACAATACAAATTCTGAACATGGAACTAGAAAACTTATAAAACTTTTTGGATTATTGCTTTATGTTGGTAAGTTATGACCTTATGGTTATGATGGATTCTTAGGTGTCATTGTTGTGTTTGGGTGTTTTAGGAGAGATGAATTTTGGTTCTAGATCTATTGCTAGGGGTCGTAGTTCAGGATGTGGTAGAAGTCATGGTAGAGCTAGTCACCATATCCCTTCCTTGGTCCATCTAAGGGACCCTATTTAGGAAGAGGCTAGAGGGGATGATAGTGTTAAGCAACATGTTGAGATAGAAGGACCGATCACTAGAGACTTGGTCAAGGATTTCTTAGCACGCCTACCCTTTTAGGATAGAGATCATCATTTAGAGCATGGAGATAGAGATAGGTCCATGAGTCCTAGAGGGAGGAACCTAGAGAGCAAAAGGTAGTCTAGCTAGTCCATGTAGATGAAGGACCTACTACGAGTCAAGGTCAAAACTTTCAATGGAGAAGGTACTAGATATGATGCCAAGAATTGGTTGATCACACTAGATAGATGTTTTTCTATGCAAGACTTTGACTCCAATGTTAAAGCAAGATATGCCATCACCCACTTAGAGAACTTCACAACAGTTTGGTGGAATATAGAGGAGAAGAAACTTGGGATAAATATGTAAACTATCACATGGGATTTGTTTCTTGAACACTTCCATGAGAAATTTATATCAGAGTAATGGAAACTACAGAGGGAAGATGAGTTTCATGACTTGAGATAGGGTACCAAGACTATGGTGGAGTATGAGTGTAAGTTCTTTGAGCTTATGTCTTATGCAGGAGATAGTGATAGCTCACCATTAATGGTCCAACATTTCATTAGAGGACTAAATGCTAACATCATTGGGGGTGTTAAGGTTTTCCAACCTAAAACCCTTAAGGATGCAATATTGCAAGCTACTTTTTTTGAGATGAGTGTGACTTCAAGTCAAGGTGGCCTACTAGGTGTTTAGGCTAGAGGGTCACCTTATTTAGGAGCATCTAGGGATAACCAATCTCAAGGAGCTAGAAGTTCTAAAAATTCTCCTAACTTCTCTAAGGGTAATCAGGAGAAGCTGGGAAGGGAGTTCTTCCATGGTAACAATGGTGGATTATAGTCAGTGAATTATCACAGCTAGAAGCATAGTATTCACAATAAGTTGGATTGAGTTACTCAGGGTCATAGTCAAGATGCTAGTGTTGGTAGTTATCTTTAGTCATGTGCAACTGGAGCTCAGGGAGACTTTAGTGGAGATTGCTACTTTTGTGGACAATATGGTCATAGAGCAACCAATTTCCCTGAGCGTGCACCTCAATTTTGAGTAAGAGGCCTACAAACTTTAAGTTTATAGTGGGGAATGGTCCAAGAGGACCTGTATCTTGAGTTTTGTGTTTGTGAGTTTGATTCATGTCTCTTTGTAATGGATTTCTAGGAGTAAGCCTAATTTTAGGGGGGGTGGATGTAATGCCCACTCATAGTTTTCTTTTATGTTCTAATTGTCAAATTCTTTTAGACCGATCTTATGCATTGATTAGTTTTAGAGATACTGGATTAATAGTATTATGATATTATTTCATGACTTGGATTAGTGATATATCAGTGATGATTACTTAGTTTATTTCATTTCACATGTTTTTAATGATGTCTTGATGATTCCTAATTAGTAAATGTGGTTTCTTTCATAACAATGTTAACATGATGTATTTAATGATGATTATGTTTGTATAGATAGAGATGCATTATTATACCTAAGCATTTGATGTTAGACTTGGATTTTTTATGATACTTACCCCATACTTGCATGTGTATGGTGCACATGTTTATTTTATCTTTCTGTCTAACATGTTTGATGTGGTTAAGGGAGGGAGTCATAGTCACCTACAATTCAGGATCTACACGATGTACCACTCCTTGCCATTTCCTGTTTAGCTTAGATATATTTATATACATGTACATGCCCGTCTTTTATGCAGGATGTAGGTATCGGGCATCGACTTCCCTGAATTACTAGGATGAGCATGCCTAATTAAAAATATTCAATTGGTGAGAATGGGAAGATAATGATCAGGTCCAATCCCAACCATAGCCTAAAATACTTGTCTTGCAAGGAGGACTCGTAACAGACTATCTACCCTTTTAAAAACCCATGAGTCTTTTGTGCGTATGTTGTTTTATGTGTCTTTGATGAATTTTCTATTAAATAAGTCTAATTAAAGGATTAATTTAATTTAATAGAAAATTATTATGACATTTTAATATTTAATTATATTTAATTAATTGAGAAATTAATTAAATAAAAAGAATTGGAATCAAAGATAAAAGTTATAAATTTAAATTTTAGAACATGATAATATTTATTTAATTTAATAATAATATATTTATAGTTCATTTATAAATAAATGCTAAATATTATTATTATTTAAGTTGATAAATATTTTCTCAATTAAGTTTCGAAAATATATAAAAAGGAGAAAGATATTAAATTATGAAAAAAGTTTTAAGTTCGCATGATGCATGCATGAGATTAAAATATATGGAAATAATTAAAAAGATAAAATATGTGAACTTAATAAAGATATTTTAATAAAGTACGCATGAGATTTAAAGTTAATAAATTAAATAAAAGTGAAGTCAAGTGAAAAATTAAATAAAGTGATTTAATAATTCATTTGACATGCATGAAAGGAATAATTAAAAAAATATTAAAATTATAAAAAAAAATCAATAGTGCATGAAAGAAATAATTAAATAAAATAATTTTAATTTAGGACTGGTGGAGAGAGAAACCCTAAAAGGTAATTAGAGCTCTATATTAGAGGGTTTTCGGGTCATTATTACACACACAAGTTTCAGGGAACACACTTTTGGAAGGGGAACAAAGAAATCTTTGGAAGCTTTGAAGGGTTTGGATTAGCAAGGGTTTCACCAGATTGTTAGCATTAGATCAAGGTAGGGTTTGTGAACCTTGTAGAAATACTTTCAGATCTTTGTTTTCTTCGTGCTTGTTGAAAATTGTTTTCTCAAATTTTGTTGTATGAATTTTGCCACCTTTTGTTCTAAATCTTTGGCTATTCAATTTCATTTGTGAATCTAGATTGAAAAACTATTTGGAAAACCTCATTCTACAATTGAAAGAAATTAGTATTAAATTGGGATCTGGGTTTGAATTAAAATGGAATTGAGAAATTTAATTTGGGTAGGGTTTCGAAAGAAAAGAAAATTCTAAAATGTGAAATTTGATTGGTTGATAGTATTTTCTCTATTAGATTGTATATGTTAATATTTTAAAAAAGAAATTAATAAAATAAAGAAAAAAATTATTTATTTATTTAAAATATTATTATAAAAATTTAAAATAAAATAAAACACACTTTTTTTTAATGGAGGGGAATTTGTTTAAATTTTTTTGTAGTAAATAAAATTTAAAATAATAAAATAGTATATATATCTTTTTACATACTATGGAGGAAGATTATTTAATGTTTTAATTAAAAATAAATAAAATTAATAAATTAAAATATATATAAAACAAACTTACCCCATCTTACCATGCATTGGCAGTGGCTTGCATGAATTTTGGCACTGAGTCATCCATACTTGCAATGGGGGGATGTGAAGGGGTCGCACGACTTTGTAATTATGGCTAACGGCTTTCAAATTGCTTAACAATTTAATTTGTATTATATATATATATATATATATATATAGATATATATATATATATTAATATTATAAATTGTTATTAATAGGTTTTAATTAATATTTATTAATTAATATTAATATATATTATTTAATAAATATTATATGTTATGTATTAAATATTCAGTTTTAATTTATAAAATATTAATGAATTATTATTATTAATAATTTAAATTGTGTTTTAATAAATTATTATTATTAATTTAATCAATTGAATTAAACTATGATAATATTTAATTTAAGTAATGAATTTAGAATTGATATGGATATCAATTAATTTAATTAAATATAATTTAATTAGAATTGATTAATAACGAAAGTTGCTTAATTAAGTTATAATTTTATTTAATTAAATTGTAATATTGATTTTTAATAAAATCATAGATTATTTTCTTTGGAAGACAACAAGTATTATTTTTAATTCATTTAGATAATTAACCTTGGATTATTTTTAGGAAACTAACTTAAAATCAATAAGGGTAAAATTTTGAACTAAGAACAAGTTAATTTGTCAGGCAGATCTTTGAGACTTATTTACTTGAAACATACATTGAAAATGAAGAATAAAACATTACTGTTTAACTCAACTTCACATTTTCAAATCAAACCCAAACTATGAAATTGTATTGTTTGTTTGTATTGTCTATGCTTTTGAGTTTTAGGGTTGATTAGATGTTGACCAGTCTAGGATGTACATGAGAGGCTTTGTGAGATTTTTTTATACCATTTATGTGGCTAGATGTCATGATGTGTCTTGTGATTCAAATTGGAAATTATATTTATGAGGTTTACTTTCTAAAGCATTTATGTGTGCTTGGATGGGAGAACCATCTTATTTTTAGTTTGCCTATTAAGGAACCAAGTTTGATCATTATGGGTGTTGTGGTATGGGACACAACTGTGTTTTATGTTCTTAGGAGAGGTTGTCTAGGTACATGTCTTTGGGAGTGGCTTGTAGTAGGGGTCCAAGACCCAAAGTGGTCAGTGCCAAGGTAAACTATTGTAAGTTATGTAATAAGTGATAATCTAGTAATTAAAATTTTGAGGGGAAACACACTAAAAAGATAAGTTAGAGATATTTTCCTGGCCCGTACCTTGAGTGCTTGTATAGACTAAGGATGGGAATCGGATGACAGTATAACTAGTTGCCTCATCTTCTTGAGAGGGGTTTTTGGTTCCACATGTGTCACATTGAGGGTCTGGAATTTAGATTAACAAGTCTGGGGTAACTCAATGCTTGAGGGGTTGAGGTCCATTGAGAGACCAGTCTAGGATAACTCGAGTAGTTTGACCATGTGATGACACTCCCTAGCATGTAGCTTGAGTCTCCTCTATAAATTTTGTGTACCTCTGGTTGTGTACTTATTGTTGGATGTGTTTATTGTGGTTATTTACTTTCATTGATGATGATGATTTGTGATTCATGGATGATGTACTTTTGACATGTGGTTCCTGACTTGAGCTGAATATCTTTCATTGAATTTATCTTATGATCTTGGTATTTGATTTACACTTGGTTCATGTATGATGTTTGGTTATGTGGTGTTGGTATTAGATGGAGTATTCTTTCTTTTTCGATTGTCTTATCTTCTTGAGTAGTATGTGTTACCTTTGAGGTAGTTGTGGCTATTAGGGAACTCCATGCCTAAGAATTTTTTATGTTTGATTACCCATATGTGGATCATTCATTATCTTCCCTGCACGATGGGAGTGGAAGCCTGATTAGGTAACCATGCAGCCGGGAGGTAGTGTCTTCTTACCATTTGGGTTCCCCCTCACATTGCCATCTATTGGATGTTCATTGTAGAAGATGTACCTTTATCATTCTTATTTCTTATCTTAGAGACTTCTTTTCAAATGATGTAATAATGCTATCATGTATTCTGATGTATGGTATATATTCTCACATACCCTGCAACATGTGCAGGGGATGTTATAATTTGGATGTAATTTCATTTTATTAGATATACTTATGTTGCACTTATGTGATTATGTATTTGTTAGTTCTTTATGTTTAGGAGGCATTGTACTTGAAACTTAAACTAATTAATTTAAACTTCTTAAATGTGACTCAATGTAAAGGAACCCTTGAGGAATTGAAACTGTATCTGTAATTGCTAATGTTTATTTGATGTGTATGTTCATATTGATTCCACATTATTTTTATTTTGATATAGTTTAAATTTTTATTAAAAAAATAGTTCAGTAAATATTATAAAATGTTAGGTTTATTTCTCTTGGCTTCCCGAGTGGGGCATTACAGGTTAGGTATAAAAAGATCGTAAACATATCATCACCAAAGAACATAACTTCCCAAGCCTTTGGTAAAGTTCCTAATTAGTCAAAGTACCAAGTTAACCTACACCCAACATTAGTAAACCACACATCACATAAAGTACAAAATAATGTAACTTTCATAACTTCTTAAATTTTGAAAACAATAAGGTTCAATTTTCACTAAAGGTCTTCAAGTTATCATTTTCATTCACAAGACACAAGCTTTGATATACAATCAAGGTTATAGTTCTCCATTTTTCCTAGTGTTGATTTTCTAATATTTCCAAGTTCACAAGAATAATAGATTCAAAAATCTTATTAGAAGTCAATTAAATATGATATTGAACTATCAACCAAAACCCAAATTTACCATTTTTTCCCAATTTACAAATCACAATTTACTATACAATTACATTTTAATAATAAATGAATTAAAACTTTAATCAAATATTATTAAAATTAAATCAATAATCATTAAATTATTAAATTGATAATAATTATTAATCTAATAATAAAATAATAATTAATAATAATAATATTGAATAACATTTAATATGTAATAATTAATAAAATTTAATATATTTAAAACATTTAATAATTTTAAAAACATATATTCAAATTATTATAAAATTAAAAAACATTAATTAAAAAAAAGTTAATAAAAAAATACCTTATATGTAATATACAGTTAAGACTCATCGGCCAGTACTCAAGACTACCACAACAAGAGGGTACAATGTCAGTAGTACTTGATACTACTATAGTATAACTATTGCACGTAGTCCCATACTATTAGAGTAAATAATTAATGAATTATTAATTATCTATTCTATTTACTTAAGCTTACTTAGGTTAATGCATTTATTTAATATTTAGTAGTTAATAGTTGTAGAGATAAGTTGTTGAAGACACGAGAGTTTGTTCCCTTCTAGCATGTTCCACTTTTTTGTGGAAAGTGTGCTTAGTTGTCAACTTTATCTTCTACCACCTTCCAAGCTTGTTGTACAAGCTTCCTTGAGGCCTTTATAAGTAGTCTCTCTCATTGTAAAATTATCCATTCACATAGCAATTTCATTTTTTCTATTGTGAAATATTTTATCTAGCTTTGTTTCCTTCAAGCTCTTGCTCCTTAGGTTTCTCTTCGGCAAGCTATTTGTACTGTAGGTGATCTTGGTGACTGTGGAGTTGGATTTCATCAACTCCTACATGGTATTAGAGCCTCCCTACTATTACTTCATTAAAAGGTTTTTGAAGCCGCGATTCGGAGACACAAACCCTAGTTTTTTTGTGCATTTTGCTTCAATCTAGTGGAAGATTGTTTTTTCAGAGCACTTTGGGCCCAAACGAACGTTGTCATTGGATCCAAAAGGTCATTTGCAATCAGGATTCATATAAAATTTGCTAATTTTGGAGATAGGGCTCTAGGAGGCAAAAAAAAATTAGATTGGGAGGCACCATATGGACTGTATAGACAGATTTTTGCAAAATAAAATAAAATTAAATAGTGTAGGGCCACGGCACCACAACACCGCCCAGTGGCCACTGTGGAGCCACCTGTGCACAACCTGCACTCTTCTTGGATAGGTTGCACCACTCGACCACCTCCTCAGCCCACAAGGTAGTGCCGGTAGGTTTTTTTGCCAATGGCATAGCCTATTTCCACTGCCTCCACCAGTTTCTCCAGCTCCTGCTTCACTTGTGGTTCACCTCCACTATGCCTAAGCTTGCATGGATCTTTTGAAGACTGAGCACCACATGGATGATTCCTCTCCTAATGCATGGCATATTCTCTGCATAGTCAGTAGCTGGTTGCATAGTGACGCATGGATTTTGTAGCCCCGTTAGCAGATTACATGCAGTGGATTGAGGAAGACAATTGAGTTCACTGTTGATTCACTCTTCATCCAAGATTGTGTAATAGGAGGTCTTATTGCTACTAGAGCAATTGATCCTTCCAATCATCTCTACACCTTCTCACACTTTGGTCCACCATCTCTATTATTGGAGCACACTACTTCTCTTTCGAAGGAGCATCATGTGGTGCAATCAGGATACTTGAACCTTTGTATCATTCCTAAGATCCCTATTTTGATTGCCACACCACATCTAGTTGAGGGCTTTTCTCCTCTGCAGGATTCTTCTTCTGCTCTACCTGATCCTCCAACTTCATTCATTAAGACTCTAGGTACACTTGTTGCAGATACTACAATAGACATTCATGATAGTGTCATCACACCTGCCTTGGGGATTCCATTTTTGAATCCTCATACTTTTTCCTTTGAGCATCAGCTAGGCCTTCTAGTTTCTCCTCTATTTCAGGGGTTCCCTTGTTATGTGCCCTTGTTCCTTCTGCATTGGAGTTTCATTGGTTTGATCATTTCTACAGGAGCTCCATCATTTTGGGGAGGGCTTTGGTGACTATTCTCATGGGGGGGCTAGTTGTACTTATGGTTTTGAAAGAGTCTCTTGAAACATTTTCAGTGGAAGTTGTCCTTGGGGGGTGTTGTTGAGGCCTTCCTTCTTTCCTTCACTTCATATTTTTTTTAGCATGTTTTTTACCTCTTTTTGGGGGAGGGTTTTTCCCATGAGGTTTTTCCTCTTTCCCCATTTTCAGAGGTTGCATTTCTTTGTATTGTGCATGGGTACCTAACATGGCCTTGTTGCTGAGACCCATTCTACATTTTCTCTTAAGTTTTTTTGTGAGCTTAAGGCATTCCCCTAAGTTGCACTTAAGGGAGGGGGGGGGGTGTTAGAGTAATTAATTAATTAATTAATAATTATTTATTCTATTTACTTAAGCTTACTTAGGTTAATGCATTTATTTAACATTTAGTAGTTAATAGTTGTAGAGATAAATTGTTGACAACATGGGAGTTTGTTCCCTTCTAGCATGTTCCACCTTTTTGTGGAAAGTGCACTTAGTTGTCAACCTTATCTTCTACTACCTTCCAAGTTTTTTGTACAAGCTTCCTTGAGGCCTTTATAAGAAATCTCTCTCTCATTGTAAAATCCTCCATTCACATAGCAATTTCATTTTTCCTATTGTGAAATATTTTATCTTGCTTTGTTTCTTTCAAGCTCTTGCTCCTTAGGTTTCTCTTCGGCAAGCTATTTGCACTATAGGTGATCTTGGCAACTATGGAGTTGGATTTCATCAAATCCTACACATATGACTACCAATGGAGGTGGGAAAGAGGAGAAGTGGGGTGGGGGTGGTGGCCCCCGCCCACCCAATTACATTTTTTTTAAAAAAATTTTTAAAAATAAGTTTTCTAAAAACATACATACCAGAAATGCCCTCCCCATAAATATGATATATTTCATGATTTCCAATATGTGATAAAAATTATCATAGTAAATATTTTACTATGATAATTTGTATTAACTTTTTTTAAAATAAAAATTGTATTATAGATCTAATATAGAAACCACAAATAACCAATCAAAATTGCATTTAAAATTATAATTTCTTTTCCAAACCCTCCCTAAATAGTAATCAATCCAGAACATAGATCTTTAAAGTTTACAAGACAAGGGTTTCAAAGTTTCAAGTCATTTACAAACAAGGGTTTCAACTCGAATATAATCTAAAATGATTTCAATCAGACACAGAGAAGACATATAATTTCACAGATGAACTATTGCAAAAAACTCTTGAGATCCTACTAGATCTGATGCTAAACAAGGAACACACAAAACATGCAAGAATTTTTCTTTTCTTTCAAAAACCCTCTTTTTAGAAATTGGTTCCTCTAAACCTTGGTATGGAGAAATGAACTCTGATTTCCTAATAAAGAGCTTTCCCCAAATTAGAGATTCAATTATGCAATCATGTGAAAACTCTTTTCCTTAATTACTTTATTATATTTTAAATTTTCATGTGCAACTTTTTTGCAATTTAATTAAAATATCTCTATTAAATCAATTGCTTTCTCTCTCTTATTAAATATGAAAAGCTTTTAATAATATTTTTATTAATTCAACTAATAATATTATTTAGAGTTTATTATTAAAATGAAACTCTTAAATAAATTATTTTTAAATTGAATAAATATAAATATGCTAAAATTAGAATTTCAATTATATCGTTAAATTTAATTCTTTTATTTAATTAATTTTTCAATTAATTAAATAATGATTTTTCTTTATATAGTTTCTATTAAATTAAATCATTAAATTATCTTTTAATTTGATTTAATTATAACTTAAAATCAAAATTTGACTCAAAAGAATAAATACAACAACTCAACTAAAGACAAAGAACATAATGAAACTCCCAGGTCAAAATCATGAATTCACGTCACTTGATGAATTTGAACTAGGTAAACAACTCAAATACTTGTGTTACTTTCTAGGAAAATTGGCTTCGGTTAGGGTTTGGACTCAAGAATTATCTTTCCACTTTCACCATTGAGATACTACGATAGGGTACACCCATCCTGACAATTCAAGGAAGTCGATGCCTAGTACCTGTAATCTACATAAAATCCATGCATGTATATACACATATAATCTAAACTAAATAGGCAATGGTAGGAAGTGTTGCATTGTATAGATACTGACTAGTAAGTGACTATGACTCCCTCTCTCAACCACATCAAAAATTTCACACATAAAGTAAAACATACAATTACACCATACACATGCAATTATAAGGTAAGCATCCATAGAAACTACATATAAATCAATCATCTAACTAACATCATGAAATAATTGAAATTCACTAAATTAACATTCCTATATCAACATCAAAATAATCATGAACACATGAAATAACTAAGTAACTCAACTAAATATGGAATAGATCTAATTGAATCCAGTAACCAAGTACCACTAATCATAAAACATAGTGATAAAACTAGCCTAAAAGAATTTGGCCATACAATCTAAAAAGTAAAATAGGGGTAGACATTAAATCCACTCCCCCTAGACTTAGGCTTACTCTTGGAAGCCTACAAGAAAGATAAAACTAAAGCACTCACTGTATAGGTCCCGTTGAACCCTTTCCCCTATAAGACGATAAGACTACACTACAAACACCCAAGAAATAATGACAAGGATGCTCACAAAGTCAACAAAGGCATGCCACCTAAAGGCACAATCATAAGAACATATGTCTGATATCCAACTCACAAGTTTTTCCTTTTTTAAATTTCAAGTAATCAAATCTGAAGTTCAAAGTGTTCAAATTGAAAAAAATACATAACACTATTTATATTTTGTTTCAGTTTAACTAGTGGTGTTCAGAGTTCCCAATGTAGAAACTCAGGCTTTGATACCATATGTAACACCCCATAAGGGAACCCAAAATAAATTAACCTAAAGTTTCTCTAAGTTTAAAATAAAATAAAATTGAATGATAATAACATCAATAGATAATATAGCAAAAGCAATAACTCACATATATACAACCATCATAAACCAATTGCATCTCCTAAGGGTTTCATGACATTGAATCACATTAAAGGTTTAATTAATATTAAATCTAACATATAATCCAAATCCACATCATGGAACTATCACAAGTACAAATCCATGTAAATAATATACAAATTTATAAGATGTCACTTCCCAATAATTAGAATTCCAATCATCCACTATACAAGTTGTTAGTCTAATTTTTTGCACGATAAAATTTCCCTAACCCAGGTAGAAAAAATAGAATTGAATCCATTAATGGTGAACAGGGTTTCTTGTATTTGGTCCTCTAGATTTGCTAGCCAAAGAAAATATTTGTTAAACCCTATGTCTCATTACTTTTAAAATTTTTGGGCGTGAAATCTTTTTAAAATTTTGTGAATATTTTGTATTCGGTTCAAATTTTCTGTGACCCCAAGTGGCCTTTGTCTATTATGTTTCTCATTGTCCAATTCTGGTAAGATCTACGGCAATGGCTACCTCACTATGGTGAGTTGTGTACTTTTTATGTATAGTGAGGTAGCAAATACCACAAAATTAAAGGATTGGGCCGTAAAATGGAGGTGCGATGGTCAGAGATGCAAATGGTAAAGGCCTCAAATATATTATTGTTGCCCAATTGGGATATTTTAGATGCATTGATTTTTAATTCTGTTTCAAATAATTTGGAATTTCAAGACGCCAACAAAAAGGATTTCATAGGAACTGCATATAATGATGACCAATATGCTCTGGTCATATGGTCACTAAGAAGGGGATCTAGGCTATTTCATCACAACCTGATCACTCAAGGTTAACAGGAAATATTATTGTAAGGAGAGTTGCTGACACATCACATGTATAGGCAGCTCACATGAATGTGCGAACCTCTCATTTTGTTTTGGCCACTACTAAGAGAGAGGAGAAAGAAATATTTGATTTGCAAAGTAAGTATGAGAGTGTTCTTGAAGCCTACAATAAAGAGGTAAAAAAGAGAATTGAGCTTGAAAACAAATTAATGGGGAGATCCACAAGGCCAAGAATAGCATACCCTTGCCCCCTTTTTGAACCTTTCAAATCCACCCCCCTCATAGAAATACCAGATACACCCCAAAGATCAAAATACTACACAGTAGAAGATTTTGAAGAAGAAAAAGCAAGTTGTGGGCACTGCATGTAGAGTTAAAGGCACAATATGAGGATAAATTAAGAAAGGCTCTTACATACTTGGTAGATAAGATTGAATAGCCATTTTTTTATGATGAATTAAAAAGGGTGGTAAACATCTGAGAGGAATTGAAATCAAATGAGGAGGCTTTAAAGTCTATTGCGAATAAATGGGGGAAGAAAAAGAGAAGGAAAGAAGTGACATTCTTGTGCTACTCTATCATAAGATCATCTCATGATCAAATTGAAAGAACTTATGATATTTTTATAGATCTACAAAATTTTGATGATAGGAGGGTTTGTTAGAAACGAATAATAGTTGGCTAATTAGACAAATATAAGAGCCAAAAGTTTAGCTTATTTCCTCATGCCCTAGACAGAAGGAGTAATTTGAAAAGTAAAGATGAATGGGCCAAGGAACTTGATGATTTGTTTTTTTTAAGAATGAATAAAGTTATCAATGAAATAGGGCATGCATGGTGGGCCATAACTACACAAGAAATGATAAAGGTTCAATTATTCTTTGATTCTTTGAAGTAGGATTTTGTTACTATTGATAAAGAAGGTGAATATATCATCAAGAAACAACATGATATTTTTCAATTTGATTGGCAAGATGACACAGTTTACGACAAGTGGATGGTGGATATTCTTTCTAGTAAATAGTTAGAGGAAGTTGAAATTGACAATGAAGAGATACATAAAGATGAAATAAAAATCATCAATTCACTTCCATTAGTGCCTAGAAATGAAGGAGACAAAATAGAGTAGTCACTCTCAAAAATGGAAATAAACCAACTAGTTATAACTACGAGCTAGGAAGAAAGCCAAGTAGATGATACATTAGAACATGCAAGGTAGGACAAAGAGGAGCAACCAATCCAAGATGAAAGCATCATGGACCCAATTGATGATGTGGTAGAAGAGGATTCACAGATAAGGGTTGTTTTAACAGTTCATGATGGTGACAACAAAGAGCCACGAATTGAAGTAAAGTTGCAAGTATTAAAGAAGAATTCATCATTGGCCGCAAGCCTGATGTCTACATACTCTGATGAATTAGAATGACAACGGAGCATATCATAGAGTTTGTAATATCTTGAAGATGTAACAGAAAGGGGAGCCTACCAAGAGAGTGATATGATGTTACCCTTCTGTTATATAAAGTTTTTTCTTTTTCTATTTTGCAAATGTAAATATCTTTTAAGGACATTTGTCAATTCCCTATGCCTAAAGCTTGTTGCATCTCACATTATATAAGTGAGATTCTAGGGCTAGACAAGGGTCCAATTTCTAATGCATTTTAGTATTACACTTAGTATTTTTTCAGTCCAGTCTTTGAGAAAAACTTTATAGTATATATTCTCTGCATATTTTCTAAGAATACATCAATATGGAATGATCTTTGTGTCCCTTTCTAAGGTCATTCTGAGTTTACTACGATTGTATACAATTTTCAGGGAAAATTAATACAAGTTTTGAGCTGTCCCCATATCATTTTTTATTGAATTTTGTCTCCTTTACTATTACCTAGTTATTTTGAGATTGTGTGAGTAAATCTTGCTTAGTTGAATGCAATTCATTTTGGTTGTATGTCAATTCATTACTACTATTAATTCAATGAATTAAGTAAATGCTTTGATGAATTTGATGGGATTGTCATGGTAATAGAAAGGATGTCTGTAAGAATGAAATTTAGTAAGAATTACTAATAAACTTTTTTGCAAGGCAACATATTAGATCTACAAATTGGAGTAGACTCTATATTCCAATGGAATAGGCACTAATCAAAATAAATTTAGTTTGTAGATAGTTACACTATGAAGAAGCATCAAATCTAAAATAACAATCAACTTTAATTCACTTTCTTGAAGATTTCAAAAGATGGTTAGCACTTGTTTGATTGGAATGTTTTAGCTTTAGTTAGCCATTGTTGCTAGGAACACTTGCAAATCTATAGAAGGATTTTGACCAAATCTGTTATGTGGGATGTGTTTATTCAAAATGTTAGACATATTCATGTATTTGAGGATATGAGATGAAAATTAGAATGAAACTAAAATAATTCTCATACAATAGCTTCCAACCTTAAATCATCCACTAGGTATACCCACCCTAGTTTTGCAAAGCCTAAAGAGTAGAAAACCACCCTTGGTTTAGTTGAAGTTGGGTCCAAATGGTTTTCACATGTAACTATTAATAGGAATTGGATAATCCTTAGGTTGTGTGAGTAATATCAATTTGGTATTGAACCTTGTATTGTTCAGTAGTTTTTAAACACCAACAAAATGGCAACTCTGTTGGGAAGTTGTCCAACACATCTATGAAAAGTACTACAGTTTCTTTGGTCCTGTTGTGTATGTGTGTGTTAGACTATTTAGTATTTCTTGTGGTTATAAGGGGGTGTTTTAGTGAAAAACCTTGAGAATTTAAAAAGAAAGAAAGAAAAACCCAAATACCATAGAGATACACTGACGTATCTAGCCTTTCCAAGTGTCTTATCTAACAAGCAAGAGTTGCAATCGTATAATCTCAGTGATTGGTCAATTTGTGTTAGATATTTCCATTTTTATTTGTGTTTTTTTTTCTTGAATTTAGGAATAATTGTAATTGTGTAATTTTCCAATAAAAGGGTGGCAACTCAATCAAGGTTTTGAAGCTAGTGCTTATTTGATATATAGTGAAATGGTTGACAAAAGAAAAAATATGAGAGCTTACACAAGAGACAATCCTGATGTACCAATGTATACTAATTTACCTAAAGGTGGTAGGAAGAACCTGAATAAGAAAAGGATAGATCCAAATCCCACCTGGAAACCCAGAGGTAGTGTATCACTTAGCTCCCAATATCAACTAGTGATAGGAAGAGAGTCTTCTTCACTCAGCTTTGAATTAGAAACCACAAGACTCTTAGGAGGGATATTTACTACCCTAGTACTAGATGAAAGGACATGTCAAGATAGGGATATGTGGGAATATAACCCCTAGACCAAATCTCATAGCTAAAATGCATCGCAGGTTAGGACTCAAGAGTTCTTTTGGAGATCCTTCTAATCCTAAAATAGTCCCATACACTGAACCAAATCTTAGAGATCTAGATGACCCTATTGACTTAGAAGCTACTTCTATAGATCTTGTAGAAGTACAATTAGAGATAGGATTTCTAAAGAAATGGGTTGTTGAGGAAGAAGCTAAGTGCATTCATCTTGAAAAGGAGAAGGAGGAAGCCACCTTGGAGGAAATAATAGAATGAGACACTCTACTTAGAAGGATGGTTTCCTTAAAGGAACAAAATAAAAAGTTAGAAGAAAAATGACAATCCTCCATGCTGATGTCTTTGGAGATGTAGACAGTCTGCGAGTTAAAGTTCAAGAACAAGAAAAACTCCCGAGTCAAAAGCAAGAACTAGTTATTTCTCAAGTCCAAGAATATAGACCTATCCAAATAAATCCTATAGAACCCATTATGAAAGTTGCAAATAAAGGAAAGGGTAAAGTTATAGGAGTCCAGATAAATGAACCTCGAGCTCAACCAAGAAAACCCATAAAACCTCCCATGTCAAAATTAGATCTAGATTTGGAAAAGGCTAGAAAGGAGAAGGAAGACCTTGCAAAAGAATTTGAGAAGTTGGAGAATGAAGCTCAAGCTATAGAAACTAAGAAAAAAATTCAGTTCATTAAGTCTGATTCTACATTAGCCTCATGGCCAAATTTATCCAAGTTAGCTTTAGTTTTTGTACCTACTTGTGGACCAGTAGTTTTAGTTTAGGGAATATTTCAATTTTCTCTTGCCTCATCATCCATTACTTATACTCAAGCCCCTATTGTTCAACCTCAACAATCTCAAAGTGTTTCTCTTAACCAAGTGAACATAACAAGCACCTCAAATCTTCTTGGTTTCTAGAAGAAACCTGTGTAGATGGAAAAGTATAGACAAATAGCATTTGTAGATATTCCTGGTGCTCCACATCCCATATCTTTTGATTTAAGAGATAAAGAGGTTAAGTTTTCTAGTTAAGTTTTCTAGAAATGATGTTGTTACTAGTGAAGAACATTTGAGATTTTTCATAGACATGTTAAATCATTATGAATTTGAACATGAGGATGTGGTCATGAAGTTGTTTTTTCATTCACTAACTGAGGATGCAAGGGATTGGTTCAGCAGGTTACCTGATGATAGCATTAGTTCATGGAGTGATTTAGAGAAGTTATTCAAAGAACAATATGCAGACAACACTAATGCAAGATTTGTGTTAAATTAATTCAATAACATCAAAAAGAATACTAATGACTCCACATTTGACTTCAATGTAAGATTCCAAAAAGGTATGTACAAACTATTTCAAGTTATGAGGTTGAATGAGAAGTTTGTCTCACAACATATTTTAATGCTTTTGATAGCAATATGGCTTACCAGTTGAGGAATAAGGATCCTAAAACTTTAAGGGATGCTTATAAGGTTGCAGTAAATATAGAGAATAATAGGAAAGAATCTAATAAACTAGGTAGAAGAGATGATCCAAAGCTATTCAATCCCAAGAAAAACAACAAAAGGGAGGTTGACAAAACTCCTATAGGAAAGAAGCCAGAAGAACCTACAATAGGCTAGGTATTGGAATTATTAAAAAAGATGAATTCTACTAGTTTCAATACCCATAAGCTAAATGTTGCTAAGAAAACCCCTATGAATAATAGCAATTTCAATAGACAACTTAGAATGTAGAATTTCCCTTATACCACCCAATGGAAGGATGGAAAGACACTCCCTAACTAGACCCAAAATGTAAAAGATAAGGGTACACCAGACCCTTTGCAAAGAATTTTAGTAAATATGAATGATAATGTGCCATGGTGTATTATTTGTCAATCACCTCACTCTACAAAATATTGTGCAGTTTCTTAGTCATTTGATTTTGATCATAGTTTACAAACTAAGGAGAAGGAAGAACAAAAGAGCCACGATGATGTAAGTTGCAATATGGTAAGCATGTGTATTAATTGTGTTGATTCTGATTTAGAAGAAACAGAAAGTGATCTAGAGAATAAGAAAATTGCTTATCAATTACATCATCAACAAGTTTTTTTAGACAATGAAGGCTATGACAAAGACCAAGTATGTTTCACATTTGAGGTTGGTCATGTAAGTTTAAGAATGCCTTCTAAGGAGGAAATTGGTAGGATCATTCTAGAAATGATCTCCCAAGTACATAGCAATTAAAACTTGAGAAATAAAATAGTTAACAATGAAATTGGGAAGCCTTCTGGTATATTCATAAAAGATATCACACATAAGATGAAAGATGAAGACAAGAAAGCTAGTGTAGAGACAATCAAGGTTAAAGATATTAAAAAGAAGAAGTGGGAATCCAAGAAGAAAGTGCAATTTCAAGCTAATGAGATAGCAAAAGAAATTGTGCAAGGGAAGGGATTAGGATTTGATAATGCCAAGCAAATAGCAATCCCTGCTACTTAGAAGGTTCCTACTCCAGGTATGATTGTGAAACCCACTGTGTCTGATCTGATTGATATGATATTCATGTTGTCACAAATCACTGTTAAGGTACCTTTGTCTAAACTCTTTAGAATTGAAGAGCATAAGATCAAATCCTTGTTATGGTTGGGAGGGATAGGAAATAGTAATAACAATGTAGAACAAAATACTACACAACAGACCCCCTTAGTGATAGAAGATAGTGGTATCATGTCCCAAATTCCCCAAATGTTCTTGGATGACTCATCAATAGCATACATAGAAGATATTGAACCATTTTTTCTCGATCTAATTATAAAAGGAAAGACCCTAAGAAATTGCATGATAGACTCAGGAGCCTCTAACACCATAATGCCTTTCAAAGTAATGGAAGCCTTAGGGTTGAAAGTAGACACTAAACAAGGTAGATGCAGATGTATAGATGCTAGATAAGTCCCAGTCATAGGTACTATAAATGCTTTTGCATTTAAGCTAGTTGCATATCTTGAGGTAGAGTTGACTATGTTAGTCCTTGTAGTTGACATACCTCCACACTATGGAATGTTGCTTTCTAGAAAGTGGAGTGCTGCTATGGGAGGTAGCCTACAATGTTACTTAACATATGAAACTTTTCACATAGGTGATAAAGCTGTTAAAGTAGACAAAAAGCCAAGGGTTAGTCATATCTTGGGTGAAGAAATTGACAAAGATGCTACTTTCTTTTTAGATATTGGTGTGAATGCATTAAGAGCTAAATTGATTATCCAAGAAGTTGAGAATTTTCTTGCTATAATTGAACATGAAGTTGAGTGTTGTATGAATTCACCAAAGTTATGGACAATGTTCTTTGATGGGGCAAGTTCTAAGGAAGGTGTATGGGCAGAGGTAGTTTTTGTCTCTCCTAAGAAAAGCACTTTTAGATACTCCTTTACTATAATTTTCTCCTCCACCAACAATATAGCTAAATATGAAGCCTTTTTGTTACGGTTGAAAGTGGCTACCCATCATGGGATCAAGAAGTTGCATGTTATAGGTGATTCTAAATTGATTACCTCATAGGTAAGGGGAACATATGTTTCTAAGAATAGAAGGTTGAAATAGTATAGAAATGTTGTGTGGGATCAGATTGAATTTTTTGAAGCATTTGGTATATCATGGAGAGATAGAACTTAAAATAAGATGGCTAACTTATTAGAAAATGTAGCAATTAAACCCTAGGATGTATCATTTGCAGGAATATCACAAATTGAAGTTCAAAATAGGCCATCAATACCTGACAATATTGAGCATTGGCAAGTCTTTGAAGATGGCAAAGATATTGTGAATTTCTTGCTAAATGAAGATAAATACCATGGATAGGAGTTGGACTATAGTGATTTGGTTCAAACCATAGATGGGAAGGAAATAATTTTTGGCCAAGAGGTTATACAATTAAAAAATAATAAATTACATAAAGGTTTAGTTGTTTTAGAGAACATGTTTGATAATCATGATAGGGTAAGGCCTAGTGCTAAAGATTGTAAACCTCAAGAGATAGAAGACATAAATTTGGGTACTAATGAGGCCCCTAAGAAAGTTTATATTGGCCAGAATTTGTCAACTAAAATTAGAAAACCTCTTATTGACCTATTGAGAAAATATAGACATGTCTTTGCTTGGTCATATGATGATTTAAAGGCTTATAGAGAAGATCTCTTTCAACATGTCATAACTCAAAAGGACAATGTGAAACCTTTTAGGAAAAAATAGAGACTAGTTAATCCCACTCTAGCCCCTAAAATGTAAGAGGAACTAATGAAGTTAAGAGATGGGGGAATAATTAAACCTATTAGACATTCCAGTTAGGTCTCTAATTTAGTACCTATCAGGAAAAAGAATGGAGATATCAAATTGTGTGTAGATTTAAGAAATTTGAACATTGCTTCCCTAAAATATAATTATGGGTTACCAAACATGGAAGCTATGTTGCAAAAAGTAATAAGGTCTTAACTTATGTCTATGATGGATGGATTCACAAGATATAACCAAGTCCTGGTGAAAGAAGAAGAAAAATTCAAGACAACATTTACAACTCCTTGGGGGACTTATGTATATGTGAGGATGTCTTTTGGATTGATTAATGTTGGTGCCACTTTTCAAAGAGCCATGGATGTGGCTTTCCATGAGTACATAAATAAATTTATGGTTGTGTATCAAGATGACCTCACAACTTATTACAAAAAGGCTGAGGATCACTATAGATATTTGAAAAAGATTTTTATTAAAGCATTGGAATATGGAGTGTCATTAAACCCCAAGAAATGTGCATTTGGGGTAACTAAAGGTAAGTTATTGGGACATATAGTATCAAAGGATGGGGTAAAGATAGACCCTAAAAGAGTAGTAGCCATTGATAAGGTCCCTAAGCCAAAGGATGTAAAAGGAATTCAATCTTTCTTTGGGCAAGTTATTTTTTCTAAGAAGATTTGTTACAAATTTTGTTGAGATTAGTAGATCTATTTCTAAAATGCTTAAGAAAGGGGCTACTATCAACTGGGACGGTGAATCTTCATAGGCATTTCAAGATATTAAGACTACTATAAAGAATGCCCCAGTTCTGAGGAACCCTGATAGACTAAGCTAATGCACATATTTTCTTTTGCATCTTTCCACACTATAGCTACAGTTTTATTGCAAAAGAATGAGGAGGGATATGAACAATCCATTGCTTTCTTTAGCAAGTAATTGTAGCCTACTAAACTAAAATATGAGATAAATTAAAAATAAGCATATGCTTTTGTAAAGGCTATTAAGGTATTTAGATGCTACTTGATAGGAGCTATTGTCATTACATTTGTGCCCAGTGCTACTATAAAGGATATTTTTTCTCAACAAGTATTAGGAAGAAGGTGTAGGTGGATCAATAGGATCCAAGAGTTCAACATTGAGATACAGATAACAAAGTTGGTAAGAGGTCAAGGTTTAGCGAAACTCGTGGCTCAATCTAATTTGAATGCTAATCAGATAAATATGATGATAGATGACCTCAAATCTGATTTATGTGACATGGATCACTGTGACTGGTATGTAAATGTTATCCACTATCTACAACATATGGAAGCTCCACCTTATTTGACTGAAAATGAGAAGAGGAGCACTAAATTACAAGCCATCAGGTACATAATTATTCAAGGCAACTTGTGATGGAGAAATTTTGAAGGAATATTACTTAAATGTGTTGATCAAGAAAAGGCTAAAGAAGTCCTAAGTGAAATACATGTTGGAGTATGTGGGGGACATTATATGGCTAAAACCACTGCACACAAGTTGATGAGAGCTAGCTTTTGGTGGCCATCCCTTTTCCAAGATGCTCAAGTTATGGTTAAGAAATGTGATGCCTGTCAAAGGTTTGTTGGAAAACTAAAATTCTTAGGTAATACTCTGGTAAAACTAGTTAAAGTTCAAGCACCTTTTCAGTAATGGGGTATGGATTTTATAGGTGAGATCTCTCCTAAATCCAGTGTTGGCTATTCTTAGATTTTAGTTGCTACTGATTATTTCACAAAATGGGTAGAAGCCATCCCTACAAGAAATGCAACTAGTAAAGTTGTCAACAATTTTTTGCTAAATAATATTATTTCTAGGTTTGGTTTCCCTCAGAGAATTGTAACAAATAATGCAATGTTATTTATGTCTGAGGAATTCATAAAATTTTGTGACAAATATGGAATTACAAGATTAATGTCCTCCCAATACCATCCACAAGGAAATGCACAAGCTGAATCCACAAATAAAAGCTTGTTAAAATTCATTAAGAGGACCTTGGATGATAACAAGAAGGCATGGGATTCCAAGTTGCGACTAGCAATATGGGCTGACAGAGTGACTGTGAAGAAGGCCATTGGAGTAGCCCCATTTGATCTAGTATATGGAATTTAGGCTAGGATGCCTCAGAATAACTTAATAGGACTCTACAATTACATCTAGTTATATGATGAAGATATTATAGATGATATGCAAGAAAGGCTAGATAAGCTTGTAGGGTTAGTAGAAACCAAAAGAGAAGCATCTCTCAAGAATCAAAAATTGCAAGTACAAGTTAAGACATTATATGATAAAAGGATAGTGAGTAAAAAGTTTGAAAATGGAGATTTAGTCCTAATGTGGAATGCCAGAATTAAAGATAAAGGAAAGCATGGTAAATTTGATCCTATATGGTTAGGTTCCTATTTGATTGGAAACACTTGGGGAGAAGACTCTTATGTTCTCAAAGATTTGTTAGACAACATTCTTGAACTGCCAATTCATGGACAATTGTTGAAGAAGTATTTTTCTGGAAAAGATACTTGTTTATTCCATGAATAGTAGTTTATGGTTTTCTTGTACATTTTTAAATTCTTTTTTCTTTGTTCAATTTCCTATATATAGTTTTCCTATGTTTTGTTGCTCTCCTGAAGTGACTAGTTTGTAGGGAGTCTGGGTGGTCTGTTTCTCCCAAAAATTCTGAGCCCTTATTTGAATTTGTATAATTCAATGTCCCCAGATAGAGCCATTGTTGGTCTAATTTTTTCATGATAAAATTTCCCTAACCCAAGTACAAAAAATTAGAATTAAATTCATTAATGGTGAATAGGGTTTCTTGTCTTTGGTCTTCCAGATTTGTTAGCCATTGAAAATATTTGTTAAACTCTATGTCTCATTCCTTTTAAAATCTTTGGACACAAAATATTTTTAAAATTTTGTGAATATAATGTATTTGGTTCAAATTTTCTATGCCCCCAAGTGGCCTTTGTCTCTTATGTTTCTCATTGTCTGATTCTAGTAAGATCTACGACAATTGCTACCTCACTATGATGAGTTGCACACTTTTTATGTATAGCGAGGTAGCGAATACCACAAAATTAAAGGATAGGGTCGTAAAATGGAGGTGTAGTGGTTAGAGATTGTATTGTGGCCAAATTTTTTGTCATGTGCACTTTTTTAGTGTTATCAAAGCCAGAAAGGGAACCAAATAAAAAGGCAGGCAAAAGAAGTCATCGAAATATGGTTTCTTCGATGATTCACTATGTCGCTATCAAAAAAACTAAGCACCCTACTGGTAGCAACATATCAAATAGCTAGGAAATACATGACACAATACCTTCCAAACTTCCTAGTGACCCTAAAGATTTCCAAGTGGCATTGTGAGTAATTATTGTTATGTCAGAAGCATTAATGAGGGCGATTGTGACTTGACTTGCCCTTATTTTTTCTGGCATTGAGTTTTGTTAAGACATTGGAACTTGCTACTTCGCTATCAAAAAAATTATGCATATCACTATTAGTAGCATAGCAATCTACCAAGAAATGAACACATGGTGGGACCCAAGCAATGTGGCAATGTGACTAGAATTAGAATATGGTTTTATATGCCAGCTGTGTAGGATTTTCTTACATCATCAGTATCCTAGACCCACGCCCCATTCATAAAACATATAAGGGATTCTAATCATCAGATCAAGCTTGCATCAATGATTCTTGCTATCTTGTTATGGATAGATGTGCACTTTTTACTCTATATGACATAGCGAATATGGGACCCACCACATCTTGTGTAATTCATGCAGTTTCCATGCCCTCAAATCAACTTCCAATCTATGGCCATTGCTATCTTGTTATGATGAGTTTCTCGAAAGTTATGCATAGTGAGGTAGAAAATGAGGGACCCACCATATTTCTCTTAAGTGATGTATCAAATGTCCTCCACAAGATCAAAGTAGAATCAATGGTTGTCACTACTTTGCTATGATGAGTTGCTCCAAAGTTATGTATAACGAGGTAGTGATTTGATGACATGTGTTCCAAGTCTTCAGTGGGTACAATCTAAAATGCCAACAGTGAAGGAACTACACACATGAAAAAATCTCATTGGGTTGACTGCCAACATGTCAAGTGGAACACAAGTCATCTTTTCCTACATCCCTGGATCATAGAATTTTTCAAAAATCAATGGTGTAAATTTGAATGTAGAAGGTGGTGCCACTCTATGCATTTATGGTGAATAAAAGCTTTTCATGAAAAAGAAAAAAAAGTATAACACAAAAAATTTTCTTAGTTCGATCTCACATGAATAAAATATTTCAAACTTTTCCTAAGAAAAAGCCATTGCTGAATAGGTTGTGTTAAGCTTGATAAGAGCATGAAGAAAATTTCCAATATTCATGAAGACATTGTAGATTATAGTGAGAAATAAGTAAAGAATCAAGTAATTATAATCTCTGTAGTGTCTTAGTTCTGCAAATTTCAATCAAAAATGCCTCCAAAGAAGGTATTTTCTAGTCAAGAGAATTATTTGAATAGGAACATCCATGATGATTTTCTTGAGATGCTCCCAAGCTCCACCATTGAAATTGTACAAGTTAAAAAGCTTACTTCATTAAACCCAAGGTTGAAAATAGTAGATGGATTGTATGACAAGGGTAATTGGGTCCAAGATTCTCGTACTTCTCAAACTAGTGTAGATTTTTTTTAAAAAAAAAATTCAAAGAGGAACCTATTTGCCCCACATGCCAATATCTGGAATTTTGATTTAGGGAAGCTAGTGGTTCCTAGAATTTTCATGGGCTATCATCTTCTTGAAGTTGTGGCAAAGAACTATGACCAATCCATTAGAGTAGTAAGAAGAACTGATGGCCAGGTCCTACTTATAGTTAGCCCAGATGAAATTAGGCAAGTTTTTGGTTTAGGGCCTCTTATTGATTACCATGTGCCCATTGATTTGGAAGGGTTAGAAAATTAATAAAAATCCTAGAAAGATTCCATTAGGCAAGGTGCATTAAAAGCAAAAATAGGTAAAATTAGAACCCTGCTAGCAATAATAGTAGCCTCCAAGGAACCTTTCAAAAGGGCATATTTCAATTCTAGGGCTATAGAGATATATAGGACCTGTTGGGATTAAAGATAGAGTAACCGAGAGGGGGGATGAATTAGTTACTAACAAAAATTAATCCTCAGATCCCTTAGATGTCTTAAAGATCTAGCTATTGCTGATACTCGGTAAACATAACAAAAATGATGTAACTTGGTAAATTAAATTGTTACTTATCTTCAAGAAATCATGCATGCAATTGAAAACAAAATGAACATAAGAGACACCAGATTTAACATGGAAACCCAATATGGAAAAAACCACCAAGTAACTAGCTACAAATTTTCACTCTTCTGAAGTGAGCCCTATTAGGAGCCAACCCTGTTAAAGGTTACAATACACATTGTTAGGTGTGACCGTATTAGAGAATTTTGATCACCCTATTAGGAGTGGCCTTGCTAGAGGTCTTTAGAACAATTCAACTGAACTGTCACCTTGTTAGAGAATGTACAAAATGGTTGTTAAACCAACTCTATTAAGAGATTTGAAATCACTACTACAATTGTTAGAAAGCAACAATGAATCGACCTGAACAAGATGCAACTAGATTTTCTAATTACAAGTCTCTATTCTACATCATTAGATCCTCCTTGATCAAATATGGCTTTTCTGCTCCTCAATGATCTTTGATCATCCTTCAAATTTGCTTCCACAATAATCAGTCCTCATATCACATCAATTCCACTTCCACACTTAGAATTCAGAACTTAACATCTTATTTATACCATTTAGATTATCAAGTCAGCTCATTCTCATGTTACATTTATTGATAATCCATATGTCAATTGGCTACAAATATTACTTTAAAAAAATAAATGTTATTTCACAAAATAATAAAATTCTTCATTTGGCCAACCCTGCTTGGTAAATATTGCTTCCAAAAATTTCCTAAGTTAACTGTCTTAACTCGGTTAACATTGCATCATCTACAAAATTCTTTGGCTACCGAGTTGACTTAGTAAGAACTAAATTCCTTCTTTTTTTGTGAGAGCTCAGTAAGAACTGTTTCTTCCATATTTTTGTTTGATGACCAAGTGAGCTCAGTAACAACTAAATTTATTTGTTTAACCTTGAAAGCTTGGTAACAACTATCTACTCGGTAGACACTACAATTTTTTTTACTAACCTTCTGGGCTTGGTAGATGATGTCTTTTTCCTTGTTGACCATCTAAGGTCGGTAGACTCTGTCTTTTGCCTTGCTGACCATCTGAGCTCGATAGACTCTATGTTTTTCCTTGCTAACCATTTGAGCTCGGTAGACTCTATCTTTTGCCTTGTTGACCATCTGAGCTCGGTAGACTCTGTCTAATGAATGATATGACATTTGTGTGACATCAAAGACAACACACAATTGAAAAATTGTATCCAACAATCTCCCTTTTTGGCATTGATGGCAACACACCATGTCATAGCATAATGAAATTTGAAAAAAAGTCTTTACTAACAGAATACTTCATTTTCTTCTTCAAACACAACAAACTCCCTCTTTCATAATAATCCCTCCCTCTTACACAAGCTCTTATTATTTTGCAAATTTCATAAAGATATGACAATATACCCTCCCTCTTTGACAACACATGCCAAAGACAACACAAATCAATTGAATAGCATTGTACCTGATGTACTGATTCATATGCAATGTCTTCATAGGTTTACTGCATCAACTGATAGATCTTCAATTCTATTCCTATTGATGCATCACTAAAACTGTATTTTAGTGAGCTTCAGATAGGGGAATGACCCCTAACTTACATCTAAGATGCAATAATGCATCCTTAGGTAAAGGCTTTGTGAATATGTCAATAATTTGTTCCTTTGTATGGACATATTCCAATATGATTTCCTTTTCTTGTATCAATTCTCTAACAAAGTGATACTTTATGACAATATGCTTGGTTTTTGAATGCATCATTGGATTCTTGGATATGTTAATTGCACTTGTGTTATCAAAAAACATAACAATAGGTTTTTTGATTTCTTTCTTCATACTTTTCAATAATTTTTTGAACCATACAATGTTTGAGCAATTTACTACTGCTGCAACATATTTAGCCTCTGTTGTGGATTGGAGTGTATAATTCTACTTTTTACTTGTTCAAGAAAACAACCTTTTTCCAAGAAAGAAAGCTCCTCCACTTGTGCTCTTTCTATCATCAATGTTCCCTACCCAATATGCATCAGTGAACACTTTTAAATCTAGATTTCCTCTAAGTTTATACCATAATCCATAATCTTCAGTTCCTTTTAAGTATCTCATGATCCTTTTGATTGCCATCATGTGATTTTCTTTTGGTTTTGATGAGAATCTTGCTACAATTCCTACTGAAAGGGCAATGTCTAGTCTTGTGTGCACCACATATTGCAATTTTCCAATCATAGATCTATACAATGTTTGATCTACTTCCTTTGATTCATCATCCTTGGTAAGTTTTAATCTAGTACACATAGGAGTTCCAACTGGTTTGCAGTCTTCCATACCAAACTTTTTTAGTATCTCCTTGATGTATTTAGATTGAGTAATGTAGATACCATTTTTACTTTGATGAATTTGAAGACCAACAAAGAATTTGATTTCTCCAAACATTGACATTTCAAATTTCTTGTTCATTTGTTCTGAAAATTCTTTGCAAAGATCATCATTTCATGTGAACAAAGTATCATCTACAAATATTTCTGTCAAAACAATCTTATTATCTGGTCCTTCCTTTATGTACAAACTACTATTGTCATTGGTTCTTTGAAAACCAATCTAAATAAGATAGTTATGTAGTCTTTCATACCATTCTCTAGGTGCTTGCTTCAAACCATACAATGCTTTATGCAATTTGCAGACCATGTCCTTCTTGTCTGGATCAACAAAACCTTCAAGTTGTTTAATGTAAACCTCTTCATCCAATATGCTATTGAGGAATGCTAATTTTACATCCATCTAATAAAATTTGAATCCTTTCTATGCAACATATGCAAGTAAGGTTTTGACACCTTCCAATCTTGCAACAGGAGCAAAAGTTTCTATATAGTCTACACCTTCTTCTTTAGAGTATCCTTTGCATACCAATCTAGGTTTGTTCCTTGATACCTTACCATCTTCATTTAGCTTGTTTCTAAATACCCACTTAGTTCCAATCACATTCTTGTCTTTGGGTCTAGGTGTAAGATTCCATGTTTTTTTTTTCTCTATCTGTTATATTTCTTCATTCATAGCTTCAATCCAACTTTCATTGTCTAGTGCATCTTTGACATTTCTAGATTCAAAATCAATAGGTAAACAAGTGCTTTTCAACTTACTTCTTTTCATTGTTCCTTCTGATTTATCTCCAATGATCTAATCAGGTGCATGATGTTTCTTGACATACTTGGCTAACACAGGCTCCTTGCCTTTTAGGTGACTTGCTTTGTTAACCTTTTGTGCTTCAATTTTTGGTTCTAATTCTGGTTTCTTGGGCTTGGTAGATGTTGACTCGGTAGCTTCTATTTGCAACTCAGGTTCTTGTAGCTCGGTAGGTATTAGCTCGGTTTGAACTTCCTATGACTCGGTTAATGAAGACTTAGGAGTTGAAGATTCCTAATTGACAGATGTATTTGGCATTATATTAGGTTCAATGTAAACAAATCTCTTGTAGTCTTCAGGTCCCCTTTTTCTTTCTTCTTTTATTCTTTCTACAGACTCATCAACTTTCACATGTGCACTTTCTATGACTTTGTGAGTAGATAAGTTCAAACATCTATATGCTTTACTTTTGCAAGAGTATCCCAAAAATATTCCTTCATCACCTTTTACATCAAATTTACCTTTTCTAGATTCTTTCAAAATGTAACATTTTCTTCCAAATACTTTTAGGTAACTTACATTGGGTTTGTAGCCATACCATAACTCATAGGGGGTTTTGAATGAATCATTTTCCAGCTGCACTCAGTTCAAGGTATGAATTGTAGTGCTGATAGCTTCCTTCCAATATTTGATAGAAATTTTTTTCTCAATCATTAAGGTTCTTGCACAATCCATGATAGATTTGTTCCTTCTTTCTACTATTCTATTTTGTTCAAGAGTTCTAGGTGCTGAAACTTGTCTTTTGATTCTCCTTTCAATACAAAAGTTATTGAACTCATGTGAAATGAATTCACCACCTCTATCAAGCCTTAAGAATTTTAGTCTTTTTCCTATTTCCTTTTCTACTCTAGCCAAATACCATTTGAACTTTTCAAATGCTTCTAATTTCTCTCTTAGGTACATGAAAATCATCATTCTTGAATAATCATCAACAAAAAGAATGAAAAGTTTCTCACCAGTATAACTTTCAATGCCAATAGGTCCACACAAATCAGTATGCACAATTTCTAGAACTTCTTTAGTTTGATAGTTCTTGCTTTTAAAGATAGTCTTTCCCATTTTACCAATTTGACAATTCTTGCATAGACCAACCTCAGGTTTCTTTATGTTAGGAATGCCTCTTACTTTCTTGAATTTACTAATTTTTATCAAGTTGTCAAAGTTTACATGACATAACCTCCTATGCCATAACCAACTCTCTTCAATTTGAGCAATAAAACATGAACATTCACCAAGTTCAAGATAAAATAAGTTACCTTTTGTTTGAGTTCCTGATCGAATCAGCTTACCTTTGTCATTCAACAGTCTTTCTTTTCCTTGTATGAATTCTACTTTAAATCCATTATTGAGTAGATGTGCCACACTCAACAGATTGTGCTTTAGTCCTTCTACCTAATATGCATTATCACATACAAGTTCCTTGGTTAGAGAGATTCTTCCTTTTCCTTTTATGTAACACGGTTCATTGTTACCAAATCTTACACTGCCACCATCATAGTCTTCAAAGTGTTCAAACTTAGTTTTATCACCAGTCATGTGATGAGAACAACCACTATCTATAATCCATGTATCATTTCTACTCATGTGAGAAATGAGTGCCATTTCTTCATCATTATTAGACTCATCTTTCACAAAAATGTAGACAATTTTATCTTCTTCTTCATCATCAAAATCATTAGAATCTTTAGCCATGAAACACATTTTTTTACATTTTTCCTTGAATGATTTGAAGTCTTTCTTGCCATTATACTTTTGACTTTTCTTCTCATCCTTGTTCTGCTTATTTGGGCATCTAGAAAAAATATGTTCAATTTCTTCACAAGAAAAATAGATTATAGGAACCTTACCTTTGTATTTCGCTTTGCCTCTTGAATATTTCCTTGCTAGTAGAGCTTCAACCACCTCAAGATCACTATTTGAACTTTGTTATGATTCTTCATCACTATTTGATTGTGGGTCCTTTATCTTCTTCCTTTTTTCTTTGAGTGAAAGCTTGGCTTCAAACGTTGATTCAATGTTCTTGGCAGATGGAACATAATTATCATTGTTGTCTACCTCAAATGCAATCAATCTTCCAACTATGGCCTCTAGATTTATCTTATGATTTGCTTCGCATCTTCTTTATTGAATTGTAGAGACTTTGATTACATAGATAGAAAGTAGAGTTCTAAGAACTTTATTTATAACTATCTCCTCCTTGATATCTCCTCCAGATGCTTTGATAGCACTAACACATGCTTTGACTCTTTCAACATACTTTGAAATTTTTTCATCTTCTCTCATCCTCATTTGATCAAATTTTCCTCTCAAACTTCTTGTTTTGGCTCTTCTCACATTATCATCTCCTCCATAGATCTCTTTTAGCTTGTTCCACATTTGAAAGGTAGTTTTGTAATCTTTGATATCATCAAATTCTTCATAACTCAGAGTAGATGCTATATCTATCATCATGTTGTTGTGAGTCTTCTTTTCAGCAATATCCTTGACAGATAGTGTACCAGAAGGTTCTACATAATTTTTATCAAGATACTTTAGTCTTGAATCACCAATAGAAGCTAGATGAAGTCTCATCAATCCTTGCCATGCTGAGAAGTTGTCCTTGTTATGTTTTGGAATTTTCCTCTTGTAAGACATCCTAATCTTTGGCTTAGATCCTTGAAATCTTTTCTTGTAAGCACCAAAAGCTCTAATACCAATTGTTGGAATTAAAGATAGAGTAACTGAGAGGAGGGGTGAATCAGTTACTAACAAAAATTAATCCTCAGATCCCTTAGATGTCTTAAAGATCTAGTTACTACTGATACTCAGTAAACATAACAAAAATGTTGTAACTCGGTAAATTAAACTATTATTTATCTTCAAGCAATCATGCATGCAATTGAAAACAAAATGAACACAAGAGACACTAGATTTAACATGGGAACCCAATATGGAAAAAACCACCAAGTAATTAGCTACCAATTTTCACTCTTTTGAAGTGAGCCCTATAAGGAGCCAACCCTATTAAAGGTTACAATACAACTGTTAGGTGTGACCCTATTAGAGAATTTTGATCACCCTGTTAGGAGTGGCCTTGCTAGAGGTCTTTAGAAAAATTCAACTAAACTGTCACCTTGTTATAGGATTTACAAAATGGTTGTTAAACCAACTCTGTTAAGAGATTTGAAATCATTGCTACAATTGTTAGAAAGAAACAATGAATTGACCTGAACAAGATGCAATTGAATTTGCTAATTACAGGTCTCTGTTTTGCATCATTAGATCCTCCTTGATCAAATATGGCTTTACTGCTCCTCAATAATCTCTGATCATCCTTCAAATTTGCTTCCACAATAGTTAGTCCTCATATCACATCAATTCCACTTCTACACTTAGAATTCACAACTTGACCTCTTATTTATACCATTCAGATTATCTAGTCGACTCATTCTAATGTTACATTTACCAATAATCCATACATCAATTGGTTACAAGTATTACTTTAAAAAAATAAACATTATTTCACAAAATAATGAAATTCTTCATTTGGCCAACCCTACTTGGTAAATACTGCTTCTAGAAATTTCCTAAGTTAACCATCTTAACTCGATTAACATTGCATCATCTGAAAAATTCTTTGGCTATCGAGTTGACTTGGTAAGAACTAAATTCTTTCTTTTTTCGTGAGAGCTCAGTAAGAACTATTTCTTCCATATTTCCCTTTGATGACCAAGTGAGCTCAGTAACAACTAAATTTCTTTTTTAACCTTGAAAGCTCAGTAACAACTGTCTACTTGGTAGACACTACAAATTTTCTTTACTAACCTTTTGGGCTTGGTAGACATGTTATTTTGCCTTGTTGACCATCTAAGTTTGGTAGACTCTGTCTTTTGCCTTGCTGACTATCTGAGATTGATAGACTTTGTCTTTTACCTTGCTCACCATCTGAGCTTGGTAGACTCTATCTTTTTTCTTCCTAACCATCTGAGCTCAATAGACTCTGTCTGATGACTGATATGACATTTGTGTGACATCAAAGACAACACACAATTGAAAAATTGTATCCAATAGGACCCCGTGCAAAGTTTTTTGAAGAGATGAAGAAGAGTTTATGCCTATGGATTTCATGTATATGGTTATTCAGCTTTCGTCTTTTGGTGTGGACATCATTTTTTATTTTTCTTCTTACTTAGCTGAGGAAATTCACAGTGGATTAATTTGGATTGCCAAGAGCAAGGTGGAAACAACTTTTGGACATTATTCTTTGTTGATGAATATATTTTTTTTTAAGGGAGCTACATATTTTGGTAAAGAAATGGAGTTAAAAAGAGGAGAAAATGGGGAAGCACTACCAGTCCAATTATGGAGTGCAAATATGACTTGAGATGCAAAGAAGGCTAGCTTTGTCAAGTTTGACAAGTATTTCGCTTCCAAGCTTAGATGCCTCTTATTGAGTGACAATCCTAGAATCCCCAAGGCACTAATGGGTCTCATTAGGCCTATGGATAACCCTAGTGGTTTGAAAGTTTCACATAATTGGGGGGATATCATCCCATAATCTATTTCTACTATTTTTAGAATTTATGGTTTTAAGGGAAGTCCTCATGTATTACCTTACCAGGTGCCCTTGAAGGTAGGAGTAGCTAAATTTTTGTGGCAATTGGGAGGAGTAGACGAAACATTTTTGTTGAAAAGATCAATAGGGTCAATTTTCCCCACTTGCATAGTAGCCCACCATTTTGTAATCACAAAAGGGGGTTGGCTCTCTTTGAACAAAATTTTGGATCTTTACAAGATGGCTATTTCTCACCTTCATTTTTGTTGTTCTGAGGGATTTTATAATTTAGCTCTAAGGTGTAGAATTAAGCTTGGAAAAATTGAGCATGAATTCTATTTTCTAGAAGACATAATAAGGAATGAGTACTCCTTGCAGGAGACTAGGAAAGAAAAGTGGAGAGTCTTTTCTAAAGTTTTGGATTTCATTCATTGTTTTGACCTAGATTATAGTCCTTTGAACAATGTTGTTACAAATGTAGATAGGATAAATAAGCTTATGAATACTTTCCCTAAATAATGGAAGAAATGAATGCAAAGAAGCAATTCTTTATTGGATTTTACCTAGATAAGCCCCATGATGTAATGTGAAGATTGGGTTTTACTCCCAATATAGGGGCAAGTCAATTAACTATCCAGAAAAGGCTAGGGTATATTGTTATTTAGAATAAAGGGACTACTGTGGACAAAGGAAAAAAAATAATAGTGTCCACTAGTGTTGTTTTAGAAGAGAGGCCTCTTGAGCCCTCCCCAAAGAGGAGAAAAATAATAAGGGAAGAGGGTCCTCATCTTGAGGAATACTCAACTTCACATACCCCTCTGAGAATTGAGGAAGAGTAGTTCACTGATGAGAAAATTGAACAAATGGGATCACAAGGGGGAGGTTTTGTTACACAATCAGAGATAGATGAAGGAAACCCCTAGGAGCCTCCTATGCTAAGTTTTGAGTTAACTATAGAAGACTACAGATAAAGGGAATTGGAGCCTATGCTGGAATAGGCAAGTCATCAATTTTTGTCTGTTGATAGTTTTGTAAAATCAAGGGCTTTCCATCAATTTACATTGAGGGAAAATATGAAAGTTTTTGTGGAAAGATGCACAAAATTGAAAGCAGAGCATCCAAAAATGGATGAAGCCTCCATCCAAAACCAAATAAAGGAACAAATGATTCAAGAGTTCTAGAACATTACCCCTAAAGAGGGGAGGCAAATGGTAAAGGCCTCAAATATATTATTGTTTCCCAATTGGGATATTGCTAATGCATTGATTTTTAATTTTGTTTCAAATAATTTGGGATTGCAAGACCCCAAAAAGAAAGAGTTCACAGGAATTGCATTCAATGATGACCAAGTTGCTCTAGTCATATGGTCACTAAGAAGGGGATCCAAGGTTGTTTCATCACAATTTGATGACTCGAGGTTAATAGGAAATATTATTTTAAGGAGAGTTGCTGACACATCACATGTATAGGTAGCTCACATGAATGTGGGGACCTCTCATTTTTTTTTGGCCACTGTTGAGAGAGAGGAGAAAGAAATGTTTGAGCTACAAAGTAAGTATGAGAGTGTTTTTGAAGCTTACAATAAAGAGGTAAAAAAGAGAATTGAGCTTGAGAACAAATTAATGGGGAGGTCCACAAGGCCAAGAATAAGATACCCTCATGCCCTAGTTGAACTTTACAAATCTACCCCCCTCATAGAAATACTAGATACACCCCAAAGGCTAGAATACTACACAGTAGAAGATTTTGAAGAAGAAAAAAGAAAGTTGTGGGCACTACATGTAAAGTTAAAGGCACAATATGAGGATAAATTGAGAAAAGTTCTTACATACTTGGTAGATAAGATTGAATGGATATTTATTTATGACCAATTAATAAGGGTGGTAAACATATGGGAAGAATTGAAAGCAAATGAGGAGGCTTTAAAGCCTATTGTGAATAAATGGGGGAAGAAAAAGAGAAGGAAAGAAGTGACATTCTTGTGCTACTCTGTCATAAGATCATCTCATGATCAAATTGAAAGAACTTATGATATTGTCATTGATCTAAAGAAATTGATGATAGGAGGGTTTGTTTGCAAAGAATAATAGTTGGCTACTTAGATAAATATAAGAGCCAAAAGTTTAGCTTATTTCCTCATGCCCTAGATAGAAGGAGTAATTTGAAAAGTAAAGATGAATGGGCCAAGGAACTTGATGATTTGTTTTGTTTAAGAATGAATAAAGTTATCAATGAAATAGGGTATGCATAGTGGGCCACAACTATAGAAGAAATGGTAAAGGTTCAATTTTTCTTTGATTCTTTGAAGTAGGATTTTGTTACCATTGATAAAGAAAGTGAATACATCATCAAGAAACAATAGAATATCCTTTAATTTGATTGGCCAGATGACACACTTTACGACAAGTGGATGGAAGAAATTCTTTTTGGTGAATAGTTAGAGGCAGTTGAAACTAACAATGAAGAGATACATGAAGATGAAATACAAATCATTGATTCGCTTCCATCAATGCTTGGAAATGAAGGAGACAAAATAAAGCAGTTGTTCTCAACAATAGAAATAAACCAACCAGTTATAACTGCTAGCTAGGAAGAAAGCCAAGTAGATGATACATCAGAACATGTAGGGTAGGACAAAGAGGAGCAACCAACCATGGATAAAAACATCATGGTCCTAGTTGATGATGTGGTAGAAGAGGATTTGCAGATAAGGGTTGTTTTAATAATTCATGATGGTGACAGGGAAGAACCATGAGTTGAAGTAAAGCTGCAAGTATTAAAGAATAATTCATCATTGGCAAGCCTGATGTCAACAAACTCTAATGAATCAGAATGACAAAGGAGTATATCATAGATTTTGTAATATCTTGAAGATGTAACATAAAAGGGGGTCTACCAAGAGAGTGATATGATGTTACCCTTCTGTTATATAAAGTTTTGTATTTTTTCTATTTTGTAAATGTAAATATCTTTTAAGGAAACCTGTTAGTTCTCTACACTTGAAGCTTGTTGTATCTTATATTATATAAGTGAGATTATAGGGCTAGAGAAGGGTCTCATTTCTAATGCATTTTAGTATTACACTTACGATGTTTTCAATCCATTTTTTGAGAAAAACTTTATAGTGTATATTCTCTGCATATTTTTTGAGAATACATCAATATGGAATGATCTTTGTGTCTCTTTCTAAGGTCATTCTAAGTTTATTGCAATTGTATTCAATTTTCAAGGAAAATTAATACAAGTTTTAAGTTGTTCCCATATCAGTTATTATTGAATTTTGTCTCCTTTGCTGTTACCTGGTTATTTTGAGATTGTGTGAGTAAAGCTTGCTTAGTTGAATGCAATTCATTTTGGTTGTATGTCAATTCATTACTGCTATTAATTCTATGAATTAAGTAAATTCTTTGATGAATTTGATGGGATTGTCATGGTAATAGAAAGGATGTCTATAAGAATGAACTTCAGTAAGAATGGTTGATAATCTTTGTTGTAAGGCAACAAATTAGATCTAAAAATTCTAGTAGACTCTATATCCCAATCGAATAGGCACTAATCAAAATAAATTCAGTTTGCAGATAGGTATACTATGAAGAAGCATCAAATCTAAAATCACAATCAACTTTAATTCACTTTCTTGAAGATTTCAAAAGATGATCAACACTTGTTTTCTTGGAATGTTTTAGCTTTAGTTAGCCACTGTTGCTAGGAATGCTTACAAATCTATAGAAGAATTTTGACCAAATCTGTTATGTGGGATGTGTTTATTCAAAATGTTAGAATTATGCATGTATTTGAGGATATGAGATGAAAATCAGAATGAAACTAAAATAATTCTCATATAGTAGCTTCTAGCCTTGAATCATCCCCTAGGTATACCCACCCTAGTTTTGTAGAGCCTAAAGAGTAGAAAACCACCCTTGATTTTGTTTAAGTTTGGTCCAAATGGTTTGCACATGTAACTATTAATAGGAATTGGCTAATCCTTAGGTTGTGTGAGTAATATCAATTTGGTATTGAACCTTGTATTGTTCAGTAGTTTTTAAACACCAACACAAGTCACAAGGTATAAAAAGCTCAAAGGATATACATCATCAATATAATACTTCATCTCATAAGATCTTTGATAGATAGATACAATACAATAGAATATAACCATCTAATAGAAATACAAGATCAGATAGAAAAGAACATATGATCAAAAACATCCACCAATGAAATCCAACTATTAGATCTCAATGGTATAAGAAAAATACACTACCACCTAACCTCATGGAGCCTAAATGTCCCACTCCTACCCCACTAAGGAGATTACTCAAGTCCCATGGAAGTATCAATCTCAAAATTCATAACCAACATCTAGGTCAAGGAAACACCTAAAAGAAAACTATCTCAAAGGGTACCAAGGCACAAGTATCACCTAATCCTAGAGGTAACAAAGACACATAGAAAATCTACTATGTAAGTGGGTAAGTGTCATCTCATGAGCCAACTCTAAGGTTACACTGGTAGCATCTTTGGACTTCACCCCCCTAGTGTCTATATGTTCTAAGAAAACTTAGATGCAAAAATAGCTTCCTATATTAATCCCTTAAGGAAAGTATTGTGCAAATTCCTATTAAATCCTTAAAATTTTAGATTTGATATTATGTAAATAGTACTATTGCAGTTAACCATGAATATAGAAAATAGATAGAGAAAGAAAACACATAAACACAAAGATATGCTGATGGGGAAAAACCTTTTTGTAAAACAACCCCACCCCTCCAAAAATTGCATAATGTATTATCTTCAACACAATGGTTGCAACAAACTTGCAATGCAAGTTCTTTTAGGACATAGAAGACTAATCTAGTAGCAATGAAAAATACACTTTTCACTCTCTCCTATTTGCAACCCTAAAAATTCTTATATCACATACTTTCCATTTTCAGGAAAACTTCCAAAGAACAATTGTGTTATGGTTTTACCATTCTCCAAAAAAAGTAGGAACCCAATTTTTTTTTTTGGGGCGATGTCTCAAACCTCGTGTGCTAGATGGAAAATTGACTATATAGTACTAAAGGATCAATTGCCACATGTCTTCACATCTTCACCCATCATCAAATCTTCCAAAGATAGCTCTTGTGCATCATAGGAATCCATAATAAACATTTCATTCATGCTCTCCTTACACACTATTCAAGATGCCAACACATGCAAGTGGAGTGACACATCAACATGCCAACTAGACATGTACACTCACACTTAATTACATTATTTGCAAACAATAAATTTACAAAATAAATAATAAGAATAGGAATTATCCAAGGTTGAGACACCTTATTCCTAACATTCTCCCACTTGTCAAACACCTTGTAAGAGCAACAAAAACATAATAGGAACTAAATGCTATAGGCTGAAAGGCCCATATACTTTGAACACCATCTGAACTTCTTTGTGCCCACTAGTTTCATCAATGCATCTACAACATTCTTTATAGTATCTACCTTATCCAAATTTACCTTTCCATCTTCCACCATACCTCTCACAAAGTGAAAATGCACATCAATGTGCTTTATTCTGGCATGGAAAGTTGGATTCTTTACAAGGCAAATAACACTCTAATTTTCACACCAAATAATAATTTATCCTACATCAACACCAATATTAGAACACAATCTCCTAATCCAAATGGCTTCCTTACAAGCATGAGTAGTAGCCATGCACTCAGCTTCTGTAGTGGATAAAGAAACCATAGGTTGTCACTTACTCATCCAACTGATGGCACCTCAAAACATAGTGAACACATAAGCACTAGTGGATCTCCTACTGTCAATATCACCTGCCCAATCTGAATCCACAAACCCACAAATACAAACTTAATGTGGAGCTCTAAAAAAGTTACCATGATAACAAATGGAGTGATCTGATGTACCCCTCAAATATCTGAATACTCACTTAACTACATCCCAATGTACTCATCTAAGATTAGCCATAAACCAACTTAGAACTCCCAATGCTTGGCCAATGTATGGTCTAGTATAGACCATAGCATACATAAGACTGCCAACTGCACTAGCATAAGGTGCTATACTCATGTCCTCCACCTCACTAGGAGATTTTGAACAATCATCTACATATAACTTTGTTCCCATAGAAATAGAAACACACACTGGTCGACAATCTGCCATGCTAAACTTGTCCAACATAGACTTTACATACTTACTCTGACTCAACCAAAGTTTTCTATTAGACCTATCTCTACTAATTTCCATACCCAAGATGTACATTGCTGCCCCAAGATCTTTAATCTCAAACTGTGATGACAAGTGAAATTTAAAATAAAAAATCATACCCTTACCCTTCCCAAATAGCAACATATCATTAACATATAATGCAACAATGGGAAGCTGATCATTTTCAACTCTGAAATAAATAGAATGATCTTACAAATCCAATTGACAATACAAAGGCATCAAACTTAAGGTACCACATCCTAGGATATTGTTTCAAACCATACAGAGGCTTCTTTAATCTATAAACCAAAGATTCTTTACCTTTAACAATGTAGTGCTCAGGCTATGACATATAAATCTCTTCCTCCAAATCACCATGAAGGAAAGTTGTCTTCACATCCATCTGTTCTATCTCTAAATCATATGATGTAACAAGTGATAAAAAGAATCTAATGGATGTAAACTTTACAATAGGAGAGAATATTTTACCATAATCTATTCCCTCTACCTGTGAGTACCCGTTCGCAACCAATCTAGCTTTGTACCTTTCAACACTACCATCTACACAAAATTTCTTCTTGAACACCCATTTTCTACCAATAGGTTTTCATCCTTTAGGCAAAGGTACAAGGTCCCAAGTTTTTTTTTTAATCCAATGAAGCCATCTCATCATCCATGGCCTCAATCTAGCAACCTACGTCTTCCATATCCAAAGCCTCTTTCATATATCTAGGCTCATTAGTGTTAGTAATTAAAGAAAAAGCACAACTAGAATATAACATAGAATAACCAAACCTTTCTAGTTTCTTTCTTACTCTCATGGATCTCCTCAAGGGTTGAGGTTGAGGTTTTTCTTCCTCTTCTTTTGAAATATCAAAGCTACTAGAGCTCTGCTTAGCATTAGACCCAACATGGTCTTTCTATTCAATCTTCTTAAGGGTAGGAGGCAACTAAATGATATCTTCCTTCTTTTCTTTTTCATCTAGTTCTAGCACAATAGGAGAAGATTTTAGTTCTCTAAAAATAACATTTCTTCTATATAAGCAGTGGCCACAACTTTAGCCCAAAACCTTTGTTCAAGACTAGCTCCAATAAGCATACTCCTAGCCTTCTTCATTAGTGTCCTATTCATTCTTTCTACAACTCCATTTTGTTTTTGGGTATAAGAATTTGTTTTATGCCTCTTTATACCTCATTCTTTATAGAATTATTCAAACTCTGCTAAGAAAAACTCACCACCATTTTCAGTTTTCACACACTTAATCTTCTTACTAGTCTGATTCTCTACGAGAGCTTTAAATTCTTGAATTGACTAAAGATTTGTGTCTTACTTTTCAAGAAATAAATCTATATCATTCTATTATAATCATCTATGAAATATACAAAAAATACAAACTTGGGGATTGAAGGAACTTTTATAGGACCAAATACATCAGAATGAATAAGATCCAAAACATCAAAAGATTTGTGAGAACTAGAGTAAAAATGAACATGATTTTGTTTACCATAGACACAATGTTTGTAGAAGTCAAACTCAAGATTACAATCACTTAACCCCTAAACAAGGTTCTTTTTTTTTCCAAATTTTTGAGACACTTCTCACCAATATGGCCATATCTCATATGCCACAACATTTTCTTTTCTCCAGGAAGCTTTCCTTCCAATGTGTTTTCACCCTTAGGTACACATGTTTCACTACCATCAGAACCAATAACCATAGTCTTCTTTACTAATCATTTAGAGGGTGGGGATGAAGTGATAGTTGCTCTCTTCTTTGAAATAGAATAGCTATTGCACTAAGAATATGCATCAAGATGAAATAGAGTACCAAGTCTAGTACCCTTAGCAAGCACCATAGCTCCTCTCATCATCTTGCATCCATCTTTAGAAAAAATAACTTGCACACCTACATCATTCATCATACTTATAGATAATAGCTTTCATGCCAAACTAGGGATGTGCACTACCTCATTGATCCCCTTTACTCATCCATCAAAGAATCTGATAGTGACTTGTTCTCATCCAACTATCTTTAGGTGAGAATCATCACCCAAGTACACCTTTCGACCATCAAAAACTTCATTATTTGAGAATTATCTTTGATGAGAGATCACATGGAAAGAAGCACTTGAGTCTATCAAATACACATCATCAAATGTATGCACTACCAAGGCATCAATAAAAGCATCACCATCTTCTTGAGATTTTTCTAAACTAGAATCTAAGGCCTTCTTCTTCTTCTTTGGCTCTTTATAGTCTTTACAAAAGTTCTTAGTCTTATATAGTTCTAGCATTTTTCCTTGGATTTTCCAGGAGTCTTTGATTTTCCATGGGATTTGGATCTACCCTTTACAGACTTGTCATTTTGCTTCCCTCTATTGTTGGATCTTCTATGAATAGCAAAAGCTTCCTTAGCCAAATCTAATGACTTCCTCCTTGTCTCCTCAAATAACAGTGAAGACACCACATCATCCATTCTAAAAGTCACTAAAGTACTCCAAGAGCCATCAAAATATGGTCCCATGAATCTAGCAAGGAACATAATAGGGTCATACATTGATCCTCCTCCTCTATCTTGACACCAAATGATGCAAACTATGAAATCAATAAATTAAAAGCATTTAGATTATCTATAATAGATCCTCCTTCCTCCATTCTTAAAGAATATAAATTCTTCATTAGGAACAACTTTTTCACCAAAGATTTGGCCTAATATACATACCCAAGCCATGTCCACAAACTATTTGCAGTCTTCTTATCAAGAACATTTAGGAGAACTAAATCAGCTAGACAGAGTCTAATGAGACCCTTAGCTTTTTGATCCTTGAGATGCCAATCCACTTGAGATATTACTATGAGTCTCACATCAAGTGAACTCGCCTCCCATAGATCAAGATCTTCAAGCAAGTCTTCCATCTTGAGTTTGCACAACTCAAAATTATTGCCATTAAATTTCTCCACCTCCATTTTTCTATATGATGAACTAGCCATCTCAATCTACAAATAAGATTCAAAATGGTCTACACAAAAAGTCCCACTCAACTTGAGATTAGCTCAAAAAGCCCTACCCAACAACTAGGATCAAAATCTGATCAAGCTCTAATACCACTTGTAAGGAAACTCAGGTGTAGCTTCCTACACTAATCCCTTAATGAAAGTATTGTGTAAATTCCTATTAAATCCTTACAATTTCATATTCAAAATTATGTAAGCAATAATATTGCAGTCAACTGTGAATATAGAAAACAGATAAAGAAAGAAAACACATAATCACAAAGATATGCTGGTGGAGAAAAACCTTTTGGCAAAAAAACCCCACCCTCCAAAACTTACACAATGTATTATTTTCAACACAATGGTTACAACACACTTGCAATGCAAGTTCTTTCAAGACATGAAAGACTAGTCTAGTAGCAACCAACAATACACTTTTCACTCTCTCCTATCTACAACCCTAAAAATTCTTATATCACGTGCTTTCCATTTTTAGATAAAGTTCCAAAGAACAACCGTATTAGGGTTTTACAATTCTCCAAAAAAGTAGGAACCCAAAACCCTATGCTCTAGATGGAGACTCGAGTGTATAGTACTCAATGATCAATTGCCACATGTCTTCACATTTCCACCCATCATCAAATATTCCAAAGATAGCTCTTGTGTTTCATAGGAATCCATCATAACTATTTTAGTCATGATCTTCTTACACACTATTCAAGATGCTGACACATGCAAGTGGAGTGACACATCAACATGCCAACTAGACATGTACACTCACACTTAATTACATTATTTGTAAAAAATATATTTACAAAACAAATAATAAGAATCAAAATTATCCAAGGTTGAGATACCTTATTGCTAACATATCTAGCATGAGTATCCTTTAATATAAAGAAGGCATACTAACGAAACAAGGTTGCAACCAAATATCCTCTCTACTCCCATCCCAACCTATACTAGCACTCAAGGCATGGGTGAGGAAAAAAATGACTCTTATTAGTTTATTTTAAACCTATTTAATGAAATGCTATCACTTTTTAAAACAACTTACAATGGGTTACCCAAGAAACCACTCTGGGCTTTGGCCTCCATTGCAAGCCACTTTTCAATGTACACATAGATTACCTACCCTAGGCTCATAAAATTACTGATCACAGAAGCACAGTTTTCACCTCACCCCTTTACAAGGAACTAGAAAGAACCTAAAGAAAAATCTCATTATCACCTTAGTCCTATATAAGCAATAGGAAAGCATCAAATGATAAAACACAATAATCACCTTAGTCTTATACAAGCAACTAAAAATAACCTAAAGACCATTCATAACAATCACCTTAGTCCTATGCAAGCAACTAGAAAGCACCACAAGACAAATCACAATAATCACCTCAATCCTATAAAAGTAATTGGAAAGTAGCACAAGAAAAATCACAATAATCACCTTAGTCTTATAAAAGCAATTGGAAAGCACTAAAAGATAACCAATTGAAAGCTCAAAGGTTACAACAAGAAAGTCCTAATCATCACCTCAGTTCTACAGAAGAAAATTGGAAAGAAATAACAACCAAGAGATAAAACTCATCATAGAAGACATGTGACTACATCATAATAGTCAGGTATAAATATCATAAACATAACATCATCAAAGAACATAAATTCTCAAGCATCTGATAAACATCTTGATTGGTCAAAGTACTAAGTCAACCCGAAAGCAACATTTACAAAACTATGTAACTTTCATAACTCCTTAAATTTTGAAAACACTAAGGTTCAATTTTCACTAAAGGTTTTCAAGTTTTCATTTTTTTTTTTCAAGGCATAGGATTCAATATACAATCAAGGTTACAGTTTTCCATTTTTCCTAGTGTTGATTTGCTAATATTTTCAAGTTCACAAGAATAATAGATTGGAAAATCTTATTAGATGTCAATTATATATGACATTGAATTGTCAACTAAAACCTGAGTTTACAAATTTTTCCCAATTCACAAATCATAATTTACTGTACAATTACACTTTAAGAATAAATTATTTTAAAACTATAATTAAATATTATTAAACTTAAATAAATAATCATTAAATTATTAAAGATAATAATTATTTATTTATTAATAAAATAACTTATATTAAATTAAAATAACCTAGCGCCTTTTTGAAGAAAGGGATCATAAATGGGATAAAATCATGTATGACAAATACCTTAATGTTGATGATCCTCAATCAATCTTTAGAATGAGGCCCCTTCCAAAAGGATCCAAAAGCTAGAACCTTATAGCTAAAAGTTGAGCCCTTATTAGTAAATTTCTCAAATGGGATGTGGGAAAGGGTGATGACGCTTTATTTTGGGAAGATCTGTGGGATGGCTAACCCTTAATAGATAGTATGGGATTCCCAAAGAGTAGTAAAGAGAAATTCATCAAACTATGGGGGAGCAAGGTTAGTGATTACAAAACAAGAAACACTATTAATGGAGTCTCTAATTGGGAATGGAAATCTGTGGAAAATTTGGATATGGATCTAGCAGTAAAAAGGCATTTGAAAAGATAATCCAAAAAAGAAAAGTAAAGAAAGTAGATAGAAAAGACAATCTTATTTGGCCAACATCAAAGGATGGCAAGTATAGTGTCAAAAATGGATATAGAGCTATCACTAATTTACAAAGATGGGAAGAAGTGAATATTCCACTTAAAATCTGTTGGGATTCATCATGTCTGTCAAAGGTAGGATTCTTTTTATGGCTAGCATTTCAGAATAGGATCCTAACTACTGATAGACTCTAAAAGCTAGGTATCGAGGGTCCATCAATATGTGTAACATTTAAGCAAGATAGTGAAGATTTTGATCACATCTTATACAGTTGCACATATTCATAATATTGTTGGGATTGGCTCAGACATATGATGGGCTAGACTGCTCTCATGTCAAAATTCTTAGTGGATTTCCTTAAGGGAAGGCCAACAAAGTGTAGAAGTGGTATTTATAGTAAATTATGGAATATTTTCCCATCTATCCTTATCTGGGAACTGTGGAAAGAAAGGAATAGAAGAATTATCCTCAATCAAGATATGCAGCTAGAAGAGATTATTAAAAAAGTTGAGGCTTGTATAGCTGAGACTTCAAATTCTCATCTTAGGAAATCCCAAAAAGAAGAAGGATAATTTCCAAGTTGGGATTTATTAATGAAAAAGAAGTGGGTAAATCTAATTAATCCTCCACTTGTATATAAAAAGAAGAATAAACAGGCTAGAGAAAATTGTAGATGGACCCCTCCATTGATTGAGTGGGTCAAGTCAAACTTTGATGGAGCCTCAAGAGGTAATTCTAGTTCTAAAAGAATTAGATGTATCATTAATAATGAGTCAGGTAAGTGGATTGTTAAAAGGGTTAAATCTATAGAACCCACTACTAATAATTTAGTAGAATTAGAAGCCATACACGAAGGTCTTCAAATATGTTTAGGTTTAGGTTTTCCTAAGATTATTATTGAAGGAGATTCTTGGATTATCCTAAGTGCCATTAGGAAGAGAAAGAAACCTAATTGGGTTTTAAACTCAAGATTGGAAGAAGTGCTTAATATTCTGGATTGTTTTACAAATTTTTAGATCCTCAACATTTTTAGGGAAGGCAACAAAAAGGCAGATCAATAACAAATAAGGGTGCAAATGGTGAGAATAATTTAATATACAATGATCAAATAAGTAGTCCTGCATAATGTAAGATAAATAATCAGAATCCAAGTCATTGTTCTAATTATGATTAGATAAATCTTCCAAATGAGGCCTAAGGATAACTTAGAAAATAAGAATTAAATAATATAACATCTATAGTATTAGTAAATCCACTTAACATTGTATTGAAATTTTGTAATAATTATTATTAGACTTTAGATGCCTTTTAGAATATATGTATCATATTGATCATCTAGAGAAGATAGAAAGAAATAATTAATAGGAAGACTTGACTCAAGCAATCCTATAACATTTGGTTAAACTTGGAATTTTATTATCCTGATTCCAAAAATTCAAGAATTTTATTAATTTTATCACTAATGAAACTAATATGTTCATTAAGTGTTATTTATGATCAGCAAGTTAACAAGAAGAAATCATTTCTTTAGTAGTGGCTCCTACCTAAGATACTAGATCCGGTAGAATTTATTAATCCTCATTTTGTTCAAAGAAGTTTGATTGATCAATTTTATATTATGTATCTTCTTGTACACAAAATAAAAGATTGAAATAGTCAACTGGGGTATGCCCCTTTTAATTATGTAATAATATAGGACTATGGACCCGAGCAAGACTGGATGTTTTCTTCTCTATTCTTTCCTACTAGAGCCCATTTCAATGAAGTTACTTTATTGTATTTTTATTATTATTAATATAATCAAGGCCTTGGCTATTTATTGATCAAAAAAATAATTTAAAAAACTTATATTAAATTATTAATAAAATAATTATTGATCTAATAATAAAATAATAATTAATGTAATAATAAAATAATAATTAATAATATTAATATTAAATAATAATTAATATTTAATGATTAAGTAAATTTAATATATTTAAAAATAATAATAATTATTAACATTTAATAATTTTAAAAACATATATTAAAATTATTATAAAATTAAAAAAAATTAATAAAAAAAATTAAATAAAAAAATACTACATTATATACATTTAACAACCATTGGCTAGTACTCAAGGCTACTACAGTAGGACTGCGATGGAGGTAAGAATGAGGAAAAGCGGGGTGGCGGGTGGTGGCCCCTGCCCACCCAAATACATTTAATTTTTTCTTTTTAAAATAAGTTTTTTAAAGACACACACCAAGAACACCATCCCCATAAATATGATATTTTTACGATTTCCAATATGTGATAAAAATTATCAGAATAAATATTTTACTATGATAATTTTTTTTAACATATTTTTTAAAATAAAAATTATAATACATATCTAATATAGAAACCACGAATAACCAATCAAAATTGCATTTCAAATTTTTATTTACTTTCCAAATCCTCCCCAAATAGTAATTAGTCAAAGTTTTTAATTCATTTACAAATGTCTTTGAAAACAAAGAACAATAAAAATGCAAACAAGGGTTTCAACCTGAATATAATCTAAAACAATTTCAATTAGACATAGAGAAGACATATAATTTCATGGATGAACTACTACACAAAACTCACAAGATCCTACCTAGATTTGATGCTAAACAACGGATGTAAAAAATATGCAATAATTTTCCTTTTCTTTCAAAAACCCTCTTTTTAGGAATTGGCTCCTCCAAACCTCGGTATGGAGAAATGGGCTTTGATTTCCTAATAAAGAGTTTTCCCCAAATTAGGGCTTTGATTATGCAATCGTGCAAAAACTCTTTTCCTTAATTACTTTATTATATTTTAATTTTCATGTGCAACCTTTTTGCAATTTAATTAAAATATCTCCATTAAATCAATTTCTTTCTCTCTTATTAAATCACGAGACATTTTTAATAATATATTTATTAATTCAATTAATAATATGATTTAGAGTTTGTTATTAAAGTGAAACTACAAAATAAATTATTATTAAATTAAATAAATATAAATATGCCAAAATTATATCTTTAAATTTAATTATTTTATTTAATTAATTTCTCAATTAATTAAATATATTAAATAATGATTTTTCTTTATAAAATTTTCATTCAATTAAATCATTAAATTATCCTTTAATTTGGTTTAATTATAACTAGAAATCAAAATGGACTCACAAGACTAAATACGACAACTCAACTGAAGACAAAGAACATAATCAAACTCCAAAGTCAAAATTATGAATTCATGTCACTTGACCAATTTGGATGGGTAAATAACTCAGATACTTGTCTTACTTTTTAGGACAATTGTCTTAGATTAGGTTTTGGACTCAAAAATTATCTCCTCGCTTTTTTCCATTGAGATACTATGATAGGGTATGCTCATCCTGGCAATTCAGGGAAGTCGATACTTAGTACCTGCAATCTGCATAAAATTTGAGCATGTATATATACACATATAATCTAAACTAAATAAATAAAATTTTAGGAAGTGGTGCATCTTGTAGATCTTGACTCCTATGACTATGACTCCCTCCCTCAACCATATCAGAAATGTCACACATAAAGTAAAACATACAAATACACCATACACATGCAAGTATGGGGTAAGTATCCATATAAACTCCATAAAAATAAATCATCTAACTAACATCATGAAATAATTGAAAGCCACTAAATTAACATACCAATATCATCATCAAAATAATCATGAACACATGAAATAACTAACTCAACTCATAAATCAACTGAATATGAAATACAGCGAATTAAATTTGGTAACCAAGTATTGCTGATCATAAAACATAGTCATAAAATTGGCCTAAAAGAATTAGGCTATACGATATCAAAAGTAAACTAGGTGTAGGCATCACATCAAGTGTCACAACCTGGTTTGAATCCAACTCAAATTGAGAAATCCATGTAGCATTTTCAACTAATTTATTCTTCCATTTCAACAAATACTCATAGTAATCTTTTCCTCTTGTGTTTTTACCAACTCTCTAATCCAATACTTATTCAACCTCTTCAATCTGCTTCTTATGATAATCATTTGATATAACAACTTCATCATCTGACTCATGATACTTATGCAAATTAGCAATATTTAATAAACGAGATATATCCATGTCATTAGGTAACTCAACTACATAACCATTTTCACTATCAAAATTCCTTAAGATCTTACAAGGTCCAAGCTTCCTCATCACCAGTTTGACTATATGTTCTAATAGGGGATCTAACTTTCTTCAATGAATCATCACCTCATCACCAACTTCAAAAAAATGATGTCTTCTAAACTTATCAGGATTCTCCTTATACTTTTGATTAATTTCTTCCAGCCTCTATCTGTCCATAAAATCAACAAATTCTTCCCTTACAACACTTCTCTTTTCTTTACCAAAAACATCCCTCAAATCTAATATTCCTCTAGGTTGCATTCCAGTAACAATCTCAAAAGGTGTATTTCATGTCCTCCTATTCACAAAATTATTATATTCAAATTCAGTTTGTGCCAATACTAGCTCCCAATTACTTGGTTTATATCTAACTAAACATCTCAGGAAATGACCCAAGCTCTTCTATTCACAACCTCTATCTATCCATCTATCTGTGGATGGAATGTAGAACTAAATCTCAATTTAGTACCCATCTTCTTATACAAAGTCCTCTAAAAATAATGCACAAACTTACTACCTATGTCAGAAATAATACTTCTTGGTAATCAATGCAATCTAACAATATCTTTAAAGAAAATTTCACGAACATGCTCAAGATATGATGTCTTCTTACATGGTATGAAATAAGCCATCTTAGACAATCTATCCACAACAACAAATATGGAATCATACCCCTTTATTTCTTAGGTAATCTAAGAACAAAATCCATACTGATGTCATTCTAAGGTTTTTCAAGAACATAAATAGATGTATACAAACTAGTATTTTGACTTACCTCTTTTGCAACTTGACAAACTCCATAACTCCTTACAAACTTATGAAAAACCTTATACATTTATGGCCAATAATACATATCCTTCAAAAAACTCAATGTCTTATCATTTCTAGAATGTCCAACTAATCCACCACAATGTTTTTCCTTGATTAAATAAACTCTCATAGAACATGTTGGTATACATAACTAAATTTCTTTGAATAAAATACCTTCTTAAATGAAATAATTATCATACTTACTCATGTGATCTAATACATTTGGTGTTCTAATCTCTCTCCATAGCTTAGAAAAATTAGGGTTAGTATCATGCAACTCTTTATTTCATCAAAACCAAGAACTTCAAACTTCATATCATTCAACAAAGAGCGTCTTCTAGTTAATACATCAACAATGAAGTTAGTAACTTGACTCTTATGCATGATCACAAATTTGAAACTCTATAAGTACTCAACCCACTTCATATGTCTTTGATCCAATTTATGTTGACTTCCCAAGTATTGTAAAGCTTTATGATTAGTATACAACACAAACTCCTTAGGAATAAAATAATGTCTCAACTTCTTAAAGGCTTGAACAATTGTATAAAACTCTTGATCATACACATACTTCCTTTTAGTATCATTCAACTTTTCACTAAAGAAGGTAACAAGTTTATGTTCTTGACTTAATATAGTTCCTATTGCACTGCCACTTGCATCACATTCAACTTGAAATACCTTATTGAGCAAAGCGATTATAGGTAACTCAAAAAGCTTTTGTTTCAAAATCTCAAAACTCTTATCAGTTCCACATGTCCACTTGAAATCCTTTTTATCTCCTCTCATTATCTCAGTCATAAGACTACAAATAGAACTAAAATTCTTTATAAACTTCCTATAGAAACTAGCCAAACCATGAAGTGATCTTACCTCACCAATATTTTTAGGTGTAGGCCATTCCAAAATTTCTCTTACCTTCTAAGGATCCATTCTCAAATCATTGGCTGAAATCAAAAATCTCAAATACACAATATCCTCTTGCATAAAGGAACACTTTTTCAAGTTAATCATCAACTTCTCCTCTTTCAATCTTTGTAACACTTGTTTAACATGCTCAACATGTTCCTCATTAGTCTTATTAAATATCTAAATATCATCCAAATAAACAATAAAACACTTACCCAAAAATGTCCTAAAAACTTCATTCATCAACCTCATGAAAGTACTAGGTGCATTAGTCAAACCAAAAGACATTACCAACCATTCATACAAATCATCTTTTGTCTTGAAAGTAGTCTTCCACTCATTATCTTCTTTGATTATGATGTAATGATAACCACTCTTCAAATCAATCTTGGTAAAATATGTTTCTCCACTAAAAAATCCATTATATCATCCATCCTTGTCATGGGAAACCTATATTTCACTATGATCTTGTTAATATCTCTAGAATCAGTACACATTCTTCATTCTCCATTCTTCTTAGGTGCTAATAAAATAGGTACAACACATGGACTCAATTTTTTTCTGATCAAACCTTTCTACAACAACTCATGCACTTATCTAGTAAGTTCTTCATTCTCTATAGGTGTCAATCTATATGGTTTTTTATTTGGTAAACTAGCTCTAGGAATTAGATCCCTATAGTGACTTAGACTCCTTACTACTGGTAAACCATTAGGTATATCTTCTATAACAATATCTTTATACTTATTCAACAAATTGGCAATTTCTTCTAGTACTTAGTCAATACTACTAGCTTTTGTTGTCACTTGATTTCCACTATCTATTACTCAGTTACCACTAGGGTCTTACACTTAGTTATGAATAGCATAACTTTCTCTCCTTGGAATTATGACAAAACAAAATTGATTCTTCTTCACTTCTTTTTCAAATTGCTTTCCTTTAACCATGTAAATTCTTATAGTAGTATGACTAACCTCATCTAGACTTTCAATCAAAGGCAACAATATTTTCTTTCTCCCTTTCACCCAAAGAGTATATTGATTCAATATTCCATCATGTATAGAATATCTATCATATTTCCAAGCTCTAGCCAATAGAATATGACAATAGTCAATAGGCATAACATCACATAGAACTTCATTAAAATAATGTCCAATCTTGAACTTCACACATTTTTCACTTACCTCTTATGCTCATCTTTGATCCATAAAACATGATAGGGTTTAGGATGCTCCAGCCTCTACAACTACAACTTTGTAATCAACCCTTTTGATGCCAAATTTTTAGAACTTTCATTTTCAATAATAACCTTGCAGCATTTTCCAACCATCTTACATCTAGTCTTGAAAAGAATTCTCCTTAGGAAAGATTCCTCATCACTTCCCTTAAGACATAAAGTTCTTCTCACCATCAAATTTTCTCTAGCCTTAGGTTCACTTAGTGAACCATCAATATCTCCTTCAACCATAGCATTTTTTTTTACCTTGTTCATTCTTAAAGGATCTACACTGAAATGATCTATTCCCTTCTTTGCCACATCTGGAATAATTTCCACAAAAACTACCTCTAGAATAAGAATTACTTCTTTCTCAGTAAGAACTAGTACCTCCTCAATAGGAAGTACCACATTTCCACTCAATATTTCCTTTGTCATCATTCTTTCATTCAAATTTTCCCTTATCTTGCACAGTATTGTCAGATCTTCCACCTTCTCCATAAGATCCACCTTTGCCTCTCTAGAATCTCCCACCTCTACCTCTTTGTCTTTGTTCATGCTTCTTTTTCAAGATTTGCTCATCTTTCAAGGCATACTAATATGATTCCTCCACACTTTCAAATTTCACAAAACTTATTTCATCTTGAGTTCTAGATCTCAATCCATTTAGGTATCTTGCAACTTTCTCAACATCATCATCCACATGTCTAGATCTGATATGGGATTCCTTAGTATACTCCTTCACAATCATGTTTCTTTGTTTCAATTTTTTCATTTTCCTCAACAAGCTAACTTCATAATCAATAGGAAGGAACTTTGTCTTTACCTTGTTCACCATTTTTAGCCTATTCTTGATCTTCTTCTTTCCTCTCCTTTTTTTATCAGTTTGCAAATGATCCCACCATAGTGAGGCATGACCTTTCAGCCTAATAACTATAATTTTCACCTTCCTATTATCAGGACTATTTTCAAACTTAAAGAACTTCTCCATATCAGAGATCCAATCCAACACAACATAGATGTCCAATTTTCTATCATAAGGAACAACTTCTACATCAGTCTTTGATATTCCTTAGTCAATACTCTAAACAATCTTTCCTCATCTTGATATTCTTTAGGTTCTAGATTAGGGTTTGGTACTATACCTTCATCATCACTTACATCATCAAGATGTGCTACTCTCCTCTAGGGTATCTCCATAGCATCTAATTAGGGTTAAATTTGTCTGAATGTATCCAATATGGTATTTTCAGCATTTCCTCTACCACAATCCATTTTTATAATTAGTTTCCTACAAGATCGTAACCCTCTGCAAGTTAGATGGAAAATCCTCAGATCTTCCACCCTACAACCAAATCAACTTAGGGTTCTACATGATCTAATCTTCACAATGATGAACCTCAAGCTATGATACCACCTAGTGCAAGGATAGATGAAGGAGATAAGGCCAAAGGGAAGAAAAATATAAAAAACAACACCAAGGAGAGAGAGAGAACAAATACTTTTCATCAAATGTTTAGCATACATGCCTAGCTATATGGCCTTCTATGTTATGGCTAGATAAAAAATATATATCACTAAATTCTATATTCAGCTTCAAAATCTCAACAACTTCTCTAAGTCCTTGTCCTCTAAATTTTGATTTTAAACTAAACCAAATACCTCTACTTATACTTGCCAAAATGGCCTACAGAAGATCCTAGAAGATTACAATAAAGAAAGGTCAACCTCAAAATGGTCAACATTCACCCCTAGACAAGATCTTATCAATAAATTCATGATCTACATTAAATAGAAGAGTTGGCTCCAACTAAGAACCAAAAACATAGACATCTTGATCAAAGAAGGACCTGAGTATCACCAATATAAGTTCACTCAGGGAATTAAGAAATACTTAGTCAATATAGGAAAAACTCGCTTCATATTGATGAAACTTGGTCACCAAAGGAATATCTTGGTTCATAATAAAGAGCTTGACAACCAAAGGAACACCTTGGTTCATATTAAAGAACTTGTCCAAAACTATCAGAATGAAAAAAAAAAAGGTCTAGGATTATAAGGCAACCTAGGATGCTTCTACATCATTTAGCAAGTAGTATAACATAGAAATATAATATAGTAAGATACAAATCAATGCAAGAGGAAGAGAAGTACATCATAAGAAGTATATTATAGTATGACAACGGTATAGGAGTGGATCTAAACAAAGTTCTTGATGGCGGAGATGTAGCTATCTTAGAGGTCATAGTGCTTGGACTAGAGAATTACCCCACCATAGTTGGGAGAGGTGCAGATCTAGAGTTCTTCAAAATTCCTTCAACCTCTATCTCAGCTTACTCAACCAGATTCCATATGCATTAGTCTTAGAAATAGGGATTACAAAGAGGGGGGGGTGGGTTTGAATCAGTAATCTATAAACTTTAGTTGCCAATTGGATATTATTACTTACTTTAAACCATGCATAAAAAAGTAATAAAGTAATGATAAACAGTAATAGTAACAATGGACAACGATAACTCATAACACCATATTTTGTTAACTATGGAAGCCTTGGCCAAGGGAAAACCTCAGTGGGGATGATACCCACTAGATAATATACTAATATATAAGTTCCTTCTTAGAGGATGGACCCTATTAGGAGTCAATGAGAAAATTTAGTATAAGGGGTCCCTGTTAGGAGATTCCAACCCTATTAGGAGTTATGGTACAATAGATGCAAGATGAGCCCACTGCCCAAACATGCATTTCAAATTACAGGCAGAGCTCATTGCAATCAGACTTCTAGAATAGGTATTGTATCTTCTTCCTTGACTAATCTCTAATCTTTAGCTCAATCTTGGATCATCAAATAGCTCATATAAAACTTTTCATATATCACTTTCACAAAATTTTGTATATAATCACAATCTTACAATTCACACTTGCACTTACACTTTCACACTTATCACAAAATGTCCTTTTCATAAATACCATACCTTTTTGCAAATTTTTTTTGGGTCGGCTAAGACCACAAACCACTTTTCCAACTTAAAGTAAACATCTAGGATATTGGCCCTAATTGGACAAGTAATTATCTTGTAGAAAAAATAATTCTTTCCTTTAATTATACTGTCTTGTTCCATCAAAATATGAATATTTTTGTTCCATATAGTGTGTAACTTCTGAGGTTATACATGCCATCACCAACATGTATACTCTCTCCATGTAACTTTGTTAGTCATAATATGATGCTAGTAATAGGTTATAAACAAAACAATACATTGTTGCAAACCAAATTCTATACTTAGACAATTTTTTGATTACCAAACACTAAGTATCTTTATTTTTGAGGTTTCCTATGAACATGTACATCATGTGTTGCCATAAATGACAACAATTACATATCACTATTAGCCAATTGTCAATGATCTCTCCCTTTGGCATTGATGGTAGCAAAGTAAGGAACATTGGCTAAGTGACAAAAACTTAACACCACAAAAATAAATAACACCTTACATAACATCTATTAAAAATTTTTCATCTTTATATATGCTCCCCCTTACAATATACTTAATATTTTTATCTTCTAAACCCGATTTACAATTTTCATATGTATTTCTTCCCCTTTGACATCAATGACAAAGGTCAAAATGTCAAGATCTATCCAAAAATGTTGTCCTTCCTTATGTTGATATGATCTTCATGTAATCATCAAAATTAGCCTTTAGACTATCCATACCCTTAATCCATGTCTCCTTGGTGGACTCAACTAAGGTGAGAATTGCGCATAAGGCATATGATGCAATCTCAACTGCATTAAGATCTGAATACAAAAAGTTGGAATATGTGTCTTTGGCCTTGACACATTCCTCTAAATATTTCTCAACAAAAGATAATTTCAAAGCAATAGATTCTTTGAAATCTAATGTCCTCTTCAAGATCTGTTCCTTTCAAAGTTCAAATTTCCTAATGTCACTATGAATACTAGACACTTGTCTTTCAAACTCATCTACTTTGCAAGATGGATACTAGATTTGGCTGGATAAAGCCTCAAGTTCACTCATCTTTACTTCTATATGACTGTCAATGTCTTTAGTTAGTTTGTATGATAAGGTAAACTTAAGATACAAAGTTTTCCCATCCTATAGGCATTTTTGAAGTTCTTTTATACAAGTATCAAGATTAAGTCATTCTTGATATTCTGATAGATGGTGCTAAACAAGTTAGCATCATGGGAAATATGAGCCTTTGCCTTTATGACATTTTAAAAATTGGTAAAATCTTCATCAAATGATTTTAGCACTACTTGTGCTCTCTATTTAGGATCTGGTTTAGTGTGTTATACTACAAGGTACTGTGCAGTTGATCAGTCACTTCCATTAAAGTTTTCTATAAACTTTTCACTATTGTATTCTTCTCTATATGTTTGGATAGGGATGAGATTAAATCTATTTGATCATCATCATTAGTAGATAAACTAGCAAGAGAGAGTGGAGTGGATGAACTAGATGGTTTGGTATCATCCTTCCTCTATTTCTTCACTACTTCTTTTGTTCTTCTCTCTTCTTCTTCTTTCTTTTCCCTTTTCTCTCTTTCTCTCTTTCCTTCCAATCTCTTCTTTTCATCTTCCTTAGTTTTCTTTTTCATCTCTTCTTCTGCAATTCTTCTCTTTTCCTCCTCTTCCTTTCTTTTATTTTCTTCCTCAAGCAATTTCTTCTTGGCTTCCTCTATTTTTTTCTTTTCTTCTTCAAGTAGCCTTTTCTCTTCTTCAATCTATCTCAACTTATCCTCAATATCCTCAGTATTTGGTTCATTAGGTTTAGAACCACCAAATGGATCGGTATCTTCAATGTTAATGGTAACATTGGTTTGATCAATTTGCATGGTGTCGTCACTCACTAACACTTTTGAGGTTCTAGAAGCTAGAGGAGATGCTACCTTTGACTCTATCATCATTTGACTAATTGTTACTATAGTCTCACTTCTTAGCTTATCCATTTTACCAACCATGAATAGAAATGGTCTCAATCTATTCCTCAATTATGGTGTGAGGTTATTCAACAGTTTTTTAATGTCTTCTTCATCATCAATCTTGCAAATAGATCTAAGCATAAACTTCTAAAATTATAGATCTTCTTCTCTCTTAGGAGCCTTCTTTTGAATGAGTCTCTCATAGTATTTATGGTTTATTATGCTCCCAAGATCCTTTAGTTTCAAATTGTTTTCTATGATATATCCCATAATAGATATATCAATCTGATCTTTCTCAAAAATATTATACAAATTATAAAACTTGTTGATCTAAACAAAATTACCTTCATTAGCAATAGTTGTATTGATCTTTTCTATCTTCAGCTTCCAAGGTTGCCAAGCTTTTCTTGCTGCTTGCTTGGATGGAGTCACTTTTTTCACTTTTTTGGTCTCATGTTCCTCATCTTCTTCATCATTGGAATCAATTGTCAATAATTTTTTCAGTCTCTTCCCTAGTTCAGTGACCTATTCTTTGACTGTCTTTATCTTAGTAGACACTACTTCCACCAGTCTTTCAGACTTTCTCTTCAGCTCACTAGGATGAATGTCGGACATTGTTGCATACTGAATGCTCTATTTTGAAGATGTCTTAGCAACTGGTATAGACAAAGGTTAAATGTTTAATATTCGTTGCTTCATTATCTTACAGCCTCATATTCACCCTCTATCATTTCGGCCTTTGATAGTGCCTTCTTCATTATAGACTCTACCTTCTTGTGTGATGCCTTCTCCAAGGTTGCTTGATGAGCTAACTGTGTGATCTCATCATATGTGCCAAATCTATACTCTACTTTGTCTCTATCTGAATTCAACAACAAATCAATATAACCAACTACTATATTATCATTTAATTCATAGCTCAAGGGATCAAGAAATATTTCCTGAGGTTCCACTGCTTGAATATAAGTATGATCTATATCAACCAAAATATAAATGTCTTTCTTAAATTTGTCCACAATTGTAGGTGCAATTCTAAATCTCTATTTCATTTCATTCTGAAATGTCCTTGTTATTAGGTTGCCACCGTCTAATATCTTATTTATAGGATGCCTTATGCATACCTCTTTAATATTCTCCATTATGCATTTGTCACTACTCATGATGTCTATGACTGATAGATAAGGAAATCTTTTAAGTACATGAAAGAATATGTGGTTGATCAGTGACTGGAATCTAAACACACCATTCTTTGTCCTCTTGATCTTTTCTAGGTTCTCTAAGAGTTGCATTCTTAGTACTTCACTAAGATTCACTTGTTCTTTCTCTACACATATCTTATATGTTGCATAAATGAGTCTTGTTGAAAGTTCATGAATCTTAGAACTTGCATAAAAAGAATAAGAAATAATTCTACTTAAAAATCTTACATCATCTTGCTTGATGGTGTTGATCACCATAGCCTTTCCATTATACACTACTTTAGTATAACATTCAACTTTCTTCTTGACCAATTTCTCGCCTATAGATACAATGTCTTGTTTACTAAGACCAATTACCTCTTAAATAAAGTTGATAGAAATATCAACTACATTGTCTTGCATCCTTAATTTACCATCATGTATCTTACTTAATATGATCTGTGTCCACTCATCTGTGTCTAACTCATAGTAGAAGTGATATTTAAATAAGTCTAATTCCCTTAGATGTTCAAATCCAGGCTTCATAGCCATGTCATGATTGAAAATCAATTCCATATTTTTGTTCATGAATTCAATGCTAGTTGATTCAAACTTACTATTCAAATAACTTCTTGCATCTTCAAGATATACTACTTTGTTCAGAGTGATAAATGATGCTAGGTTAGGGTTTCCTTCCGTAGGTTTTACGGAAACAATCTTTAACATAGGTCTATCTTCATTCTCAACATTGTGCACTACTAACATATTCATGATTATATCAATTATGAACATTTTACTGAACAAATTTGTGAAAAATGATAAAATAACTCTTTCTGAAAATAGGTTTTGCTTCAAAATTGCTCTGACAAGTCACTTTTGAGTGCTCTTTTATTTGGATGTGTTTTCAATGAAGCAAAAATCAATTATGTATTCTATTTATTCCATCAACTTGAACTTACATTAATTACGTACTTTGCAAACACAAAAAAGCTAACAATTATGTTCTATAATTAAATAACTATTCAAGATCATCTATCTGATCTTCATATGTCACCCAAGATTTACTATAGCCTCCTTTCATCATGACAAACCTCTATAAGACTTTACATCATGAAATTCTCTACAAAAACATACTTTCCATCTACTATAGAATTAGCCTTTACTATAATACCAATAACTCTAAATTCCTTCATAACTTGTTTAGATCAGCTCTAAATTACAAGCAAGCTTAGGTACCATCTAAACTTAACTGGATACACCTTTTCCCAACTTTTCTACCTCTAATTCAAACTCTTCTTGAATTCTAATGTTGTAAAAGAGATTAATTCAACTTAATTGAATCAAACTCAACAACTGACTCCAATCATCATGTCTCATCATTATCTAGCTTTATTTTGAGATATCTACTCCTTTCACAAATGCTTCATTAATGTTCTTCTCGAAGTTCACTAACAATGTTTCTTTGTTACTCATTGTCTCTGTTAGTTTTAGAGTTTCTTTCCTTGTTCCTTCTATTATTTCCATCATTCCTTCTATTCTTGAAGTTTCTTCCATTGTTCCTTCTATCTCCAAAGTTTTTATCTATTCAGTAGTATTTTGCTATGTGTCCGACATTGTTGCATAACTGGCATGTATTGGTGCTCTGCTTCTAGGATTCTACTAAGCATTAGGTGCATGATAATTCTGAGCAATGTATCCTAAGTTATTACACTTGTAACACACAATCTATCTTCTGTCTTCATTAGATCTTCTTCTATCTACAAGGTTAGTATTTCTAGACATTCTACTATTTCTTCTATCGTTATCATACTTAGGTTTCCTACAATCAATTGCATTATGACCCATACCATGACCATTAGAACAATAAAAGTCCTTAACATGATTAAATGACTTATTAGTACAATCTCTTTTAATATGACCTATATCATTACATAAGAAATTCTTAACTCTAAATTCATACGTGGTTTCCTTATGAGATTCCACTTACTTTGGTTCATCCAAGATTTCAACTTCCTTAGATTTATCAAAAGATTGACTGGATTAAATCTTATCATTAGATTTGTCTTTTTCTTTCAGATCTGATCTAGTCTCAAGTTTCTTTGGAGACATGTTAATTAGATTATACCAAGACCATTCTTATCATAAGTATGTTTCTATATTGACATTGAATCATAAATCTTTTCTCTATTAGAATTAACCTTCTCAAGCTACTACTTGCACTATGTTAATTCACCTTTCACAATAGTATTATACTTATAAAGTTCTTCATGATCTTCTTTCAATGTTTCAACTATAGATGTTTTCTTTGCCAAACTTGCTCTTAGATCTACATTTTTAGTCTTCAAATCATATTCAATTTCGCTAAAATCATTTCTTAAAGTCAGTTTTAGATTTTTAATCTTCCATTCATGCTTCAAGATCTTGTACTTTATCTTCAACTTTGAATAATCGTCATCACTAGTTCTAGATTCAGTAGATTCAGGCTTGGATTTGAGATGTTCAATATTTTCCTTCAATTGACCAATGTATACTTTGGAGTCTTCATATCTATCCTTTAGCTTATCTCTTTTTTTAGTAAGAAGATCAATTTCTTCAAGAGCTTCTTCAAGGTTCTTAATCAACTATTCCATATCTATAGGGATCTTACTTAAGTTTTTAAGTCTCTTCAAAGTAATTATGCTCTGATACCAATTGTTAGAAATAAGGATTACTGGGGGGGGGTGAATCAGTAATCTAAAAACTTTAGTCTTCAATTGCATAATATTACTTACTTTAAACCATGAATAGAAAACTAATAAAGTAATGTTGAACAATAATAGTAACAATGCACAAAGATAACTCATAACACCGTATTTTGTTAACTCTGAAAACCCTAGCCAAGGGAAAACCTCAACAGGGATGATACCCACTAGATAATATACTGATATATAAGATCCTTGTTAGAGGATGGACCCTATTAGGATTCAATGAGAAAATTTAGTATAAGGAGTCCCTATTAGGAGACTTTGAATCCCTATTGGGAGATTCTAACCCTACTAGGAGATGTGGTACAGTAGATGAAAGATGAGCTCACTACCCAAACATGTATTTCCAATTACAAGAAGAGCTCATTGCCCAAACAAGTTATCAAACTTCTATAATAGGTAAGAACTATATCTTCTTCCTTCACTAATCTCTAATCTTTAGCTTAATCTTGGATAATCAAATAGCTCATATAAAACTTCACATATATCACTTTCACAAAAGTTCGCATATAATCACAATCTTACAATTTGCATTTGCACTTACACTTTCAAACTTCTTATTGCAAAATGTCCTTTGAATAAATACCATGCCTTTTCACAAATTTCTACTAGGTCAGCTAAGACCACAAACCACTTTTCTAACTTAGAGTAAACATCTAGGATGCCAGCCCTAATTGGACAAGTAATTATCTTGTAGACAAAATAATTCTTTCCTTCAATTCCACTGTCATGTTCCATCAAAACATGAATATATCTATTATGTATAGTCAATACTAACTTATGAGGTCATACACATCATCACCAACATGTATAATATCTCAATGTAACTTTTCTAGTCATAATATGACATCAGTAACAAGTTATAAACAAAACAATACACTATTGTAAACCAAATTCTATACATGGACAATTTTATGATTATGAAACACTAAGTATTTTTATTTTCAAGGTTTCCTATGAACATGTACATCATGTGTTTTCATAAATGACAATGATTACATATCACTATTAGCCAATTGTCAACAATTAGGAGATAAAGTCCAAACATCAGTACCCACTTTCTATAAATGTTTCTACTAGTTGGCTTCACCAAATCTTCAATAACTATCTAGTCTTCATATTTATGTATGTTCACTTAACTGTATCATCTAGACATACTCTAGAACATAATACCACATTTATGTACACTGATCTTAAATCCTTGAACTACACAAAGCCAAACCCTATCTTCTACACTGCAAGTCTTCATAGAATAACTAGTATATTGAGATCAATGAAAAACTCTATCACGAATGCAACACACAACATTGAAACATGTCTCCAACACTACTAGGATACCCCCCATAGGAATACCATCACCATTCATTCTAACAATATCCCTCTTTGTTATTGATGGAAACATAGATGAAAAGCATCTAAGTTCCATGAATACCAAATCTATCTTCTCCCCCATTCATATTGCCCATGAATGTCATCTATATTGTAACATAATGCACAAGAAAGGTGTTAATATCCCTCATACATCAGCTTTTTAAAATCTTCTTCACAAATAAAATCTGCTTCATCAATCAACATGAGTCTCTCCCTTAAGTGTATATCTCTCCAATAGAATGATCTTCCATAGGATGTTTTCATCTCTTACCCAAAGCTTATCTTCCATATGATATTTTGCATGTGTTATTCTCTCCCCCATTGACATCAATGGCAAAGGCATCACTAACTCAATTCTCTAAGTATGATGTAGAATAAGCTCAAGTTTTCAAAGATACTATTAAATACCAGTACCAAGAGTCCTTCATGACTAAGCTCAAACAAACATACTGTAACATGTCTCCAACACTACTAGGATACTCTCCCATAGGAATACCATCAATATTCGTGCTAGCATCTTTGGACATGATGACTATGTACTATATTTCCTTGTCTTAAATCATAGACATGTAATTCAACTCTTATACTATTTCTCACTACTCATATTATTTGACACTTCATTTTAATAGATATAACCATTAAAACATCGATATGATTTTTTAGATGGCCTAGAAAGATATCTTTAGGATATGTTATAGTAACTATATCATCAATAATACCAAAATTCTTTTTGGTGCTCATTTTTCCTAGTTTATAACTATAAAATATTAACTTTTTTGGTAACTATGACAATAGATTTTTAAAAAAGAAAGAAAATAATCATTTAATGAAACAAAAAAATGTTTCTTAATTTTAAATTTTTTTTTTATAAGTATCTTGTTTTTAATATATATTAAGACTAAGTAATATTCACTTAATCTAATTGAATTCTTTTTTGGCAGCCAAATTTATGACATTGAACTCTCAATTAAACCATTATCAATAATCTCTCCCAATAAGACTATTTTTATATCACTATGATATTGGAGGAAAAATAATAATTTAGGCATTTACTCTTTTTTTGGAGTTACCAAAAAATACATAATAATTTCTCTCCTATTTTATTTTTGTCAAGATTTTCAACCACTCATTATTCATTACAAAATAGAAAGGATTGTAATTCCTATTCAACCTAAAAATTTAGGATTTCACGATAATTTTTGTAGATTCTCAAACCAAGTTTTCTAATATAGTTGAAGTGGTTATATATCTCTTTTGCATCCTTCCCATAGGTTTTGAAGCTAAAATAAAAATATTTTACACCTCTATGTTTCCTACTTTTGTAAAAACATCTCATAGAATAATCCTTACAATGTTCTTCGTAATAATAGTAACTATTACTCAAATTCTCTCTTTTTTAACCATGTAAGCATTTCTTATATAATTCATTAGATTATCTATAGTATCATGTTACCTATGCAAAAATAATTATTAAGAGTTTACAAGTTCAATATAAAGGCATGTTTATCTTTTAATAATAATACACCTAACATTACTTATACATAAATTTTTCACATTTATAGTATCTTATGAGCCAATGAGATTATTTTCATGAAATTAAATTCTCTAAATTCATTGATAAATGAAGCAAAAACTCAAGATCCTTTTGGATTTCATTTCTAATCAATGATAATTATTGCACTGCAATCAATTTGTATTATCATTTTAGTGCTATGCTTGAATTATCTACACATACATATAACTACGACTAACTATTTTTAATGCTTGAAGAAGCATATTAGGTGTTTCTTTTGTAACTATAGCAATGAAAATATCAAAAATATTATCAGTGTTACAATTACTTTCTCCTAACACTTAAATACACATTAATTTTTGAGCTCCATTATAATGTCTTACATTAATTAAGTTTGGGGCTTAATCATTTTTCCTCCAAAGTAATTGTCACCTCCACAAACAAAATTATTTTTTTATCAATTTAACATTTTTGTACCAAAAATCTATCTTTGATTTGACATTGTTTACCTGAACTAGTGATAAATTTAGAGTATATATGAATTTTATATTCAATAATTTGAAAATATGCTCTATCTATAGTCTAAGATACTCCACTTATTTCATAAAGTATTACACCTAGATTGGTGATGGATACCAAATATTCTAGAGATCCCTTTGCTTTCCCCAAACTTGTATGTATTTTTGAAAGTCTTTTTCAATTAGGTTTTTTTGAAAATATACGTATCCATATTTTTACATCACAATGACAATAATGAATAATTGCTTGGCCATCATCCTACTTATATCTTCTTAGATGTGATCCTACATATATCTTCTTAGATGTGATCCAAACATTGAATTCTTGAAGAGAAAATCTACAAAAACAAATATGATTATATTGAGAAAATATTCCCTTTACTCTTCCCCTATTTTGGTGACAATTTTTGTTCTTATTGAGTAATGGTTGATGTTTACACAATAAAATACTATTTTAATTCCATCCATATTTTAAAGCTAATTATAAAATGGAACAAATAGAGTAATCTCTAGATTAAGGGACAAAGGGACCAAATCAAAAAAAATGTCATTGGATTACAAGCAATTAACTATATCAAATTGAAATTTAGTTTCCTTCCATATATCACAACTAACAACTAGATCATGGCTCCATTTGGTATCTTCATGAGATAATTAATTACCTTCAAACACAATATTACATCCTTTATCAAGAGATTGTACACAACCTTCTAAGGTGAATGAATTAGCCACTACACTAGGTGCATCTCCCAATGAATGAATCCTTACAAGAATTTCTGTAGAGATGTAAAAATGGTAGTTATCAGTATAAAAGAAGATCACATGGCTCATTTGAAAAAAAAATTCAAAAGAAAAAGAAAGAAAGAAAGGATAATAGAAATTAAGGAAAAGGTAGAAAATGAAATGTTGTTATACATATGATTATTTTGACATCAAACAATGAAGAAGATAAGGTAAAAATAATTATGGATAAGTCTCACTATCATTGTCAATTATTTAAACATGATGTTCAAATTGAGCAAGTGGAAACAATTGTTGATAATAAGGCTATTAATGAAGATTTTATGGATTTTTTTATTTACAACATGTATATACTAATTTTTGTGTATTTAACAAATTATAATACTAATGAATATGATGTTATATTTTATAATGAAGACATAAATGATAATGATGCTGAGGGATATGTATAAGTGATAGATATTTGGAGCCTAAAAGATGAGATGGTCTTGAATAGGGATAATTTTAGTGGTGAATATTAGCCAATTGGAAAATCTCACTCACCGATGACCTTGAATTTGGCAAAAAAAACTGCAGTTTTGAGGTGGTCATATTGCTCAAATTTAATAAAAATTGGGTTCCATGATTTGAACAATCACTAATAATGATATAAAATTATTTTGATTCTAGTAATGTCTTCACCAATAGAATTTAATCTTTTGACATGAGGCATTAAATAATTTTTCCTAGAATTTCCAAGTCTTGCCTTTATTGATAGTCATATTCACCATTGTGTGGTATAAATTTAAGTTAGGTTAGAGTTAGAGAGAGAGAGAGAGAGAGAGAGAGAGAGAGAGAGAGAATGACACATGTATCTATTTTAGAGAGTTTCCTTGGAACTTTATATCTATTAGGTTTTGATAGATCCTAAACAATATAAGAATAAACAGTTATATGCATAAACAAAAGACGAATACTCAAAGAACATACATAACACATAGATTTAACATGGTTCACCCAAAACCTGGGCTACACCTAGCTACACAGTCTTCCACAGGTTCTATTATCTAGCAAAAGCATACACCAACATTACAATGCATTATGCATCTTAGCCACTTATAATAGTGTTTTAAGGCAACCTCTAAAATTGACCAATTTAGGATTTTACAATATTGTCAGTTTTCTTTTCCTGAAAAAGCACCAAAAAAATCAGCATTACACACTTGCTAAAGAAGTTGCCCCAACATCAACATGGGCCACATGACCAATTGCCACAATATCAACAATATCCTTTCTCAATTTTTCCCGAAATAGATATTATTGTAGCCACATGTCTTTATTTCAAAAACTTTCTCTAAAACATGGTGTCCTTAAATTTTTTTGCCCAAAATAAGATTTGGGCCATTAATTAATAACCATCCAATGGTTATAGAAATAGGGTTTCTACATGTTATATGATATAATATCAACTCAGGCTCATTTAACCTTTAAATCTGATAATTAATTATGCTCCATATAATAAAAAGAGAATAATATTTTCTAGGTATGTGTACTTTTGAACCTATGGCTTATTAGATTTGGTTTTCTTCAATAATGAAAGATTCACCAATATTTTGTAGAATTTCAATAGGTTTTGAAACAAATCACCGATAAGATTAAATTTTTTCCTACTTTGAAAAAAAAAAATCATCAATAGAAAATAAAATTTCCCCCTTGAAATAATGTTGGATTCGCCAAAGTTTTATAGATATTTACAATGGGATGTTTCTTAAAGTTATCCCTAGTGTTGAATAGGAGATAGGTTAAGAAAAGAAAGAGGAAGAAGTATCCATGGATAATTACAAAGATGAAGGACAAATTTCCAAAGAATTATAAGACCATGAAGAAGGAGAAGAATTTAATTCAAGAGGCTTGAGTTTTTAGGTATTTTTTACATTGGGATAGTAACCAAAAAAAATTACACATGAATTATAGAGTGCAAACTATAGAAGATGGATGAATCAAAATGGTAGAAGTTCAAGGATAGGAACTTGCAAGAGCTACATTCTTTTTGACCAGATGATAATGACACAAGGACTTACAATACTCATATAGTTTGTCTTGATTTTCCATTTAAGCCATGAAAATTCCAAATTCCATCTAACGAGATCTCAATATTTTTTTGGGCCCAAATTTCATGATATGAGGCCTCAAACTTGATAGTTTTAGTATTTTTTGAGAGCTATTTTCTAAATAACTTCAATTAGTATTCACACTTTTTAAGGTAACTTTTAAGTTCACCTTATCTAAGTTTCATAAAGCTTCATGGAAAAATTTATCTTTTTATGAGTTTTAAAAATTACCAAAAATTGTCAAAAATGATGTGAAAATTTATCAAAAAGGTAATTCTTGGATTTTTTAAAAAATAGTATTTCTCATTCATTATAGTAGCAAAGTAGTTAGTGAAACATCAAATTATCTTGGAAAAATATTTTAGGAAGAATATATGATTTGTCAAAAAATTTTGGCCCAAAAAATGAAATCAAAATAGAATTTCTAATGAAGTTAAAAACTCAAACATGACCACTTGGGCCTATCTTAGTGCTCTACTAGATGACCTAGTGGATTATCTCAATTTTTTTGAAAATTTGCACAGTGTTTTCTTACAGGTGTAAACAAATTCTTCTTTTAGATTTTTATTTGATGAGCTTCACTATCTTTGGCATATTCTATCTAAAATAGAAGAAATTAATGAAAATATAACAAAAATGAATGAAAAGTGGGCTTTCTTTTGTTAATATGTGCAAAAATGATAAAAATTAATACTTGTGTAGGATCAATATCCTTAATTTAACCTTCTTTAAAATATAGGTTGGATTGCCTCATAGGTCTAAACCCTCCATCAAAAATAAAATAAAATATAGACATTGAAAATCTATTATATAGTTGATAACATTAAGAAGAAAACTAGTCATGAACATAGTGAGACAAGATATATGGAAATAGTTCTCTACTTGAATGCCCATTGTTGTGATGACTTTCATAGAATAACACACAATTCATTCCCTCTTTATGTAAGACCCACACTAGTACCCTATTATAGATCTTGATGAAATAAATATGATTAGGGGTTAATTAAGCTATGATTGGAATTTTTGTTACTAATTATGATTATGAGATCCTGTTTCGGACTTAAGCAGATTTTGGTATTATAAGTGCAATACCCATTCAATAACATTAGGTTTAATAGATAAGATCACGTGAAAATGAAACTCTATATGTTCAAGCTGGGGACTCAATCAAGGGATTCATAGAATGATTCACTAGCCAAATTAGGAAAGATGAATTAACATTTTGTTCTCGTAAGAAATAATAATAGATGTAGATTAGAGCAACAAAAAAACATAAATGGTTGCATTTGTAGATTGTTTTAAATCATGATGACATAATTTGGAAACATTCAATGGCATGAGAAATTAGCCCTAGAACACAAACACCCTCGCAATGTAATAAAGGGGTATTGCTAGGAATGTTGTAATATTTAACTTGACTGGAGAGATACTAGTTACATGTTTCCATATTAGTGATCTCCACTTAAGACATATACTAGGATCCATTTATTTGTTTTAATGATATAATAAATATGATCTCAATGTCTCATGGTTATGATAGACAAGAATTGTAATAGTGATTAGAATGGTAATTTCATTATGTTAATAAAGGTAAATGTTGATACACATATTTTGATATTACAAATATTTTATGGAAATGATTAGATGAAAGTTAATTGTATATGGTAATGCTGATTATGTAATATTGGATCATTCTGCACTTATCTATATGTATTTCTATAATATTTCATTGGGCTACTAATGTTTAAGTTGAGTGTGCAGGAAAATTAAACCATGGAAATTATTCGGGGAAACAAGATTCAAACCTATGTGAACACAGTAAAGCCAAGGTGAATCTTTGGAAGATTCAAAACCTCCTTGTATTGTAAATGTTTCGTAATGTGATTGTGCATGGGTGTTATAAGTTTAAAGATCATGATTATTTAGAGACATGTCATCGTGATGTGAAAGTGTTTTAATGTGTGTGTCATTTGGCACTTGTGTTGTCTATGTGTAAATGACATGTCATATAGGATTATTGGGCATGAAGTCACTTAACTTGAATTTAATCACCATTATGAATTAAGTAACCCACCTTGGAGAGAGTTGGATGAGTCACCTTCATGATAAATTTCAAATTTAAAATTTGGTAGGAATTTTAGAAAGCATAAAAGTGGTTCCCAACTGTTATTTTGGTGAAAATAAGTCTCCCACATGGTAGTGGTATAGGTTGGGGGTCTAAATATACCAATAAGTTGGTCTAGGGGACTTAGAAGACCCTCTAAACTAGTCATTTTCAAGACAATTCGAAAATCAAAGTACCACATGACTTCTTTCCTCATCCCACCACTTGGTTAAGTTCCTATTGGTAAAAAGGTACAAGGATGTAAGAGGGGTAGGTGGGAGCTTGTGCCAAACTTAGTGGTTGTTCACCTACTCTCTAATTGTAGAGACAGATAGGGTTTTGGGAGAGGAAGCTTGGAAGCCAAGGAAGGAATGATCTTGATCACCATTTGACAACCATATCTTGGAAGGAGGTTAGTGCTTCATGCCATTTTTTCTTCATCTCTTGAAAGTTGAAGTTGGAAATTATAAGAGTGCTTCTTGTAGGATCTATGTGTTTGATATGGTGCATGTTGTAAATGTTGTGTATGTGAGTGAGCATGTTGAATCTATATTGCATTTGGTTTTATTTTCTTGGATTGTGGTTGTGGATTGAATGTTGTGTTGGGTGTGAAGGCTTCACTCACCCTTGGGAGGAAAGAGAACCCTTGGGATAAAGGGGCTGGTTGGGCTCAATATTGAAGTTGAGAAATCCTCCTCTTGGAGAGGGGACAATTTTCATGAGGTATGGGCTCCATTGAAGCCATATGCCTTTCTATTGCTCTATGGGAGGTATAAGTGAGGATATGTGAAGAGGAGTATGTGATGATAGCCTTGTTGAGGCATGTGTTATTGATAGCCTTATTGTGGCATGTTTCTTGGAAGCATTATTGAAATATTGCAATTGCAAGAGTTGTTATTTCACAATGATATGGCATTCTCCTCCTTGAAGAGCCCACCTTCACCCAATGTTCATGATTCCAATTGTGAATCATTGTGCAAGCCTTGGTTGGGAGTTTCAAATGTTTTTTTAAACTATGGTATTCGTGTTGGTTCTTGTTATTGTGATGTTGTTTGAATGTATCCCGATTGAGCCTTGTTTCCCCTAGCGTGGGGGTGGCCTCCTTGAGGCCTAGGTTAGGAGGTGAGCCTCCATGGTTCTACATCTATCTTTTATTTGCAAGTATTTTCTTGAAGCCTTGGACATTTGCAGGTATTTGTTTAAAGCCTCCATGGTTCTACATCTATCTTTTATTTGTAGGTATTTTCTTGAAGTCCTCCCGTGTGTATCTTGATTTGATGATTCCACCACCCCACTGCTTGCTGAATATTGTGTAGTTGTTTCTTTAACATTACTTTAAATTAGAATGTGTTGAAGAAAATAAATTGTATTATGATATTCCTTGGAAGAATGAATAGGACAATATCATTTTGATATTCTTATCTCCTTAAATTCCATAAGAATAATTTAGTTGCATTGGTGTTCAGAATTCCCTTCGAAATCGATGTGGAATATGCAAGTAATAGATTTATAGATAGTTTAAAATATGGAATAAGATGTCAATGAGGTATATTGAGTTGGATGTTCATTAAATTACCATCAAAGGATTTCATTCAAGTTCCATGTTAATGTATTGACAAGTAGATTTTATTGGTAATGCAATAGTTGCTTATGTTAGATTTGCTTACTAGAATAGAAATTATATTGCATGATGCAATGTTTGAATAATATCAACTCAAATTTGGAAAAACATAGAGAATGCATGAAAAGAACTAGACAAATAAGCTAAGCTTAAATGAGGCCTATAGATGCATATTCTTTCTCGAAAATGTATGGGTAAAAATTCAATCAGACCCTTACTATTACAGTCAAATAAAATAATAGACCTTGGATAAAATAATAATATTTTGAATTGGTAAGTTAGAAATAAATAAATTCCAAAATCCTTCCTATTAAATAAATGTCAGAGTCCTTGTTCCTTGATATGACCCTATACAAAAGATATTTACATACTAGCAATCGCACCTTAGTGTGCAATGGGTACACCGCAGAGGTATGGAAGATTAACTTTTCGTCCCATTTTTAGTCTCTCCCTATCATCCTCTTTTTATCTCTTCATCTTTCTATCAGTGTATCTCTTTCTATCTCTTCCTCTCTATCATACTTGATATCTTGCTATCTTTACCTCAATCTATTTCTATCTCTCTATCTACTTCTATATCTATGGTGGATGCCGAAGAGTTATTAGAGAGAAATTATATACACACACACACACACACACACACACACACACACACATATATACATATACATATATATATGTATACATATATATATACATATACATATATACATATACATGTATATATATATGTATACATATATATATGTGTATGTATATATATATGTATAGATATATATATATACATATATATATATATATCTATACATATATATATACATACACATATATATATGTATACATATATATATACATGTATATGTATATATGTATATGTATATATATATGTATACATATATATATGTATATGTATATATATGTATATGTATACATATATATGTATACATATATATACATATATATATATACATACATATATATACATATATATATACGTACATATATATACATATATATATACGTACATATATATACATATATATATATATATGTACATATATATACATATATATATACGTACATATATATACATATATATATATATACATACATATATATACATATATATATATATACATACATATATATATATATATACATACATACATACATATATATATATATATATATATATATATACATATACATACATATATATATATACATATACATACATATATATATATACATATACATACATATATATATATACATATACATACATATATATATATACATATATACATACATATATATATATATATAAAGAGGAGAGGGGTAGGAAAAGTGGATATACTCTTTATGCCTCTCTCTTCTAACTCTTTATATTACTCTATCTCCCTCTCTTTAACTATTTAGCTCTCTCTAGCATTACTCTTGTGAATCTCCATGTCCCTCTCTCTAGTCTTTATATAACTCTATCCTTCTCTCTATAGCTATTTCCCTCCCTCTATCTCTATCCCTCTATGTTTAGCTACATCTCTCTATCTTGCTCTATCACTTTTTATCTGTCTCTGTCTCTTACTCTATTTATTTATTTCATCATAAAATATAAATATTCTTATCATGCTTCTCTAACAAGTTATCCTCTCATCTCTCTCCTCTCCATATCTAGACACATCCCCTCCCTTTTTTCATTTATCATGCCCTTTTAATACCTTTGAGTATATGCATCTCTATTTTTCTTCCTCATCTCTCCCTTGATCTCTATCTCTATCTTATTTTATTTATATCCTTATATATCTCCCCCTCACTACCTCTATCTATATATCTATTTATACCTCTATCTTTTTCTATATATCACACATTCTCTCCTTTTCATATATTTATATCTTTCGACCCCATTATCTCCCTCTTGCATCCCCATTAATGTCAAATATCAAATATCAAACAATTATATATTTAAATTAAAAGATGTGCTATTTCAAATCATTTCAATTTATGAGTTTAATTTTACTAGAAAACTTTTCTATCCATAATATCTTTTAAATATCATTTGGAGTAGTGTTTTAAAGACTTTTTTTTTCCAAGTAGTATTTACATTTATTATAATATAAGTACTAAGTAAACATTTAAATTGAAAAATATTTTTTTCATTAAATTATTATCAACATAAGAATTAACTAGACCTATTTAGTTAAATAAATTTCTATTTAAGAATTTCAATTATTTTTGTAACTTTCATAATATTCTTGCATTATTAATATTTCAAAATTAAGCATTTTTATTAGTGAATAGTGAACTAATCTAAAATGCTCTAGCTTAAACAAGTGCCAAGTAGTAGCTTGTATTTGTTGTAAGTTGAAATAATTTAAAATTTATAAAAATATTAAATTAATTTATAAAAAATAGCAACAAATCTCTTGGGAGCAGCCACTATACAATATATAATGTCTTTGTATCTACCCTTCATTTTTATATATTTCGAGACAAGATAATATTAATATATTTTTCTTAGAATAAAATATATTGTTCTATAATAATTATACTATAATATTATGTAAATATTTTCAATGAGAATAATGTTAAAATAATAAAAATTAGAAAATAAAATTAATATAATAATTGATATTAATTGGCTAATAATCTAAAATGATGATTATATATAACAAGCTATCAGCGTAATCCATGCACCTTTCAAAGGTGCAAGTGCTAGTCTATGTTCAAATCTCTTTCATTCAATTACTATCAACAATCATCTCCTTTTAGATGTGGCTTTTGTGCCATATTTTAAATGAATAATATTACACTTTTATATTATGTTTTTGTAGAATAATATTCCCTTTCATCTCTACTTTTGTTGATGACAACAACATTTAATAGTTCTTCATAAATTTGGTCTTGCCTTCTCTCTCTTCCTACCCCATTCTCTCTCACTCACTCCATTCTATCTATCCCTCTCTCTCTTCATATCTCTCTCTCTCTCTCTCTCTCTCTCTCTCTCTCTCTCTCTCTCTCTCTCTCTCTCTCTCTACCCTATCTAAGCATCTCTCTCTTCCTTCCCATACTCTCTTTCTCTCCATCCTATCCCTGAGAAAGCTTCCTACCCCTTTCAATGCATCTTATCCCCTACTCTCTCCAACAATCACTCTCTCCTTCTATCCATCAACCACTCTCTCTTCCCACCCCTTCTTTGCATCATATCCCCTAAACACACACCCCACACACCTCTCTCTCTCCCTCCCTCCTTCCCTCCTATCCTCTCTCCCTCTCTTTCCATTTCCCATCCCCTACTCTCTCTCTCTCTCTCTCTCTCTCTCTCTCTCTCTCTCTCTCTCTCTCTCTCTCTCCATCAATTGATATCTCACTTTCTCCACCAATCATGCTCTCTCCCACTCTCTCTCTTTCTCTCCATGTCCTATCTAGGCTTCTCTCTCTCTCTCTCTCTCTCTCTCTCTCTCTCTCTCTCTCTCTCTCTCTCTCCATCAATTGATTTCTCACTTTCTCCACCAATCATGCTCTCTCCCACTCTCTCTCTTTCTCTCCATGTCCTATCTAGGCTTCTCTCTCTCTCTCTCTCTCTCTCTCTCTCTCTCTCTCTCTCTCTCTCTCTCTCTCTCACTCACTCACACACACACACACACATGCACACATGCACGCGCACACACACACGCACACACACACACACTCTCTCTCTCTCCATACTATTCTCTCTCTCTCTCTCTCTCTCTCGCTCACTCTCAAACACACACACACACACATCAATCACTCTCTCACAGAGCTATCTTATCCCCTCTCTCTCCATCCTCTCTCTCTCTTTATCTCTCCATCTTGTCCACTATCTCTTTCTATCTCCCCATCCTATACTCTTATCTCTCTCTCTCTCTCTCTCTCTCTCTCTCTCTCTCTCTCTCTCCCTCCCCCCTTGCTTCCTATCTACTACTCTCTCTCTCTCTCTCTCTCTCTCTCTCTCTCTCTCTCTCTCTCTCTCTCCATATTATTCCCCCCCCTCCTCTCTCTTTCTATCTTATCCTCTCCCGCTCTTCCTATCCTTGATTCTCTTTCTCTCCATCATATCCCTTCTTTCTTCCTCCCCCTTCTCTCTCTATTGAATCTAGTTTTCTCTCACACAATCTCTCCATGCTATCCCCTCTCTCACCTTTATTACACTTCTATATTATAATTTTAAAACAATCAAACTCTTAAAAATCTACAGTTGTGCTTCTAAACTCATCAGACTATAAATGCATAAATAATGAATGGACATTTTGTTATTTCTTCTTTGTGTAGAATCAAGAAAATTATGGGTTCTTTTCAAAGTTCCAATTTATAGATGGATAGTTTTTGGAGATACATGCAACTTTATTCAATGGAATGGATGTAAGTACACAACGAGAAGCATTATTATCTAGATCTTTATCAAAGATAGGAAACACTAAATATTTTGGTTCGTGTCTATTGATGCTTATAAAGTGGAGGTTTCTATCCATCGCAAACACTGCCCATATGTTATCGCCTACTATTATGCTCCACTTTTTCAAACTTTTATATGTTGGACAGTTAAGATTGAGTTGAATTGAGAGTTCAAACAATAAGGAAAATGATATTTTAGTTATTAAAAGATAATACAATTATATTTTATTCATAGATAATATCAATACAATCAACTTTAAGCTTTCAACTAAAACTATTATACAATCAATTTCAAGCTTTCAACTTCAAGATTAAACAATAAAATACTTTTCTAATCATGTATAAATTTAGATTGTTATATAATTAGGTATTGATACATTTGTAATCAAATTAAAGTGATTTCTCAATGTCTCATCAATTACTACAATTTGAATAATTATTGAATTTTTTAATGCTAAAATCTAATACAAAAGAACCAAACTTTTCAACCATAAAAAATAGGTGAACTAATTGAATGCGCTTAATAATTGTCTTGTGTGAGAACATATCGACACACGTCTGCAACCATTGACTGCAAAGTAAACGTGGGTTTGTCATACATTTACTCATGGTTTCCAGCATTCTATTTTAAATAATTTTGTCTTATCCTTTGTAAGCTACCCCGCATCTCACTACCTCCATCGTGTTTGGTTCGATTCTGATCAAAGCTCGAAGACCCACGAATAAGCATAGCTTAGAGCAGTGACATGGATTTACAAGTTGCGAGGGAAAAGGAAGAAATGATATTGTCCATCTCATCTAATGGTGTAAATGAATCCAATGGTCCTCCACTGCTAGGAAATGATTAGAAGTGTCGATCAGACAAATCAACTTGGGACGTCTCATATAAGGCCATGTGTTTTGTTGTACAGTGAAAAATTGGTGGGGAAAATCAACGGATGAAACACTTTTTATGGTCATCCATGCCTTTAGTAGCGAAATTTCATCCTTTGATTCTAAAACTTAGCTCATGAAGTTCAAATAGGGAACGCCTCCAGCGTAACAAAAAGAAACAAGAAAAAAGAAAATGTATGAAAATATCAAACTGACCAAGCATATTAAATGGAATTTTTTATTAAAAAAAACTTACAACATACTCACCCTCTCCTATACGTACCATATTACCTAGTCACCTCAAGCATGAAATAAAATCCAGAAAAAAGACAAATCATGGTGATATGACACTAGGCGGCCATAGAAGGTTGACTTTGTAAACAAACATTAAAAGACATGACATGTATGTTAGTCTTAAAACTAACACCCTCCCTAGGTGCCTAGCCTTGGAAGAGCTGAAAACTAATGATTAAAAAAAAAAAAAAAAAGCAATATACTTCCCTTCAGGGCACTAGCTACGGTGCAACTTATTTGCACCATAGAAAACCGTGCCAACCTCTCACCTGCCCGACTTGCGCTGTCCATTGTCTATATTGCTTTTTGACAGCAGTCCTTCCCTGACAGTGCTAACAGTGTTAAGTTTTAACTTTTCAAAAAAAAAAAACTTATCTTTTATTAAATAATTTCATTTAAGTAAAACTTAAGAGTTACTAATTTTTTATTTTAATATTTAAAATAGAAATACATCGTGTGGATGTTTAATAACTTATTTGCAAGTATTGAAAATATTATAATATATTTTATTAAGAAATTAAAAAATTTGTTTAACGTTTGAATTCATATATTAAATTTTTTAATTTATTTTTTATCTATAATAAAGTTTTCAATTTAATATCTTATAAACGATTTTTTCTATTTATTTCGTTAAATCCAAGAAAATTGGTGTAAAAAGACAGCAACGTCTATACAGCCACGAAAATGCACTTCCATATGAAGGAGAGAACTTGGTCAATTTTTCAATAAGTTAGAAAACCCAATGTAAAGGAAGTGCATTTTCGTGGCTGTATAGCCACGGGCTAAAAAGGCCATACTCTCAGATATCGGCACCGGCTACGGTGCAACTTATTTGCACCGTAGAAAATCGTGCCAACCTCTGACCTGCCTGACTTGCGATGTCCATTGTCTGTATTGCATTCTGATGGCAGTCCTTCCCTGACAGTGCTAACAGTATTAAGTTTTAACTTTTCAACAAAAAAAAACTTATCTTTTATTAAATAATTTCATTTAAGTAAAACTTAAGAGTTACTAATTTTTTATTTTAATATTTAAAATAGAAATACATTGTGTGGAAGTTTAATAACTTATTTGCAAGTATTGAAAATATTATAATATATTTTATTAAGAAATTAAAAATTTGTTTAACGTTTAATAAAATTTACATAAACATTTAATTATTGTAAAATATAAAATTGATTTCATAAATTTTAACTATATTATAGTAATAAATTATAGAATATAGATATAAAAATATATTATTAAAAATGATTTACATTCATAATTGTAATTAACGTCTAAAGTCATTTTAAATAAGAAATAAGATGATGCAATTTTTTTGTTTGAAGTAAAAATTATAAATTTTTACTTCAAACAAAACAAATAAGATGATTAAATATATTTTGATTTAATTATGAAAGGGTATAATATAAATATAAATGTTGTAAAATATTAAAAGGGCTATATTTATAAATCTAAATCAAGAGTAAAAAAATATTTGAACTAAAAAAAATTATTTTTAAAAAGATTTTAAAAAAACTATAAATAAAACTTATCTTTTTAAAAATATAATATAAATTTTTTGACAATGTCTTTATATTGATTCATTTTTATTCTCTTTAATAATTTTACTTTATGTTTTTCCAAAAATGAATCAATACAAAGGCATTGTCAAATTTTTTATATTATATTTTTAAAAACATAAGTTTTATTTATAGTTTTTTAAAATCTTTTTTAAAATAATTTTTTTACTTCAAATATTTTTTTACTCTTGATTTAGATTTATAAATATAGTCCTCTTAATATTTTACAACATTTATATTTATATTATATACTTTCATAATTCAATCAAAATATATTTATTCAGGGCATTATCTTGTCAAATTGCATTTACATTCCTAATAAGTGGATCATCATCTACTTGAAGTTTTTCATTGAAGACGATTGATTAGATTTGATTTATGTTTTTTATTAAGGTAAAATTATGTTTTGAAGGGACCGAAAACCCTATGCAAGAAGATTTTTAGGAGGATTTGAGGTTTTTATTGGATTTGATTTATGTTTATGCTTGCATATTAATACATATTCTTTATATATTTTCCTTTCAAAATAAAATTTCTAGACTAGATATAACTCCATTGAGTTGCTTAAAAAACACTCGTGAATATGTACACCTTCAAAGTTATATTCTTACATTATTACCTCCCAAAATGTCTAAATCATAACTTTATTAAACTATTGCACAATAATCCATGTCTTACTACATCTATAATGTTCTATAAGTTATCTCATATGACCATACCTAATAATTGAATTCCGAAGCTCCTTAGATTTCTAATTATTTAGTTAACAATATATATATATATATATATATATATATATATATATATATATATATATATATATATATATATATATATATATATATATATATATATATTGGAAAATATACCTTCATGTATTCAATTCTTTTTTAATATAAACATTCTTCAATATAATAAGAATCCTTAGAAAATACCATATGAAAAGATAACAAAATTATGCATCTAAAGTGAGATGCTAACTTGAGATGATGAAAATTGTATAGGTTGTTGTTAAATAAAACTTATGTTTTTAAAAATATAATATAAAAAATTTGACAATGCCTTTATAATTCATTTTTATTCTCTTTAATAATTTTATTTTATATTTTCCCAAAAATAAAAGTATAGGGAAAGAATGAAGTAAAAAGCAGTTGTAAGTGTCCTTTTTTTTATGCTTTTATTAAAAAAATGAATCAATATAAAGGCATTGTCAAAAAAATTATATTATATTTTTAAAAAGATAAGTTTTATTTATAGTTTTATTTAAATCTTTTTTAAAATAAAATTTTCAATTCAAATTTTTTTTTACTCTTGATTTAGATTTATAAATATAGTCCTTTTAATATTTTACAACATTTATATTTATATTATATCCTTTTATAATTCAATCAAAATATATTTATTCATCTTATTTGTTTGAACAATATAATTCATTTATAATTTTTACTTAAAAAAAAAAATTTGCATCATCTTATTTCTTATTTAAAATGACTTTAGACGTTAATTACAATTATGAATGTAAATCATTTTTAATAATATATTTTTATATCTATATTCTATAATTTATTACTTTAATATAGTTAAAATTTATGAAATCATTTTTATATTTTATAATAATTAAATTTTTATGTAAATTTTACTTTATTATAGATAAAAAGTAAATTAAAAAATTTAATATATGAATTCAAACGTTAAACAAATTTTTTAATTTCTTAATAAAATATATTATAATATTTTCAATACTTGCAAATAAGTTATTAAACTTCCACACAATGTATTTCTATTTTAAATATTAAAATAAAAATTAGTAACCCTTAATTTTTACTTAGATGAAATTATTTTATAAAAGATAAGTTTATGTTTTTTTAAAGTTAAAATTTAACACTGTTAGCACTTCAGGGAAGGACTGCCGTCAGAATGTAATACAGACAATGGATAATAAAGGACATTGCAAAACATGCAAGTCGAGCAAGTTAGAGGTTGGCACGATTTTCTATGGTGCAAATAAGTTGCACCGTAGCTGGTGCCTCCCTTCAGCGCCTAGGAACCAAGTGGGAGCCTTGGTGAATATTGCAAAAAAAAGTGGAGGGTTAATAAATGCTGCCTTGGAGACCACAATGGGAACTAATGCCGACCCATTTCCATGTTCAAGCATTTTGGAAGGAGCAGATTACCTCTTTAAAAGCTGCCCACTCATCATGTCCTTGGCCACGTAAATTTAGGAGGCTGACGGCTTGCATGGGAGGAAGGGTAAGTTAGGAAGTAAGCAAATATTTGTGGTTTCTTTTTTTTGTTTGTATGGGTATAAGTGTAAAGGGCTAGGAGGGGTTAGAAAGTAGGAAAACATAATGAAAAAAAGAAATTGAATTTAAAGTTTAAATGTGTATTAGGACATAGATTTAGATAGGCAGTTAGGGAAATAGTAACAAAATAATAATAATAAAATGTTGATTACAATTGCATTAAATTATTTTGTTGTTGATGCATAGTTATAAGTTTTAAAAAAAAGGTAGCTTAGGAAGTGGAAATTGTTAGGATAATTGAATACTTATTATTATTTTTAATTATTTAGTTATTTTTAGTTCATTAAAGTTAATGAACTTATTAAGTTAATGAATTTATTTGGGATGTTTTGTTCATAGATTTAGGGAAGTTTTAAATTTTATTGAAAAAAAAAAGAAAAAAGAAAAATTGTATATTAATGTTGATTTCAAAGGAATGAATTATTATTATATTGTAATATAAAGTGGATTTCATCCTTGCATTCTTGTGCTACATAATTATGAATCAATTATTTTAAGAAGTTGATACATGAAGAGATGTGGGTTCTAAGAATCTTTAATAGTGAAGGTGAGCTTCGATCTTAATATTATAGTGGAAATGGTTAAGGGATTGAATTATTAATATTTCAAATAAGAAGTTTGAGTCATATTAATTGTACACACCCCATAATAAATAAATAAATAAAAGGAAATGTAAGACAGCTACACTTGAAATGAGTGCCCTAGTAAGTATTCGATATAATATCAAGACCTGTGCTCTAAACTTTAACATGCATGGATGTAACTCATATATTACCCTTTATGTCATATAAGTAAAATAGTATAAATGTATTGTAAGGGAACACTAATAAAGACAATAAACATGGAAATGCTTAACCTTGACACCGAAGACTATGTTAAAGTATCAATGTATCTAGAGGTCACCAGAGCTTACCTTTGACTCATAATCACATTAGTAATACCCTAGTGTATTTCAAAGAAATGGGTCATAGATTTCTATCTTTATTAAAAAAAAATTTAAAAATTAAAATAATAATATTGGTTGTGTTTTGCCTTGTAGATTTGGGGCATGACACTTTACTTTTCATGAGCTAATAATTTGACTCCAAGAGCAATGTAGTTTACTTCATCATAGGCACCATCACAACATTCATTGAATCATCGACACCATATTGAAATGTCAAAGTATTTATTATTCTATATTTTTCCATCTTCTATGTTTTGCACTGGTGTTTATAACAACATAGATATTCAAAAGAGTGTACCATCCAATGGATGAATTGTTTCACTTATCAATATGTCAATATAGAGAATTGTCAATTATATTCAAGAATTCATCAAGCACTTTTTGTATACATGTGCATACATTATTTGAGATTCCACATTCAGCACACACACACACACACACACACACATATATATATATCCCTTGAAGCATTTTGAACTGTAATATCTGACATCGATAACTCCCTCTGAAATATAGAGGCATGTCTACCACCACAGCTATAATAACTGATAAAAAATCACGAGTCTTATTGACTTGAAATATATATATTGTTCCATAGCTCCCACGATATGCATGCCTAACATTGTATTTTCCAACTATGATGATCGTTGGTTATATTCATTATTTTTTTAATTTCACTCAATAACATTCTTCTTTGACTCCCCTTCACCATACCTTTCTAGTCTTCAACAAATCTCAGACCAAACCGTTATCCATATAAATTGCAATAACTTCTCTGCAATTAAAGAAACTGGTTACAATAGCCATTGTGGTCATCTCTGAGAAATCACTATGTGTGCAACCAAGAAGATTTAAAAAAAAACAATCCGCTCTCATTCCTCCAACTGTTGGACGCCCGTGTTCAGTTCTTATCACACTTTGCAGAGTTCAAATTTTGTGCGACATTTTTTGACATGTTCCCCTTATTTTACAGTTCAATGGTTTCTCAGCGCCAATATTCACTGAGCAATTTATAGCTTCAGAGGTGAAAAATTATGAGTAACATCTAACGTATTTCAAATGATATTAATGAAGTTCTCCCATTCTTACATGCTAATCGGTTCATATGTGAGTGCAAGCTTTCAGATGCATCCATCTTTGATAATTTTACTCTTCGGTGTTGCACTTATTGAACTCTGTAATTTATCAGTACTTCATTGCTGCCATTTAGATGTCATTTCCTTACATGCCCATCCAAGTGGATTAGGCCATCTTTAAAACATACTTTTCCAATCTTAGTGCTGAGAAAATATTCAATATTCAAATAGACCTTAACAAAGATTTTGTCACCTTTGCATGTTGTTCAAATGATATCTCACCAACATATTTCTATTCTTTATCAATTGTTACCATCCTCAAACAAGTCACATCTCACGTGTATTCGAATGGAATCAAATCTGATTAGAAATTATTACTACCACTTGCACCTGTAAGAGGTTCAAGGTATAAGCGGATAGAGTATTTTATGAATATTGTCATTGTCTGAAAATGCATAGATCACTAAAGGGTTCAACATATTTTTCTCATGATTTATAAAAAATTTGGTCATGAAACAATAATGGTCAGGGAGGTCTGAAAGTGCTTCACAACAAATGTATTTTTCAACTCCTTGAGCTATCTCTACCTATGAGATTTTCACAACACTTATATTTTCAACTTCCCAAGTTATCATTTTCACAAACCATTTATTGTTTATTTGATTAACTTTTACATTTTAGGTGAGTTTTTGACATGTTTATGAAGTGGTGCAAAGCCCATTATAATTTTCTTGATTAAGTTATGGATGTGATTGTGTAAAATAAATTCATTAGCAATATTTTTTATTTTAATAATATTGATTAACTTATGGATATGATTGTGTAAAATAATTTTATTAGCAATATTTGAAAATATATTTCATGATTCATCCTAGTGTGAAAACTTTCAAAGTTTAGGGTTTCTTTTTTAACATTTTCATCCTATAATGAATTACCAAGTGTGATTCCAAATCATTGTCTATAATAATAACAACAGAAGATAAAAAAGTAAATGGTGCACTAATGACTTGCATAATGTTTGTTTGTATGGCCTCAAAGTCCTTTAATTAAGCTTGTTGGCATGTTCTCATATGTACATGATGGGGCAACACCAAAAACCCTACAAGGGATGCCACCTTACTCTCCACTGGGTAGAAAGTTAGAACCACCATCGAGTTTGGTAAATCTTGTAACTATATTGTTGAATAGTTTTCCAATAGAACATTTTTTTACTTGGATACAAATTTATTTATTCGATCATGATGAATGGAACTATATTGTTTTCAATTCTTTTTATCTTTTTTACCTTTACAAATTTTCAAGTATTTACCTTTACAAGTTTTCAAGTTGAAATTAACTTTCCAATTCTCGAAAACATTTTTATTATATAATATTTATTCTTTCTTATAAAATATTAAGAGTGAACTTTTATGTTGGTTAATAGTATTTATTATGAACTTTTATAACAAATTTGTTTTTTATTTGTCCAAACATAGACTTAAGCAATGAAATATTTCAAATACTTTTCTAAATAAGTCACCTTAAATCATTAATATATTAAATTAATTAAATTTTTATTTAAAACTTTATTAGAAATTTTTATTAATTTCAATAAACTAGTTATTTAATTTTTATAAGTTAAAAAAAAATCATTTTTAAAATTTAAAATTTAGTTTAAATGTTTGAGAATATTTCTATTAATAACCATATAAAAGAGAAAGATAAGTTACATGAAGTTTTTTTTTTTTTGTTAAAAGCTTAAGCATATACATACATATATATATATATATATATATAAGCCATTCAAATATTTTCAATAATTTAATTTGAACTAGAGAAATGCTATTATTTAAACTAGAGAATTAAAATTATTAAAATAAAAAAATTATATAATATTTACATAACTTAATATATTCATTATTTAAAATTTATTCCAAACAAAAATATCCTATTTCTAACCTACTTATTATTATTAGATTTTAGTTGATGCTTTTTACAATTTATAAAATTATCATACCAATTTATTTTTAATATCAATCAACTTCATTAATAATCTAGAATAAATATGTTCATTTAAAATTTAATTGAATTAAAATATTTTTTCTAAAAATTAAAATATTTCAAATTATATATATATAATTTGAAATATTTTAATTTTTAGAAAAAATATTTTAATTCAATTAAATTTTAAATGAACATATTTATTCTAGATTATTAATGAAGTTGATTGATATTAAAAATAAATTGGTATATATATATATATATATATATATATATAATTTGAAATATTTTAATTTTTAGAAAAAAATATTTTAATTCAATTAAATTTTAAATGAAAATATTTATTCTAGATTATTAATGAAGTTGATTGATATTAAAAATAAATTGGTATGATAATTTTATAAATTGTAAAAAGCATCAACTAAAATCTAATAATAATAAGTAGGTTAGAAATAGGATATTTTTGTTTGGAATAAATTTTAAATAATGAATATATTAAGTTATGTAAATATTATATAAATTTTTTATTTTAATAATTTTAATTCTCTAGTTTAAATAATAGCATTTCTCTAGTTCAAATTAAATTATTGAAAATATTTGAATGGCTCATATAAAAAAGTAAATTAGATTATAAATTTTATTTTTAAAAATATTAGAAAATATTAACCATTTTTCTTGACTAATAGTCATTATTTTTACTCTAATTTTTTATTTTTTTATTTAAAAGTGAAGATTTTTTATTTTTTTAAAAATTAATTTAATCAACCTTCATAAACCATCTTGAAATGTTCTACCCAAATTTTCAACAAAGTTTCAAAATATTCTACTTAAGTTCATGGGCATTTTGTCAATCTTAATAACTCATACAAATAATTGACCAAATTTGAACTCAAAAGAATATAAAGATCAAAGAAGCATGTAAATGCAACAATAGAAAGAAGAATTATTTGAAGGATGCAAACAAAAATAGAATAACTAAAATGAAACTAAGAGAACAATATATGCCATGTCACATGGTAGGATAGACGTGTTTTATATTAGTTGATGATTTTTCCTAGTGGAGGTGGAACAACAAGGATAGAACCGACGATTTTGTCAAACAATAATATACTAGCTAAACAAGTCAAAAGAACTGACAATTTGGCCAGGCAAAAACCATGTGAGATAAAAAAAAAGAACCTTTAGTTTGGACATAAGACATGGTTTGAGCATGAGACACTAAATTGCATTTATGGTAGGAGGTTCCCTCCATAGGAGAAGCTTATTGGCTTAATTAACTATGATATGTAGAATCACCATTGACCAAAGAATTGTGCCTTGTCACTCAATTTGTAGATATTTTAAGAGTTGATGTGATCAACCCACAAATTGAGGATCACTCAAAATTAGATCCCAAGGCTACGCAAGACCATTTTTCTCTAATTCAAATATGAGATATCAATTTAAATAGTAGCTGCAAAGAAAATGTGTTCCATTCATCTATGACACTTCAGTTGTTGATAGTTTATAGTGGCATTACAGAACATAACAACAATGTTTTCATGGTCACTCACCAGTTTAGTCTATAATTAGCATTGAATAGTGATTTATACCATTTCAAATAATTTCAATACATTAGAAAATGATGTTCCAATTGATATATATGAGACACTAAGAAAGAAATAAAAGAACAACTATTGATGGAAATTTTGATGAATCTTGGACAAAGAAAGTATAAGTATTTGCATGCCATTCTGTTTAAATAATAATATGTTACATACATTATGTTTTTTATTATGCTAGTTCATACTTATGAAATTAATATGAAGAAAATATGGCTCTAGATCTTACTAGAATAAAACTTGCATCCACACAAAAAAAAAAATGGATATATGCAAATACAAATGCCTTGTTAATGAATTATATCAAAAATTTAGAGATGTCTACTATAATACTTTTTAATAACAATTTTGCATATACTCTTGTTGAATGGAAAGAACTAAATTGATAAGTTATTGGGCATTCATAATAGATGCTCACCTTTAAAGCCTTATTAGATATGTTAGATGTTAATATTGGGTCAATTGCTCATAAAACTCTGAGTGTATCAAAAAATTGAGATACAAACTAAAAATATAAAAGGTGAAAAATGGTAGTAAAATGACATTAGAACTACATTTCTAGAAAATGCTTGAATATTGTTATCACTCAAAAATATATCACTTGTAGTAGGTGTATATTAAAAGCTCCAAAACATATAAGTAAATTTCTTTCAACAATTAAAAACTCTTGAAAAATATGTTTCTTTTAATATAATACAAGTAATAAAGAATTGGTTGTTTTTCACATTATGATATTTGAATTTTAAAAAATGTCTTCACTTTCTCCCTTTAGTTTTTTTCTTGTCGAAATCCAATACCAACCATATATAAATACAAATAGAGAAAGCATGTAGATTGACATTATTAAGTAAATATAAAATAATGATATTACAACATCCTAAAAATTAAAATACTTAAAGATTCTATTTTAAACTTTTCTATCCCTATTACTCAAAAAAATATAAACAACATTCATGAAAATATTTATAATAGTTAAAAAGTAATAGACTATTAACTATTCAAACATACTAAAATTCTATCCAAAACAAAACATCAAATAAAGCAACAAAGGGTGAAAAAGGGAAAATGATGATTGCTTGCCTAAAAGCTAAATAATTATTCCAAATTAATTTAAATGCATGTAGAGAACAATTATTAACTAACCAGGAATGAAAAGTTCTCACCACGAACCAAAGGAAATAAATTATTTTGGTAAAAAAATCTTTTGCAAATCAAATTCTTAATAAGATTGTGTTTGCTAAAATAACTATACATTTTTTACTTCAGAATGTTGTTACTATACATAAATTTATCCAAGTAATTAATAAAAGGTCTTTAAAAAATTCAAATAAAATTAAAAAATTTGCCACCTAAAATCATCACAAGATTCATTAGTCTAGAATTGGGGCTAAAATTAGTTATCTAAGAAAATATTGTTTAAAAAAGAATAAAAGAATAAATTTATTTTTTTATCCAAGTGTTTTATGGAATCTAAAAATTAGCTACTAATCCAAAATCATAAGCAACACACAACTTGAAAGCATAGGCACAAGAGAAGAAATAATAAGAATCTTAAAATCTAAGAATATGAATAAAATATGAATAAAAAACTCCTAATCTAAGAAGAAAAATATCAATATCATAATCTAAGAAGGAGAAGTAATGATAAATATGAATCTTTTTAATGTTAGGAGAAAGAATTATGAACATGAATCTTGTAATATAAGAAGAAGAAAGAATAAAGAATATGGATGTCCTAATCTAAGAAGAATCAGATGATTCAAAAAATAGTAGGCAAAGAGTATGATCTTGTCTTCCCTCCCATGAAAATAAACATATATCTCAAGCCATGATTCCTAGGTCTCCAAGTCTTGGACATAACAAAAATACAAGCAATCTATCTTTCCTACTCACGTGGAACAAGTGGAACCTTACAACATAAAAGTTACAAATATGATATGCACTCTTTAGAAACTCATCAAAAAATCTTCCCACCATCGTTTATTCAAATCAACACTAGATACTAGTACAACTTAACCCTAATTATTGTGACCAACTTGGGAAAAACACCTTGAAGAATAATCTTAAGCTCATCCTTTGACACACCTCAAAGAATAATATAATGAGGAGGGAAAGAACTTGCCTTCAACAATGAAAAATCATCCCCATAAGACACCACTACTTTCCTCATCCCATTCATCCTAAGAGCCACGTGGCAAAACCTCTTCCCATTTAGAACACACTTCTCGTGAGAGATGTAGCCGATAAACATGACCTATTTGAGCATTCCCACATTTGGTGGCATCTTACAGTATGGTATTATCTATGTAGAGGATCTCTTTTAGCCACATCTCACACTCTTTTGCTAAATTTTTCCACCAAAATTGATTTAAAAAAATGGGATATCACTAAAAAGTTACACCATTTTCTGCTAAAAAAATGAAATAATAGTGAAAATTTATGTTCCTAGTCATCTGATCATTATGGGGAAGCCTGCAACATGCCCGATGTATTGTAAAACCAGTTTCAAGTCTAAAATTAGGTAAGAAGAGCTAAAATATGAATAGAAAGTGATAAGTATATAAATATTCACTTTATAGTGAAAATAGTTATCTAAACACAAAGGTGTCAAATCATGGATCGATTCATTAAAATCACATATAGTTTTAACTATTACTTGTCACTACTACTTGTCATGACTACTTCTCTTAGAATTCAAATTGAATACACTAACGAGACATAAGAAGAGAAATGTGTTGGCATAAACATACACATTGTAATTTTTGCGTAAGACAGATGAATGTGCATGAGAGAATATTTTGGAGTGTTCACTCCATAGGAGAAGCCTACCAGCTTAAATATATAGGGGTATATAGATCTATTTCTCGAGATTCGTGACTTACAAAAATAGTTTAAACTGATATATCACTCAATTTTATTCAACCATCCCAATGCAATACAAATTTGATGGTGTACCCAAAATTTTCTCAAATATTAATTCCACCAGACTCTTCTCTGTAGGTCAAAATGAAACACTTGTGGAAGGAATTCAAGATCAAAGCAACCTAGTTTCCTTTGTAGTATTCTAGGGAAAATGTTAGGTATTTAAAAATCTATGTATATACTAATTTGGAAAATTGGGAAGAAAAAATTAAGTGAATGGAACATTAAGAACTTCAACTTAATGTGGAATTGATTCTTGCATTCATTTATGAATCCATTGAAAAATGCTTTCTATGGATGCACTTGAAGTGTAATACATAAATTGTATTGCATTATGCTACCCTAATTAATAAGTCTCTCCTAACTCCATGATTTATTTGTATTTCTAGTACATCTTTCAATTTAGTAATAAAAATTATGTTTTTTTGAATTTTTTGACAAATGAATTCCTTTTAAATTGCAACATAAAAGTCATTCTTTCACTAAGAAGAAGGAGAAGGTATAAGAATGGAACCCTACTCTGATACCATGTTGAATTTTGTAGAGGATTATGTTAGGAAAGATAGTTTCCAAAAAGGCCTTCCAAATACTAATTGATAGGGGAAATATAAAATATTGTAAATGTACTATAAGACATTGCAATGCATAGGAAAAAAGAGAACAATGATAAAACAATGCACACAAGATAAACACATACCATATTTAATGTGGGAAACCCTTATAGGAAAAACCCACTACCCAAAGACCCCAGAGAAACTTTGTATTATAGTAAACAATTTACATACAAAAAATTATGGTTTTTGAATAGGTGCACAGGCTCAGATTGTCTTTACAATCAACCTAAATTTCATAGACTTGTCCAATTCCTAATGAATTCCATAAACATTTACACATTCTGTAATTCCTTATGGATTCTGGTGCTTTAAATGTCACAAAATAATTTAGTTACTAGGAGGCTTGGAACTCATCCATCCAACAATCAATCATCCATCCGATGCTCACTACTAGTGACTCAGACTCCTTTAGTCACTCGGACACCTTTGATGATGTGGATGCCTTTAGTGACATGGATACTTCAGTCACCTGGATGCCTTTGGTGATACATATGCCTTTAGTGACATGCCTTTGGTATCGCAGATGCTTCAGTCATGTGGATTATTTAGTCACCTGAATCCCTTCGATCACATGGATGCCTTCAATTATGTGAATGCCTTTAGCTCAGACATCTTTGGCATCATTTTAGTCCCTTCAACATACTAAATTCATTGCACACCTATGCCAAGATTTATTGTACTGACACTATACCCACTTCACTATTAGGCATACCACAATGCCAAGTCATAATAGACCCTTAACCATAACATGGAATTACATATACATTATTTTACTGTACAAGTATGGTATCTCACCATATGGTGAACAACCACTATACAGACTTGTCATTCTCAACAGATTAGTCGATGGACCAAATTTTGGCAATTAATTTTGTTCTTTTTGAGTTATAGTCAATGATTATATAATAAAATAATATTTTAATTCCATCCATATTTCAGAAGTAGATATGAAATAGACCAAATAGAGAAGTCTCTAGATTAAAGTACCAAAGGAAAAAATCAACAAATGTCATTGGATTACAAGGAAACAATTATATCAAATTTAAATTTAGTTTCCTTCCATACATCACAACTTGCTGAATTTCATAGAGGATTGTTGTAAATTGTAATGGCACTGCCTTAAAGTAAGGTATGTGTGTTCCAAAGGAAAACTCTCTCTTATTTATGTCAAGCATAAGTTATCAGGAGACATGTCCCAAGGGATATGTCTATTTTTTAAATTTGATAATTTATATAACAATAAATTATAGTTTTGTGCGTGTGTGTGTGAAGAATAAGTTATGAGGAGACATGTCCCAAGGGACATGTCTATTTGTTAAATTTGATCATTTATATAACAATAAATTACAGTTATGTGCATGTGTCTATATATATATATGTATGTATGTATGTATATATGTATGTATGTATGTGAGATATACAATATTTATCTCATAACTAATCTCACATACATACATATATGTATGTATGTATGTATATACATAAATATATATACATATATACATATATATGTATGAGTGTGTGTATATATATGTGTATGTATGTATGTATGTGAGATATACAAAATATATCTCATAACTTCTCTCACATAAATATATACATATACATGTGCCTGTGTATGTATGTGAGATATACAATATATATCTCATAACTTTTCTCACATACATACACACATACATACATATATATAATGTCTCATAATATTATATATTGTAAGGTTTATCTAATTGAAGCTACCAAACATCAACACAACCAAAAACTACTTCATGGCTTCATTTGGTATCTTCACATATCAATTCATTACCTTCAAACAAAATATTACATCCTTCATTAAGATAATGTACAAAACTTTCTAAGGCAAATGAATTATCCACTACACTAGGTGCCTCACCCAACCAATCAATACTTATAAGAATTGGCAACAAGAATTTATGTAGAGATGTAAAGTAGTACTTATCGGTAAAAAAGAAGATCACATGGCCCATTAGAAAAACTCTTTAGAAGATAAAGAAAGAAAGAAAGGAAAATAGAAATAAAGGAAAAAGTAGAAAATGAAATGCTAAGTATACCTATGATTTTTTTGACATCAAACAATGAAGAAGTCAAGGTAAAAATAGTTATGGATGAGTCTCACTACATCATTATCTATTATTTAAACTTGATGTTCAAATTGAGTAAGTGGAAACAATTGTTGATAATAAGGAAATTAATGAAGATGTTATGGTTTTGTTTATTGATGAGGTATATGTTGATTTTTGAGTGTATTATGCAAATTATAGTACTAAAGAATATGATGTTATATTGTATAATGAAGACATAAATGATGATTCTATTGAGGTATATTTACAAGAGATAGAAATTTGGAGCCTAAAAGATGAGATGGTGTTGAATATGAGATAGGTTAAGAAAAGAAAGAGGAAGAAGGATCCATGGACAATTGCAAAGATGAAGGACAAATATCTATCAAAATGGTAGCAATTCAAGGATGGGAACTTGGAGGAGCTACATTCTTTTTTACTAGATGAGAATGACACAAAGATTTATGAAACTCATATATTTTGTCTTGATTTTCCATTTGGGTCATAAATATTCCAAATTCCATTTGATGAGATCTCTATATTTTTTAAGGCCCAAATTCCATGACATGAGTCCTCATACTTGATAAGTTCAGTTTTTTGAAAAAACTTGAAAGTCATTTTCTAAATAACTTAAAATTATTATTCCCATTTTTCAAAACATCCTATCTTTTTGAAAAAATAGGGGTCAAAACTTTATTGAAACTTAGAACAGCTGAGTACAAAACAACAAAGGGCCAAAGCCCCAAGAACTACTAGAGATTACAGAAAGAACAAGAATGAGAACTTCATTCCCCAACACCACTTTTATCTTCAACAAGAATCCTCTCCAAATCCTAACATAGCTCGTAGGGAAACTACTCCCACTCATCAATCCTCTGGCCATCAATATCTTCTGATGCCCATTTAGTCAGACAATCAGCTACCCTATTCCATTCCCTTGGAATATGGGTAAAAGACATCGAATCCATTACAGAGCTAACCTGTAATATCTATTGCACTAACATAGATAGTTGCCAACTAACTTCAGACATCTTCCTCTAAAGGAGAAAATTAACCAGTACTTGAGAGTCAGCTTCACAAATCACCTTCAGCCACCCTAGGGAATAAGCTTGCTTTAAAGCATATAGGATAGCCAAGCCTTCCATCCTATTAACAGTCTGCACACCCTCATTAGCCGAGAAGATAAAGACCACAGATCCAGAAGAATCCCTACCAATCCCACCGACCCCAGCCAGACTAGGATTACCCCTAGAAGAACCATTCATGTTAATTTTTAGAAAGCCAGTAGGAGGGGGGAGCCATTTCCCAATCCTTTGAACTCTATGTTTCACACGCCTACTTCTCTTGATGCAAGTTAAGGCTAGAGATATCCCTTATATACCAAACCTATTAACTATCTCCGCATTGCCTTTCTCTAGCGACAAAATAATCTCACTCTTAGCTTTCACAATTTCCTGTACCATTCCCATAATTCTAGTCCAGACCTGTTGAATCTCCACATGTTCACCCCGAAAGATTCTACGATTCCTTTCCAACCAAACTTGCCATAGCAAAAATATAGGGCCAGCATACCAGACATCTTGCAAGAAGGGAGCCGAGGAAGGGAGCCTTCCCAATCTCATCCAAAGCTCAGCCAGGGAGGATGCATCAAAGCACTGACTCTTCCAGAAATCCCACCAGAAGTGCCATAATTGCAGTGTGAATGGGCAACTAAAGAATAAGTGTGGAGAATATTCCTCCCCCACACCACATAGAACACACCTTGAAGGGCTAGCAAAACCACTCTTCTGAATATTGTCCTAGGTCAAGCATCTATTCCAAGCCAAAGTCCAAGAAAAGAAATTACATTTTGGCCAAGAGAAATTATTCCAGACTTTCTTCCACTAATGGACTCCCCCCCCAGCAAATTGCTGGGATAGCAACACCTGATAACCAGAAGACATAGTGTATGTACCTTTGGGATTAGGGGACTAGGCCAACACATCACTATCCATAAGGGTGCTACAACTATGACCCGAAAGAATGTTATGAAGCTTATCACACTCAGCCTCCAACCCAAAAATAGGCCACTCCCTTGAAGTCTTCCAGCTTGCTTCCACCACCTGCCCCTTGAAGGAAAAATGACTTAAAGTCACACACCCTAGTCCAACCAGATTCACAAAACCTCTGTGCCAATATACTCAGGTGAGGATATTGGGAAACTATGGGGGGACAGCCATCCTAGGAATCATGCCAGAACTGTGTCTCTGTCCCACTCTTACAAATCCAGAAGAGACCACCCTTAATAAGCGCAACCCCCTTCTTGAGAGTATTCCAAATCGTCGAGCCTTTCCCTGCCAAGCTATATTGAGGGATATCTCGTTGGGGGATCCCAAAAAAGTACTTGTGAGACAAGATCCTAGCTCACACCCAATCCTGTTCCACACACCATCGCCAATACAATTTAGCTGCCAGAGCAGTACCAAAAAGCAATGATTGTCGTAATCCAAGAACACCAAATCTTTTAGGACTACAAATAGTCTCCCACTTAATAAGGCTCCACTTAGTAGATGACAAATTACCAGCCCATAAAAACTGTCTGGCTAAGGAATCAAGGCTCTTAACAAAGCTCACTGGTGCCACCTAAATCAAACACCTGTAAAGAGGAAGAGCCTACACCACAGATTGAAGTAACTAGACCTGACCAGCAAAGGACAGCCAACGATCAGTGTAGTGGTTCACTTTGACATTGAACTTATCCAGAATAACCTGCCAGGAATCCCTAGATTGCCTACCAATAGAAATGGGGATCCCAAGGTAAAGCAAAGGAAGACTTCCAATATGGAACCTGAGTATATTGGCAATTCTTTGTTGAATTGAAGGTGGAGTGTTGAAGAAAAAAATTGAAGACCTGCCCTCATTAATTAACTGACCGGAAGTAGCAAGGTAGACATCCAACACTCTGCACATGTTAGAGGCCTCCCTAATAGTATCCAAACCCATCAAAGTTGTATCATCCACAAACTATAGGTGAGACTGAACAGGAATACCCCCTCCCCACTGCTAGCCCTGAATAAAGCCTCTTGCAACATTCCTTTTAATCAACCTTCCCAAACCTTCCACCAAAAGAAGAAACAAGTAAGGAGAAAGAGGGTCACCCTGCCACAAACCCCGAGAGGCCCCAAAGAGGTTAGAATGCTCCCCATTAATTAAAAATGAGAAGGAAGTCAAAACCACATATCTCATAACACAACAAATCCATTCCTCCTCAAAACCAAAGGCACCCAAAACCTTCTGAAGGAAGGACCAATGAACTCTGTCATATTCCTTGGCCATATCCAGTTTGATGAACATAGCCTTGGCTTTGGAACTAGCCATGGAATGGATAGTCTCAGTAGCCATCACCACCCCATCCAAAATCTGATGACCTTCCACAAATCCACTTTGCTCTTTCGGAGATTAGCACTGTAAGCCACTTTTTTAACCTTTCAGCAATCGATTTAGATATAATTTTATAAGTTATGTTGCAAAGAGAAATAGGGTGAAATTGACTTAACCGGTCAACCCCATCCCCCTTAGGAATGAGTGCCAAGAAGGCAGAGTTCAGAGCCCGGAGCATTTTCTTATTCTTCTGGGATTCTTGAACAACTACCAATAAATCAAACTTGATAATGTCTGAAAATTCCTGGAAGAACTCAATTGGAAAACTGTCTAGACCAGGAGCCTTACCTTTTTTCATCTAGAAAAAATTTTTTTCTAACTCCTCCAAAGTTATGACACTCATAAGATGTTGTTTCATTTCCAAAGAAACCAAAGAAGGAATATAGGAAAGGACTTGGGCCTCTGCAACAGAGTCTCCCTGTGCATCCTCTCTAAATAAAGAAGCAAAATACTGCAATGCTTCATTAGCGATACCCTGAGTAGAGGAAATAACCTCCCCCCTATCAGTCACCAAAGGTGAGATAGCATTACCATGTTGTCTGGCTTTCATCAAATTGAAACAGAAGGCAGTGTTCTTGTCTCCCTCTTGAAGCCACTCAATCCAAGCTTTCTATTTCCAAAAGATTTCCTCTCTTAGCTCCCATTCTTCCAATGCTTTTAAAGCTCTGGCTTCTTCTGGAAACAAATACTCAGACACTCCCTCCTCCCTAATCAATCTGGTAATACCATTCAGCTCCACTTGAGCTTCATGTTTTTCCTGGTAAATGTTTTTGAAGCATTGTTGATTCCACTGTTTGAGCTGGTACTTAACATACTGGAGAAGCTTAGCAAAAACATACATTGTTGTACCAAAAGCCGGCCTACCAACATGCCACCATTCGATAACACAACCAAAGAGGTCTGGGTCACGAAGCCACATAAGCTAGAACTTAAAAGGCGGCTTCTGAGGTAAGCGAGCTGAAGAAATGACAAGCTTTATTGGCCAATGATTTGAGCCTCTCCAATCTAATATCTCAGAATTGGAAGACCACAATCCCCTCACCCAAAAATAGGAAACCATGAAGTGGTCTAAGCGTTCAGCAATGCACCTGTCACCCTCCCTTCTATTATGCCAAGTGAAGCGGCCATTGTTAGGCTTGATATCCACAAGATTGAGTGCTGAGATATTATCTCGGAGCAAGAAAGAAGATGGATCCAGTCTTGTATTACCTCCTCATTTTTTTGTGAGATCAAGAATAGCATTAAAGTGCCCAGCAATAATCCATGGCAAGTAAGGAAATAAACTACGAACCAAAAAAATATTATTCCAGACAAGGAGCTTACCTTGGTAGTCAATAGGAGCATAGACATTAGAAAAAAGGATAGATTCCCCCAACTTAGTGTATAGAGCAACCAATGATAAGGAGGACTTAGAGGAAATCTAGGACACAGGATGGATCTTTCGTGGGTTCCAGAGACATGCCACACCCCCCGAAGATCCCTGAGCTCCAATACACTGACATAGACCATTCCTCCAGAACTTAGATGCAATACTCATCATGCATTCCACAGAAACCTTAGTCTCCTGAAGGAAGAGAACATCAGGAGAATGACTCCTAACTAATTCCCGAACAACCTTTTGTCTAGGGCTGCTGTTCAAGCCCCTTACATTCCATGAAATAACTATCATTTTGAAGGAGTCAAAAAGTGGGAATCCAAGGTCTTCACAGAACCTGACTCCACCAATGTCTCCCCTATCATCTTAATCTTCTCTAGGTCCTTCTTTCGTCCCACCTTAACATTTTTCTCTGAGACCCCCTTCCTACCATCTTTTTGAAGAATGCCTAGATGATGAGCAGATTTACCTCACTTATCCGAATCTGGAGCTGCATTCTGTGTAGGAATAGAAATGTTCTCTACCCCCTATCCCAATTCAACATTTGTATCTAATATCATCTAAACCCCTGTCTGCCCATCCGTGAGCATAGGCATGGTAGGCTCCACATGAGGATCTGTAGGAGGAATGGACAAAGTAGTCTCCATTCTAGAATCCCCTGCATGTTGATCCTCAATAATTAATCCAGGATTAACTTCTGGCTAACCCAATTCATCCAAGATCTCGAACCTGTTAAAGGTATCTTCTTCCTATCACTCCCTTAGAGTCCGCTTTTGGCCTCTATTCCGATTTCAATCCTTAACCTGAACAAAGCCCTCAGCATCCTTGCCCTCCCCAACAACAGGCTTCTTCCCTTTGTCCACACCAGGAATATCATGAGGAGGAGGCGAAAGTTGATGTTCCACTGACTTGGCCTTTGGGCATCTTCTCACAAAATGGCCATATTCATGACAAAGGCGGCATCGAAAAGGAAGGGCCTCATTAATCCATTTGTTGCACCCAGGAATGTGATCCCGCACACATCTCCACCACATCAGGTAGTGGTCTACTCAAATCAAGTTCCACACAAATTCGAGCAAACGTCATAACTTTCTTACCCAAGGTTTGTGTTGAAGGACCCACCGGCTTCCCGAGCATCAATGCAAGCATATCGAGAACATCCTCGCGACAACATTCTATAGGAAATCTGGGTAATCGAACCCACACCAAAACCCAATTTGGAAGCTCCTCAGAAGGATAAAAGCCTGCATACCATGGTTTAACGAAGAACCCTACTTGGTTATAAAAATAGGGTCCACCCTCAAAAACCCTATTTTGATCAGCCATATAAAGAAAAGTTACCATGAAAAAATTATTTGCTAGCAACGTAACCTCCATTTCGCTTTCTGGTTCCCACACTTTCTAAGCCCAGTTCTCCAAAAATTGGAGAGAAACTCTTAAACCTAGGAACTTGCAATACAACGAATGTTTAGAGTAATATTCAACATCTTTAGCAATCATTTCAAAGGGAATTACCAATTTGGGTCTATCTTTTCATCTTTCGAGACATCTGTTAATCTTCATGATCCGAGATCCCATAGGCAAGCCTGGATCTGTAGCCCCTGTATTCTGAGAGAAGAGGGCATTTTCAAAAACCCTTGCTTCTTGACCCAGCATATTCATACCCACCGTTTCTTGAAATTTTGTACCAGGCACCGCCCTAGAGGGCTCTCCCTTGGCCATTAACCCACCCAGCCTTGGACACCCCACAGCAATGGGATCCGTCCAGGCTCAGCACAACCCCGACCCATCACAACAGCACTGCGATTAGATCAGAGACGTTGCACAGATCTGCAGACAAAAAAGGTGAGAACAGAGGCGTTAAACGCAGATGCAATACCCCCTCATGCATACAAAGACCAAAAAAATTGTCTCAGCACAGAACGACGACTAGAAAAGGATAACCAAAACCATCGACAACAGAAAAATGACTCCCCCCCACACACTTGATCAACCACCCCCCACCTACGCAGTTGCAGTTATAGCAAAAAGGAGCTAGGGCACGATTGCCCTGGCTCAGCAATGAGTTGCAGACGTCGTCCATCCTCTGAAATTGCTTAATCTTCAAAACATCCTATCTTAGTTTCATAAAGATTCGTGGAAAAATTCATTTTTTTAGGATTTTTTTTTAAATAACCAAAAAATGACAAAAATTGATGTGAAAATTTGCCAAAAAGGAAATTGTTGGATTTTTACTTAAATTAGCATTTCTCATTCATTATAGTAGCAAAGTAGTTAGAGGAACATCAAATTATCTTGGTGAAATATTTTAGGAAGAATATATAGATTTGTTAGAAAATTTTGAGCCCAAAAAATGAAATCAAAATAAAATTTCTAATGGAATTAAAAATGCAAACATGACCACTTGGTCCTACCTTAATGCCCTACTATATAACCTACGGGAATAGCTTAGTTTTTTTTGAAAATTTTCATGGTGATGCCTTAAATGTGTAATCATATTTTTCTTTTAGATTTTTATTTGATGAGCTTCACTATCTTTGGCATATTTCATCTACAACAGATGAAAAAAAAAGTAAAATATAACAAAAGTGATTGAAAAGCTAGTCTTCTTAGATGTTAGTATGTGTAAAAATGATGAAATTTAATACTTAAGTAGGATACATATCATTATTTTATGTTTTCTTTAAAATATAGGTTGGGTTTCTTCATAGGTCTAAACCCTCCATAAAAAATAAAATAAAATACAAGCATTGGAAATCTATTATATAGATGTCAAAATTAGGATGAAAAGTAGTCATGAACATGGTGAAACAAGATATATAGAGTTAGGTCAAAAGGAAATAAGAGAAATAGGAATTGATAAGTTTAAAATAATAATAATTTATAAGTGAGATAACACACAAAGGATAAACTATATTATAGAAAAATAAAGGATTGAAAAAGAAATGGAGAAGCATGCAAACTAGGGTATGGAAGAAAAGTTGAAAAGTTGAAGGTTATAGAAAAGGTAGGTAAATGAGATCTAAATTGGCAAAAAAAAAGCAAATGTGGATTGTACAAAAATGAAATGAAAGATAAAGAATGGTGGATTGAAGAAAGCTTTATGAGTACTAGTAAACATAATTTCTTAGAAAGGGAGGATGAGTAGATGAAAAAGGAGGAATACAAATATAATGCAAATTTGAAAATATACAAGATTGGAAAGTGGCAAGGAAGAAAAAGAATACATTTTAAATAAAATAAAAATAAATAGATGAAGTACTTATAAAATTAGTAGGAATAACATGATTTGATAGTTGAAAACAAGGAATCTATTTATCTAGCAAAAAATATTTATATACATATTTTTAGTGGGCCTCCAAAATGTTTACACATGTTATATTTATTTTCCAAATTGTAAGATATTGACATACAATAGGGCCCTCAATTTTTAAAATAAAATTCACAGTGGAAGAAAAACATTTTCTAGTTAATATGTTAAAATGAGAGAAATACAGGTTTTATTTATAATTTTTTTGGGTGATTAGTAGTGTCCTAATAAAAATAGTATATTTGAGTCATCAAAATCTAGTTCATCTCCCATTTACTATTAAGTTTGGAATGTGTATAAACACACACACACACACACACACACACACACACACACACACACACACACACACACACACACACACACACACACACGAGTGTATGGATATGAGAAATGTCATCTTTGTCCATGAATGCCTAAAATTAGAGGAAAGTCTCAGTTCAAAATAAGTTGTTTATGGGTAGTAGTAATAACTCTTTAAAAAATACATCATAAAAATTTCAAGGAGCAAAAGAGGAGAATCAAACACAAGTTAATTGGTAATTTTAACTTTTAACCATTTGATCAATGGTGTAAATATGTAAGGAAGGCATGGGGAGAGAAAATTAACAAATTAAGTTCAAGATGGGAAATAAGTTTATAGGAAAGGATAGGGATAAATGATGGTAATGAGATTGATTGAAAATGAATAAGAAATAGTAGATGCGAAAGGCAGTAAAATGGGCATAGAAATGATCATCATAGTAACTTTTTCACTATAATATTTGATCATCATACTCTTTTTCACAAGTAAACAGTTAAGTAGCATATCTTATTACCATTGAATGAACTAATGGAGAGAAGTTGATCATTGATAGGCTCTTCTTGGTCACTCAGATATTCACCCTAATTGAATGCAAGAGAATCACTATCCTACCCCTCTAATGGAAGTAGTTCATGTAGTTAAGAATATTAGTAAAGATATTTATTTTTGAACATCTTAGACATTAACATCATCAACCTTTGCACAAAGATTAGGCAATAATCGCCATGTCAATCTCCACAACATTATTGGACTTCTATCTACCTATAGCCTTGTGAGATATGAGCTCTTTGTTGGTGTTATAGTAGATGATTTCACTTTCTCATAAGTAACAAAACTCAACTACTAGACCATGCTATTGAAGGAGATACCATGTGGGCCCAAGGGCATTCGTGATGAATAAGACTGTCTTAATGACCAAGGTAAGCTTGGTGATTTAAATATTCTTTTAATGATATGACTAAAATGTTTTTTATTTTATCTTTTGTGTTAGATTAATAGCATTTGAAATATGATATCATTCCACCCACTTTCCCCCCCATGAATAAATAATAACATATAATATACTAATTTGCCAAGCTTGAATTTATTACAATATATGGTACATAGTTGAGTATTACAATACAACTGATTACATTCAATAACACTTCAAACTATAGGATATAAGTAATTGATTTCGTATAATATTTGATAATTATACTCTTTTTTAGAAGTAAACAATTTAAGTAGTACATCTTAGTGTCATTGCATGGACTGTTTGAAAGATGTTTCTCACCAATAAGCTCCTCTTAGTCACTCATCTATGCGTCCTAGTATCACTTTCCCCTCCTAAAAGAAGTAGTCCTTGTACTCAATAATGTCAATAAGGACATATTTTAAACGATATTAGACAAGCATGTCATCGACCTTTGTATATAGATTAGGCCATATTCATCGTGTTGATCTCCACAACTTTGCTGGACTTTTACATGCCCACAAACTTATGATATAGGTTCTCTTGGTTTGTGTTATAGTAGATAATTTTCTCGTCTCATAAGGATTAAACTCAACTACTATAACATCCTATTCAAGAAGATACCATATGGGCTTGAAGCCAATTCTTGATGGATAAGACCTTCTTGATAAATGAGGCAAGCCTGGTGATTTTATGTATTTTATGATATAACTACCAGTCTCATTATTACATAATTTAATTGTCTACAATCTTATATTACATCTCATACGACAAGTCAATTCCATGCAAACTTTGGAATGTTTCTCATTCCATTCGTCATGTTTTTCTTATAACTATTAATAATTTACATTTACAATATTGAAAAATGATTAAATTTGTTGTTAGTTTGTCTAACGTGTTTGATTAAACTCCAACCATATCCAATGTTTGAAAGTGTGATATGGTTCCATCCAATTTTTCCCTTTGATGAATACAAAATAATAGATAAAATATTAATTTATCAAACTTAACAGATGTAACACAATTATTTCTAGAGAGGAGCAAATTTTAACTAAAGTGTAAAAGAAAGAGAAGTGGGTCGTAAGAAGCATAGTATGGTATGATAAGGGGTATAAAGGGAGTGGAAGGGTGAGGGGTAAGGGGGGCCTAGACAGAGTTCTTGATGGTGGAGTTGTAGCCGTCCCAGAGGTCGTAGTATCTGGACCAGAGCATGACCCTGCCGTAGTTGGGAGAGGTGCGAATCTTCGGGGAGCATGTCGGAGATGAGGGTGAGCGGAGGGACGTAGCTGAAGCCGGCAGCTGCGGACGAGGCGGGGAGACTGAGGAATATCTGGGCAGAGGAGGGGAGAGAAGAGGTCCACTGCTTATCTGGGCAAAGGAGGGGAGAGAAGAGGTCCACTGCTTATCTGGGCAAAGGAGGGGAGAGAAGAGGTCCACTGCTTCCAGGTGTCCGGGAAGCCCGCACCTCCATCGTTGTACTGACAAGGAGGGTTGTTGTAGAACTGCACCCAGACATAGTCGAAGAGGCCCATGGTTAGAGTGGTCTCCAAGCAGGCGGGGAACGAGCACTGGGGAGCTGCGGTGACAAGGATGTTACCTGATCCATAGCTCTTGATGTATTTGGTGGGCCAGTCTTAAACATCGAACTAAGGAAGAAATTAAGCTTGGAAAAGTAAGTCAAACTTTGACTATTTAACACTTTTACTCTAGGAATGAAACCTTAGTATGTGATGTTTAAGCAGTTCATACTTGGTGAGGCTTCCCAGTGCTCGGTGGTACCCCCCTCGATGTCCAGGTTCATGCCGTCCAGAAAGGCGTCTCCGAGGGGCTTGGAGTCGGAACTGCCTCCGAGGTAGTTGTCCCACAGATAGGAGGCCGCGCTCTGGGCATCTGCGTCGCTGCTCAGGTAGTAGCTGCCCACTCCTCCGCCCAGCGACAGAAGCACCTTCACTCCCTTGCTCTGCCACGCCTTTATGTCACTGCTCACCCCGCTGCAGCTCCCTTTCGTGTACGGGTCGCAGTGCCCCGCCAGATTTATCATCGGCGTCTGCCCGTTGCCGAAGCTTGCCAAAAATGCCAGGATCACTATCTTTTAGTTGCCTGTCGAGCACGTGCTGCTCAGGCTCCCTTCGTTCCCGTTCTGCCCCCAGTATATCGCGATGCTTCCGCTTGCTGCTGCAGCCTCCCTCATTCCCAACAACACCACCACCACCACCACAACCGGCCACGTCCTCTCCATTTCCGCGAATATCGAGATTTCGATGAATATTGCTCTTAACTACTCAAATATCTCTCTCACTTTGATCACACTCTCGCTTGCTTGCTTAATGCCTGCCTTCCCTCGGCCTTATATACACCCATGCTCCCTCCCTTTCTCTCTCATCTCTTCCACCACTCCACGTCTGGGTCGCTGTAGAGTCTACACTGGGCTGCGCATACGCCGCGCCCAACCGCATTCACATCTCATAACTCTCCAACGCACATATTATTGGTCCATTCGAACACGCAGGATGACCATCAACACACATTTTAAAATACTTATGCTATGCGACATCTGGATAACTTATATTGTCTTATTTGTTCCCTCTCTTCGAACATAATAACGCGGGTGGGCCGCTGCAATCAAAACGAAACGCAAATGTAACTCTCGGATAACAAATAGGAGTGAACAGCCCGAAAATCACTTTTAGAAAACTAATTATGTAGTACATTTCCGGGCTGTGCTGCTGTTTTTTAAAGTTTTTTCTTCTCTCCCGGGAAACAAAGGCGCAGAGACGATAAATATGAGCACTTACGAAGTGTATGGTTAACTATGTTTAGGTTGGAGATGTATGAAGAGTGAGAAGTTGGGTGCTTCATCTTGTGAGCATCATCTAAATCTAATGAGTGCTAAGTATTTCATTTATTCTCATGAGAAATATGGATCAATAAATTTAACTCAAAAAAGTAAGAGTTAAATTCTAATAGCAATATCACAATTTTATTTGTTGTATAAAGTATCGCCACTTATCAATGTATGTTATTTTTTTCTCTATTGATAATTATAATACTACTTTTACATATTTCTATCAATCATCTCTATTTATCATATAAGAAATTCATAACTTCATTTATATCTTACTATAATAATGGATCAATTTAGTGCAATAGGAATATGGGAATAGAAATGCGTATTCTAGATTTGTTATTCCAGGGATAGAAAATGGGAATACACATTCCTATTCTATGTTTGGCTCATTTGGAATTTGATTGAGAATATGTTTATTCTATGTTTGGTTGTGCACAACTAGAATTGGAATATGTCTTTTTTTTAAAATTAATTTAATATAATATTCTTTCCCTTACATTTGATTGAGTTTTTTTTTTTTTTTTTTTTTCGATTTTATAATTTTTATTTAATGAAGTGAAGCTAATTTTTTTGGAATTTATTTATTAAAAAAAATTAGACACAATCATGATAGAAAGTTATGGAACTCATAGAATATATTCATTATTTCTACAAACCACAATAATAAATTAGTTACCATGATCATAAATAAGTTCTAAACATAAAAATAGTCATATCATCATTAAATATATCCATCATTTCTATAGAAAATCATAAAATAATTTACAGTCTACAATAGTCACTCTGACTTTTAACTGCCTTTATGCACATGGTCCTAATATACTAGTAATATTGAAACAATTATAATACATAACATGCCTCAAAGAAACATGTTTTCACTCTCTTGTACTTTGCACAACTTGCAATCATTACTTTAATGTGTTATAGATTTTGCTATAGTGGATGTGGGTGGGACAATTGTCAACCCACTGAAAGTAATTACAACCACTTTCCCCATACAATAGCAAATCTAAATTAGTGGTTGCCACAATAATTAGTTGTTACATAAAATATAAACCTAGAAAAAAATTGCTAACAACCATTCTGACATTTGGACAACACAAGAATTTGCATTTTGGATTTTTTTGTTCTATGTGAGGTCTTCAGTACTATAGGACCAACGTCACACTCACACATTGGTAAATTTAAATCCATCAACTCTATATAAATAATAAATATATAGAATATTAAAAATTATTCAATTAAAAAGATGATATAATTTTACACACATATATTAAAACACCAAAACTAGTAGAGAGCAATGTTACTCCATACCATTAAAACCATCTACAATGTTTACGAATGCTAGATAGGATTATGAAAAAATAAGAAATTTTGAGATGACCAAATAAAAAAAATTCACTCATAAAATTGTAATTTGTTAACAACTATTTAGATTTCATTAAAATTCTTCATAATAACTCAAGTAATCAACACCTTAAAAAATAGAAAATTATCTCTTTAAATGAATATCTTCATCTTAAAAAACTATACTTAAGCAAAACCACAAAATTGGGCTCTAACCATGGCTATATGCAAACATATTTGGCAAATGAATAATAAGAAGTGTTTATAACATGTGGGGAAAGATTATAGAATTGGAATTTGAGCATCTCAAAGTCTACAAAAAGTAAATTGTGAAGGAATGAAGAGCTATAGGAGTCGGGCACAAAGGAGGAACAAGAACAAGAGGTAGTAGGGAATAGGAAGATTCGTATGTAAAGGTTCAAAAGAGGATGGGAGGTTATTCTCATCTTTGCCCACACAAACAACAACCACTAGAGCATAATGAAAAGAAGAAGAAGAGTCAGAATCAGATGAGGAAGTAGCTTCCAATCTCTTTTCATCTTTACTTGTTTTCATCACGGTCATAGGCTGTGCATCCCATGTAAAGGAACAAAATCAGTAGCACATGAAAAACTAAGATATTATCATTTACCAAATATACAATAATTACAAATGGAACACAATCAGCAATACATGAACACCTAGATTTTAAACTTGGAAGCACAAACTAGGAAAAATTGTGGCAGTAGGAGCTCACTGCTCTAGAAAGTATCACTTCCTATATAACATCAAAATAGAGCTAATATCTATTGTGAAACTATACTATTGTAAACACATTTATTATAAACAGATCTGAAACAACAATTGCAATATTAACATCTGATGTGAACTAAAGATAGTAATATCACATTTACTATTGACAACAGATTTGAAACAATTGCAATATTTGCATAAGGTGTGAACTCAAGATAGTAATATCACATTTACTACTAACGACATATTTGAAACAACAATTGTAATAATAACACCATATGTGAACTCAAGATAGTAATATCACATTTATTATTAACAATAGATCTAAAACAACAATTGCAATATTGGAAAAACATGTAACATAAATAGTGTTTGATACATCAAATTCACATAGTAGTTAAAGAATGACATTAGCATAAGTATTGGTTTCAATAAAAACATTATAATCCTCCAAACTTATATCTAACATAATCTTCCCTCATCTCTGCATCTATCTCTAAGAACCAAATATCTCTTGTTGGTTCATGCATAAAACTATCAGATGCCATAGTCATAGTCTCCTAACTAAGTTTGGGAATTTCTTTCAAGGCAATAAACAAATTGGCAGCATCTTAGTATTCTCTTTATCAACTTTTATAGTGTGGGGCATTTTGATTCCCTCCTGTATCATATGGATACTTTCATAAATTACATCCAAAGAAGCAGCCATGCTTGCTTGGCCTTCTAGTTGTAGGTGTGGAATGATTTTTTCTAGTGGATACAATGGATTGATTTGATTGAAGGAAATATGTTGAGAATAGATTGAAGAAGCTAATTAAAGAAGGAGATTGTTGAAAGAGGGAGATTGCTGAGAACATATAAGTATGACTATTATGCTTCAATCATTGTTTTGTCATTGATGTCAAACTTGCTATTTCATGGTGAGACAATTGCTTATAAGATTCAAGTACTATCACTTATTTGATTGGTGAAGAGGATTTGATCAAAAGATGTAACAATAACACCTAGAGGAAAGGTTGAGTCATGCTTATGTAATAAAGTACAAGAATCAGTTAAGATAGTGAGAACATGATGTATTGATAATCTACTTAAGGTTACAAAGGCTGGTTACACAAAGAAAGTTTAGAAGAACAAGTTACACAAAGTTTGTCTACCAAGTTTGAACTAGTTGATAGTAGGTGCCAAGCAAAGACAGAGAAAGTCAAGCAGAAAATTAGTTGGAGCTGAGTAAAAGTTCATTCTAGTGTATGTTGAGCAGAACAATAAATGCCAAGTAAAGTTTAGTTGATGTCGAGCACCAATAAAATTTAGTTTGTGATGAGTAATTTCACAGTGGATGTCGAGCAACACAGTTTGTGCTGAGCATCAAAAGCTTCATAATGTCAAGGTGTACTACGTTATTTAAAAGATCTTGAATTTGATGGATCTAAGCTAACAAGTTTGCTTTCTTGGATTATGTGAATCAAGTGGAAGATAAGGCTGATGAGCTAGTGGCACAAAATTCAAGGTAAAACATTTTTAGATGAATTTAAAGAGGATTTTAGGAGATGTTTCTAGAAGAGATGAGATATGGGGTAGATACACTATATCCTACCTAATCCATTCAAACCCTAAATTGGATTGGAGAATGACCAACAAAAGATCTTAATTTCCTATTTATAGGAATGGTTGGTCATGAAGCAAGTTTTTCATGTGCAAGAACCTAAGGAAGACACGAAATCAAGGGTTTTGCTTCATCTAGTGACCTAACAGAAGAGTCTACAATGGCATATTAAGCAAGAAGGCTTAAGGGTATGAATACTTGAAGGGTGAACAAGCTATCAGAGATGCAAAGTATGAAGACCAAGTAGAATTAAGGACTAAACAATGATTTGTAATATGTAAATGAAGTTGTAAGTTGTATTAGATAAAAGCCTTACTATTACTCTCTAACAATTGTATCAGTCTAGGGTAAATCCTTTGGATTAAGGTTGACCTAACATTCATTTGTAAATCCTTTAACTAGATGACATTCTAAGTGAATGGTCTAAAGTCCTCTAACAAGACTCAGTCCTATCAGGGTGATTGGAATCCTTTAATAGGGTCACATTTAACAATGTGTATTGTAACCTTTAACAAGGCTAGCCTTTCATAGGGCATTACTTTAGAAGAGTGAAAATAGTAGCATGATACTAGGGTTTTTTGCAAATTGGGTTTCCACATTGTTGGTGTAAATAAGTATTTACTATTTATACTTTACTTAAGTTTACTTAGGTTAATGCATTATTTTATTATTTATTTTGTGAGACACTTAGGAGTTTGTGTACCTTTATGAGCTGTCATGTTGACAACATAGAAGTACACAACTCTTATTCAGCACATGGTGTCTACAACACCAGAGTTTGCATCATTCACTAATTTGTCATGTAGATAACATAGTTATTCGCACTCTTAATTTAGCACATGGTATCTACAACATAAATTTGCATGCTACACCATTGTAGGCTTATCCTCTCATCATCACACTTAATTGAATGCTTAATGGAGGATAATCCATATTTGATGGACATTGGCCTTGTTGTATGACTTATCATGATGTTGATTCCCAAGCATTCTAGATGCATCTCAGAGGCTTTTATATACAAGCACTCCTAGTGTACTTATACATTGAATTGAATACTATTCAGTTATTCTGATCATGGTCTATTTTGTGCTCGTATTTGAGTTCCTTGGTCTTGGGTGAATTTTACCCTAAGGAAAATTATCACATGGTATCAGAGCCAAGGGAGATTATCATCACAAAGCCATTAGAGACCTTGTTGCTTCATCTCTTGAAGGGATTCGATTCAAATCCAAAGCATTTGTAGTAATTGGGAGCATCTAGAGCTGAAGCAGACCTTGCCATTATGTCCGGAGTGACAATTTGGTGAAGATCAATTATAAATATGCCTACCTTAGGAAAAAGTTGATCATGAGGCAAATTTTTTTTACAAATAAGAACCTGAAAGCCTAATTTGCAAATCTAGTATGGTCATTTATCAATCTATTTGATTAATTTTTAGATCTGCTATTATTTCTGCATTTTCAAAAAAAAATGCTGAATATTTTAGCCCAGTCAAGCTAGCAGAGATTTTTTTTTGAAAAACCATGCAATCACACCCTAGCCTTGCAAACAATATTCCATTGGAATATTCTTAATCTAATTGGCAGATTTAATTAGTAGTCAGCATTATAATTTGGGGAGCTATTTAGCAAATTTTGGCAAAATAATATTCCACCAGACCTGTGAAACCTTTGGCCACCTTACACTAGTGACAAACCACAAAGTTGGCATGCTTTTTTTAAAGGTGGTAGGAACTTTTTTTTATACAACATCACAATACAATTCCCACTCAATGTGGGATTAAACCCACAATTCTGGCGCCAAAAATTCAAGAACCAGTGCTTAGAAAAAGACTTCTTGGCATGGTGAGTTCCTTGGCAAATGATAGAATTTTTGGCGACACACATGCATACAACCTACTTGCCACATGTCCCAACCCCATCACACCATGTGGATTTCATAGTTATCTCACCATGGTATCGCTCCATTAAACACCTACACGACAAAGTATCACCATGACAGTAGTAGCGATGACTGTGACCGCTAGTTGTAACAACCACGTCAGCAAATTAGATCCTACCTCCTACCACCTCTTCATACAGTTAGCACCCACATCTACATTGCCACGTCAACAACCGTACTCCAATCAGTAGACATGTCATATTGTTTGTACACTACCACGTGGCCATCTGTGCTATCTGTACATGCTGGCATCATCAAATTTACTAGCCTAAATTTGACGACTGTCTGACCATTTTTCTAGGGTAATTGTGAACTATTGTGATGGCCGTTTGACTATCAAATTTAATATTGTGTTTTCCTCTCCAAACCCCTCTTCAGATGCAACTTTGATTTGTCAGCTTTACTTTGAGAGGCCATAACTTGGTCATCTGAACTCCAAATCATGTGCATTTTTTTTGATTTTGGGTAAAATTTCTTAAACATTTTAGTGGTGTAGATTGTTTCTAGTTTTTTTGAATAGATTTGTCAAAAAAAGTGTTTTTGGCAATTGTACCTACCCAATCCTGCATTTTTGCAACTTCAAACATGTAATGGACACCCTTGGATGTCCCAAAAAACTAAACCAAATTGCTGAAAGGAATTATGTCAAACAGTTTGCATTCAACTTCTTAAAACCCCTTATAACTTTGGAAATCAAACGTTTATTTGTTTGTTGTGTTTCGTGCATGGAATTGGTATCATACAACATAAACAAGAAAGAAACTACAATAATATGCAAAGTGGAAATGAACTGCTGCTAATAAAATGTTATTTTCAGAATTCATAAAACCAAATACATGGCAGATTTATCAACTCACTAATTACTTCAGCAATATTGTCATAATACTCCAGCCCATGCTTACGAACTTGCTGCTACAATACTTTGTCCTCCAATCAGTCCACTACCTTCATAATACCATTCCCTCCAAGCGGCATAAGCGTCGAACAAGTAGTGAAGAAGATATGAGAAAAATATCAAATCTGCCTGTAGTTGGAAATGCAACTAAACTGCCTGATAATGAAGCCAATAAGAAAGAATTCCAAAGGCCAAACCCCAAGGGAATGATGTCTAGAATGTTACAAGAGAGGATAGACGTCCTCAAATGCCAAGAACAAAGCTGCAACTCACACACCAATTTCTTCTTATATTCCACCTGTCTAATGAAGCTACAAAAGCTTCCTTTTATTCTATTCCCACGGGTCCGCTCAACTCATATGGGCAATGTGGGATAAAGATGTGTAATATAAAACATATATTAAAATACCCCTTATGTCTCCCTTGGGTACACATCACCATAAAATAAATATTAAAGTAACACTTTAATATTTTACAATTAAATTAGACGTTACTTTAATAAAACTTCAGGCATTAAAATGTATTAGCAATCGGACTCCGAATAATGCGAGTGATAGCTCATCGGAAAGCTCTCACCGAGGAGTATTGAATCCAATCACCAAAAATGACCTGCACTGTGTCCTGCCGACTTACTAAATATAGTAAGTATGCTTGAAACTGAGTAAATCAACTTCGTTTTGGCCCAAACTGGAAATGACTAGGCCAAAACACTCCAAGATCCCATTAAACCCTTTGTTAGCCCTCGGGACCATGTAGAACAAGGCTAACACACACACACTTGGTCAACTGCTAAAATGGGGACATTATAGTCCGCCCCCCTTGAAATTGCTTGTCCTCAAGCAATCTCAGTCCAGCCTGCTAAATAACTTGCTCACTCTCCCATGTAGAATCTTCCTCTGGCAGATCTTTCCATCTGACCAAATACTCCTTCACTATCCTATTTCTAAGCTTCCTCTCTTTGGTATCCAGAATAGCCTCAGGTACTAACACAAGCTTCCCCTCCTCATCCAAAGGGGGTAAATCTGCAGAAGGCACTACACTCTGACCAATGGCTTTCTTAAGCCTAGACACATGAAACACATTATGCACTCGATTGCCCTCTGGAAGCTCAAGCTCATAGGCGACTTTGCCCACTTTGCGAATCACCCTGTAGGGACCATAAAATCTAGGTTTCAACTTTTCAGCTCCGCTCTTCTTGAGCGATGACTGTCTATATGGTTGTAGTCTCAAGTAAACCATATCCCCTACCTCGAAACTGCACTCTATTCGGTGCTGATCAGCATACAATTTCTGTTGATTTTGAGCCTGTTGTATATTCTCTTTGAGCACTTTCAGGATGTCCTGACTATCCTACAATAAGTTTTTGGCTTTGGGCACTCTACTGTCCCCCAAAACTAAATCCATGAAGCTAGGTGCTTCATAACCATAGAGTGCCATGAAAGGAGTCATCTTGATGGACATATGATAAGTGGTGTTATAACAATACTCTCCCATATGCAACCATCTGATCCAAGCCTTTTGTTGTGTAGTTACATTGTTTCTCAAATATCCTTCTACCCATTTATTCACAATCTATGTTTGCCCATCTGTTTGCGGATGATAACTAGTGCTAGGTGTAAGATCTGTACCACACAACCTAAACAACTCTTGCCAAAAAACACTCATAAACTTACTATCCCGGTCGCTGACAATGAATTTGGGCAACCCATGTAACTTGAATATCTCTTTAAAGAAAAGATTTGCCACCTGTGCTTCTGTGTAAGTGGACGAAATAGCAATGAAGTGAGCAAACTTCGTCAAGCGGTCCACCACCACATAGATGCAATCCCTTCCCTACACTCGTGGTAAACCAGTGATGAAGTCCATCGAAATACTTTCCCATTTCCTATCAAGAATGGGCAAGGGCTGTAATAAACCTGCAGGAAATGTGTGTTCTCCCTTATTCTGTTGACAAACCACACACTCCCTGACATACCTCTGAACATCATCCTTGAGCCCTTTTCATGAAAACCACTCTCGGATCTGCCTGTAGGTCTTGAAGACCCCCGGATGTCTAGCTGTGGGTGCATCATGAAATGCCTTCAGTATCGCCTCTCTCAAATGTGATGACGGAATCAAATAAACCCTGTCCTAAACTCTGATCAATCCATCTATCACCTCATAGCGATCATCCTGTATGGTACCTAAAATCAATCCAGAAGCCCAAGCATCTCCGACATACTCTACTATAATCCGATCTCTCCAATCTCCTAAAATTTCTGCCAGAGCACATAAGTGAGGTCTCCGAGATAAGGCATCAGCCACCACATTTTTCTTACCTTTGACAAAATCTATGTCAAAGTCATAAGCCTGCAATTTAGTCACCCATTTTTGTTGCCGGTCATTAAGATCACGCTGGCTCATGAAGTATTTAATACTATTTTGATCAGTCTTGATCACAAAACGTCCACCTACCAAATATGATCGAAATTTGGCCAATGCATGCATTATGGCCAACATCTCCCGATCATAGACAGAATAAATTTTCTCAACTCCTCAGAGCTTCCTACTCTCGAATGCAATGGGATGCTTCTCCTGCATCAATACTGCTCCAATCCCATCACCTGATGCATCACAATGAAGCTCAAAAGGCTTCGTGAAATCCAGTAGAGCTAGAACTGGACATGAAGACATTACCTGCTTGAAATGCTCAAAACACCTCTATACTGCCCCTGTCCACACGAAGGCTCCTTTCCTGGTAAGATCTGTCAAGGGTGTAGCAATCTATTAGAATCCCTTAACAAACCTCCTATAAAAACCACATAAACCAAAGAATCCCTTAAGCTGTGTAAAGTTTTTGGGAGTAGGCCATTCTACAATAGCTCTAATCTTTTTGGGATCAACCCGAATGCCATTTGCACTAATGATATGCCCCAGGTAAAGGAGCTCAGTCATGCCAAACTCACATTTAGATTCCTTGGCATACAATGACTCTCTCTCTAGAATAGATAACACCTCCTCTAGATGATGTAAGTGCTCCTCCCAGGTCTTACTGAAGACCAAGATGTCATCAAAGAAGATCAAGACAAATCTCCTCAGCTACTTCCTAAATACCTGGTTCATACAACTTTGAAATGTAGTAGGTGCATTGGTTAGACCAAATGGCATAACCATGAACTCAAAGTGGCCATAGTGACATCGGAAGGCTGTTTTCTCAATGTCCTTTGCTCTCATCCTGATCTGATGGTATCCGAATCGCAAATCAATTTTGGTGAAGAAGCATGCCCCATGCAACTCATCAATCAGCTCATCAATCCTAGGAATGGGATACCTATTTTAAATTTTTTTCTTATTCAGTGCCCTGTAATCGATGCACATGCGCATCGTCCCATCCTTCTTCTTTACCAATACTACTGCTAAAGCAAAAGGGCTCTTACTGGGCCTGATATGCCCCATCTGCAACAAATCCTTAATCGCCTTCTCTATCTCATCCTTGTGTTTCTTAGGATGACGATAGGGAGTAAGCATAACTAGTTTGGCTCCCTCCTCGAGCTCAATAACATGTTCCATCTCTCTGTCAGGAGGAACCCCATGAGGAATATCGCTAAATACTTTAGCGTGTCTATCAAGTATCTTCTGGACATCTAGTGGATGACTCTTTTCTTGTGGCTCTGGTGAAGTTGGCATAATGTGGCACTCTGTCACCCACTCTATGTCATCATGACAAAAAAGTCTCTACATTCTCCTCAAGGACACTACTTTGCAACCTCCATCTGAAAGCCCTCTAAGTACCACAGTTCTGCCCTCATGCTGGAATCTCATCTCCAATTTCGCTAGATTGAGTGTGAACTCAACTACTGAAGCCATCCATGTCATGCCGAGGATGACATCATAATCTCGCATATCCACAACATAGAACTCATCCTCCAACTCGTAGCCATCTCCAAACCTGATGTGAAGATTAGATATCTTCTGAGTGCATAATAACTTATCACTGTTAGCCACCATGACTCTAAACCCATCATGCTCCTCTATCTGTAACCCTCTCCTGGCTACCAACTGTGCATCTATGAAGTTATGTGTAGCCCCAGTGTCAATAAGAGATATCACTTTCTACCCCTGGATAGTACCCCTGACCTTAAATGTGATTGCCTTTTGGGCCCCTGTCAAGCATGCCAACGATCTATCATCCTTAGGAATGTTTCTCTCCTCTATAGTGTTACCCTCATCTGAATTGGAGTGCTGATCCTCCCCTTCTGACTATGACTCTTCTGCTGAAAAATACTCCATTTGATTTGCCTTAGCCTTGAGAGAAAATTTATGAGATAAGTCCCAAGGCTCTCTACAATGGAAGCACAACTTCTTCTTTCGAAGTTCATTCAAGGTTTCATTGTCTAGTCCTTTTGATCCTTCTTTGGGTTTGCTATACTCTTTCTGAAATGATTTTTTGTCTTTGTCCTTGCGGTAGGAAGAATCTGTTGAATGGTTATTTCCTTTGTATACCGAAGGGGCTAAATCTCGTGCCGTTTTAGTTGCTTCAGCTAATGTGAGTGGATCATGTCCCTTCACCCAACCTCGTAATGGATCAGCAAGACCATCACAAAATAACACCACCAATCTCCTAGGAGAGATATCAGTAACAAGTACAGACAAGCACTGAAACTTGGCAATGTAAGCATCCACAGAACCTGATTGTTTTAACTATGCTAGCTCCTTGAAATGTAACTTGGGATCCTTAGTGTCAAATCTCCCAATCAATGTTTCGGTGAATTCCTCATAGGATGTAATCTGATTATGCCCCAAAGTCACCATGCCATGATGCCACCATTCATGTGCAACGCCATCCAAGTGCATAGCCGCATACTTGATAGCCTCCTCCTCAGGCATAGGATTTAGCTGCAAGTATGTATCTACCTTTTGCACCCAAGCTCGTGCAGTCATCTTCCCTGAAGCATCATAATAAGGTAAAGAAAGTTTTCCAACTTTCTTCCTCAGCTCAAAGTTTTGATTCCTCCCTCCTGCTTTAGGCATGTGTCTCATCCTCAAGTCCATATAATCTCTAAGAGAAATATCCGCCTGAAACTCTGGTCCACTAGCCTCCCAGTCCCTCCTGAATTGATCTTGTAACTCGGTAATCTGCGGTTCGTTTACTGGTTGAACCGGATCTTTGGGTGGAAAAGTGGGTAGAAGAGGTCTCGAGCTCACAGTCTGTGTTGGGCGTGCAACATGTCTAAAGTTATTAGCCTCATTCCCATTGTTTCCGTGTCCATTATTACCATTAATGTTATTCTTAGGACCATTGTTGTTGCCTTGGCCTTCATGGTTATTATTTCCCCCGTTGTTATTGTTTCTCTCGTTGTTATTGTTTCTGTTGTTGGCATCACCTGGATTAATATTGACACCCATCTGTCTAGCCATGAGCTACAACATCATGTCCATTCGCCTATTCTGCTCCTGCTGCATACGCTGCCCCTGCTCTAATGTATCCAGTAACTGTCGGAACAGTACCTCCCCCTGATCTGGACCAGCATTTCTACCTCCGCCTAATCCTGTATTCCTATCATCTCGATCACCCATATTATTGTCCTGATCACAGAATATCTCCTCTGTGTCTGTATGGTTGAATTCAATGTCCCCTTGCACGGATGTACTAGACTGTTTGCTTTGCAAGTCTGAAATCCTATTTTGTCTTGCTCTGGTATCAAGGAAATTATAAGACCCCTGTTGCATGCTCAAACATAAATTCTTAGCCTGTGTTTTTTACTTACTTTTTCCCTCTATCCAGCTGTTCCAAATTCCCTATAAGACCTCCACAGGATGGCAGGACTTATAGCTCTGATACCACTATAATGGACACCCTTGGATGTCCCAAAAAACTAAACGAAATTGCTGAAAGGAATTATGTCAAACAGTTTGCATTCAACTTCTTAAAACCCCTTATAACTCTGGAAATCAAACGTTTATTTGTTTGTTGTGTTTCGTGCATGGAATTGGTATCATACAACATAAACAAGAAAGAAACTACAATAATATGCAAAGTGGAAATGAATTGCTGCTAATAAAATGTTATTTTCAGAATTCATAAAACCAAATACATGGCAAATTTATCAACTCACTAATTACTTCAGCAATATTGTCATAATACTCTAGCCCATGCTTACGAACTTGCTGCTACAATACTTTGTCCTCCAATCAGTCCACTACCTTCATAATACCATTCCCTCCAAGCGGCATAAGCGTCGAACAAGTAGTGAAGAAGATATGAGCAAAATATCAAATCTTCCTGTAGCCGGAAATGCAACTAAACTGCCTGATAATGAAGCCAATAAGAAAGATAGTGAGTTGATAAATCTGCCATGTATTTGGTTTTATGAATTCTGAAAATAAAATTTTATTAGCAGCAGTTCATTTCCACTTTGCATATTATTGTAGTTTCTTTCTTGTTTATGTTGTATGATACCAATTCCATGCACAAAACACAACAAACAAATAAACGTTTGATTTCCAGAGTTATAAGGGGTTTTAAGAAGTTGAATGCAAACTGTTTGACATAATTCCTTTTAGCAATTTGGTTTAGTTTTTTGGGACATCCAAGGGTGTCCATTACAGTGGTATCAGAGCTATAAGTCCTGCCATCCTGTGGAGATCATATTGATAGCCGGATAAAGATGTATATTAGTCTAGATCAAGATGTGATGTTCAAACAGTTATTGGGTACATTAGAGAAGAGGCAACGTATGCAACAGGAGCAGAATAGGCAAATGGATATGATGTTGCAGCTTATGGCTAGACAGATGGGCATCAACATTGATGATTTGTACGTTGCTCCAGAGCAGAAGGTAGTCAATTTCTCAGGTGGGATCGAGACACGTATAGAGCTAGCCAACTATGATGTTGGTGATGTGGGCATTTCGGCAGAGTCAGTAGAGACATACGTGCAAAGTCAGGAGACCACATATGAAGCCTTGTCAGGGGATGATGACGTAGCAATAGTGGAATTAGGAGAATGAGAGGATACTATCATATCAGCAGCCACTTCTATGTCAGTTGAAGCATCCAATGAGGAGTTTAATGTTAATGTTGTTCCTATGTCCATATATTTTGATGCGGCAACACCTATTGTTGATACAGTTAGCATGAGTACATATGGTTCACCTACAACTACATCTTTTTCAATGCATGATGGTGATAATATGCATTCCAGTCCAATATATATTATGTGGATGGATAAAGGGAAGAAGATGTTTCATAGATCTTCTATGGAGTTGCCTTATGATGACATTCTGACTTCATCAACACAAGTTTTGAATGCTAGGCTACAGGGGTTGGTCTTGATGATGCGGGTTTGCAGTTGGTTTAACTTCCATATGGATATCACACATTACTTCAATTGGGATCCAGGTGGAGGTTGGAGTCCATTATGTTACTTAATTACTTGAGGACAAGCAATTTCAAGGAGGGTGGATTTGTAATGATCCCATCTTTTGGCCTTCACGTTCTTTTAGTAGTTGACCAAGTGTGTGTGCGTTAGCCTTGTTCTACATGGTCCCAAGGGCTAACGAAGGGTTTAATGGGATCCTGGAGTGTTTTGGCCTAGTCATTTTCAGTTTGGGCCAAAACGAAGTTGATTTACTTAGTTTTAGGCATACTTACTATTTTTAGTAAGTTGGCAAGACACAGTGCAGGTCAATTTTGGTGATTGGATTCGATACTCCTCGGTGAAAGCTTTCCGATGAGCTATCACTCGCATTATTTGGAGTCCGATTGCTAATACATTTTAATGCCTGAAGTTGCCTTATGGTGACATTCTGACTTCATCAACACAAGTTTTGAATGCTAGGCTACAGGGGTTGGTCCTGATGATGTGGTTTTGCAGTTGGTTTAACTTCCATATGGATATCACATATTGGGATCCAGGTGGAGGTTGGAGTCCATTATGTTACTTAATTGCTTGGGGTGCTGCAATTTCAAAGAGGGCGGATTTGTAATGATCCCATCTTTTGGCCTTCACATTCTCCAAAGTCTAAGTGGAGGATAAGAAAAAATTAAATTAATTTCTTATAAAGTCATTCAATTTAAAGGTGACTTTGTATTTAATTAATTTAATTATTAATTACAAGGGAGTAGCTTCTAGGGTATGTATTAATTATTGGAAGGACGGAAGCCTCTCAATTTAATTAATTATTTTCAGGGAGGAGTTTTTAGGGTATGCATTAATTATTGGAAGGAGGAAGCTTCTAGCCCTTGCAATTAATTAATGTTTTAGTTCCTTCCAGAAGGATGAAGAAAAGGATAAATAGGGGTGAAAGTCTCATTGTTGAGCACGGGATTATTGTATCGGATGATTGTGAATTGCATTTGATAAGAGTTTGGATGTGTGAATCACATATCTTTCTTGGCATTAGAGGACGTTCATCCTCTCTTGTAACATTCTAGACGTCATTCCCTTAGGGTTTGGCCTTTGGAATACATCTCTTTGTACTTGATTGCAGCATTTTTAGAATTAATATAATTCCAGCTTTGGTTCAGCTTTTGGGCATTCCTGGGTGTCCATTACAGTGGTATCAAAGCTATTAGTCCTGCCATCTTGTGGAGTTCTTATAGGGAATTTGGAACAGCGAGATAAAGGGAAAAGAGTCTGACAAAATGTATACCAGTCCAGATCAAGAAAATGCAATGCTTAGGTTACTTAGTTCATTAGAGGAGGGGCAGCAGATGCAACAGGAGCATAATAGGCGAATGGATATGATGTTATTATAATTAATATAATTATTATTTATATGAGAAAAATAACAAAAAAATTGGAGAGCTCTGATACCACTGTAATGGACACCCTTGGATGTCCCAAAAAACTAAACCAAATTGCTGAAAGGAATTATGTCAAACAGTTTGCATTCAACTTCTTAAAACCCCTTATAACTCTGGAAATCAAATGTTTATTTGTTTGTTGTGTTTCGTGCATGGAATTGGTATCATACAACATAAACAAGAAAGAAACTACAATAATATGCAAAGTGGAAATGAACTTCTGCTAATAAAATGTTATTTTCAGAATTCATAAAACCAAATACATGGCAGATTTATCAACTCACTAATTACTTCAGCAATATTGTCATAATACTCCAGCCCATGCTTACGAACTTGCTGCTACAATACTTTATCCTCCAATCAGTCCACTACCTTCATAATACCATTCCCTCCAAGCGGCATAAGCGTCGAACAAGTAGTGAAGAAGATATGAGCAAAATATCAAATCTGCCTGTAGCCGGAAATGCAGCTAAACTGCCTGATAATGAAGCCAATAAGAAAGAATTACAAAGGCCAAACCCCAAGGGAATGATGTCTAGAATGTTACAAGAGAGGATAGACATCCTCAAATGCCAAGAACAAAGCTGCAACTCACACACCAATTTCTTCTCATATTCAACCTGTCTAATGAAGCTACAAATGCTTCCTTTTATTCTATTCCCACGGGTCCGCTCAACTCATATGGGCAATGTGGGATAAAGATGTGTAATATAAAACATATATTAAAATACCCCTTATGTCTCCCTTGGGTACACATCACCATAAAATAAATATTAAAGTAACACTTTAATAGTTTACAATTAAATTAGACGTTACTTTAATAAAACTTTAGGCATTAAAATGTATTAGCAATTGGACTCTGAATAATGCGAGTGATAGCTCATCGGAAAGCTCTCATCGAGGAGTATCGAATCCAATCACCAAAATTGACCTGCACTGTGTCCTGCCGACTTACTAAATATAGTAAGTATGCCTAAAACTGAGTATGAGAAGAAATTGGTGTGTGAGTTGCAGCTTTGCTCTTGGCATTTGAGGACGTCGATCCTCTCTTGTAACATTCTAGACGTCATTCCCTTGGGGTTTGGCCTTTGGAATTCTTTCTTATTGGCTTCATTATCAGGCAGTTTAGTTGCATTTCCGGCTACAGGCAGATTTGATATTTTGCTCATATCTTCTTCACTACTTGTTCGATGCTTATGTCGCTTGGAGGGAATGGTATTATGAAGGTAGTGGACTGATTAGAGGACAAAGTATTGTAGCAGCAAGTTCGTAAGCATGGGCTGAAGTATTATGACAATATTGCTGAAGTAATTAGTGAGTTGATAAATCTGCCATGTATTTGGTTTTATGAATTCTGAAAATAACATTTTATTAGCAGCAGTTCATTTCCACTTTGCATATTATTGTAGTTTATTTCTTGTTTATGTTGTATGATACCAATTCCATGCACGAAACACAACAAACAAATAAACATTTGATTTCCAGAGTTATAAGGGGTTTTAAGAAGTTGAATGCAAACTGTTTGACATAATTCCTTTTAGCAATTTGGTTTAGTTTTTTGGGACATCCAAGGGTGTCCATTATGGGGACATTACAAAACGCATCATATAGGCTCATCTAGACTCCTTTTTAGGTTTTTTTTTTTTGATGGTGGATGCAAATTTTTTGATGAAGCATTATGTTCAATTTGTTCTCGAGAGTGAGCAAGTTGATTTGATTGATTGAGATTCTAGTGTTTGATAGAGTGATGCAAATGTGGATAATTTGCATGTTGGTTTTCTTGTCTCTATTGGAGTGGAAGCCTTTGGTGATGATGAAGATAGTTGTAGATATTTCTTTTGGCATCAAAGTGTGGGACACACTTTTCTATCTGCCTGGAAGTCTGATGCAAGAGCATCTTGCATTCAAAAATAAAGAGGAGAAAAAATAAAATTTTAAAATAATAATAATAAATTTTCTTTAAAAAATTGGAGAGAGAAAGTTGACAAAATTTAGAAGAAAAATAAATAAAAAATGGAGAAATTATGAGTAATTTTTCAAAGTTAACTCCACATAATTATGCTACTTGGAAAGAAAACATTAAGGAACCATTAGTAGAAAAAGGTTTACTGTGTTATGTAACTGGTGCAGCAAAGAAACCTCCTATTGATGCTCAAAAAGCTCAGAAAGAAGACTAGGAATCCAAACAAGAGATGACCCTAGGAACCTTGTTAAAAAATATCTCTGATCTTATCAAATTTTACAATAGGAAGCTTACCGATCCAATAGAGGTATGGGCTAAACTTGAAGCATTGTATGGGATAGTAGATGAAGACATGACTTAGACCATAGAGTACAAACTTCTCAAGTTGGATCCTAGGAATTTCAACACCATCAAAGACTATCTTACCCAAGTAGACATGTATAGAGCACAACTTAAGGATTGTGGTGAACCCATTAAGGATGGAAAGATGATCAAACACATCATGACTCATCTTCCACCTGAATATGCTCCTTTTCTTTCTAGTTTTAATACTAACAAATTAACAATGGGTAGTGCCTATGCTAAGCTTTCATTTGAGAAATTTTTAGATATGTTGATCTTAGAACATGACAATCTAGTGGGTATGGGAATTCTCAAGTCTTCTAAGACCAAAGCCTTGGTAGCTAATGAAAGTAATTCAAGTGGTAAAAAATCCAACAAGAAGCAGAAGTAGTGGAAGGCTAAGCCACAAGATGACACACAACAATCCTCCTTAAAACAACAATCTTCCTCAAATAAATCTTCTTCCACTCAACAATCTTCTTCACAACAAGGAAAGTCTTCTTCGAAAAATAATCAAAAGGGGAACAATTCCAACAAAAGGGAGAAGAAAACTTATTCCTATTGTAAGAGGAATGGTCATGAGGAACATGAGTGCAAGGATAAGTAGATTGATTAATTGGTCAACATTATGAAGAAACACAAAATTGATGTACCAAATGCAAATAAGGATAAGGGATCTTCATCCATTTCAAAGGGTAAGGGACAAGCTTTGGTAGTAAGTACAAAAAATGCTAAGGAATGGATTCTTGATTTAGGAGCAAGACATGATATGGGTGCTTCAAGGGAGAAGTTTTCCTCTTTAAAACCATCAAATGTACCTTACATCTATGTGGGCAATGATACTTAGGTGGAAGTTGAAGGGAAAGGCAATGTTGAGTTGGAAAATGGCATCTTCAAGGATGTTCTTCATGTTCCTAACCTTAGCACCAACCTTCTTTCCATCTATCAGACAACTCACTATGGATGTGGCAACAAAGTGGAGTTCCTCCCCAATACAGTTGTGGTGAAAAATCTTCAAGATGATTCTATGGTGGTAGTTGGAATGGCTAATCATGAGACAAGACTTTATTATTTCTCATATTTTGTGCCTAAGTCCACTTCTCTTGCCTTGTTGACTCATTCAAATACACAAAGTAAACTATGGCATGAAAGATTTGGACATCTCAATTATTGCTACCTTCAACAACTCAACAACAAGGATATGGTCATTGGTCTACCTCAAGTGAAGTATTTAGAGGATGTATGTCCAGGTTGTGAAGCAGGAAAGCATCTTGAAGAGAAATATGACAATGGGAAGTCTTGGAAGGCAACTAATATTCTTGAATTGATTCATAGTGATGTAGCTGGCTCATTTCCAATACCATCATTTGGTAAGGTCTGCTATGTTCAAACCTTTATTGATGACTTTTCACGGTACACTTGGGTATTTTTTCTTGCTCATAAGAGTGAAGTATTTGATAACTTCATCACCTTTAAAGCTCAAGTTGAGAAAAAATTAGGGAAAGCCATCAAGATCCTATGAATAGATAATGGAAGGGATTATGTCAACTCCAAGCTTATAGACTTTTGCACACATGAGGGTATTGATCTTCAACATTTAGTTGCATAGATGCCGCAACTAAATGGTGCCACTAAAAGAAAGAATAGAACCCTTAAGGAAATGACCACTTGTATGCTTCAACATAAGTCTCTAGATCAATTTTTTTGGGTAGAAACCATGTGTTGTGCCAACTACATGCAAAATAGAAGTCCCCATAAGGCCTTAGATGGAATAACACCTTTTGAGGCTTAGTGTGGAAGAAAGCCAAGTGCAAAGCACTTCAAAGTTTTTGGTTGTCCAACATGGGCAAGGATACCTCCAAAAAAGTGAAAGGCATTAGAACCAAAAAGAAAACCATGTATATTTGTTGGATATCCTAACCATCTCAAGGCATACAAACTAATGGATCCAGAGACTCATGAATTTTTTTATGAGAGGAGTGTTCACTTTGAAGAAATTTTTCCAAGTTTGGCTTCTTCAACTCATCCTTCTTCGTCCTTCATGGGTAGTGATCATAGTGATGATAGTGACTTGAAAGATGAGATTCCTTCAACTTTGACTCATAGGACACCACCTTCACAGGGTCAACAAAAAGTTGAGGGCATTCCTTCTTCTTCCACTAAACCTTGTTGGGCACAACAAACCCTTGATGTAGTAGGTTCATTGGTGGGGAATCCTTCAGAAACTTGGAGGACAAGGTCATAGCACAAGTCATTTCCACATGCATATATAGCCATTGCTTTAGATCCACAGTCATTTAAGGAAGCATTAGGGATTCTAGAATGGGACAGGGCTATGGAGGAAGAATATAACTCTTTGATGAAAAATAACACTTGGGACTTAGTTCCGCTTCCTAAGGGAAGAAAAGTGGTTCGATGTAAGTAGATCTATTGAACCAAATTTTTAGTGAATGGAAGTATGGATAGGCATAAGGACAGACTAGTAGCCAAAGGTTTCTCACAGGTTCCAAGTATTGACTATACAAAGACTTTTGCACTAGTTTCCATGATGAACTCCATTCATCTGACACTAGCTATTAATGTAGCTCATGGATGAGTTGTACACTAGATGGATGTTAAGAGTGCCTTTTTGAATGGTGATCTTCATGAGAAAATTTATATGGAGCAACCACAGGGGTTCGTACAAGATTCTACTATGGTTTGTAGATTGAAGAAGTCTATTTATGGTCTTAAGTAGACTCCTCAAGCTTGGTATGCCAAAATGGATTACTTCCTCCTCTTAGAAGGATTCACCAAGTGTAATTCTAATTTAAATGTCTACTTTCTTTAGAAGGATGACTCACACTTGATACTAGTGCTTTATGTAGATGACTTGATCATTATAGGAAGCACTTCATCCATCATCGCCAGTGTCAAGACCTCTCTCTAAGATAGATTTTCTATGACAGACTTGGGTTTGCTACATTATTTCCTTGGTATTGAGATCACATAGTCTTCAGTAGAAATCACACACTAATATATTTGGCATCGATTTGCGATGGCCATGTATCGCAATTATGATAGAAATGTATCGCCACTGTGACAAACATAGACATCATAATTATTTAGTTACAAATTACGACATCTATTCTTTGCCGTCGCAATTACGACGCCTATCCATCACTATGCAGCCACTTATATTGACATCAACCCCGTCACAATTCCTATGCTTTTCTTCGCAATTTTGATGGGGTTGCTATCGTATCTACAGTAACCCCATCGCAATACTTGACCAAGTTGTCACAGTTGTGATGCCAACCCCAGCAATTGCGATGAGGTTGCTGTGGATGTGACAACAATCGCATCGCAATTCTTGGGATTGGCATCGCAATTGTGATGATAAGAGAAGTAAAACAAAAAAAAAATATTCCATTTCTCATTAAGCCCACACCACTCCTTCCATTGGTCTTGATCTTCTATTCACTCCTTCTCTCTTCCCTAGGTCATTGTCCTGATGATGGATCATGGCGTACAATTAGGAAGCAAAGAGTGCACATACTTATTCAGATAGGTTCCTAAACTTACATGCCAGTCTATATGGAAAATATTAACAACCTTTACACCTCAAAATTGGGATTGATGACAAATCATCATATTTTAGGAGGCCAAGGTAGGGCAAGCAATTGATGTTAGCTAATGTAAATGTTCCACAAGGAACCAGAGGTGCACAGTTATCGTCAAGTTGTGTGATTCAAATATGTACTCCTAATTTTTGGGCCATTTCATTGGAAGGGAACCACAAGATATCTATAGATGACTAGGAATTTTGTTCGAATATTATTAAATTAGCAGCATTTATGTGTATGCCTGGAAACAAAGATGGAAGATATCCTTGGTGATGCTTCTGATGTTAAACTGAGATTATTGAGAACTTTTACAATAGACCCAACAACTAAATTAGTCTCTATCAGAAATCTAAATTGCTTTCAATAAAAATAAAGAACTACTATAATGTAAAAAACATTACAATTATAGCACTACCACCCTAGTTGACAATAGAATTACAATTTAACAACTCCATCTGACAGAATATTTACTGGAAGACCTAAAAATATTTCACACTCTAAAATAACCTTTAGAAAGGTCAGCATGCAATCTTTGCATGAAAAGTGAAAATGCATGTTGAGACATCTACCTCTAAATTCCCTAGCAATATGCTATGCATACAAAGTATAGATGCTACATCATATGATCTTAACGAAGTAGATCTAGTTGAAGGTGCAAACTGTAATAATTTCTGATAGGAAAATATAATGATAAAATAGAATATGTCAAATGCAATTTTGTAGATCTAACTCCCAAAGTTTCACTTTTGAAATATAAGCTCTTCACAGCTACAAAAATACACAAAATCATGGACACATCTGCCAGACATTTAAATGCATGCAGTTCCACCAATGGATAAAAGTGGCAACATATAATGTTCATGTAAAGATGTCATGGTGTGTACATGCAGACAAGCTTGCTTGAAAATGAATGCCACAAAAAATGATAGGAAATACCCCAAGTACAGGATATGAAAATAGACTTAATTTAGCAAAATATTTAATTAGAGCATACAACTCATGAACCAAATCTAAACCAACTTAAAGTATGAATAAGAATGAGGGTATAGAATATGATGAATGTGTGCATGTTTGTTGACAAATAATATAAACACTATTAAATAATCCCGTGTTTAAAAATGATTCACTTGTAAGAAAACATATGCACCAAAAAAATAGGTAATTGAACCAAGTTATATATAATAGTAAAGTGGATTACAATCTCACCAGGACAGATGTCATCAGACCAAGAGATCCAAATCCTAAAAATAGAAAATCTAGTCAAGTTTTCTTCTAAAGAAAGTAATCATGTTTCCTTCCTTACAAAAACAATAGATATATGTAAGATTAGATATAATGATCAATTCAAAGCCAGATTCAATGAAAAATAGTATTTTGCACCACTAACCCTGCACAAGGAAATCACTCTATACATCACCATCATAATTTTTGCATGCCCAAACATAGGCACCATCACTCTTCAAAGAATAGGCTACCATGTCATCAATAAGCCTATGCTCATACCTGTTCATGAATCAATCATTGAAAGAAGTTATTGTGTGCCTGACAGAGTCAAGATAATCAACATTGCAATCTTCATATTATTGTGCCAAAAAAAAAAACCAACCAAATTCCTGATGCATCATATTTAGCTTTCCAACTGGCCTTATATACCTCCTGGAAGATATCTTTAAACCTACCAATTTAAGTCACATATAAGAAGAATCTCCGAGAATATGAGGATCATTAAGCTAGAGAATCATAAAGAATGATAACATGGGAAGTAAGGTGTGTTAGAGAAAAAGGTAAAAATAAGATCATCAATCCTTGTATTGATTTGAAAACATATCTTCCATCATATTTTTTTAAAATTGTGTTTTTAGTACTTAGGTAAAGTGACCATTTCTTCTCATAAATTGTTGTCATTGATGCATCAGCAAATGCACGAATAGATTGCATAGAAATAATTAATCATAATTGAATATTTGAGATCTGCTCAATTAGAATTAGAACAGGAAATTATATTTTTCATAAAAGAGAGGACTACATACCTCATCAGTATTGTACATAGCTAATGCTATTCCTCAATCTCCTTTAAAGTCATATACCTCCAACTCTATAGTTTCAACTCCATTCTCTAGAACTGCATCAGTTGACAATAATATTCATAGTTGACAGTGAAACCACAGTGATATTCACTAATCTGAAAGACAATAATATTATAATTCAATGTGTTCACAAGTTGTTAGATATGGAAATAATCCAAGTATCCTTAGAAGTGGAGTTCAAAAAATCAACAAGCTCTTCACTTTTAGTGATAAAAACCTCATTACCTTTGATTATCTTTTGTGACCTTTTCTCGGCTAAAGACTTATGAAAACTATAATGTCATTCCTAAATGAATTTAGAAGACCTTTTAAAACACTCTTCACACACCTATAACCTTAACCAACCCCATTCAAGCCTAAGTTGGCTTATGTTGTCAATGTTGGCAATTTTACAAGATCTTGCACTTTGAGTGCATTTTACATCATTTAGGGGCTTCAATAGCATATTACATCATGTAAACACTACTATCCACCCATAACTCTTCCTAGGACACCCTAGGACTTCAAATGACCCCTTACATCATATTGACTCCCTATTTGTGCCAATTTGAGCTTCACTTACATCTGATTGAGCTTCACTTTGTTTCAAGAATAGTTTAATATTCTCTACTAAATAGGGCCAACCACGTGAAGGTGGAAGCTTTTTTGGCCCCACCCCCCTCCCCCTAACATCACTCTACATTCCTTGTTAACATCTAACATTCATTCATTCTTTCAACCATTAATAAAATGTAACATTCAATCAATATCACATGATAACATTCATTAACACATTAGATTCGTAAACATGCAACATTCATCAATATTTTGCATTAACACATAATTCATGAACATTCATTAGCACATAATTAAATTCATTGAGACATGAAATTCAGTCATTATCAATTAAGGTATGTAGATGACAATCATTTCTTTTTTTTCTTTCTATTTCTTTTTTCTATGTAAGCTCTAAGAGTAGCATCAGTGTCATCATCAATTCCCCCCTCATCGGTTCTTTTCTCTTTTCTTGATGATCTCAAATTCCTATGCTATTGCAAAGGGGGGTCCTCTGCAATAAAAAATAAAAGAGTTAAATTAAAAATAATTTATTACAATTGTTACAAGTATTTAATTATTTTAAATAACATAACTATGGCACTCTTTACCTGATTTGACCACATTATTTTGTCTAGACTCAACATCAACATGGTCATGAACATCAACCCCTCGGTCCTCTACAGCTGTTATACAAAATGTTATGTTAATCCAAACACCAATTGCAATTACATATAAAAAAATTTAATAGCAAATGTATACCTCCACCATTGGGATGCACATCATGCGAACCTTCAGCATTCATAGATTGTGTAGAAGGATTGTCAGGCTGTATTCCAACATCCTACGCATTGTTATCATTGCTTGCTTAAAACATATATACTCACTTTATATTGGAACTTAACATCAAATAGACTAATTGGTAAAGTATTCAATTTGAAATAAATTTCATTTAGCTTATTTACCTGTGGCTCAGATGCATCATTATTAGAAGCTTCCACACTGATTTCAGCTCGTAGCCATTCAGCCATGGCTCTATAGCCTTGTTGGAAGCCAATTCTCTTATCCTCTTCTATGAGGCATCTCTTAAACTCTGAGCCCTGCATTTTTGCATGGTATGGTGAATTTTACTTGCATTGTTTCATCAACCAATGGAGGGTAGTTAAAATATCAAAATTAAATACAAAAGTTGCAAAAATTGAGGATCAGGAATACTTACAACTCATGATTGAAGTTTCAAAAAACCACCAGAGCTGAGCTTGTGTGTCCCATGCTTTTCTAGTCTTTCCTTTGTTGCCTTTGATGTGTCAGGAAATCTATGAAAAGTTTGAAATATGTTAGATAGTATAAATATAGAGGTTAATTAGTACATAATTACATTCTCAATAGTATCACATACCTTGGTGTACTCTCTACTGGTGTAATTGTATTTTTCTTGTCAGCTTTATACTTTCCATCCAAAATTAGAGCCTGCCACTCAGCCTTAGGAACATAGGGCAAATGCTCATACCTAGGGTTATCCCGTAAAATTTTTCTGTACTGGTCCCTAATAAACTTCAAACATAAACCAACTTTTTCAAGGAGCTTGTTTCTCTCGAATGCACAAGGTCCAAAGAGTTGGGTCATGCTCTCTATAAGATCATCCTTCAACTTTTTGTCTTGAAGATTCCACCTTTTAAGTAAAAAAAAACATGTTAGACTCATAAATGAAGTGAAGCTACCTTTAATATAGTTCAAGAAATGGATGAAAAGGAAAACTATTCTAGCAATGATCTGAAATCAAAATAGTGGTTTGGAGTTTTAGTTAGGATATGATGTTCCACTAGGTACGTACGGTGGGCCTGAATATTTGCAAACACTCATCACCAAGTTTTTTTCCAAAAAACATCATTCCCTACAAAATAATCATGGGATCATTAGTCGATGAAGAGTGATCAAAAACTAAATTGCTATTATATCACTATAGAATAATAACTTTAAAGTACCTGGAACTTTGGCTACTTTTAATGGAATGCCTTTATCGTCGCTGACGATCAATATGACATCCTTCACTATTCCCATACTAGGAACATAGGAACATCCAGGGAATGATGTTGCAGCTCCTATTGCAAAAAGTTTCATAAGTTTCATAAGTTCAGATAAATTAACCTATTTCAGATAAATTAACAGTTTGGTCTGCTCTGTTTAGAGGAAACTACCATTAGCATTTTCATACAAGCATATATTGGCAAATTAGAGATGCATCTAAGAGTTGCAGAGACTAAGGATAATAGATTAGAAATGGCATCCATCATTGATTACATGTAATAGATAGACATCCAAAACAACATCAGATTAACTTTACAAGAATATATATCCATATTTGACACTACAACTCAATCTCTATATCAAACATTGCAAGTACAAAACTCTATATCTAAAAGAGCAATATCATTGTTATAAGCAAAATATCACACTCCATTACATAAACTATAAAGATAAGATAAGATATAAAAATTGTATCACCATAGGCAACATCATCTCATCAATTGTTGGGTATATACTTTGTCCTATCAAATATCACAGCCATTGTTGAAAGCAATAAATCATTTGTGTTGAAAGCAATAAATCATTTGCATAAGATTGTCAGCTACATGAGATACAACAACACATTCATATCAATAAAGTGATAAACCATATCCATAAGGATAAAACACTTTTATATCAGTTATCACATTTAATTCAATTTGTATATAGAAGTTTATCTAAGTGTAACTTTCATTACTTTCTTATTTTGCATTTATTTGGCATAGTGAAAAAGGAAGTAGAGGTAATTATCCCTATTTCCTTGCTTATCCAAAAATGGGATATTACATCTATAATTAATCAATAAATATAAGTGTCCATATTTTCAGAATTCCTAGAAAATCTTTGCATAATGTGTCTAGTGCCTATTTCAAGCCACTATGTTGGTGTCCATATGTGCATTCATCCTCTTTTGATGAATAATTTGTCCAGATTAGTGGTTAGTGTAAATCTGTTCAGGCTGCAGTGAACAAGTATAATTTGTGCAAGCTTGGTGTACTCATTGAAATAGCAACTGAACAAGAGTCGACAATTGTAACAATCAAAAGAAGGTGATGATTCATGCAAGAAGATATGAAAAATACATGAAAAAGTAATGTTTGAGTTCAAAGACAATAGACATGTGAGTCTGGTTAATCATTCACATGAATTATAAAAACCAAAGGCATATCAAATAAATAGTTGTAAAAACATTGTGAAAAAGTTTAAACGTTGAGTGACTACCAAAGGGGGGTCATTACAATCTACATCGTAAACACATAACACTTAAACACATAACAAAAGAGAAAAAATGAGGGAATTGTGTACCAATAGATGGTGCAACAGTTGATGCCTGTAAGCTGCATGTTGTCGACTTAGCAGTTGGAAAGAAATTTTTGGTTGTCCTGGATGGAGGTGACATCATCATAGGATTTGAAGCTAAAGAATAAAATTGTTAGAGCATGCATAAATATAGAACGCGTGCATAAATTCAGTCTTAATTGCATGTATTGTCAATGATTATGATAATTCCTATCTATATTCAATGGAAAACACAAGTGGGGAATGGAACATGCGATCTACCTGAACCACTTGCAGCACCCTCATCATGGGAATGGGGCTCGAAATCATGCAAAAAACTCTATAAAGACAATGCATCCATATTTTAATTAATTTCATAAAAGAGCATAACATAAAAACCATTATTGAACTCTTGTTATAATTAAAAATTTCATTAATACTTCCTTTTAAGGTTTCAGAGGTGTGCAACAATTCAGATGCCTTACTTTGTATTTCCTGAGTAGTAGGCTTAATGGTTGCCAAACATATAGTTTCTTTGCCAATTTTCTTTAGCAACTTTTTAATCGAATCGATCGGGTCATCGGTCTCTACTAAATCAATATAAAATGGGTCCTCCTCAGGGACAAACTACTGAGGGAGTGCAGGTTCCTTTCCCTCCCTCTGACCACTGGCCCTCTGTGACAACAATAGTATTAGTATTATCAAAATTACTCCAAAACAATGAATAAAACAACATTAAAAAAATAACATTTTGCTTCTATCTAGTTTGCACAATTACAGTGAGTTTTACCTGCTCATGTGTATATGAGCCGGGAACATCGCCAACATCCCCTCCAGGCAGTTGCTCCATATTGTGCCCTTGTGTCAAAGATCAAGTATAAAAATGTTAGCCAAAAATTTATTGACTAAATGGTATGTTGGAATCATTGATTAGAAGTTGGTTTAATAGTATGTATCACTCCCATGATAGTAGCCTCATTTGTATCTATGCGGTTCAAATTGCAATCAATAAGAAGCTCTTCCCCTACATGTATTGGTTTTATCGCATAGATGAATACACGATTTCCCTTGCCAACCTCAAATATGCAATTGGGTTTCTTTATAGTGGACCCGGGTCATGTACTATTTATAAAACCCACAATATTCCCTGTTGCTTTTGGCCTTCCATCAATGTATATAGCCAGACTTTTACTTTGATTATTGTCTTGCTGTTGTATATAATTTTTTGAGAGGGCATACCTACGCATACTTTTTTTATATTGAACAATATGCATCCAACTTTTGTAATCGTAAAATGGTCCAAAATACTCCATCAATTTAGAAACTTTGTTGTAAGACACCTTTATGCCATCCATAGAAAATAGGCCTAAACCATGTAATGATGATTGTGCTATGCGATGTTTCTGTAGATGTTGGTACCTCAAGGGCACCTCGATGTCACCTTCTATCTCATCATCATAAGAACATGACCCCCCTTGAGCAAGGAAAAATTTCATGCATTTATTGAATTTCCTTCTAGTCCTTTGACCTCTAGTTAATCTCCCTGTTCTAGATAAATTGTATGTCTCACTTTCCTCTTCTATTCCTATATTTCCATCACTTGAGGAAGACACTTTTGACAAATACCTATTCGCTGCTACCTACAAATGGGAGAGATCTTGGAAGACATCAATCTTACTATTGATAAGTGTATTAAATAGACTGTCTATAAGGAATATTGAATTATACCTTTCGATCCATGAGACTATGTGGGATGCTCCTGAAAGGAGTTCAGTTTCCTGCAAATGTAATTCAATTATCATGAGTATAATCAGATCATAATCATAATCACATCCATCATAAGAATCACATAAAAAATAAAAACATTAAAAGGTACACAATATAACACTTAAATCAAGCTCACATTGTAAGCCTACTAGGGAAGTAGGTGTAGTGAAGGGCTAAGCACTTATATTATGTTTTCCCTATGAATTTTATTCTAGGTACAACTCCCTTTTATAGATATTTAATGAATTCCCTTTTCTAAACTAAACACTTACAAATGCTTTTGACCTAAAAGAAAATAAGGCTCAATACATTCACGCATCAATATGTGTTTTAAATAGTTTTATTTAATTAATTTAGATTAATAGTTAATTTAGATTAGCAGTATTCTATTTCTAGTTGAAACTTGTAGCTTTTAAATAGATAATGAATAAACTATGTAACCATATAAGACAAATATATTTCTATCAAGAAATTAATATTAAATAGATTAAGGATTGATGGCATACCTCTAAATTTCATCATCATCAGCATCATCATCATCATCATCATCATCATCATCATCATCATCATCATCATCATCATCATCATCATCCTCATCATCATCATCATCCTCGTCGTCGTCATCATCATCATCATCCCCACCATCATCATTGTCATCTTCATCGTCATCATCATCAACATCAACATCATCTTCATAATCATCATTAGTAGCAGCATCTACATCATCTTCTACTTCTTTGGTATCTTCTTCTTCCATCGCATTATACTTTATTGGCCTTCCTCTTGGTTCATGTCTAACAACAAATGACCAACCCGATTTATGTGGAACCTCTGAGTAAAATACTTGCTCACATTGGCTTGGAAGAACATAGGTCTCACCCCCAACTGGCTCAAATGACCTTGTATTAACCATTGTAAATCCATTATCATGTTCAATAATAGTTCTATCAAGATCATTTGGATTAAGTCATAGCCTATACCATTTGACAACGAAGAGTACTAATTTGAAGGAACTAAAGTCACACTATAGTATATCATCCAAAATGCCATAGTATCAATTTTTAGACTCTTGAGGATGTAAGTCATTTCTACATGAAATTTTAGTCACTTGAAAGACTGTGGTTATTCCTGAATCACAAGTTTTCTTTGTGTCATCCAACACTTTGACGAGAAATTTTTAACCATTACAGAACATAACCTTTTGGTGTTTAACCTACAATAATATGTGAAACATGTCAAAAATATTTTATCATGAGTTTATAAACATATGGGTGATTAATAAATTTGTATGTACCTGGAAATCTCTTAAACCACATGCTAAATCTATTTCCCTTTGCGTAACATTGGAATCTCCATTATGATGAGCTTCTTTAACCAATGAAGATACAAATTTCCATGTTAATGTCTGACTAGAATGTTGACATCGTTCAATCCATACTGTCATCCAATCAAGATTTTTTGCAATAGAAAAATGTAGTGCATCCCACTCTCAAGCACCTGTACAAAAAAAATAGACAACTTACAATCGATTTATTTTGAAAATTAAGAAATAATTTATTACAATAACATCTTATAATTTATTACCTCTCACTTTCCTCAATGTACCTTTCCCCATCAAATACTCCCCTTCTAATTTTTTAAAAGGCTCGAGATCCCAAATGCAATCTACGTAGATATTTGATGCAAACTTAGGAAGATATTCAGTAATGTACACCATAGTCTGGTATACCATATATCCCTCTACCATAGAACCCTTAGGATGTGCTCTTTGTCGAACCCAAGCCTTCAAAGATTTCAAGTGCCTCTCAACCATCCACATTGACCTAGTGTGTACAAGTCCACATAATTCAATCTCCTCAACTAGGTGTGTGAGGTAGTGTTCCTGTGCATTGAAAAAATTTGGAGGTAGACACTTTTGCATTTCACACAGTAAATGAGGAATTCTTCTCTTCTAATAGTCTATATCTTCTTTATGGATTTCTTTAGATGACAACCACATACATTAAGAGATTCAAGTCACAAAAAATATATAGATACAAGACTTTACAAAATAATATACAATAGATTACATAGCAAGAAAAAAAATTCACGAATATAATAAATATATACAAAAAATTGAACAGATATTACTGCTTACCTCATGTATTTTCCAAGATCGTATATCACTTGTTTGATGTTATTGTTGAAGGGCTCTGGGAGAGATAGAGGAAGCACATATTGCAGTAATTATAAACCAATCATTTCATTGTTTTCTAACATAACATAATGAACAGTACAAGTAGTTTATGAATATATTGTGAATACAGAAGAACATAACTTACCTTGATGAAAGTATGTCAATCATGCATTTTGAGCCCTAGCCCAAATTCACTTTTTTTGATATGAGATTGTTTATGTTCGCAGCAAATCCTGTGGGAAATTGAATTTTTCGTATGACTTCTTTTATGGAATCACTTTGCTGCTCCGTTAATAACCAAGGAAGGGCGCTTATATTAATCTGATCTCTTTTTCTATTTGAGTGAATGAAATTCTTCAATTCATGATTGGATTCATGAATGCCATTACAACTTTTGACAATTTTTTTTTTGTCACGCCTTCCATCCAATATTTTCCACAATGTCTTTGTTATATTCTTTCCAATATGCATAGAATCAAACAAATGCACAATTTGTAAGTGCTCGTAGTAGGGCAACCTGCAAAATTGTCTGGGATAGCTTTCTAGTCCCTTTGGAAGGTTGTCAGTACTGCCTTGACGACCTTCGCGATCATCAATTACACAATTAGTAAACAAAAATCACAATAGAAATATATAAATTACAAACATAAACCATTAGGTGGAATGACATTACCACGACAATTAATTCTATTATATTCCAACTTCCATAAGAGAGGTGTCATTCTTTGTGGCTTTGATGTAGTCTCTTCTTTCCCATTAAAAAGATGTTTTTCCATTCTTCGATACTTATGATTCCTGTGGAGGAAGTGTCTACACTCATCAAACACCTACTTTCCTAAAGTTTTTGAATGACGAGATTTCATTTTTGGACCACAAAATAATGATATAATTGGATTATTAAATATGTTGATTTTTATAATTAGAATTATCGTGCATAACTTGAATTCACTATAACATAGCACAAAAATGTGTTAGCCCAGGGGCATCATGTATTATCCATGCAAGTATTGCATGGAATTGAAATTGTCTCTGTCCTATTGGTCTAGACATGTCATACATAGTGACACCATTCCATAACTCCACCAACTCGTCGATAAGAGGCTCGATATAAACATTCACATCTTTAACTTGATATTTACCTACTTGAATGAACAGTAACATTACATAATTATTGTGACCATTTTTATGCAAGATTTGTAAGTACATGTAAATTAATAACTATCAAATGATAAGATACCTAGAACAATCATTGCCAACATAATGTGCTCCCTCTTTATTGACATCTACGGAGGAATGTTATTGTTGATAACAAAAATAGGCCACACCGAGTAAATAGATCTCATCTCTCCAAATGGATTGACACCATCCACTGCCAATGAAAGCCTGAGATTACGAGGTTCTTCTTTGAAGTGTTGCCAATTTTCCAATTTGAATAATGTCATCTCTACTCCTATTGCATGCATGATAATTCATAAATTGAGCCAGGCTACTACACCTAAATAATTGTCGCATCTGTGGAATAATGGGGATGTAATGAAGAACCTTTTGAGGCACCTTTTTTGTTAGTCAATCTATTTGATATCTACTCATATGACATACAGGGCATTGTGTTGCAAATTCATGTTCTTTATAATATATAATATGATCATTGGGACAAGCATGTATTGCTTGATACTCCATTCCAATATCTTTCATAACAGTAGATAATTCTTGATATGAGCGAGGTAGAATATTTGATGATGGTAACAGAAACTCACCTATTAATCTATAGCAAAAAATATAAGTTGTTAATATAAACAATATTAGTGGTACATTATTCACCCTTTGTTAACTATAAAGACATATATGACATAACTTAACATACGTGACATTGTTATGTTGGATAAACCATTCATAACCTTCAAGTTCAACAACAACAGTACAACAGAGAGAAGAGTTGTTTGGGAGTCTTTATATAGGGGCTCGTATGCCTTCTCAAGTAGAGGTACATTGAGGCTATCATCATCATCATGATCAGATACGCTTGGATTAAATGTGTCATGGATCAATATATTTACCATCATCTTCAATTGTGTTTTCTGGTGCATGATCGTCATCTTCCATGGGATCATTATCTTCACCTTGGATATTCGCACCTCCATGTTCCTCCACTTCAAAAACCATATTCTTCGAATTGTTGTGGTTCATATCATGTACTTCCCTGGGGAGATCAACCTATATAAAATTAATTAACATAAATAAACCATGATCATCAACTCATCATCAAGTGATTTCATATGTATATAAATTGTTAAAATGATATAATGAACGACTTACCAGTGGATGATAGTCATGCCCCCTTCAATGTGACCATTCTCCCTAAAATGTCTCCTAGCTATTTTGATTAGCAATCTTCTATGGTTTAAGCCTTTACAAATTTTGCAAGAACAATAACATTTTCCATCACCTTTTCTTTTCAAGTTAGACCACAATCTAGCGATTGTCTCCCTATTTTGTTCTTCACTTATATTATCTGACATGATTGTTCTTCGTAGAAAGCAAAAATCGGGCTATGAAAACTTCGGTCTACAACTTTCACAAACTAAGAAAAACTGTCAAAAGTACACAAATCTTCTTAGACCTAGCTAAATAATTTAATATTTAAAAAATACTTTCTTTGACTTTATTCCTAAGATATTTAATCCAATCGCCTTTTATAACATTTAGTCAATTGCTCTAGGAAATTTTTTGGATAAGATTATTTGTAAAACTTTGACCAGCCACCTGAAGGTCTTATTTCAAGAGACCTTACAACATTAAGCCACTAAAAGAAATTTCAAAACATATAAGCTAAAAGTCTAGTTAAAATATACATTAGATTAAAAAATATACAATTTTCATACCCGAGCGCGCGGCTATATAACTCATGCAACAACCTTCTTGCTTAGCTATAGAAGCTCTCCAGCAATCAAATCATGCAAGCTACAAGGCCTAACAAAAATTTCAAAACATATAAGCTAAAAGTCTAGTTAAAATATACATTAGATTAAAAAATATGCAATTTTCATACCCGAGCGCGCGGCTATATAACTCGTGCAACAACCTTCTTGCTTAGCTGTAGAAGCTCTCCAGCAATCAAATCATACAAGCTACAAGGCCTAACAGAAATTTCAAAACATATAAGATAAAAGTCTAGTTAAAATATACATTAGATTAAGAAATATGCAATTTTGATACCCGAGCACGCGGCTATATAACTAGTGCAATGGCCTTCTTGCTTAGCTGTAGAAGCTCTCTAGCAATCAAATCATACAAGCTATGAGGCCTAACAACAATTTCAAAACATATAACCTACAAGTCTAGTTAAAATATATATTAGATTAAAAAATAATACAATTTTCATACCGGTTAAGTGCGCAGTTATAACTCGTGCAACGGCCTTTTTGCTTAGCTATAGAAGCTCTCAATCAATCAAATTATACAAGCTACAAGGCCTAACAACAATTTCAAAACATATAAGCCTCAAGGCAAGACATATTACATGACATGGCAAAAGGAACAAAATTTACAAGCTTTAGCAAGACATATTAAATGACATCATAGTGCTAGAGAGATCACAACTATATGAGTCAAACATAGTCATGAAAAAGCACATAAATTAGTTATTATATGCAATTAAAAGATATATAGCTAGATAGGGACATCCATAGGGCATATTGAAGAAATGAAATCGTCATATAGATTTCATATGGGATTTTGAAGATGTTAGTGTTCTAAGGCAAAGAATCCATTCATATAACCATAATGACTCTATTAAGGTTGATTCTAGTGAAAAAAGACTTGAAAATTTTGAAACTCTCATGCAACAAGATATAACTGAAGAGGTTGAGATGCACCTGGTGGAAAAGTAGGAAACTCAACCCTAACCCCAATAAAATAAAAATTGAACCCTAAAAAAAAAAAAACATTTTGAAGTTTGATCCCATGCCAAATCAAGAATTTTTAATGGTAAATAGTTGAAGTTGTGTTGTAGGCTCTTGCTACCAAATCAAGAATCTAACATTAAAAAACATTAAACTTGAAAACCAAATGAAACAATAAACTAGATTGAACCCTAATATCACCACCAAGTCTAATTGAATGCTGAAGCATGTTGAACTCTACACTTACAACTTAACCAATATGAACTTTAACCATAAATCCTGTATTGAAACTTCGCTAACTATATATCAATAATATTTTAAATAATTTACAATATTAATTATTATCTTATCAAATGATTACATATACATCTTTATTTATTTATTTTTCCCAATAATTAATATACATCCTTATTACATATAAACCTTACACCAAATCAAATCTCAACCCTAACACTAAACCCAATTCTATATTTCACTTGAACACTTAAAATAAAGATTAAGACAAGTAGAACCACCATATGTCAAATTGAACTTTAAAATAAGTTTCAGCCTAAACCTTGCAACCATCATCATCAAGATTATCTACTTTAAGGTTTAGAGTATTTGGCATTCTAAAATCTATGATATTGCTGGGTAAAAGCACAAACCTGTGTCACCTTTTATAAAGAAAAGTGATATCAGAATGTGACAGTTCAACATTAATGACAAAAAAAATGGTATTTGCGTTTAAAATATGGAGATGATGTAAACTAATGAAATGTGTAGAATTGTATGAATTTTATGCCTATAATTTTTATTATTTTTTTGACTAAGAATTTATTCATTTTATTTTATTTTGAAGTCCCTTTTTTAATTGTAAAAAATATAGGATGTAGTTCCCGTCAAACAAGTATGTGCAAATCATCTTTTTTTGTTATGATTTGAAAATATTTTATAGATGAAATGTATAGCCAGTGCACAAAAAAAGAAATAATTATTTTTGATGTATATTTTCTTTGTTATAAGTACTCAAGTTTGACCTTGTCAGAATTCAACAGTTTTTTCCTCCCGTCAAAACTTCCCTATCAAATCTATACCTTCTTGAAAAAAAATTACATATTCATGAAGAGGATTCTCTCCTCTAGTGATAAATTTTTTATTTTTATTTTTTTGATATGATTTACTATTTTTTTTCATTTTTTGAGAGAGCATCTTTTGAAATGTTGAAATATCGACTTATAATATTTTTAGATTATAGCATATTATAACTAATCAAAACACTCAAAAATTTATATAATGATGATATTGAATCTGAAATCTATAAAAGGGTATTTTTAGTTTTTTTTTAAAATTGAGTTTTGATAGAGAAATGAGATTTGACCAAAATAGTTTTTTGTATCACAAACGGTGACATAGATCTATGCTTTTACCCTGCTATCAGGATTTAACTATGTGATTTTGAGTCAAACTCATTGACCCATGTTTCATGAGTAGTGATTCAACATGAATCCATCTCTTATGAGAATAAATGGAACACTTATCACTCATTGGAACAAGTATTTTTTGAAAGGTTCTAACTCATTTCATCACAAATCCCTTGATTTCAATTCCATATCCTTGATTAGTTTAGCCCAACTCTTGGTCACACCTTCACACCCTGGACAAACTCAACTACTTAGTAGGCCAAAGTTTCCCAAACTCATCTTTTCAACTTGGAGACCTAGAAATTGCCACCAAGACCATCTAAGACCAATTAAGAGCACTACCTTCACTGCTAAAGCAAAAAGAGGGTGGTTTCCATTTAAAATGTGGCAATGATGTGTAAATCTCACAATAGGTGTATTACATACATTATGATTATATTATTATTATCTAATTGATTGCAGGTTCCAAGACAATCTTATTTCATCTTATTTTTAGGTTAGAGTTATATCTCTTACTATAATTTTTTTATTATGCAATTTGGATTTGTGAATTTAGGGCGAACTGTAAGGCAAACTAGGAAAAGGAAATTACACATTGCAAAGAGGGAAAACTTGATGAAGAGGTGCGACTCTCCCTCACATGCAAGGTATAAACAAGAGAATGTTTCATTTGAAGAGTACACCCAAGGGAGATCAATTTGGGGGATAATATATTACTCTCAAAGGAAAAATTGAAACATAGTAACTCAATTAATTAAAGGCAGCGATCCTTTATTCCTTATACCAATAAAGCACAAAGGACAATTCATTCCAAGCCTAGAAGGGTGACTTATCAATCATCACTCATGGCTCCGTTGAAACAAATCCTTAATTCATCCATCAATTGTTAATCCTTCAAGAAATCAAGCATCAATCAATCAACAAGATCAAGCAAAAAATCATCAAATCACATCAATCACAACTTCATCTTGGGACTACGAAAACAAATAATTCAACAATTAAGCATCTCTCTATCAAATCAGCATTCATTCAATCATCACTAAAAATGTATCAAACCAGAATTTATTACATCATAACACATCAATAATCTAATCAACAATTGCTTAAATCATCACTCAGTAATAACTCAAATGATACAATCAAGTAATTGGATTAGATCAGTACTGGATATAGCAAGTATTATGTGTTGTAGCAATTATTAAGATATGTATGATGAAGATGTAGTCTAACTTATAATATCTTATGAATTTGGTATAGTTAATGATGTGAAATACTAAACAACTTAGATTCTTTATCTGTTTATCAAATTTTGATATTCTCCTACAAAAAAATCATGTATAGGTTAGCAAATAAATACAAGGGGGGAGGGCAGATATAGGTTCCCATTTTAAATAGACCACCCCATGTTGGATGGACATATTCTTGCCACTCATGAGCCAATGGGCATTGTATCATGCCCTTGGGCTTTGTTGTGGCCAAATTTCTAGAGCAACCTATTGTTCTTTCCTTTCCAATGTCTACAATGGTTGCTTGTAGAAGTGAACTAAAGGTTGGAATTTATCATATATGGCTTAATAAGGAGACATGAGTAGTGAGAGAAGAGATGGGTTCCCCTTGGAAGTAGACCACACCATGTTGGGTGGATGTGTTCTTGCCACTTGTGGGCCTAGGGGTGTTGTATCCTGCCTTTGGGATTAGTTGTGGAAAATGTCCTAGGGCACCCTATTCAAACCCTAATATGGTTGCCTATTCTAAATAAAGCTATAAATTATGTCTACATATGAAATGTTAGTAATTTAGTTGTTTATTTACTTTAAGTTTCAACAGGTATCATATGTTTAATTATAGAGAACAATTTGTATACAAAGTTTGTTGTGAAATTCTTACTTTGGGTAAAAATCAATAGGGGACACCGTTACACTTTTAACATGATAGTTTTAAAATATTGCATAGGAGGATATTGTAGTTACATCCAATCATTTCTCACCTAATAGAGAACTATTGTGTACACTTGTGTGCCCGTGCACACAATTATGTGTGTATGGAAATATATGTTTTGGTACTCTAGATCTTAATATCAAAGCTAAATTTATGTTGTTAACAATGTTATCGAAATTTTTTATAGGAATTTTATGAATATGGGCTATCTATCTTATGTGAAAAAGTGTCTTAAATGCTATGCCATATTGCTTCTTTATATTTTCCCATAACAGATTAGTTGTGATTGTATTGCAAGTGAATTAAAATGTTTTCAATGAGTTACTCATTTTGGAAAGCTAATTCTGGTTGCTTTTCTTAGGTTTGGTCCATACTTTTTTCAACCAGTGATTGTTGGATTAGGGGATGGAAACAAACCATTTATCTGCACAATGGATTCTATTGGAGCTAAGTATGTATTATTTTTCTTGTATAAAGTTCATTTAACTATTATAGAAGTTGTATTTTGCACCTTATTCATGCATAATGGAATTAATTTTTAAATAATGTTATATTTTAAAAGGTTGCATGAGCAAGATCATATGTTGGAATGTAATCTATTATATTATTGCTTTGTATGCACAAGTGTTAATGGTAACCTCCTAACATCCAGCTTTCACTGTCATCAAATAGAGAACTTGTAACATTTTAGGGTCAGGACATACTTTGTGAAAAATGAACACTATTTTGCTATGTCTGGGGACATGGTGGGCATCAAAGTTCAATTTTTGATGCAATGAAGGCTTATTAGGTCAAGATTGATTAGATTTCTTTGTACAGTATTTTTTAGAGTTGGGTCTTTTTATTACTTGAAAGAGATATATAAGAGAGCTGAGATAGAATTTTTTTTTTTTACCCAGGTCAAGGCTCATTTGACTAAAATTGAATGGGGTAGTATACCTTGTATTTTCTAGAAGTGTAGTTTGATTTGATCTTTCTTTTTATAGAGGATGTCCTAAAAGAGGTATATGTAGAAAGGTGAGCTAAATAGGGGTTTGCAACACAAATAGTTTATGGGAGAAATCAAATAGTTTATGGGGTTTTCCCTCATATATCTAATCTATATAGGGGTGCACCATATAGAGAAGCAGGAGATCGAAGGTGCCAAGATCCTCCATTTGATCTATTGACCTATGAAAAATATGCAAAATTCAACACAAATTTCAAAATATTTAAACAACCTAACCTTTTTTAGATGTATGACAGAGGCTTTATGCACTTTAATTGGCTATAGGTGAGCAGGCAAAGATTTGAATCCTTGATTTTTTAAACTGCTGCTAGATTTTGAAGAATAGCTTTTACTTCTGAAATGATTCCTTGTAGCCCACCTACCATGGTCAACAGATGATGTTTAGATTATGAATGAAACCGAGGTAGCCATAAGCTAGTCTGATTTAGGGCTTGAATCACATCTTACCTAGGATGCAAACTTGTACAACTGCTTCAAGTGAATTCCTTGGAAAATCTTTGTAAGTTTGTGAGCCTCCATTTGTTAGAACACAAATAGCTAGGTATGCTCGACTGCTAGAGCATGCTGCTCGTAGATAACGCGATGAAAATGTTTGAAATGTGCACATATATTGTATGGCGCATATATATATATATATATATATATATATATATATATATATATATATATATATATATTCAATTAGAGCCTGACATCATTGCAATTGTGACACGTAAGTTGCCTGACATCACAATTGTGAAATTGTCGCGCTATATTTGAAAAAAAAGAGCCAAAAAACACATTGACATCGCAAATTGGCCCCTAATGTATTAGTGACACTTTCTCAACCCAAGTATGCTCTTGACTTGCTTTCTAGATTTCACATGAGTGACTGCAAGCCTACTCCCACTCCCTTTCTATCAAGTGTCAAGCTCGAGGCCAAGTGCACCACTCCACTTGTTGATGCTAGATTATATAGACAATTAGTTGGGAGCCTTATCTACTTGACACATACATGCCCTGATATAACTTTTGTAGTTGGCATGGTTTATCGCTTCATGCAAGAACCACATGAGCTTCATTGGAAGGCCACCAAGTGCATTTTGTACTACATAAAGGGTACACATACACATGGCATACATTATGCAGCAGGTACAACTAGTTGGATACACAAACTCAAACTATTCAGGGGACCTTGATTCTTGCAAGTCTACTTTAGGTTACATATTTCACCTTGGTTCAAGCCCTATTTTTTGGTAGAGTAAGAAGAAAAATAATGTTGCTCTTTCTTCCATAGAGGCTAAGTATTGAGGAGCTGTCAATGTAGCTACAGAGGCTCTTTGGTTACAACACATCCTAAAGGAGTTTGGATTTGATCTACCTAAGCCTATAGTTATTCATTGTGACAATCAAAGTGCTATTGAGATCTCTAAGTATCCAGTATAGCATCAATAGAACAAACACATCAAGGTTCGTATGCACTATATCAAAGAGCTGATACATGAGTAGATTATTACACTACAGTATTGTCCTACAACAGAGTAGGTTGTCGATATCTTCACCAAACCCTTTACTGAGGTCAAGTATATTCATTTGCAAGATCTCTTGGGGGTTTAGGATGTTACAAAAAGGGGAGTCCCTTGACTTCTCTCTTCTTTCTTCTAGGAGGGATCTTTTCCTCATCTGATGTCTTTTTCTCTCTCATCTTCTTTATTGTCGTTATCTCTCTTTTTGGAGGAGAGTTTTTTCCATGAGGTTTTCTCTCTTTCTCTGCTTTATGAGAGATTGCATTGCATCATTGTATGTAGAGCATTACTTTTGTACACGGGTACCTAATATGGCCTCATAGCTAGGACCCATCATGCATTTGTGAGCTTAAGTGCATTCCCCTAAGTTGTACTTAAGGGGCGGGGGGGAGGGGGGTGTTGGTGTAAATAAGTATTTAATATTTATACTTTACTTAAGTTTACTTAGGTTAATGCATTATTTTATTATTTTGCATTTAAAAAAAAAAGTTTCGTGAGACACTTAGGAGTTTGCTTACCTTTACGAGTTACCATGTTGACAACACAGAAGTATGCAACTCCAATTCATCACATGGTGTCTACAACATAAATTTGTGTGCTACACCATTTTAGGCTTATCCTCTCATCATCCAACTTACTTTCGTGCTTAATGGAGGATAACCCATATCTGGTGGACATGTGCCTGGTTGTATGACTTATGATGATACTAATTCCTAGGCATTCTAGATGCATCTCAGAGGCCTTTATATATAGGCACTCCTAGTGTACTTATACCTTGAATTGAAAACTATACATTTATTCTAATCATACTTTGGTCTATTTTGTGCTTGTGTTTGAGGTCCTTGGTTTTGGGTGAATTTTACCCTAAGGAAAATTCTTACACACATAAATCACTATGTCAAGTGTGTTAATGAATCTATTATGTTTCATACTTTACATTTTTGCAAGTTGATTTGATAGTAACCTACAAGTTTTAAGTGATTGCATAATCTTATAGATGCATGCATGATGAATGATGTTTTATGGATTCACTAAGTCGTGAAAAGTTCTATTTATACATTTGGACCTTGGATAACTGATTCACCCCCAACCCCCCCCCCCCCCCTCTAAGTTATTCTAAATTATTTCAACAATTAGTATCAGAGTCATCTATTTAAGAGGACTAGTTTGAATGTACTAGAAGCACATAGATCAAGATGTCAAAAAGAGAAGCATGGAAAAGTTTGATGGAGCTACACCTTGGAGGACTTTGAGATCATGCAGAATCTACCATTTATGTGGATCATTTTGATCTTGCTAGAGCCCCTACTAATAAGGATATGAAGAAGGAGAAATAACACAACCATGCAATGCTAGAGATTGCCTCTACCCTAAGCTATGCTAAATTTGATGATATCAAAGGCCTTGATAGTGTAAAGAAAATTTGGGATCCCCTAACCACTATCTATAGAGGAGATGCAAATGTTCTAAGAGCCAAAGATGAAAGTTTAGGTAAGTTTGATGATATGAGAATGGAAGACAGTGAGAATATTTCTCAATAGGTTGAAAGTATAAAAGAAGTTGTTAATGCAATAAGAGGAGCTACTAGTAATATAGATGATGATACTATACTAAGAAAAGTTTTAAGGACATTATTGTCTATATATGCTATTAGAGTTTCTAAAATTCAAGAATTGAGATGTATTCCAAGGAATAAACTATCACTTAAAGGTTTGGTAGGTAGACTCATTGCTTTTGAGCTATCTAACTTTGATAATTACAAACCTGAAAAGATTGAATCTACTTTTAAGGGTCAAGTATCATTAAAGGAACCTAATGAGAAGAAGAAGAAGAAGAAAAAGAAGTATGTGTCTAGTGATAGTGATATAGATGAGGAGGATGTTGAACAACTTGAAGCACTATTGGCAAGAAGATTCCACAAAGGTAAAAGCAAGTTCAAAGGTAAGTTACCCATCAATTGTTTCAATTACAATGAGATTGGTCATATTGCTGCTAGATTTCTAGAGAAGAAGAACTACAAAGGTTATGACAAGTACAAGAGCAGAAGAGATGAAGACAACAAAGATTAAAAATAAAAAGGCAAGAAGTCTTGCTACATTGCTGAAGAGGAAACAAAAGAAGATTCTAATGAACATGATGATGAAGTGGTGTATGTTGTAATGAAGGATGAATCTAATGAAGATAAGGAAACTACACTTGTGACTTGTGTGAAAAAGCATGTTAGATGGATCATTGATAGTGGTTGTTCACATCATATGACTGGAGACAAAAGTAAGTTCATTAACCTAAATTCTAATCATGGAAATATCATAAGATTTGGTAATGATGCACCTTGTTTGATAAAAGGAAAAGGTTCTATCAATCTTAAAGATAAGATTTTATGTGACAATGCTTACTATGTTGAAGGAATTAACTATAATTTGTTGAGTGTGTCACAAATAAATAATTTAGGATGTAAGATTGAGTTTGAAAACAAGATTGGTAAGATATATGACACAAATGGGAAACTGATTGGAAAGGGTGATCAAACTATAAGTAATCTATTCTATCTTGATACAGAGGATGCTACCTATCTTGTTATAAACTTTGATAATGTATGGCTATGACACAAAAGGTTATGTCATGTTAAATTTGATAACTTGCTTAGTATTAGTAACATGAAGAAAGTTAGATGTTTTCCTAATTTGAAGAAGCTCAATAGTGTAATATGCAAACAATGCCAGTTAGGAAAAATGACAAAGTCAAGTTTTAAGAGTAAAACTTATACCTCTAAAAGAATACTAGAGATTGTTCATACTAACTTGTGTGGACCAATTGGTGTGCAAAGCTACAAAGGAGATAAGTACATTATGTTGCTTGTTGATGACTATTCTAGGATGATGGTAGTTATGTTTCTGAAATAGAAATCTGATGCTTTCCAAATGTTTAAGTGGCACTTAGCAAGAGTTGAGATGGAAATAGGTAAAAGTCTGAAGAGTTTGATATCTAACCAAGGAGAAGAATTCACATCAAATGAGTTTCAAATGTTTTGTAATGACAAAGGAATTAAAAGATAGACATTTTCCCCTAGAACACCTCTACAAAATGGAATAGTTGAAAGGAGGAACATATCTATAATGGACTATTCTACAACACTCATGATGGAGAAGAATGTTGCTTTGAAATATTAGAGAGAAGTTGTAATTATAGCTATCTATACCTTGAACCATGTGCAAATCAAGAAAGGTATGCCTATTGATGAATATATTACAAATGAAGCTACAAATCAATAACAAGTTTCAGTGACTACTGAGTCACACCCTATGAATGTTGAGTTACATTCACAAACTAAGCTACATATAGATGCTAAGTTATAGAATGAAGTGGATGTACATTCTAATTCTAAGATTAGTGTACATGAAAGAGATGTTGAGCTACCTAATAGAGATGTACACAATGACTCTAAAGTTGAAAGAAAAAATGAAGAAACTAGAGCTGAACCAAGATTGTCTAAGTATGACAAAAGACATCATCCTATTGCTCAAATCATTGGAGATAAAGATGCTATACCAATGACAAGAAAAAAATTGATAAATGATACATGTTTTTTGAGCATGAAGGAACCCAAATTAGTAAGAGATTCTTTAGAATATGATGACTAGAGTAAAGCTATGGAAGAAGAGATTGAACAAATTGAGAAAAACAAAACATGGACTCTAGTTCCTAGACTAGAAGATAAAAATGTGATTGGTACCAAGTGGGTATTTAGAAACAAGCTAGATGAAAATGGTGAAGTCAAAAGGAACAAAGTAAGACTAATTTGAAAGGGATATGCACAAGAAGAAGGAATTGATTGTGGAACGACATTCACTCCTATTTCTAGGTTGGAAGGAGTGAGAACTTTACTTGCTTATTCTGCATGCAAAGGTTTCAAAGTTTATCAAATGGATGTTAAATTTGCATTTTTGAATGGTATATTAGAGGAAGAATTTTACATAGAACAACAAGAAGGTTTTGTTGATGTTAATAATAAGAACATGGTATGTAGACTACACAAGGCTCTATATGGTTTGACACAAGCACCAAGAGCATGGTATGAGAGACTTCATAATTATCTTATGAAGATTGGATTTGAAAGGACTGATGATAACAAAAATCTATACATAAAGATAGAGAAAAGAAAAAGGTATTGTGTTATCTAAAATTTTTGTTGATGATATCATATTTGGAGGTCAAGATTCTTTATGTAAGGATTTTACAAATCAGATGAAGCAAGAATTTGAAAAGTCTATGTTTAGAAAGATCAAATTCTTTGTAGGTTTGTAAGTATATTAGATGAAATATGATATATACATCATTCAATCAAAGTATGTCAAGGAAATATTGAAAAATTTTAGATTGGAGGATTGCAAACTAGTAAGTACACCTATGGTGACATGATACAAGTTATCAAAAAATGATGATTCAACCGAGGTAAATCAAACATTGTATAGGTCTATGATTGAAAAATTAAAATATGTAGTACATAACAGACCTGATATTGCATTATCTATAAGGATAGTTGCAAGATTATCTACTAATCCTAGGGAGAATCATTTAATGGTTGTAAAGAGAATAATGATATATCTAAAAGCAATAAAAGAGTTTGGTCTATACTACAAGAAGAATGAGAAATTTGAATTGAGAACCTACACTAATGCTGATTGGTCTAGAAACATTGATGATAGAAAGAGAACCAATGGAGGAGCATTTTTCTTAGGAAAGAGACTACTTACGTGGACTAGTCAGAAAAAACTTGTAGTTCACAATCTATTGCTAAAGCTGAATAAATTACTGCTGCTATAAATTGTACACATTTGTATGGATCAAATAGCTACTTAAAGGTACAAAGGAAGAGATCACAGAACCAATGATACTTTATTGTGATAATACAAGTGCTATCAATATATCAAAGAATCATGTGATGCACACAAAGACTAAGCACATTGCAATCAAATATCATTACTTGAGAGAGTTAGTTGAAGATAAAGAGGTAAAGATGAAATATGTTAACATAAAGGAGAAAATTGTTGATATCTTCACAAAAGCATTACCTAAGGATGCCCATGAGTATCTAAGAGGCAAACTAAGGGTGATATCCCTATCAAAGGCTATTTAAGTAACAAGAGGAGTGCCCTACATCAAACAAGCTAATGTTCATATGTTACACATTGATGTAGAGGATCTTACTTTAGGAGCTACCTAAAGTAATCAAAGAGCTAAAAATTCAAATCAGTCACAAGCAGGTGACAAAGGGAGAAATTGAAGAAACTAGAAAAGTTTATATCTGCCATGTTAAAGATGATAAGTCTTTGGCATTGTTGTCAAAGAGGGAGAGTTTTACTAATCAAGAGAGGTTGACTAATCGAGAGGTAGAGATTATATCAGGAGAGAATTCTTGTCAAAAAGGGAGAGGTTACTAATCCTAAGAGGGAGATAATTACTAAAGGAGATAGTTATTGATTAGGAGAGCAAAGAAAGAGAAATCTTAACATCTACCTAGTAAGAGGGAGATATAGTAAGAGGGAGTTATAAGAAAGTGTTTTGTAATCTATTCATAAGATGGAAGTTGCTGATAGAGGGAGAGATTTCAATACAAGTTTTCTTTTTGGTATTGTCTCACTATTTTAACCTAGTCAGTTTGGTTAAACAAGTTTTTTACCATTTGGTTGATTTGGTTGATTAGTTTGGTTTGTCATCAATGACAAAGATGAAGATTCTTGAGAAAATATAAGTATGACTAATGTGCTTGAATCATTTTTTTGTGACTGATGTCAAACCTAATATTTCATGTGAGCCAATTGCTTATAAGATTCAAGTACTATCACTTATTTGATTGATGAAAAGGATTTGATCAAAATATGTAATAATAGCACCTAGAGGAAAGGTTGAGTTATGCTTATGTAATGAAGTAAAAGAATTAGTTAAGACAATGATAACATGATGTATTGATAATCTACTTAAGGTTACAAGGGATGTTTGCATTAAGAAATTTTAGAATAACAAGTTACACAAATTTTGCTTGCTAAGCTTGACCAAGTAGATAGTAGATGTTGAGAAAAGACAGAGCCAAATAAGTAGAAAATTAGTTGGAGCTGAGTAAAAGGTCATACTAGTGTATGCTAAGCAGAATAGTGGATGCGTAAAGTTTAGTTGATGTCAAGCGCCAGTAAACTTTAGTTCATATTGAGTAATTTCACAATGGATGTTGAGCAACATAGTTTGTGCCAAGCATCAAAAGCTTGATAATGCTGAGCTGCTACATTATTTAAAAGATCATGAATTTGATGGATTTGAGCTAACAAGTTTGTTTTATTGGATTATGTGAACCAAGTGGAAGATAAGGTTGATGATTTGGTGGCACAAAATTCAAGGTAAACTATTTTTAGATGAATCGAAAGAGGATTCTAGGAGAATTTTCTAGAAGAGATATGAGATATGGGGTAGATACATTGTAATTGCTACCTAATCCATCCAAAACCTAAATTGGACGATGGAGAATGAGAAAAAAAAGATCTTAATTTCTTATTTATAGGAATGGCTAGTCATGAAACAAGTTTGTCATGTGCGAGAACCTAAGGAGGACAAGGAATTGAGGGTTTTGCTTCATCTAGTGACCTAAGAGAAGAGTTTGCAATGGCATATTAAGTAAGAAGGCGTAAGGGTATGAATGCTTGAAGGGAAAAAAAGCTATTAGAGCTACAAAGTATGAAGGATAAGCATAATTGAGGAATGAATAGTCATCTATAATCTGTAAATGAAGTTATAAGTTGTATTAGATCAAAGCCTTACTATTACTCTCTAACAATTGTATCAGTCTAGGGTAAATCCTTTAGATTAAGGTTGACTTAACAATCATTTATAAATCCTTTAGCTAGGTGACATTCTAAGTGAATGGTCTAATGCCCTCTAACAAGGCTCACTCCTAATAGAGTGATTGAAATCCTTTAACAGGGTCACATTTAATAGTGTTTATTGTAACCTTTAATAGGGTTGGCCTTTTATAGGGCATCACTTCAGAAGAGTGAAAAGAGTAGCATGTTACTGGTGGTTTTCCCAAATTGGGTTTCCACATAAATCACTATGTCAAGTGTGTTGATGAGGCTATTATGTTTCATGTTTTACATTTCTACAAGTTGATTTGACAGTAACCTACAAGTTTTAAGTGATTGCATAATCTTGTGGATGCATGCATGATGACTAATGTTTTATGGGTTCACTAAGTTGTGAAAAGTTTTATTTATACATCTAGACCTTGGATAACTGATTCACACCCCCTCTCAGTTATTCTAAATTATTACAACAAAATCTTCATCTAAATCAATAGTAATGTTCACAGGTGTATTAAAACCCTCATCATCATCTAGATCAACAACTAAGCATCAAAAAGGTTACCATATTTAGTATCATGTGTTGTTGCCACTGCATTTCCTTCTACAATGTCATTACTAACAATGACTACTAGATCATTCAAATAGGTGAATGGTCACTTCCTATAAACTTTTGGAATCTTGAATTCATTTCTCTACACATTAGAAAAACTAAATAATTAGATAAATGTTTGATATTAAAATTGAAAAACAATTTGAAGAGAACATCACCTTGAAAAGGTCATTCCATACATTGTCATCAACATCCATGCATTGAGTTGTCTCATTCCAAGTAAATCCACTTGTATTTCACAACTCTTTCATTATTCTATACTCAAAATTCAATGTTTTCAACTTGTTTTTGAAGTTATTTCTTCCAAGATTCAATTTTAGCTATTCATTGAATATCCTTTCTATGGCAGTCCATGCTTCTTTACAAAACCATCTTTCAACTTTCCTACCTAGACTAACTTGCTCAAGGAGAAAATCTAAGAGTTTTCTCTCCATCTCTCTACTCCATACCACTTTTGAACTTCTAGATGAACTAACAATAGGGGTACATATGGGGGTAGACACGGGAGTGGTAATAGGGGTCATATGAACCTCCTTATGTATGCTTGTCAATAGATTAGTGAAAGACATTGTTTCCTCAAAGATAAGCAGTTGTTATATTGATGCAACAAAATGAATATAAACAAATCCATTAGTGCAAAAACTTGCTATGAAATCTCTTATTTCATTCAAAACATATTATATCTTTTGATAGTATTTGACTCCACCAAAATAGTATGATATAATCACAAAACAGCATGATGTCGATGATTTGTTGACGACAAAGTTGACTAAAAATTTGAAGATATATTTGAAGGGAAATATGAATTATTCCTATCTAATCTAAAGAGAAGCAATGTAGCTACACTTGATCTGAAACAATTTTAGTGTACAGTAAAATCAAAAACAAAAAACAACTTATTTGCTTAAAAAATGGTAGAATATTTGCTTCAATCCTAATGCCAATGAGGGATATGGTCCTGGGACTCATCTTGGATGTCATGCCCTAAATTTACCAAGGCAAAAAAAAACTAAAAATTTATATATATATGAAGATTGAAGATATATTTGAAGGGAAATATGAATTATTCCTATCTAATCTAAAGAGAAGCAATGTAGCTACACTTGATCTGAAACAATTTTAGTGTACAGTAAAATCAAAAACAAAAAACAACTTATTTGCTTAAAAAATGGTAGAATATTTGCTTCAATCCTAATGCCAATGAGAGATATGGTCCTGGGACTCATCTTGGATGTCATGCCCTAAATTTACCAAGGCAAAAAAAAACTAAAAATTTATATTTATATATATATATATATATATATATATATATATATATATATATATATATATATATATATATATATATATATATATATATATATATATATATATAATTTTTTAAATATTTTTAAATGACAATAGTTATCTCTAAGTGGTCTAACTACTAAGATGACAAAAGATAATGTTTATAATTCTTGAGGCCTGAGGTTGCACAATTTGGTCACAAGTGCTTAGGGTTTAATATTCAATACTAACCTATCATTCAAGGTTATAGCGATTAGGTGAAGCTAAGGTATATACAAATGTATTCAATAATATTTTAGTATGATGCCAGGTTGATAGTGTGGCATAGTTTGCTAGTTCAAAAGTAACATAATGCAGGTGATATAGGTTGATGAGTTTTACTAATTTAACTAATATGTCGTGGTTTACTTGTGCACTATTAGTACAAGGAAGTAGTCAGGGTTTCATTATAATCTAAAAAGCTTGATTTCCTAGGTTAACTTTGAAAGATTAAGTTCATATCATATTGCAACTATTTTAGTCATAAAATATTGTAGAGTTTGATTCATGAAGACATAAAATCATGACTATAAAACTATAAAATTTTACTCTAATAGTCATCAATTATACTCCCAAAGGAATTTAAAATATAATAAGAGATTACATTACACTACTTAACCATTATCTTATATATTATAGAAACTATCTTTAATTATGATTAATGAATTTTAACTTTGATTTACCTATATTTCTCAAACAAAACATGTAGAGAGAATGTAAATGGAAGTGTCCTTATTGACACTATCTAAGCTAATGCCTTTCACTAAAGATTGCTTTCTACTTGATATATAGTACATTAAACTAAATTACAATTACAAATCATTATATCCTATTGACTAAGGTTGTCTAACATTTAAATTCCCTAAACCCAACTAACCATGTTAATCATATTAACTTACTAATTATATTTCAGTGTTGCCAAGAAAAAATTAATTTATAAACTTCTAACTAACCCCAACTAACATATTTTAACTACAACCATACTAACCCAGCCAATTGATTATAAATCTATTAAATATTCTACCACATACACATGTATACCCATCCATTAGACAATATTTCCAATCCTACCTTAACACCTATTCTAATACCATTATTATTATATTACTTTTATATATATAATATATATCAACTAATTAATATGTTGCTACTACACTAATCTAAGAAGCACCCTACTCAACCTAACACCAAGGTTCATAATAACAACTAGTCTCAACATTACTAACCCTTCTCCTCACTCCATACTACAACACTTTACACATGATAAATACTCCCTAATTATTGGATTAGTGACTTAAAACATAATCTAATTACCCATATATCCACTTTACTTTTAACATGCACTTTCTCATATGTTTATGCTCAACCTTGGCCTACCCCTTTGCACTCCCTTTATTCCCAATGAATTCCAAAACTTGGGATCATGTGCCCCATTATCCTCCTTCCAAGGAGATCTGACCTTGGTCTCATTGCCTCCTTTTTGTTCCTGAATGCAAGGATCAAGGCAAGTTAAAAGTTTAATGTTGTTCTTTTCAAGGTGGAGGAAAAACTAATGTAAGGAGGGACTGACATGTCATTGGGAAATCACATCCCAAGTTCTTTTAAAGATTTAATAGGTGATGTTGGCACCAAGGGTGGTGGGGTCTCCCTATCCTCTAAGCCCATTTTACTTCTTTTATTCTTTTCACTTTATGCATTTTTTGTGAAGAAATTTGCCTAGGAGGAAATGTTCTGACTCAAGTCAGACTAAGACCACAAACCATCATTTTATCATAAGGCATCCAATAACACTATATAGTTCACATTCTATATGTAAGAGACAAGAAACATGAAATCTCATCTCCTTACTCTCCCTATATCTAATCTTATTCGTGATATTAAGATTCATAATAGGATACAAGGGAAGGGGCCTTACATTGGAGTTCCAACATAAAATCTAAAGTTTATGAGAGATTAAATTTTTTTGTTATAGGGTTAGAAGTTGAGGATCAAAGATGAGTTTAAATAAGAACAATAAATGAATTTGCAATATAACAAAGATAATGTGTCATTATGGTTGTACAATTCTTGAAGCATTTTGAATTATAACCATGCCAATACTTCTATTTTCATCTATTATCTGATTTCCTAAGGCTAAAGTCTATATATGTATGGCAACAAATTTATGAACACATGAATGAGGAGCTTTATTTAGTAGTATACTACCTGTAGTTTAAACTAAAATTAGTATTAAAATATGAGTTTCAATGGTTTGCAGTTCATTTCTTTTTTAAAGAGATCTATAGAGAATGATCATGGAAATATTTGATTTCCTTTATCATGTGGATCAAATGTACTAAGAAAAAGTCTCTTGCTGGAAAAAGGAGGTTCCATAATTTCTATAATGCAATTATAACTTAAATAAAGAGGATAGATGAAAATTGTACTTACTGGTGAAGGTCTGTTGGATTTTGATCTTAGTAGCAACCTTAGTGCACTCAATAGAGGTGACCATTTTATGCTTTGATCAGTTCTTGGTCATTATTGACATCATTTGAACTCTAAAGTCACAAGATTGAGGATTATAAGTTTTTAAAAAAATTCTAGCATTATTGTCCAACAACAATCTACTAGGGTTGAACATTGAAGTGTATCTGCATTTTACTGCCCTTCATCTTTAAATTGGCTTGAGAAATTTGATTAGCACTTTTTAACCGAGAGGAAGCATATGGATTCTTCCAGTTGGTAACAATCCATAGCATATAGCTCCATATTCCTTTATTTTTCCCCTTTGATATACAAGGGTGTAGCAACTTTCTTTTTACATGATCCTAATCATATCTTACATAAAGTTGGGAAACATGCAATATACTTTTAGTAGTTTAAGCCAAGTTCACAAAAAATGAGATAATATGAAGTAGCACTACTACTATCTTATCTCACTTTTTTTCTAGTCTATCTTAATATACTTTTTCAATTATAAGAAATATTTTTGGATGAGAACTAAAAGTATGAAAAGTTGACCAAACTCCAACATCCCCAAAACATTGTGAATGAAAGATGAAATAAAATAATTGGGCAATCTTGTCTAAAACAATCACAAACTAGTAACTATCCACCCACACATAGTTATCACAAGCTAGAAAGAATATAAATAGCCTTCACCCACCAAAAAAAAACTAAAGTAAACTACAACATAGAACATTATTATTCACCACCTAAAAAAACTAATTAGGCAACAATTAAACAATAAATTAGAGGCTCTGAACTGTTGAAGATTGTAGTTTATTTTGTTCAATCATAATGCCAATGAGAGATATGGTCCTAGGATTCATCTTGGAGCTTCAAGTTAAAATCTAAAGTTTATGAGAGATTAAACTTTTGTGTTACATGGGTAGAAGTGGAGGATTAGAGTTGAGTTTAAATGCCAAACCATTAGCACAAGGGACAACACATTTGAAGACTATATTACTTTGCTAAAGTATACTAACTAAAATAAAGGACCATGCAAGTTCATAGTAGACTATATATGAGATAAATATATGTACAAGTTTGAAGTATTACTGTAGCAATCTAATTGAAGTATTATTGTTGTATATGAGATAAATATATGTACATGTCTAAAGTATTATTGCATCAATTTGATTAAAGTATTATTACTGTATATGAGATAAATATATGTTCATAGCAAATCATTTCAATATGGCTACCACATGATATCAATCAGATTGCTACCATCTGTCTAACCAATTTAAACTCATCCATACCAAATTACTATTAGGTTAGATTAGCTTTATATTGAGGATATGTATTATGCTCTTTAATTCTCAGCAAGAAACCTACATAATACATTGTGGATAAACTCTAGCTCCAGCCCCTATTCTATAGCTAGAAATGAATTCTTCAACAATAGTAATATACAACCAATAATATACATAAATGGCAGCTCTATCCCTTGTTCTATAGCTAGAAATGAATTCTTTAACAACGATAATATACAACCAATAATATGCATAAACATCATATCATGAAGGATAAAAAAATATAGATGCACTTGTTACCATTCCAATATGAACAAGTATATTTTGTAAATATAAATGTAAAAAATGGAATCATAGAAAATCCATGGCTATTGTTTGAGCCTCAGAGAAGTTTTATGTCAAGGAACACTATGAAATGATTGCAAAATGTGAACAAAATGGAGTTTGTAAGGAGTGGTGAGAAAGCACGCAATGTACATGATGAAGTCATGAGACAATTTCATGTCACTCAATCCAAAATGGTTTAATCATATATTAGTGTTAATGAATCAATAGTCTATATAAAATCTTGATTCAAGTATTGCAGTTCTTCAAAAATTGAAGTTAAAAGTGTCAATACAAGAAAAAAACAACTAATTTCAAGATCTATAGTCCTCCCACATCCTTCATACTAATTCATCTTGAAACTTTCCCTAGTCATCTCTATCTCACTGAGTCATCCCATAAGTGTCAATGATTGGCACATTTATCCCATCATAGTCAACTTCATCTTCAATTTCCACATCAGGTGGAACACCATTCTCTATCATAATAAATTGTGTAGTATGCAACATGCTAACATGATCTTTATTTGAGTTGTAATAGTATAGGACATTTCATGCCTTAGGATAGGGAAATGTTTCTTTAGAATACCAAATGTACACTCAATCACATTCCTAAGAGAGGAGTGTTGGTGGTTAAACAACTCATGTGCATTGTTGATTGGATTTGTCTTGGAAAACTCTTTTAGGTGATACCGAATACATCAATAAGGGATGAGAAATCTAGGAACATTTGGATAGTTGGCATCAACTAAATAGAATTTTCCTATAAAAAGGGAAAAAAAGAGTTATATATTAGAAATTGTATAAAAACTATGTATTACAAATAACAATATAATCTTTAATTATAGGATTTAAGATACCTATGGGAACTAGTAGTGGATCTACTCTTGCCAGAGCTAAAACAAGAACATGAATATATGTAGCTAACTCTTCCCAACTAGCCAGAACATATTGAAACTTGTAGTGAAATGAATAGACACCTAGTGCATTCTATGGAAAGTTGCATTTTCCATCATGATATTTTTCCTACTTCTCCACATCAATGGTAACTAGTATATGGGCTCCATTGATTGCTCCAATGCAATCCTAGTGTATGAATATTATAATCAAATATGTAGGAATATACTTAAGATTCAAGCAACAAAATGCATGTCAATAGGATATGTACCTTAAAGTATGGATCAAAATGATCCTTCCCAACAATTTCTAAAGGAGTAGTTGGAGAAGGGGGCAAAAAGTAAGTGCTATAAAGTGATATGATAGCCTCCAAGACCTTATAGAAGTAGTGACTTACAATCTCTCCTGAGTGACCAAAGTTATGGCCAATCTTTTGATTCCTTAGATTGTGGCCAAGGGTATTGATGAACATGACCAATTGTTCTTCCAATTTATTGTTTACTATATCTTGAATGCTCCCTTTCTCCCTTAGAATATTGGAAAGTTTGAAGAAAACTCCTCTACTCATTCATATTTGGTCATGACAATCCTTGTCATTAGAATATATAATAAATTTATAGAAATGACAAGTAGCTCTTCTTTTCTTATGCCTATGTATTCTAGCATCTTCATAAGATGTTACTATGAACATTGCTTGGGTGGCAAGAAAAATAGGAAGTATATGCAAGAGTGTGATCTTCCTAACGATGCTTCCTTGAACTTCTAAATCATTAGTAGGATCCATTGAATGACCTATAACCACATGTTGGAGTTATTTTTTGACATTCCCACATAAAAACATAAAAACACAAAATTTACAACATTTAATAATCATACAAAGAGCAATTAAAGGAGTCATATCATGTAACCACACAAATCATTACTATAAAACTATCATCAACCTATATAATTTTTTTAATCCCTTATGGTTGTGGTCATGGTTGATCAATGTTAAACATTCTTTTTCATATGAGAACTAAATCATTTTCGACTTTGTGTTCAAGATATGTTCTATTTATCTCTTAAACTTACACAATTAAACATACAAAAGAAGTAGGTTTCAATGTTCCCACTCTCAATGTTTTTTGTAAATCTCTAGTACATGAGTAAGATAGGATGGTTCGATTGACATTATAGTCAAGTTTTTTATTAGTGGCACACACTTACTCAAGTAATTAGTATCTACCGAGTGTATTATACAATTAATAGTGTTAAATAGGCATTTTAGACTCCACCAAGTTTAAGGACCAATATTTACTTTACGATAAGTAGTTTCTACCATGATGGTGATCAACAATGTAAACTGAGTCTCTTAGTGTTTACAAAGTTCCTCAGTGCAAACCAAGTTCATCAGCACTTATTGAGTTCATAGTTATAGTGATGTGATTCCCGTATTAACTAAGATACTCAAAAATTCATTTTATATTGAGCTCCTTGTGATAGCATTTACTGAGCTATTTAGTGTGAAACAAGTGACTCAGTTTATATGCCAAGTTTCATAGTTTTCACTAAGTCACTAGTGCAAACTGAGTTCAAACTACTTGGAAATGATCAATATGGACCAAGCTTCTATGTCTACTAAGTGCATGATGATGCCAATCATTGATAGTGAATGTCATATATCAGAAACTCACCGAGCTAGTCTTCAAAACTAGAGTTCTTGCAGTTGGGCCAACTTTTTGTATTTTGTGTAAACTTGTATTGTAGCCAACTTTTCTAACTTATAATTTGGATTGGTATATATGTAATTTATTATATCACATCCAAAATAATGTATGAAAGTAATGTAACTAGCAAACGTGCAAAATAAAATGGCTATAGTAGTATAAGGAGTAGCAAAGATTTATCTATCATAGCAAGGTAATTGTTACACTCAAAGAAATCTCATTTAGCAAATCAAGTTGCAGATCAAAGATCAACCACTATTTCATCCTAACAGGTGGATAAGTTAAATCCTTTCACAAGGTAGACTTAACAGTCTATTGTAAATCGCTTTACTAAGTGCATACTTCATTGTATGTTTGTATATCCTTTTGCAAGGTGGACCTAGTAGTCCTTATTGCTCCTAAGAGGGAAGATCATCATAAGTATTCATTGTAAGCCTTAACAGGCCAACTTTATACTGTAGTACTAAAGCTTGTGGGTATCATGCCCGCCCTAGTTTTACTTTCTATTTGGAAGGTTTCTAGCTCACCATATTGTGTGTCAAAGTGTTATGAATATTTTAATACTTTCAATTTTTCATGCATGTAATAAGACCAAAATACACATGAAGAATTAACTGGTAATAAAGGATTAAGTTTTATTGGTTATTGATTCACCCCTCCCATCTCAATAACTAAGGTTATCATATATATTTCCAATAATTGGTATCAGAGCTTTATGGTTCTTAGGAAAGAAGTCTAGTAGCTTGAGCAAAGATCAAAAGCTATTGGGATATTCAAACTTGACAAGGCTATTAATGAAAAGAAAAGGAGAAACTCTCTCATGTTAGAAATGCTTTAGAATAACTGAGAGGGAGAGGGGGGAGAGGAGGGGGAGGGGGTGAATCAGTTATTCAAGCTCCAAATGTCCAAATAATACTTTTTCATCAAGTAAAGTGAGCCCATTAAACTATTCATGCATCCAAGCTTAAACTTTACTACTTAGCAAATTATTGTAAAATCAACATGAAAGAACAACACATGAAGAATCAACACATAACATAGTGATTTAAGTGGAAAGCCAATTTGGGAAAAACCACCAGTAACATGCTACTCAATTCTCACTCTTCTGAAGTGATGCCTTGTGAAAGGCCTACCCTGTTAAAGGCTACAACACACTGTTAAATGTGACCTGGTTAAATGATTTAACCACCCTATTAGAAGTGGGCCTAGTTAGAGGACTTTAGAACATTCACTTGGAATGCCACCCTGTTAAAGGATTTACAAATGGCTATTAAACAAACCTAAGTCCATATGATTTTTACCCTAGTTGACAAAATTGTTAGAGAATAACAACAAGGACTTTTGACCTCAAACAACTCACAACTTAACTTGTAGATTTCAAATCACAGTTTAGCTCACAACATTGTTTGGCTTTCAGTCTTTGCAGTTTTGATAGCTTGTCCTCATTTCAATCTTTGTCTCCCTAAGTCTCCATGCTTGATGTACCAGTGCAATATCCTATATGGCCACTTGTTGAAGTAGAGTCTCTATGCTCTATTCTTCCTTCTTCTTGCTACCTTCTCCTTGACACCCTTCAACAACTTTGACCCAACAACTCTAGCTTCTTGGCTTATGACTCCTTAAATAGAAGTCTGGAATAATTTCCCCTCTCCAATCTTACCACTCTTTCTTTTAGATTGAATGGATTAGGTACGATTCAATGAATCTATCTCATATCTTGTTCCTTCTAGAAACATCATGGAGAATTCTCTTGAATTCACCCAAAAATGGTTTACCTAAAATTCTTTGCCTCTAGCTCATCATCCTTATCCTCCATTTGGTTCACAAAATTTAAGGTAACAAACTTGTCAGCTCAAATTTGGTAAATCTTTGACTTTTCAAATAATGTAGTAGCTTGGCACTATTGAAATTTTGGTGCTTGGTACATACTATATTACTCAGTACTAAGTACATTTTACTGATGCTCAACACCTACTACGGATTCACTTAGCATCCACTAAGTTTTTCCAATGCTCGACACCTATTACTCGCTTGGGTCCTTCTGTATCACTTGGCATACACTAGATTTTGCATTTTCTCAGCAGTAACCAAAAATCTACTTGGCATGAACTAGCTTGCTTGGCACTCACTAATGAACTTTTATAGATAGCCTTGTTACAACTTATACTTCTAAAGTTTCTAAGTGTGACCAACCTCTATATCTTCAAGTATATATTATCAATACATCCTTTTATTATTGTCTTAACTAATCCTTATACTTCATTACAAAGCCATAACTCAACCTTTCCCTTAGGTATTTTTGTTACATCTTGTTGATCAAATCCTCTTCATCAATCAACTAAGTGATAGTACTTCGATCTTATAAGAAATTGTCATTCCAACAAATAGTAGGTTTGACATTAGTGACAAAACAATGATTGAAAAAATTCTTTATCAACAATCTCCCTCTTTGCAAACAATCTTCCATCTTCAATAATGATCTTTTCAATCAGATTTCCAACATTTCAATCCTTGAAAAGAAGAAAAATTCTTGCAATTTAGATGAATGACACACTCTACATTGAAGAAAGAATTGAAAGCATCCATTCAAAAAGAAATTTAGTTGAAGTTAATGAAGCAATCAAAGAACTATTAGAAAAGAATGGTACACTTCAGGAAGAAGTAAGAAAGAAAAAAAGAGAACAAGAAATTCAGTCAATAAGATTATGTGAAGTTATGGAAGAAAAAAATAAGATAAAAGAAGAGATAGAAGGAAAGAACAATGAAATTTAGCACCTATCCCTTCAGTAGGTAGACTTCATTAATCAACTTACCAATGTACATGTAGAAATCATGAATCTAAGATCAAAAAATGAAAGATTGTAGAATGACCTAAAAACTGAAAGGGAAACCAATGAGAGGATGATGAAATCTCAAGTAGACATGCATCAACTAAATGGAAAAATCCAATATAGACAAAAGGAAAAAGTATGAATTGGATATATAGAAGAAGGTGAATCATCCAAGCAAGGAGCTCAAAAGAATTAAAGACCTAATTACAATCATTGTGGTAAGATAGATCATACATCAAAAACTTGTTGGAGTAATGGGAAGGCTAAATTTAATGGAAAATGCTACAATTGCAATTAGCATGGTCATAGAGCTAATCAATGAAAAAAGAAATCTAAGTTTGAAGGAAAATGTCACAAATGTAAGAAGGATGGGCGCAAATCCTCAAAATGTAAAACTAAGATATTGAACCCAACAGAATAGATTGTAAAAACTATATTTGGTTGGGACTATAACAGTAGGTGCATATGTCATTACTATGGAGAATTTGGATGTATTGGAATGAATTGTGTAAAACATCACATGAGCACAAGAAACATCACTAGAAAATGTTTCATTTGTACAAAACTTGGTCATCTTGCCAAGATTTGTATGAATACTAGAAGAATTGAAGATAAAAAGAAGGAAAAAATGATAACATTAGAAAGTAGACAAGACAGTAATGGATTCCAAAATCTTCTAAGAATTCAAGTTCAAGAAATGAAGCAAATATCATTCAAGAATTGGGTGACTCAAGTATTTCTGCTTGATCTCTCACAAGTAGAACTGGAACTAGGATTTTGAAGTAGACATCTTACATTAGTTCCAGTCAATAGAATGGAAATATCCATATCAACATTGAAGATGCAAAGGGATCACTGAGCATTCAAGAAAATGGTAGTCATTATCGAGGGAGTTGGGTTGCAAGACCCTACCAAGCAAGATCAGGAGCTACTAAAATTGTTTTGTGGACATCAAGGCATGGATGACTTTGTCAAGCATTTAATGCAAGTGAAGTGGAAAATAATTTTTCATTTGAGCAAGCGATTGTACTAGGCATTTATGGTGATAAAAAGGTAAAATTTGATAAAAGGGGTGAAATAAAATTCTTTTCACACCAAAAATTTTCAAGAGCTATTTATGTAGAGCAATTTCTAAAGTAGCTGAACAATCCATGCAAATTACTATTGAAGATATTTGTATGTTTGAAAACCCTACAAAGTGATGGTATCCTCTAGTAGAAATACTAAGAAAGGATTGGAGATGTTAGTTCGAGGCATGTAATGGAAGGCACCAAACTTTAAGTTGAGTCTAGCTATTACAAAAACCCTAGATCTAAGTAGAGCACAATCTTAGATTCCATCCAAGGTGTTATTGATTGATGACATTCATTTACATTTTTGATGTGCTATTCAAGATATTGGAACTCTGGAAATGGATGACTTGTTGGAGAAATTGCATGTGAATGGTGCATTAAAACCAGAACATCAACACGTTAAAGCTAAAGGTTTGAGTCATATTCCTCACATATTTTAAAATTAAATGGATAGTTGTGGATGGAGCAAACTATTCTAATAACTAAGAAGATGATCCATAGGATCATTAGTCTTCCTATGTTGACAAAAGAAAAAATGACTAAAACCTTAAGTTGGGTCAAACTAGAAAAGAAAACCCTTGCCAAGTGGGATGGAAGGGGAACAAAGATCATTTGTGTTATAGATATGGAATTGAAGTTTGAGATACATATCATTACACACAAAATATACAACTCGAGCTGACTCAATAGAATATCATGTGAAGCTGTGGATCTTGCATACAAAGTGGTCAAGAATAATGTCATTTGACCTTGCTGAGTTGATGTTGAATCAATTCAACCAAAATATGGAGAGCATAAGAACTTCAAAGAAAAATCCTTGTAATTTTGGTTCACTCTTAACTTGTCTATTTTTCTTTGTGTAAAAATTATTTCCATCAAAAGGTATAGTTGTATGAAGGATGTACCTATTCTTTATCAAATTAATGAGTATATAGTAAAAACGGGAGAAAACTATGTTAGTATAATGGATAACTACTTTGATTCTTTTAAGGACAAGATCAATAATAGATTCAGGATCCCTAAGAAACTTGTAGATGACTACAAAGATGATATCTATTTTATGATTGACTATGATAAAGTGTATATACGAGAAATTAGGCTGAGAATTGTATGGGTCAATCCTCTAGGTTATGAGGTCAATATAGATGAAACCAAGGATATCATTAAAGCATTACTAAATGAGTCCGTTGATCCAAAATTTTCATACTTTGGCACTTATGAGGAAGCAAAAGCAAGATCAAAACTTGATATAAAACTCCCTCATGCGGTGAACAAAGAGTTAAAGAGAATAGAAAAGTTGAAACAAACTAGCACAACTCTCTTGTTGACTAAAGGTAAAGTAGATGACATTGAGGAAGATGATGCAAAAGATGAAGAGAAGTTAAAAGAAGAAGAGCCTATAAAGAAGAAAGGTAAGGTTATTATAACCAAACTTGCAAAATCATCTACTACAATATTCACAAGGAGGACAACCAGAAAGAAACTGAAGATGGGTGAAGAAGTGGATGATATAATTTTCAGAAAACCTCCACCCACCTTTTAGGAATGATTGAAAAATAGATTTAGGAACCGACATAAAAAACTTTAAAGCATAAAGGTATGAATCTAGAACTATAGAGGAGTAGAAGCAAGTTGAAGACATGGTCATGTCTAAGATGGGCAAATGGAAATATTTTCTAGACCAGCTTGCTTAGCAAATTCCAAATGAGTTGATGGAAAAGATTTTACCAAGATGGGAGCATGCAAGGAAAAATGCTAAAGACATTTATAAGAAAACCCTAAGGTAACTCATGCCAAGCTTGAATGACAAGTTAACAAATCCTTAAAGAAGAATGAAGAAAAGATTACCTGAATTTTAACACTTGCTTGATATTGATTAATGACATTGAACATGTGGTAAGGAATGCCACCAATAAATGGAAAAAAATTTATAATATTTATAAGCAAAGTGATTTTTTTGTTAATGTGAGTGAAAATGATGATGATGGTGGTGATGATGATGACAAGGAAGAAGAAGGAAATAATTATGAAGAGGAAACAAATAATAACAATATAGATGATGAGGAATAGGAACAAGAAGCTACTGAGGAAGATCTACCTGAAGTTTAGAACATAGAGGAGACTAACCCTAAGAAAATTGTAGTAGTGGTCATAGCCTCACTTCCTCATCCTCCAAGAAAAGTATTGAAGATATCAAGCTTAGCGAAAGCTACTGCAAAATTGATTGTGTCAAAATTTAGCTTAGTATTTCATTGGTAGAAGTGACAAGTACTTCATCTGCTAAGCAATCAATATTTCCTTATCCATCAGTTTTGGTCACTCAAGGTACTTCTTCAATAAGTGCAGTATCTACTTTTTCTACCAGTCCTACTATTTCTACCATTGTTTCCATTCCAAGCATGTAATTAATAAGTACAAGGATAGTTGAGAAAAATCCTCAACCAAGTACAAAATTTTTGAGTAAGGGCAAAGAGAAGGAATAAGAAATTGATCTTGATGAGGAGATAGTTATCTCGAATTGGGACATTTCCAATCTTAATCCTGATCAAATGCATATCATTGGAGAACTTTAGAAGAAAGCTAAGCAATAGAGGCTTAGAGAAGAAAGGAACAAAGAATTTCAAGTGATCAAAGATCATAAGAACATTCTAGCAAAGGCACTCAACACAAAGGTTAACACTTCTCAACCAATTTTAGCTCAGTTAGTAGAATTGTCTAGAAATTCAATGAAGATTTGAATGGACAAGAAAAATTGTTATAGAGACCTAAGAAGAAATTTGAGAATATAGTTTTGGAGCTAATCGCACATAGATTGTTATTAATCAAGTAGACTTGTCTACTATTCTAGGCTCATTGGAGACCTCTTGCAACAATGTGACTTCATTATTCAATAAACTCTTTGATACTTCAAATTTCACCAAGTAAATTAAAGATAAAATTTCAAAGATTAATGAAGATCTAAAGGAAAGTGTGCAATAGTTACAACTTGACTCGAGTTAAAGCTCTACCCATTATACAAAGATCAAAATTTTAACTGATATGCAGGCATAATTGCTAAGAGAAGAAGCTAGGATAAGAGCTATACTAGTAGATATACAAGGCATGATTATCCAAAACATGGATGCATTGTAGAAACATATTGCACATGCTAAAACACTCATCCATGATAGAAACTTCTCCATTGTAGACCACATGATATAACTTTTAGTATAATTTTAGGTTGCATTGCACACAAGCAAGGTGTTGCAAGAAAATTGGGACAAGACAATGACACTGATTCTAAAGGTACATTCAGATTTCTTGTCTTGTTTTGGCATTACTATATAGTATATAGCATATACCTTTGGCATTAATGTCAAAAAGGGGGAGAAGATGTAATATAAGATGTAGTATACATAAAGGGGGAGAAAAATGAGAATATGTGAAAAGATATATATATATATAGGGGAGTAGCATCATATTATATACATGTACAAATATTCAGAGAAACATCTCTTATAAAATAAAATTTGAAAAATCTCAAAAATAGAGTACTCTACTGAGTTGGAGACACAAGATGGAGAATAAAAAGTGTTTGAAACTTTTTGGAATTTTTGAGAATTTAATTTTGATTGAATAAGTTTTTTTGTCACTAATATCAAAGGGGGAGATTATTGACATCACAGTAAAGTTTGTTATTATTGACACACACTGACCCAGGAAATTAGTATCTATTGAATGCATTATATAGTTAATAGTGTTAACCAAGCATTTTAGACTCTATTGAGTTCAAGGAATAGTATTCAGTTTGTGCCAAGTAGTTTCTACCATGATGATGATCAGCAATGTAAACCATGTCCATTAGCATTTGTACCAAGTTTCTAATCGAGTTCATCAATGCTTACCGAGTTCACCATTACAACGATGTGAGTCCAATGTTGACTGAGATACTTAGGGATTCAAGTTATATTGAGCTTGTTGTGACAATGTTGATCAAGCTATGCAGTGTGAATCAAGTGACTCAGTTTATATGCCAAGTTTCATAGTATTTACTGAGTCACCAATGCAGATTGAGTTCATACTACTTGGAAATGATCAGTATAGACCAAGCTCCTACATCTACCAAGTGCATGATGATGTCAAGCATTGACAATGGATGCTATGTATCAGAACCTCACTGAGCTAGTCTTTAGAATTTGAGTTGCTACAGTTGGGTCGACTTTGTGTATTTTTTCTAAACTTGTATTGTAGCCAACTTTGTTAACTTGTAATTTGGATTGGTATATATGTAATGTATTATATCACATTCAAAAGAATCTATGAAAGTAATATAACAAGAAGAGAAGAGTAGAAGTGTGAGATATAAAGGTTACAAAAGTATAAGGAGCACCAAAGATTTATTCATCATAGCAAGGTGATCATTACACTCAAAAGAATCTCATTTAGCAAATCAAGTTGTAGATCAGTGATCAATCACTATTTCATCCTAACATGTGGATTAGTTAAATCCTTTCACAAGCTAGTCTTAATAGTCTGTTGTAAATCTCTTTACCAAGTGCATACTTCATTGTATGTTTGTAAATCTTTTTGCAAGGTGGACCTAGCAATCCTTATTGGTCCTAACAGGGTAGACCATCAGAAGTGTTCATTGTAAGCCTTAACAAGCCAACTTTATATTGTAGTACTGAAGCTTGTGGGTATCATCTCCACCCCAATTTTACTTTCTATCTGGAAGGTTTCTGGGTCACCATATTGTGTGTCAAAGTGTTATGAATGTTTTAATGCTTTTATTTTTTCATGCATGCAATTAGATCAAAAATACACATGAAGGATTAATTGGTAATAAAGGATTAAGTTTTATTTGTTACTGATTCACCCCTCCCCTCTTAGTAACGTAACCTATCATATATATTTCCAATAGGTTCTTACAAAATATTCAAAGATCATACACTCTTTGTGCATATAGGTGACCATAAAATTTTACTATTAATTAAAAAATTTAGACTAAAGAAAATGCCTCTATTAAAACTAAATATGTTGCTATACTTATCACAACAAGGTGAAAAAATACCAAACTTTGAAGCTATTATTAAAATATATGGCAAAAGTCTGCAAACTTTATGAACTTTTTAGGCAATCAACAAAATTAGGAAAATAGTGTGTCTCATGAGTGCAGCCCACAAAAAATAGGTGATCAGCACATAAGTTTTTGCAACTAAATTGGAGGTGGCTATTACATCAAAAAGCATTTGATATAGGAGCACTAGGAGGCTAAAGAACTCAACTAGGATCATACACTTGATCCATGAGGATATATAGTCCAATAGAGCCACATAATTCATCCTCAAGCTCATTCACTAGCAATCCAAATTTGTGTGCAATAGAGAAATAGGGGAATCTTTGTTCTTAGCCTAAAAAGTTGTACACAAATTTGGATTGCTAGTGAATGAGCTTGAGGACGAATTGATCAATCCAATCATTTTTTATTTGAATTTGATTTTTTTTTTTCGCCAAATGATTCAACATTTCCAAACAAAAAAATAAGTAAGTGGGTAGGCTTGTCTCACATGTTGTTATGCAAGATAGGGTAGCCTTGTCATTAGTCAGCAAGTGTATTAAATGTAGACCATAAATGTAATAAAATTTCTAATATGTTATTGGGTAAGATTATTTCACTTACTTTTGCACAGTAAATCTAGTGTCTAGATACAACACTATTGTCATATGTCATGCTCTTCTAGAAGCGTGTGATTGAAAGAGACATCTACTTTTTTTGTGAGTTCAACCGATATCCTATGCCAAGTCAGGTTGACCATAAAAGGGTTGGTTCAATTAAAGTTTTGCATCTTGCTACATTTAAGGCAAAAAGAAGTTTTGAGAAATTAGGTCAGTTTTGGTAATTGCTTTCATTTCTTTGTTTACTTTATAAGAAAACAATTACACTTTTAGCCTTTTTACAATAGAAATCAAGAAATCTCTTTCGATTGTTCTACATTTGATAATATTTTTATTTTCTTGTTATATCTTAGCTTCTATAAAAAGTTCTAACGAAACAAGCTAAATGTTGATCTTAATTAAAACAACCTACTAGCACTTATTAGGAAATCACATTTAAAAGCATTCATTCACTTTTAAAATTAAGCTTTTCACTTTTGAAATTAAGATTTAAAGTTATCTCATGAAGAACTATCGAATATGTTTCTTTAGATATAATTCCATGAGTTTTTCTCTATATAGGTCTTTAATTATATTTTAAAGTAATAGTAGTCTACATTAGAAAGGAGTCATAAAATTATGCTCAAATCTCAAAATCTTCATAATAGCATAGCATAAATGAGAGGATAATAGGAAATAAAATTTAGGCGAGTGGGGAGTAAACATGATTATCAGAGCATGGATAAGGATATGGTTTTATTCCCTTACTTTTCAAGATTAATTACAAACACATTATTTGCTTGAAATGAGAATTTGATAAGAAGTTTGATATAGAATCTTTTGAAAACCCAACAAGATTTTAAGCATGTGATTGTTCAATTAAAGGAGCATCTGGTCATGTACTAGATAATTCTTAGAAAATGACAATTGAGAGCTTTCCATTAATAAAGTTAAAAAAACTAGGGAATGGTGAAGTTTTGAGATCATCGTATGTACATAGATAGTGATTGAATTAAAGAGTAGATGATTCGTCAAAAATTATAGTTGAGAGCTTGCTGATAAGTCTTAAAAATTGAGAAAAGATGAAGTTTTAAGATCTTTTAAGAAACAATCTAAAACATTGTCGGTTGCATATCATCGACGAAATTATTGTTGCAAAATGTATATAGTAACCAACATTTTCCCCTTATATATTATAAAACCTCTATTTTATAGAACACTTCATATCCAACAAACCAACAGCAGTCATATAATTGAAATGTAGATATGAGTAAAACTCTTTTTGGTTTTCCTTGTCATTGAAGGATAATATATTTCTTATTATCATCTCTTTATGGAAGTACAAGCACTTTTTATGGGCACAATGTAGACGCATTATTTAAATAGCATAAAGCATAGCAAAATAACTCATCCAGTAACTATATAAGCTGGAACACTCTTGGTGTCTCCAATATCTTCGATACTTTTACACTTTTAGCATTTTTACCAAATAAAAGATACACAGATCTAAACCATCCAACAAGGGCATAATTTATTTAAGCTATAGCATATCCCAAATTTCACATTTGTTTTGCACTGTAATGGGTCTAATTAAGATGTGAAGCTTGAAACATGGGCAATGTACTGATATAAGGAAGTTTGAAAGTTAATAAGAATCAATGCTCTACATTTTTCTATGTTTTGACAACTTGTAGTGACTTTTTAAACCACTTTACATTATTGAATGTCTTTCACTTAGAAATCTATCAATCAGACATTATAACACTTTGAATCCTCTACAAGTTGAGCTTTAGAACATTGCATTTGGTGAGGTATTAGCGAAGATATCGAGAAGTTTGATCAGTCAGAAGAGCATAATTAACATAAAAAGGTATATCCACTGGCTTCTTTGGCATGGTAGCAGGGCATAACAGCAAAGCATACAAGTTCACACATAACAACTGAACTCCCTCCATAATCACTCTCATTATTGAACTAAACCCAAATGCGCAGTCAAGAAACAATCAATTACAGAGCAACACCAAATGATTTGGAGTTTGAATAGAATGGGGCTTTAAAGAAGCATTTGAAACTTCATGCACGTGGAAATTGGAATGTGGGCAACAGAGTAATTCCTCCTTAAATCACGCCTTGACAACTTTTTAATCCTTCCTATTTTCCAACCATTGCAGTGACTTCAGATTTCAAAGGCTTACAAGTACACCACCATTACCTGTCCCTTCCGCCAATTTTTTCCCATTTCTCCCTCTGGCTAGTTACATTTGAAAACATAAACCTTTTTGTTTTAAATGAGAAAGGATTTGATTCAAAAGTTTCTTTGCAATTCTCTAATGGGCACACTGAAAAGGAGCTTTTTCAGTATGTCAGGAATTGAAGATGGAACATTTGCATGTGGAAGACAAGTATTTTTCAGCTTTAACTTTCTTTCACTAATCACAATATTCACAATGACAATAAAGAGAATTGCACAGACTTCTCATAAAACAAGTGACCCACAATTGAAGAATGTGAATGGTACTTACTCCACCCGAACAAAGTAAACTGTTTAAATGGTTATCGCGGAGGAGGAGAAGCGACAGAAAGACATGATTGAGGGGAAAAAGACTTGATGGATAAATAAGAGTCTACAAATATTGTGAATCTTGAAGCTTCCATCGACTACAAATAGGACACCATTATAGCAAAATCTACATACCTGTTGTGGACTTCGCTCCTCTTTGCCCTTCAAATTTTGTAGAAACTTACTGCCAATGCCATGAAACACAACCATATTCAGACATAGCACATAAAAAGGAAAAACAAAGAACCTTCACCCAAAAAGCAATGAAACCCTACTCCATACTTGGTAAAAATGGAGGATGAAATTGTTTTTCCTTCGCCTGGTTCTAATGGACGTGCGCTGAGAATGAGTGGCAAACGAAAGTGAGGGCAAACATAAAGTTGAGGGCACAAACCAGAAATTTTATATTTTGTAATAAATGGAAGTATTCTTATTCCATCTATTTTGGTGGAATTGTATAAGCCTGCTGTTTGTGAAAAATTAGAATACTTATTTTGGTTGTATTCTTATTCTCATTTCAAAATTGTTGCACCCAAACAAAGAATAGGGATACATAAATGCCTACTCCAGGGTATTCTCATTGCCAAACGGGCCCAAAATATCTATAAACTCCATAGAAACTCATAAATATTTAGATTTCTACTTATGGAAATATCATCTACTTATCAATATTTAGATCCCTAATATATTTCAAGAAGGTGTAGAATAAATATATGATTTGCTAATCAATCATCTAACATAAGAAATATAGATTTCACATTTCTATCAAACATTATATATATACGTGTGTGTGTTATTCTTATAAATAATTAATAATTTTATTTAAAATTATTCTCACAAGTTTGATAATTCTATATATATGATGTATAATTATCAAATAGTTTATACTATACACATCACAAAGAAGTGATAAAATTAATAATATCGATATAATTCAAAAAAGGCACTAAATAATAGATGGTCTAGTAATCTATCAAGTGATAAAAATTATAATATCAATATAACTCAAAAAGGTACTAAATAATATATGGTCTGGTAATCTATCAAGTGATAAAATTTATAATATCAACATAGTTCAAAAAGATCCTAAATAATATATGATCTAGTAATCTATCAAGTGATAATTTTTTTAATATCAATATAATTTAAAAAGGTACTAAATACTATATGGTCTTCAATTGTATAAGATTTCATAGAAAGGTAAATAAAGAAATGAGTACAATGATATTAGAATACCAGTAAGAAAAATAGCATAAGCTCAAAAAAAGTATGAAATGTCACTAAAAACAAGTTTATTTTAGATTAATTAGACTTTTGGGAACATTGTCATTTTTTAATCATTTCAATTGAAACTAAAAATTTCATAATATTATTAATATTTTCTTGTGAAATAATTTAGAAGAACACTTGAGAACTTTTATGTCAAAGATAACATGGTCTATGTAAATGCATGGTGAACAAGACTAATAAAATGTAGATAAAAAAGAAATTTATAACATTCTTTTACAAATTTCTCTTTAAAAACATAAAAGACTATATATGCGTTGATTTGTGAAGTAAATAGAGAAGTAGTCTATCATAAATTTTTAAAAGATTCTTCTTTAGATAAACTTACAATGTTTTTTGTCAAATCATATAGTATTATCAATGAAATTAACAGATCACTAAAGATTACACTACAAAGAAGTGTTTCTTTACATATAAACCTCTTAATGGTTAACATAGAAGTAACAAAATTGTAGAGATAACTCAAAAATATTTTATGCCACAAAAGAATTATATGGCCTATAATAAATTTATATTTACACAAAATATGCAATTCAAATAATATACAATTTTCTAATAAATAAAAAGGATAAAGAACACAGTCTAATATCAAAAATAGATAAACTAAACAAATAATTATATTCGACTAGATCTTGATGGCTCAAGAGGGGTGACATAAAGAGGTTCTTCTATATCATTTTTTGTCACATGTTCATTCCTTCTTGTTGGAACTCATCTTGATTCATATTCTCCTTTATGTAATACTTTACAATATATCCATTCTCTTTATAATTGAATAATTTGACATTCTCTACTATAAATTCCTTATAGTAACTCTATATCTTAACTAATTAGGTTAATATCTAAATCCATTACATAATTGAAAATATTTGTAGAAGTTCTATTTCTCACCTTTTCATTTCTACAATTACTCACATTATGACCAATCTGTATGCATGTAGAGCACATAACTTTTGTATTCTATCTTACTTCTACATTCTATATCCCTCTGTCCAAACTTGTTAAAAAAAAAGTAATAAGAATTAAATATAGGGTGCCTTTAAGCATTAGGTTTATAGAAAAAATATTTCTTACAATGTTTTTTTGATTTTAGAGATATTTTCTTTTGATTATGTCATCAACTTCATGCCTTGTTCTAGTATACTCTATTTTTCCTTTGTCTTTAGTATCCTTATTTGAAATTTTACCTTCTTAAAATCTCAATCCTCCATTGTCTTTTGGTGTCCTTTGTGCACCCATTAGGCTATCCAATTTCAAAGAGCCTTCTTTCATGACTCCATGATTTAAAGCTTTTTATCTCTTTCTTCATCTTTATAAACTCCTCAATTTATGTTTGATTAGTTCATTCAAATATTCTTCAATTGTAAACCTTCCTAAAACTTCCATTTTTATATTGATAATAAATTTATTTTATTTTCTTAACCCTTTTCTAACTTTTTAAATTATTTCCTTAAGGTTCTTGATTTCTTCCCTATTTTTCCTAACACATTAACTAGATTTATCAATGATTTTAGTTATATCCTTATATTTTCATATTCAGCATTCTCAAGATTTTAAATAATAGTTTTTAATTCTCCATCAAAGGGGGTTTCTTTCATATTTTCCTTAGGTGTCAATACAAGCAATTAGTTGATACCAATTACATTAAATAGTTGAAGTACAGAGGAAGGGAATGATGAATCATTATTCCCTAAAATAATTTAGATAAAATTTACTCGATGCTTCTCAAACTATTATTACCATTCATAGTATACAAAATAAGTAATTTTTTATATTAATCTATTTTTTTGTTGTCATTGATGTCATCATTTTTGGTCTATCAATATTGTCTCTATTGGAAATTTTGACATATTTTCATTGATGTTAATATATTTCCACTATGTGAATACTAGGAGGAGTTTATATCTTACCTCTTTTTTTCATGTTCCTTTGCTTGGAACCTCTACTAGTGACTCATAATCCTACTAATCAGGCTATGGACTTGGCCCAAATTTCCTAATTTGGTCTTAGACTCTTGGGCTTCCCACTCCTCATGAAAGATCTATGATAGCATTCATTTCTTTATGCAAGTTGGGACGTTTGGAAAGAGAGAAAAAAAAGGGTAGTCATAAATACAAAGAATAACATGTCATATATTTACCACTCTAACCAGTCATCTCCTCCTACTTCCTTTTATTGAGATACTATTATTGGAGTTGATGAAAGATCAACCCCACAACTCACAAGAATCACTTACATGCAAACACCTATCACAAAAAAGAGATGAAAAAAGCTATGGAGGATGGAATTTCTAGATCCATAGATGAGACATTCTTCATGAGAAAAAAGAGAAATTGCTATAATCAAAAGTGAATTAATTAATTACAAAGATAGATCATCCTTATAAAGGAGATTAAAAGCCTAGAAATGTCAAACCTAGGTTGCATCATAATAATTAATAATAGAATTTATTATTAGATGCCTAAAGTTTACCTTAAGAAAATAAGAGTTAATTAAAAAATATCTAATTACTCTAACACCCCCCTTAAGACAAACTTAGGGAGTAGCTAAAAACCTAGAAACTACTACTAAAAGTAGATTTGGGTCTCGACAAACAAAGGCTTGATGAAGTACCCAAGTAGAACCAAGTCTCTAAAAAGAGAAGAAATAGAAAAAACCACATGGGAAAAACCATACTCCAAAAAGAGATGGAGAAAATGCTGAAAGAAACTAGTGAAGGATTGAAGAAGCCTCCAAACTAGGGAATGTCCCAGAAGATAGGAACAAAAGATGATCATGAAGAACACCATTGAAGCATGTTGAAGTTGCAAAGTTCTATCAAAAGTAACTTCTAATATGAAGAACCTCCATTGAAATAGAAACTGACTAGGTAGAGAAGACTATAATCTACATCAGATTAGGAGGCACACAAAGGAAAATAACTGAACCTGAAGATATGGATGGCATGAAATGCCAAAGGCTAAAGAGTTGATCAATCAAACTAAAGAATCATGATAAACAATAGAAGAACAACCCCCCCCCCCCCCCTCTAATGTAGACAAGGTTGAGGTGATAAGCAACTAGAAAAGTGGGCCAAAAGAACTATAAGTCAAGGAACCATGATCAAGATGCACAAAAGAGTACATATGTGTGTACTAAGGTGATCAATAATAGACATGTCATGAGGCTAATGTCATGGAAGGGACACTCACTAGACAAAGCAAGATGACAAATAAAGGAAAAACATTAGCCCCCCATGGCACTTTAATCATGAGTAGTGCATGTACAATGAGGAGCAAGATATGGAAAATCCTAATAGTTCAATAATTTGCATGAGTGTCCTCAAATAAGACTACTTGAATCAGAAGGCAAAACAAGGAAAAATAACTAAAACTAAAAAATAGATGTAATATGGCACTTTATCTCAGTACATTTGGAAAAATGCATACAAATGATGTCAAAATAGACTAGAATAGACATAAAACTAATACAATAGATATACAAGTCATGATGAATCATCTGAAGCAAAAAAATTGATCCCCAGACCTGAAATAACCAAGATATCCACCAAAATGAAAAATGCAAAAAATCAAATAGAATGTGTCTGGATTAGAAACTAGAAATACAATCAGCAATATTGAAAAGATCTTGGAAAGACTTTACTAATGATATAAATAATTCCCAAATCTAAGATTGGATGCTCAAGATATGTCTCCTAAAGTCAAAAACTATACCGCTAACTTTGATAGCAAAAAAGTCCATTAAAAAAGCATCAAAACTAAAATTATATATACCCCTCTAACGGGCTTAGAACCAACTTTTTGGAGATATCTTGTTTGTGGAAAACAAAGTCTGTATGTTTGAGATATGAGAAAAAATGTAAAGGTAGGTCCAAAAAAAGCCTGAAGAGGTGATAGAATATGTTGATGCAGTGTTGATGTGGCTCTGATATCAACAAGTGTTGATCCCAAATTTGATGGGTAAAACTTAACTTTGATGGGTCTTCTATTACTAATTTGAGTCAGGCAAGTGGAGGTGGCTTAGTTAGAGACATGAGAGACTAATAGACATAGGAAATACCAAGAGGGATGATGGGATGAATTAGCATTTCATAAAAATTTTCCTAAAATTTGATATCTTTTACAACCTTAAAACAATTACATTTGATTAAATTGAAAAGTAAACATCGCATTAACACAATGTAACTCATAACACCATTATTTTTTAACTAGGGAAACCCTAGTAGAGGGAAAACACTAGTTGGGATGGTACCCACAAAATGATCAACAAATCGAAGGTATATTGTAAAAGATATTGATCATGTTAGGAATGAAAGAATGTTTATATGGTAAATGATCCATCTCACCAAAATACATAGGTATCTAGTGACTGCAATCGCATGGTACATAGGATCAAATTCTAAATACATAGCTCACTCCATTGAACCAAGAAAGAAATACAACCAACATAAACCCCCAATAATGTAGAGAGGTAAGACATTAACACTAAAACTAAATACAATATCTCCTGCAAAAAGAAGAACCAATAACATTGAAAGTGCAAAAGAAGTAAAAACACCTATAATGGCACATGTCATCAACACATAATGAGGCTGATGTCATGGAAGGAACACTCACTTGACAAAGAAAGATGACAATAATGGCTAACACAAAACCCCTTGATATACTTTATAATATAGTGTGAGTATAATAAAACACACAGATGTGCAAATCCTAGAATGCAATAGAGTGACACTTTATCTCAGTGCATTTGCAAAAATACTAAAAAAGGGTGTCAAAAAGGATCAATAGAAACATAAAAAAATCATCTAAAACAACAAAATAGATCCCTAGACCTAAAACAACCAAGATATCCATCAGAATCTAGAAAACAAAATGTCTCAAGATATATCTCTCAAAGTGTAAAATTAAAACTTCAAAACTTGATAGCTGAAACAAGCCACCGAATGACATCAAAAATCCAAATAAATTGTACCATCATAACAAGCTTGGAATTGATTTTCCTGTGCTTCTTTCAAATCAATTTTGGGTGAGCAAGTTATGGCAAAAAAAACACATGTAGGTCAAAAAAGTGCTAGAAAGCAAAAGAAAATTATTGCTTCGATATCCATGCAAAAAAGCCTCTAAAAGTGTGTCCAACAACACCAAAAATTACCTTGGGAAGCATGTTAGTTATGTATCAAAATTGGTTGGATTTGTGTACCCAAAAATCTCCAACTTTGTGCAAAAATGTACAAAATTGTCACCTCGAGAATCATGCCAAAAATCTTAATTTTTTAATTTTTATGATTTGTGTGCCAAATTTGTGAAAATTATTGTCTTAGGAAATGTGCCAAAAAAAAAACAAAAAATACTAGTTTGTGTACAAAAATTCAAAAAAATTTCACTTGGGGAATGTGCCAAAAATTAGAGAATCACTACCTTGGGAAACATGTTGATTCTAGAAGTAATACTTTTTAGCCTCAAATTTCAATTGTGTCTCAATTGAACAAATTTTATATGAAAATAGGGATTTTTGGGTGCTCTGAGCTAAATGGTGAAAATAGTGATCCCCTAGGTTCAATACAAAAAAAAACTCTAAAAAATGGAACACTTTGAACAAAAAGTACAGATCTAAAAGCCAAGACAAACTTCTCATAAATAGAATAAAGGAATGAAGATCTAAAGCTCTGATACCATGTTGAATTTCATGAAAGATCAACCCCATAGATCCCAAGAATCACCTACATACAAACTATTCTCACCGAAAGAGAGAAGGAAAAGCTATGGAGGTTAGAATTGCCATATCCATAGATGAGACATTCTTGATGAGAAAAAAGAGAAATTGCTATTATCAAAAGTGAATGAATAAATTATAAAGACATGCCACCCTTATAAATGAGATAAAAATCCTAATAGGTAAAACCTAGGTTTCATGATAATAATTAATAAAAGAATTGATTATTATATGCTTAAAGTTTGTCTTAAGTAAACTGGAGATAATAAGTGACTTAACAATTAAATCAAAATGATTAAATTAATAAGGCAATATCTTATTACTCTAACAAGGAGTCTATTACATCCATATAGTATCTTTTTCCTTGTTAGAGTAGGCCTTCTTAGAAGCCTTGACCATGTTAGGAGTTGGCATTTCAATTAAAAAATTGTATGCAAGATGAGCCCACTACCCAAACATACAATTAAAATGATATAAACTATATAGAAACCTTTTGACAATGTTGACATTTGCAACATCTGATGTATCCTTTGTATCTCTCTATACAATACTTTTCATATACTATCATTTATCTACTTTAAAGTTTGCATCATATAGAAAGTGCATTTCAGTTTCCAAAGACATCACACAACTTCACACATAGAACTCTTTCCTTTATACCTTGTTATTTAGTCCTTTCAGTCTTCATGTCTTTACATGTGTCCCAAAATAAAAAACTAACCTAACTTAGGGTAAACATCAAGGATATAATCCTTAATCAATTAAGTAGTTATTTTTATTAAAAAAAATATTTTTTAACACAATTGATCATTTCCTTGCCTCTACTCTGTTTTGCATGCACAAGACTACAACTAATAAAAAATTAATAACTTTGTCCACACTACTCATAGTGACATGCACTCTAACATATAGGATCATCATACCTTGTTCTAACTTCCCTCAAGTGTGCACATGAAAATTGAATATCGATGAACTTTGCAAAAAAAAAAAGGCATCTTTGTCAATAGTTAGTCTTTACAAAACTTAGATAATTTTTGAAGTCTTCAAACCAAAACTATGTCTCCACAATATGTTGACTTAATGTAGATGATATATTTCCTTAAATGATAACCTTAATACATTTTCATTCTCACCTCTTATCCAAATTTCCAATAATCTCCCCCTTTGTCATTAATGAAAACCTATGGTAAAATTGACTAAGTCCCAAAATTTCAAAATTTTAAAATTGTGAAGTTCTTCACACAGCCATATGAAATTTTCATAATGTGGATCATTTATATTATATACCATACATACTCTCCCTTTGTCTATACTCTACCTTATACCTCCTTATACTTAAATATACAATTTTCCAAATAATACACTCCCCATTTGACATCAATGATTAAGGTGAGTCAAAAACTATATTCAAATAAAAAATTTGAATCTACCTTCACTATGTTGATGAACTAGTTAGTAGTATAATGCAATTAGAAAAAAATATCTTCAAGATGATTAGAACTTTATTTCATGCATTTTTTATTGAATCTAAGATTTTGATAAATGTGCATAGACCATAAGATGCTAATTATGTGGCTTGAAAGTCTAGATAAGAGAAGTACCCATAATAAGTCTTGGCCTTTAAGAAATCATCAAGATGCTTCTATACTGGGTCTATCTTCAATGACAAATTTTCTCTTAATAAAGAGAATCTATGCAATATTTTCTCCTTGTTTGTCTCCACTATTTTGCAGCTATAATGTATTCTTTTTATCATTTCCTCCTAGAACATGACTTGACAAAAAGTATTATTTAGCTGACTAATCACACTCTTCAACTCATCTTCTTTCATTCAAATCTATGTTGTGAAGATCTGAATATAATAATGTAATAGGGAACATTTTTCATATAGCTCATTTCCTTCATCTATACACCTTCTTAACTCTTTTATGCATGTGTCTAAGTTTTCCAAATCATATTTAACATTTTTAAATACCTTGCTATAAATATTTACATCATGTTCATCTTGGGATTTTATAGTTAAAATTTCTACTAAGGTCCTGAAATGGTTGTCAAATTCTTCCAATACTCTTTTCTCTCTCTTATGGGGATCATTCTCACTAATCTGAATTAGAGTCAAACTTTTCATTTTACCTGTCATTGTCTCAAGTCTCTTGATTTTTTTTATTCCCTTGCTTTTCTCAAAGATCTTGCTAGTAGAAAATAATGATAACTGACCAATCATTAAAATTTATTGATCTTCACTAGCTACTAAGGGTGTAATGCTCATCATACTTGCTAATAATGATTGTAGTAATGATTTAGATGACCTAGGAGTTTCCTTTCTTTGTTCCCTTGTAGGAATACAACCAATTGAAATTGTAAATTTTGGCTACCATTTATTTTTGTTATCTCTTTTCTTTTCTTTGTGGCTTCATGTAGGGTAATAGTTAACTGGATGACCTCTAGAGTAGGTGTGATCTATTGAGGTTCTTCAACCTCTTCATTTTTGTTAGGATTAACCTCAAATAGAAATAACAATTACAAGCAAATATAAATAATATAAGGAAATAATAGATTGCATAGAAGAGAACACAAGACACCAATATTTAACATGGTTCACCCAAACCCCTGGGCTATGTCTACCAAACAACAAGTCCGATATTATTATGATCTAATGATTACAACTTGATTACAATTTGTAATCCCTTACAACTCAATACTACCATAAGAAGCAATTTTGCATTACACATTATGAAATAATTGCTGACCTTAAGACATTTTATACAAGTATTTTTGCCACTTTAGGGCTATAATTAATTATTACATTTTAGCCCAAAATCATGATAAAATAGGGCCTATAATTTTTTTTCCAAAGAATTATGAAGTATGTATAGCATTCCCTAATCAATCACCACAAACTAACAATCTCCCACTTGAGGATTGATCAAGATCCATACTAGACAACAATATCCCACTTGGAGATTGATTTTATAGCTATGTCACTACTCCATGGGGCTCCCACTAGATCAAACCACCTTGGACTTTGTTGTTCTTTTATTTTGTTTAGTCTAGAAGTCCAACCAAAGTTGAAGAGGAGTTCAACTTCTCCCTTGTCACTACCTTTGTAAACATATCCACTAGATTGTCATACACATATGTATGTTGTCCAACTTTAATTGTGCATCATCCAAAACTAATCGAATGAAATGGTACCACAATTGTATGTGTTTTGTCTTTGAATACAGAGCACAATTCTTCACAAGATGAATGGCACTCTAACTATCTTTAAACAAATAATTATACCTCTGAGGGTGGCCCAATTTTTTCTAGGAATAAATGAAGCCATATCTTTTTCTTGGAAACCTCTATAGCAGTAACATAGTCTGCCTCTATAGTGGATAAAGCATTAACCTTCTACAATTGAGAAACCTAGCTTACTATTGCCTCACCAATAGTAAATACATAACTTGTACTACTTGAACTAATTTTAATATCCCCTACCAAAACTAAGTCAACGTATCCCTATAAATCAATAGTAGAGCCCCCAAAGTGTAAACACTTACTGGATATACCTCTCAAATATCTAAGAATATAATTTACTACATTCCAGTGCTAAATTCATGGATGACTCATATAGCTACTAATGACTCCCACTGCATGTGCCATATCTAGCCTTTTACATACTATAGAATACATCAAGCTTCCTACAGATGAAGCATAAGATACCTTAGACATCTTATCCTCCTCTTCTTGTATCTTGGGACACATCTTCGTAGTCAAATTGAAATGACCAGGTAAAGGTGTGCTGACAGCTTTAGCATTCTCCATAGAGAAACATTGCAACACCTTTACAATATAATCAACCTAAGATAATATCAATTTCCTATTCTTCCTATCTCTGTAAATATTCATACCAAGGATTTATTTGGCTACCCCTAAATCTTTCATAGAAAATGCATATGCTAACTAGTGTTTCAACCTTTTAATGTGATTCATGTTAGACCCAACTACAAGCATATCATCAACATATAAACATAAAATAATGTATTTTTCATCATCCAACCTATTAAGATAAACACAATATCCATAATGAAACCTACTATATCCATGCTCATGCATAAAATTGTCAAATTTTAGTTACGATTGCCAAGGTGCTTGCTTCAAGCCATATAATCTTTTCTTTAATCTGCACAATCAGTTATTCTTACCTTTGACCTCAAATCCTTGTGGATGTGCCATATATATCTCTTCACCCAAATCACCATGAAGGAAGGTTGTTTTAATATCAATATGTTCCAAGTGGAAATCTTCAATAGCCACAATACTTAAAACTATACGAATATAAGTCAATTTTACTACAGGAGAGAATATCTCATCAAAATCAATGCTCTTTTTCTATGTAAATCCTTTTACCACTAACTTTTCTTTAAATCATTTCTTACCTCCATTCTCTTCTTTCAACCTATAAACCCATTTATTCTATAAAGCTTGTTTACCTACAAACAACTTGCATAAATCTTATGCCTTATTTTCAACAAAGACTCTATTTCATCTACCATTTTAAACTCCCATTGAATCTTAGTATCCACCTGCATAGCTTCATCATAATATTTAGGTTCACCAACATCAATAAGTAAAATAGAATACTAAGAGGGAGAAAATATTTCTAGAGGTCTACTTAGCCTCATTAATCATGTAACATTCACTGGTGTGTTTGGTATGTGTTGTTACGATTGTTGCAGATCATGAGGAATTATTGAAACATCATCTCTTGGAGTATCATCCAGCACTACATAATTATCTTCTTTCTTCTCATGTTGTTGAAAAAAATCTTTGTACAACACTTTCTCATTGAATATGATATCCCTACTTCATACAATTTTATGATTTTCAAAATGCCAAATCCTGTAACCAAATTTACTAATGTCATATCCAAAAAATACACATTTCTTTGACTTAGCCTCTAGTTTGGTTCTATTTTCAAAATCTATATGAGACAATGCTTCACAACGAAAGGTTTTCAAAAAATAAGAACTCACCTTCTTACCAATCCATGCTTCCTCTAGAATACACAACCCAAAGGAGTAAAGGGACCTCTATTAATCAAATATACAATGGTATTGATAACCTCTACCCACATGTTTAGGGGCAACCCAAAATGTAACCTCACGCTCCTTGCACACTCCATTATTGTCCTATTCATGCCTTCAACCACTCCATTTTTGTGTGGAGTCCTTGGAGCAATTTTTTGTCTATAAATACCATTAGTGGGGCAATAATTTTCAAATTCATGACTGCGATACTCACCACCTTATCAAATCTAACAAATTTTAATTTCTTACAAGTCTCATTTTCAACCAAGCATTTCCATTTTTTGAAAGTTTGAAATACATCAAATTTCTATTCAAGGGAATAAATCCAAACTTTTTTAGTTGCATCATCAATAAATATAACATAATAATGAGAGCCACCAAGGGAAGATAAATGAGATAGTCCCTATGCATCTTTATGCACAAGCTCCATTCTCTCACTTTTTTTTCCCTTCCCACTCTTCACAAAACTCACTCTCTTTTGTTTTCCATAAAGACAACTTTCACAGAAATCCATATTAACACATTTAGACCTAGCAAAACTTTCTTTGAATGAAGTACTCTTGTACCTTTCTTACTCATGTGCCCAAGTCTATTGTGCCATAGCATTGTATTAAAAAATCTATAACAACTATTTGTTCTCATTACTCAACTACAACAACTTTTCCTGAACATTCATTTTTCTTTGAAACAATCAAAATAGAAGGAATAGTATGACTTGTACAAAGATTTAAGGTGCCTATTTTCACACCTTTTCTACTACAAGGGAACCTTTTAAAATATTTCAATTTTTATCATTAAAAGTAGCTACACAACCCTCATCATTGAGTTTCCCTACTAAAATGAAATTCCCACTTAGCCTTGGAACATGTCTTACCTCATGAAGTAGCCAATGATTCCCATTCTGCAACTTAATCTTAACTTTTCCCTTTCCAATAATTTGATAGGGTTCATTATTTCCCAAATAAATAAGCCCAAAATCCCCTTGGACATAATCAATAAAATAACCTTTGTGGGTTGTAGCATGAAATGAAGCCCCATAATCTAAAACCCATGAATCATCAAGACTTTCTAAAGAAAGAAGCAAAGAATCCTCTTTGGATTTGTTACTTACCACAATTGCCTCCTTTTTCCCTTCTATTTTATCTTCTTCATTTTTCTATCATGTCCAACAATCTTTCTTCTTATGTCCTAGTCTACCATACTATCAACAATCTCTTGGTCCTATACATTGGGACCTCTTTCCCTTTGACTTTCCTCTTGATTTACCACAATTGCCTCCTTTTTCCCTTCTGATTTATCTCCATTTTTCTTTCGAGTCCAACAATATTTCTTCTTATACCCTATTTTACCATAGTACCAACAATCTCTTAGTCCTATAGATTGAAACCTCTTTCCCTTTGACTTTCCTCTTGATTTTCCATGATTTCCAAAATTATTTCTTGTCTCATTCATCCTATCTCTACTTTATGTGGTCAATGCACTTCTTGATGTAGGTCCACCTGAGGTTTTCCTACAATTTTTCTCACTTAGAATAACACCAATCACATTATCAAATTTTAGATTATTAGATCTAGAAACAAAATTACTCATAGCCATTACCAAGCCATTCTAGCTTATAGGCAAAGAACATAAAATCAAGAGAGCCCTAATTTCTTCATCAAAATTAGTACCCACACAAGATAACTACCTAGTAACAATATTAAACTCATTTAAATGATCTAAAATATATCCACCTTCTTTCATCTTCATATTAAATAATTGCTTTATGAGAAATATCTTATTTGAAGTGGAGGGTTTTTCATACAATTTTGCTAGGGTTTGCATCAACTCTTCCATTTTCTTCACTTTTGTAATGTTAAATGCCATCGATCATGCCAAGCATAATTGAATACTTCTAAGTGTCTTTCTATCTAAAATCTATGAGTCCTCATCTTTCATAGTTTCCTATTTTTTAGATTTTCCTTCCAATGGCTTCCATAAATCCTTCTAATAAAGATAGTCTTCCATTTGCATTTTCCATAACTAAATTTTTTGAACATTAAACTTGTCAACCTTCAACTTACCCTCATCTTCCATCATTACCATTCAACCGTGGGACTTCCACTCAACTGTGAGACTTTCTTGTAGAGGATAGCTAAAAAACAACCTCACTTTGATACCACTTGTTAGGATTAACCTCAAATAGAAATAATAGTTACATTAAAATATAAACAATATCAGAAAATAATAAATCACATAGAAGAGAACACAAGACACCAAGATTTAACATGGTTCACTTAAACCCCTGGGCTATGTCCACCAAACAACAAGTCCACTATTATTAAGATCCAATGATTGTAATTTGATTACAATACATAATCCCTTACAACTCAATACCATCACAAGAAGTAATTTTGCATTACACATTATGAAACAATCCCTAACCCTAAGCCATTTTATACAAGTATTTTTTCCACTTTAGGATTATAATTAATTATTGCATGTCAACCCAAAATCTTGATAAAATAGTACCCAAATCTTTTTTCTTCAAATAATTATGAAGTATGTATAGTAATTCCCTAATTGGTCACCACAAATTAACAATTTATTGTAGGCTCTTCTTCTCTTTCCTCCTATTTCTTCTTCTTCTTCTTCCTTTTTCCTTTTTAATTTACATTCATTTTACTCTTTACACTTTTTTCTCTTGTCTCTACATGTCTCAATGGTGGTATAAAGTGGGATGTGTCTTGTATAATTATTCTCCATTCAATTTTTAAATTAGGATCTAAACTTTTGAGGGCTTCAAAAAATGTGGCTAGGTCTTCTTATTTTTCTCCTTCATCAATCTTCTCCTCATCACCGGAACATGGATAGTTAACCAAATTACAAAAAATGGTGTCTTGTTCCTTAAATAGATCCCCCTTCTCATCAAAAGTAATATGTGTGATATTTGTATTCATTATGTCATCATGCATAGTTATCTATGGTAGCTCAGTCATTATTCTTTCTACATTCTCTTCCTTTTTGACTTCTACTTTTGCTATTGTAGTATTTTCTTCCACCTTTGCTTCTGCCTCTATAGTAGTAGCAACTAAGCTTTCTAATTCTCCCCCTAATAGTTGGTGTTCTTCCTCTTTTTTAGACTTAGGTACGTTCAACATTATTTTGGTTTTTGAGGTCTATGCTATTGCTACTAAAATGATCATATCTAATGAATTAAGTGGTTCTATTATAGATGGAGGTGTAACTACTTCATTTCTAGCCTTTTCAATGTCGGATCTACTTACTCACTCACTGAAGAACTTATCAATAAGAATTTTAGTAACTTTAATTACTTTATCTCTATGTCCTCCCATGAGTCTTATTACTCTCATATTGTCTCTTACTAGTGGTATTATCCTATTCATTATCCTTCCAATTTGAGAATTTTTCTTCACCTCATAACATTTTTTGATGATCTCCTCTCTTAAAGTCTCTTCTTCTTTCTTAGTTTTTAATCTAGTTCCATTTAGTCTACTATATATCTCTTTAGGTAATTCTCCATGGATTTTGAGTGGGGATTTCTTAAATTTAATTGTATACAAAATAACTGTAACATCCAAATTTATTTTTTCATAGAGTATATGTCATATAATTGCTTGATCTTCTTAAGATTCCATTCATTTAATATAGAATCATTTAGATTCTCAATTCTAACTAGTTTCCATGTTGCTTTCTTCTTACCACTTCCTTCTCCTTCTTCTTGTTGTTGTGGTGATGATTTATGAACTTGGGCTTCTGGTGGAGTGACTTGACCTCTCATCTTACTCCCTTCATAAGATGTTACAACCTTTTATCTTTTTTCTAGACCTATATCCATTTATTTTACTCTTTTAGGATTAGGGGTCTCTACTTATTCTTTTTTTACTTCCACTAACCTTACTAATCTTCTTGTGCTAGAGGGTGTGGATGATTAAACTTGTATAATGCTGACATCATCTTTCATAGGATGATGTAGTACAAATGTTAGTAATGCATGTGGTGAAATAAATTCTGTTGTAGGTGATGTGGTGTTGGGTGTTGGCATTAAGTTATTATTGCCATTAGTGACAACACTTATCTATATTAGTATAGCTATCAAGCTCAGCACTCAGTTTCCTACACTCATCGAGCTTCACAATTTACATTGAGTTTCTACAGTGTTTACTGAGCATTCAGTGGTTACCTTGTAGGTTCATCACTTATCGAGCATTCATGAAGCTCCTGAGTGACTATGCAATCTAGCAGTGTCTACCAAGTTTATAGTGTTCACTGAGCTTTGCAACATTTATCGAGTGTTGGAAGTATAGTGTTTACCGAGTGATGAAAGTATAGTGTTTACCAAGTGATGAGAGTATAATGTTTATCAAGTAATGAAAGTATAGTGTTTACCAAATGAAATCAAGGTAAATGAAGGATCTAGTTTTTACCGAGTGACACTATATCTACCGAGTCTCCAATGGTTACTGAGTTCCAAGCTACATTGTGTGGTCAGTATCGACCAAGCCTCTACTTCTACCAAGTGCATGACAATGCTGAGTATCAGAAGGTCACCAAGTCAGCTTGAAGAACATGAGTTTTCTACTGTTTGGTTGACTTAGTAATGTTTTGTTCACTTGTGTTTTAGCCAACCTTGCAATTGTAATTATTGGAATGGTAAATATGTAATGTATTATATTGTTTACAATAGATGCATGAGAGTATTAAGAGAGACATGTAATGTTTTGAGAAGTGTAAATTTGAAACAACAGAAGAGCAGAATATTCAGCAAGGTCTACAAGGAGCAGTAAAGATTCATCAGTTACAAGAGGTGATCTATCTTTCAAGGATCTAATCAGCAATCAAGTTTGTAAGTAGATCTACTATTTCATTCTAATAGGTGAATCAATTTTTTAAATCCTTTAATAGGGTAAACTTAACAGTCTTTATATAAATCTCCTAACAGAGTGCATACTTTAGTGTATGTTTGTAAAATCCTCTAACAAGGTGGACCTAGTAGTCCTTTGTGCTCCTAATAGGGCAGATCACTAGAAGTGGTCAATGTAAGCCTTAATAGGCCAAATTCATACTACAATAACAAATTTTTGTGGGTATCATCCCCACCCCAGTTTTACTTTCTATTTGGAAGGTTTTTGGGTTACCAAATCACTGTGTACATGTGTTATGGATGTTTGATTTCTCATTTATGTAGTAGATTAGATGAATGAATGGTGAATAGTTAAAGTGCTAAATTGTTCAAAGTTTTGAAGTTACTAATTCACCTCTCCCCTCTTAGTAACCTATCATATCTTAAATATTTCCAATAGTTGGTATCAGAGCTTTTGTGGTTCTAAGGGTAAAAGTTTGATAGCTTGAGCAAAGATCAAGGACAATAGAGATATTTAGGCTTGACAAAGCTATTGAAAATGAAAAGCTAGATCTAGAAATGGCCATGGCTCAACTCAAAGAAGCAAAGGAGCATCTTTCTCAATCCCTAAAGAGAAGGAAGGAACTTGCAAGATAAATGAATGATCATCAGGATGTTGAAGAAAAGATTGAAGACCTTTTACCATCAAGCAGTTGAGATGAAGCTAATGAGGCAATCAAGGAACTCCTAGCAAAGAATGACTCTCTATAGGAAGAAGTAAGAAAGCTTAAAAGAGAACAAGAAATCCAATAAATTAGGGTATGTGAAGTTTTGGAATAGAGAAACAAGGCAACTGAAGACTTAGAGACAAGAAATAATCAATTCAATCAGCATGAAGATCTCATGGATCAACTATCTAATGCAAATGAAGAAATTATGAATCAAAGATTTGAAAATGAAAGCCTGAGGAATGATTTAATTTTTGAAAAAGAAATCAATGAAAGCTTACAAAGTGACTTGAGATCTAAAAGACAAATCAATGAAAGTTTGGAAAATGACTTAATCGCTGAAAAGCAAGTCAATGAAAGGATAATAAAATCTCAAGCAGACATGACTCAATTAAATCAACAAAGTGAGTAGAATCTTCATAGACAAAAGGGTAAAGTAGGTCTTGGTTATAAGGAAGAAGGTGAAACCTCCAAACAAAGTGCCTAAAGAAATCAAAAACCTACTTGCAATGGAAAAGAAAAATTCAATCGTAAATGCTACAATTGCAATCAGCATGGTCGCAAAGCTAATGAATGCAAGGAGAAATAAAAATTTGAAGGAAATTATCACAAATGCAAGAAGCATGGTCACAAGGCATTCCAATGCAGATCCAAATCATTCAATCTAGTTGAACAACTTGTTAAAGCAATATTTGGATGGGACTACAATACCTGGTGCAGATGTCATTATTGTGGAGAATATGGACATATTGGTATAAACTGTGCAAGACATCACCTAAGGAAGAAGGACACTACTGTAAGGTGTTATACATGTACAAAACTTGATCATATATCTAAAAACTACATGAACATAGGAAGAGTTAAATATGAAAAGAAAACTAAAGCTGAAAACATTTGGAAGCAGATGAGGCAATAATGGATTCCAAAATCTACCGAGCAAGATAGTACAAATGATGGCAATGTCATTCAAGAACTAGGTGACTCCACCATTTCTAGTTAGATTCATAAAGGAGAATATGGAACTGCATCTTCTAGTGATATCTCAAGGAATTCCAAAATAAAAGAAAGAAAAATGATCAAATCAGTATTCCAAATACACAAGGATCAAGGAAAGTGTATCTTTCACCGAGTCGCATCTACCGAGGAAAGTCGGTTGGAGACCTTGCCGAGCTAGGTCAAGAGCAAATTTTTTTTTTATTCACTCATTGAGTTGCAAGCTTCTACCAAGAAAATGAATGATAGCTTGTCAAGCACTATTTCATCTCAGCTACCTTCATACCAAGCATTTATGGCAAAATTTTTGTCAAAAGGGCAGAATTTGATTTCATTTTACACCACGATTACAGAGCTAAGAAATTTCTAGCGATTTCAAGCAATTTTTAAGTGGAGAATTTGTTTAGAATTTTCTTACACCTACCAAGCAGCAATGGCATTTGGGAGTAGCAGTAGCACCAAGGCCAAACAAGGTTCAGAAATGCTAGTTAAAGGTGTGAAGTGGAAGGCACCAAATTTCAAGCTAGTTCCGAAAATTGTAGAATCACTCGACCCCAATGGAGCTCAATCACAAAATCCACCAAAGGTACTTCTCATAAATGACATTTTTACTCATTTCAAATGTTCTTTTCAAGAGATTGGAAACTTAGAGATGGATAATGCCCTAGAAGAAATGAGTGTTGATGGTTCTTTTAAACCCAAGCATAAGCATCTAGAGACCAAAGGGTTAATCCACATCTTGCATATGCCAAGAAGTTTTCAAACTAAGTGGATCAGGTACATATTCAGTCATGTTCACAATGTGCAACTATGGTTAGAAGAACCAGTGTTAATCACCAAGAAGATGATTAATAATATTACCGATCTTCCCATACTAAGTAAAGCAAAAACTACCAAAACCCTAGGCCAGGAGGAGTTACAGAATCAAACCCTAGCTGAGTGGGATCAGAGAGGTTTAAAGGTTAGCACTATTTTTGACGTTGAATTAAGGTTTGGCATTCACGTCATTGCCCACAAAATTTATAGCTCCAGTCATCTGAATAGTGTGCCCTATGAGGCTATGGATTTGGCTTTCAAAATTGTGAAAAAGAACCTTGAATTTGACCTGTCAAAATTATTGTTGAAACAATTGAACAAGAAAATGGATAGCATAAGGACTTTAAAGAATAATCCCTACAAATTTGGTTCTCTATTAATTTGTTTATTTTTCTATGTTCAAAAATTCTTTCCATCAAAAGGAATTGTAGTGTGGAGAAAAGACATTCCTATTCTACATCAGATAAATGAGTTTGTAGTAGAAATGGGTGAAAATTATGATAGCATCATGGATAATTATTTTGAAGATTTCAAGGAAAGGATGAATAATAGGTTTCAAATTCCACCAAAACTTGTTGAAGATTACAAAGATGATGTATGCTTCATGGTTGACTATGATAAAGTGTATGTTCAGGCAATTAGACCCTGAGTTGCATGGGTAAAACCTCTTCCCTATGAAGTTAATATTGATGAAACCAAGGACACTATTAAAGCACTAGTAAATGAGCCTGTAGATCCTAAGCTTCCTACCTTTGGCACTTTTGATGAAGCCAAGACTAGAATTGAGCTTGAAATCAAGCTACCCCAAGCTATAAACAAAGGAAAGAGGAAGATAGCCAAGTTGAAAACTAAAATTGGCCCTCTTATACTTACTAAAGGAAAAGGTGAAGATGAAGAAGAGGAGTAGGAACCAGAAGATAGAGAGGAAGAAACAGAGAAGGAGGTAGAGCTAGTTAGAAAGAAAGACAAGGTAATCATTACCAAGCCACCCAAAACCTCCACAGCTATTTTCACTCAGCAAGAAAAAGGTAAGAAAAAAAGGTGAAGTAGTGTTCAACAAGCCCCAACTAACCTTCCAAGAAAGATTGAAACAATTGGAAGAAGGATCTGGCATCACAAATTTCAAGGCATTGAAATTTGAAACAAGGATAGATGCAAAGAAAATGCAAATTGAGGAACTAGTACTCAATAAGATGGGAAAATAGAAATACTCCCTAGACCAGCTTGCCCGTCAAATCTCCAAAGAACTATTGGGGAGATTGCAACCTAGGTGGGAGACAGCCACCCAAATGGCCAAAGATATATATGAGCAATCCTTAAAGAATCTTCTACCGAGTCTTACTGAGCCAGACATAAAGGCAGCAATGAAGAACCATGAAGGTAAAATGATGATTAGATTTCACACATGTTTGAGTTTAACTAAGGACATTGAGCATGTTGGAAGTGATGCAACAAACATGTGGAAGAACATATATCATCTGTAAAAGCCTAGTAATGATCTTGTTGAAATCAAGGATAATGACAATAATAACAGTGATGATTTTGATAGCACTCCATCCATCACAGTTACTCCAGGAGAGCTGCATGAACTAATGGAAGAAAAGGAGGAAGAAGACAAGGAGGAAAAAGCACATGAGGAATAAATAGATGAAGAAGATCCAGTAAAAATTGCAACAGAAGTTATTGCATCCCTTCCTCACTCTCAACCAAAGATAGTTACATCTACTTTGGAGATATCTTCTGCAAGTGAGATTATGAGCACAATAGTCACATCAATTGCTCAATCTTCACCAACCCCCTCCTAGCTCCAGGTATTTGAAACCGATGTGCCAAGAACTTCATCTACTGAGTTGTCTATCACTTCTTTAGCCACCAAGTCAACCTCCTTAACTCCTTCATCATCAGTGAGTGTAGCAGTAAGTTCTACAATTTTGTTTTCATCAGTTCCAGTAAGTTCTACAGTTTTGTTTTTGTTAGCATCATTTGTATCCACTTCGACTCCAATCAGTTCAAATTCTACTATGGGTACTTTACCAAGTATGATACCATTTTGGGGAAGTGATTTAGTTTTTGATCTAGTTAGTACTTCTATTGGCATTCAATCCTCAAGTCCTATCCCAATTTTCACTGCTAGCCCTTCTATCTCCATTATTGTGTCTGTTCCTAAGGTCAAACCAGTCATCATAGAAGTCAAACAAAAGCATCCATTAAAAATTCTGATCATTGGAAAGGAAATTGCAAAATACATTGACTTAGACACAAAGATAACTTGATTCCAAAGATTGACTATGACAATGTTACCATTGAAGAGATGAGGTTAGCCAATCAACTCATAGAGATGAAAGCTATGCAAAAATAGTTAAGATCAGAAAGGGATAAGGAATACAGAATAATTGAGAATGCCAAGGATATAATTATAGATTTCATAGGTGTTGAAGTAGATTCTACTCAACATATTTTGATTCAATTAGAAGAGGTAGTACAAAAATTTAATGAAGATTCTTCCGAAAAAGAGAAACTAATTGAAAAAGATGAAAAGAAATTTGATAATAAGGTGCTAGAGCATATTGCTCAAAAGATAGCAATCAAGCAAGTTGAATTGTCAACATTTTTGGGAAATTTTGAAAATTCTTTTAAGAATGCGGCATTACTTTTTGCCAAACTTTGTGATGTTTCTAGTTTTACTAAAGAACTAAAGGATAAGCTAAATAAGATTGACATTGATATGCAATCAAGTGCATCCAAGTTAAAGATGGACTCCTCCTCCACAATCTCCCATCACACCAAGATCATATATCTGGTAGATGTACAGGCATAACTATTAAGAGAGGAAGCAAGGATCTGGTCTACACTCATAGACATCTAGAATATGATCCTTCCTATCATGGACACAATGTAGAAACATATGGTTCATTGCAAATCATTGGTCCAAGATTAGAACTTCTTAGTGGCTGATCACATGATCCAATTATTACCAGAATTTCAAATTGCTCTCTCCACTTGTCAAATTTTACAGCAAACTTGGGATAATACTTTTCCCACCATCCTTAAGGTACATCAAGAATTTCTATCTCACTTTGGTGTAGTCATATAAACTATATATATATAGTCCTTTGGCATTATTGTCAAAAAGGGGGAGAGATTCAACATAATAAGTGAGGAGAGTTATCACTATAAGTGATAGGGGGAGTTAGCACTCAATAAAGTTAGCATGTGTACTTAAGTATCTTTATATATACATTATAAGTCATCAAGAAGATATATAGAAATGTATATGCAACAATTCTACAAAGATAAATTTTGAAAAACAAAAATTCATTGAGTCAAGTTATGTACATATGTTTTGGCTTATAAGTGTTTTGTCACTAATGCCAAAGGGGGAGATTGTTGGTATTAAGTTATTATTGCCATTAGTGACAACACTTATCTATATTAGTATAGCTACTAAGCTGAGCACTCAATTTTCTACACTCACCGAGCTTCACAGTTTACACTGAGCATCTATAGTGTATACTGAACATTCAGTGGTTACCTTGTAGGTTCATCACTTATCAAGCATTCATGAAGCTACCGAGTAAATGTGCAATCTAGCAGTGTCTACTAAGTTTACAATGTTCACCGAGCTTCATAGCATTTACCAAGTGATGGAAGTACAATATTTATCTACTGATGAAAGTATAGCATTTATTGAGTGATGAGAGTATAGTGTTTATCGAGTAATGAAAGTATAGTGTTTACCAAATGAAATCAAGGTAAAAAAAGGATCCAATTTTTACCGAGTGACACTATATCTACCAAGTCTCCAATGGTTACCAAGTTCCAAGCTATGTTGTGTGGTTAGTATGGACCGAGCCTCTACTTCTACCAAGTGCATGATGATGCCGAGTAATGTAGTGGATTTCAAGTATCAGAAGGTCACCAAGTCAGCTTGAAGAGACTGACTTTTCTACTATTTGGCCAACTCAATAATGTTTTGTTCACTTGTGTTTTAGCCAACCTTGCAATTATAATTATTGGAATGGTATATATGTAATGTATTATATCATTTACAATAGATGCATGAGAGTATTAAGAGAGACATGTAATATTTTGAGAAGTGTAAATGCAAAACAGTAGAATATTCAACAAGGTCTACAAGGAGTAGTAAAGATTCATTAGTCATAAGAGGTGATCTATCTTTTAAGGATCTAATCAGCAATCAAGTTTGTAAGTAGATCCACTATTTCATTCTAACAGGTGAATCAGTTTTGTAAATCCTTTAACAAGGTAGACTTAATAGTCTTTATATAAATCTCCTAACAGAGTGCATACTTCAGTGTATGTTTGTAAAATCCTCTAACAAGGTGGACCTAGCAGTCCTTTGTGCTCCTAATAGGGTAGATCACCAAAAGTGGTCAATGTAAGCCTTAACAAGCCAACTTCATACTGCAGTAACAAATTTTTGTGGGTATCATCCCCACCCCAGTTTTACTTTCTATTTGGAAGGCTTTTGTGTTACCAAATCACTATGTACATATGTTATGGCTGTTTGATTTCTCATATATTCAGTAGATTAGATGAATGAATGGTGAATAGTTAAAGTGTTAAATTGTTCAAATTTTTGAAGTTATTGATTCACCCCTCCCCTCTCAATAACCTATCATATCTTAAATATTTCCAACAGTTGGGGACTTCAACTGACCATTTTGGTACAACTAGGGCATCCTTTTGTCCAATTTGTTACATTTCATATATAATTTCCTTAACATCAGGAAACTCTTGTGGTGTCATCTTAGTTTACCATAAGATCTTTCTCATTTCATTGTCAATTTTCTTTCTCATAGACTTCTTAAACTCTATTTGATATTCCAATTTCAAGTTTTCTTCATAGCTATCAAATCTAGGAATTTTAGTGTCTAAATCTATACTTAGAAGCTTTTATACATATGATTCAGTTACACCCTTTGTAACATTATAACCAAGTAGGTCCATACACACACACACACACACACACACACACACACACACGGACACACACACATATATATACATATATATATATATACATATATATACATATATATATACATATATATATACATATATATATATATATATATATACATATATACATATATATAGATACATATATACATATATATATATATACATATATATAGATATATATATACATATATATATATATATATATACATATATATACATATATACATATATATATATATATACATATATACATATATACATATATACATATATATATATATACATATATATATATACATATATACATGTATATATATATTACTATATATATATATATGTATATACATGTATATATATATATACATGTATATATACATATATACATGTATACATGTATATATATATATATATATATATATATATATATATATATATATATATATATATATATATATATATATATATATATATATATATATATATCACTTTACAAGTGACTACCTCCATATATTTAAAACCAATGTCAACCATAAAATATAACTTTTCCTTATACTTCTCAACTAGTGATTTTAGAATCCTTGATCTTGATTTCATTTATGATTGAAAGATTTTAAAAGTAAGTGTTGTGTATTCATACACTTTTTCATAGGATGTATCCTATGCAAATATGTTCTCCATGTTGAAGAAGATTGTTGAAGTATAGAAATGTAGGAGCATGGAACAATCATTATTTTGTCACTGATGTCAAACCTACTACATGCTACTAAGCCAATTGCTAATTTGGTCTGAATGATATCATTTGATTGATTGATGAAGAGGATTTGTAAAGAAAGGATAATAAGAGTACCTAGAGAAAGATTGAGTTATATGGTGTCTAAAGGAGCACTAAGACCAAGTAAAAATTTAATGATGGAATGTATTATTTATCTACTTAAGGCTACAATGAAAGGATACTTGAGCAAAGAAAAGAAAGGGACTAAGAAAAGAAAGTCAATGCAAGTTAAGCTGAAAGTTAGTTGATATCGAGAAAAGAGAAATTTAGTATATTTCAAGTGAAGGAAATTTAGTATGAGTCAAGACAAGGAAGTTTAGTGTGTGTCAAGCACCAATTAAACTTAGTGTTATATATCAAACAACCTAATCTCGATCGAGCATCAGAAGACAATTATTGTTGAGTGACAGTATAAAGAGTTTAATCAAAAATTTGATGAATCTGAGCCAATAAAGTTGATTTCTTTAATTATGTGAAGTGTGTGGAAGATAAGTATGATGAGATGGTGGTGAACAATTCAAGATAAACCATTTTGAGGAAAATTTGAAGAGGATTGTAAGAGAATTTTCTAGAGGGAACAAAATGGAAAAGAAGGGAGATTCAATGAATTTGACCTAACCCTAAGATGGATGATTGTGATGAAGTAGGAAAATATTGAAATTTTCTATATAAGGAGATAACAAGCTAGAAGGAAAAAGTAAGAGTGAAAACTAGAGATAGACAAGGAGTCTTGAGGTGTTGCTTCATTTGGTGGCTAAAGGAATGAACCTGTAGTTGGCATACTAAGCATAAAGGCTTAAAGAGGTGAAGGTTTGAAGCATGAAAAAGTTGTTAGAGATTAAGAGGAAGGAATGAAAAGAAGAATGGAGAGTTGAATAAGAGATATTTAATTTGCAAGTGAGTTGTTTTGTTATCACATCAAGTCCTACTATTACTTTCTAACAATTGTATCAGTCTGGATAAGTACTTTGGATTAAGGTTGACCTAACAATCATAAGTAAATCCTTTAATAGGGTGAAATTCTAAAGGAATTTTGTAAAGTCCTCTAACAAGGCTCACTCCTAATATGTTGATTGAAATCCTTTAATCAAGATCACGTTTAACATTGTGCATTGTAACTTTTAACATGGTTGGCTCCTCGCAAAGCTCACTTCAGAAGAGTGAAAATTGGTAGCATGTTACCAATGGTTTTTCCCAAATTGGGTTTCCACATAAAATCCTCATGTCAAATTGTGTGAATGATTTTTTGGTATTTTATGTTTACATTTCAGCTAAGCTTATTTGACCTAAGACAGTAATATACTATGGTTTGAGATATTGGATGATTAATCCATGCACATGTATTTGTTAAGTACTAAGAAGTTTTATCTATACTTTTTCAATGCATAGCTTATTAGCTGCATGTACAAATACAACTACCAATTCATCATCTCTAGACCTAGCATTGGAATATTCAAATGGGAAGAGTACTTCTGAGAGGGGGGTTGAATGAGAAGTGCCACACTTTAACCTTTTTAAATCTTTTAAAATAAATAACTAAAAGTAAATTGCATGCATGAAAACATATTAAATGAACATAAAGTAAACACATAACACCAAAATTTGGTAACCCAAAAACCCTCTAGGAATAAGAAGGTAAAATTGGGGTGGGGATGATACCCACAAAATCGCTACAGGAATAATTGTTTGACTACTTCTAATGGTCTACCCTGTGAAAGGCCTACCCTATTAAAGGCTTTACACCATGTCAATAGTGACTTGGTTAAAGGATTTAAAAACACTTTACATGAAGTGTCACCCTATTAAAGGATTTAGTCACCTCTTCAAAGGATCCAAAAAATAGCTATTAGGCTAACCTATCATCATAGGATTTTCACTATCTAATACAATTGCTAGAGAGTATTAGAAACCTTTGAGCTGATTGCTTACAATCTTCAATTGCTGATTTTAGACACTTGATCTGCTCACTCTGATGTGATCCTTGCTTGATCTGATATCTATTCATAGCCCTTGTACTGTTATGATCAACTGGATGTGTAATTGCTACTCAATTCGCTAAGTCTTTGATGCCCTTGTTGTTTTCCCTGTTTTGCAATTTTCCTTATCTGCTTAGCAACTTCCTTGACTTCTCTTTAGCAACTTAAAATCATGGGGTCTAAGCCTTCTTATAAAGACTTTGTAGACTTAGGATTAGGTATGGATCTACAATCCATATTGAATCTTGTATTCTCACTCATTCCTTGCATTTTTCTAATTGGTTGCATGCTTTCTCCATTTTTTTGATTGGTTGAATGCGAATTGCATAGGAAACATAAAAGATTCATTCTTATCCTTATTATCCTTCAAAATCCTTGTATGTTGGCTCAGAAAATGGTTTACATCTGAGTTTGTGAAGGCACAAACTCATATGTTGATTTTGTGTTACTCAACACATACTGGACTACTAGTGCTTGGAACATATACTGTCCTGGTTTTCTCAAGACCTATTACATTTTCTCTTGCTTGACACATGTATGACTCTAGCTCACTTAGCATATGAAGCATTCTAACTTGCTTGACATTAACTATGACTCGAAACCTATATATCACTCGACACTTGTATAATGCTCAGCACCTAAAGTCACTTGACACCTATTAGAATTTTGGCTCAACATATATTGTAGCTCAACATACATAGTGTACTTGGCTTCTATGTAGAAAGTGGTTAAGTGTGTTGACACTCAAATGTCAAAACCATTCTGAGGCCGACAATCTCCTCCTTTGACATGAGTGTCAAAAATGCTTAATTAAACATTATTAATCTAACCTTATGAGTACCCTATCCAATCTGCTCTATACAAAATTCCAAAATTTGTTCAAAATACCTTAAAATTCTTATAATTCCCCTTGAGCTAATTGTGTCATTTCATTCTTGCAACCAAAATTCTTGTGTTGATGTACTGGATATTCTTTGTCTTTTCCGTGTAATATGTACCTGTCTGCTAAGTTGTTCTTTTTGTTTGACTGTACAAAACATTATTTCTCCCCCATACTATTTACACACCCCTTTTTGGCTCATTCTATAATCTTGTCGCTTTTTATTCACCAAAATAATGAATGAAATAATGTAATTACTAGAATACTTAATATAATCCCCCTTAGTCATATCTTCCATATTATTATTTCTCCCCCCTTTTAACACTTATGTTAAAGGGTTCTAAGGAGTAATACCATATTTAGCCAAAAATGTGTTGTTTACCTCCATTATCATTTTTAGAGTTGCATCCCAATTCTCCAAAGAAATGTCTAGTGACTTATGTTGGATGGCAATCTGTATAGAAAGATGTACAAGTCTATCTAATGTAGAAATATTAGGATCTTTCTTTAAGATAGTTTTAGCATAGACTTTCTCTTTGTCGAGGACCTCCAAATGTGGGGTTATGGGAGATTGAATCTACATTAATTTGGCCTTTATATTGGCCTCTTTGCTTGTAAATGTAGCTAATTCTCTTTGAGTGTGAAGCAGTTGGGAAAAATGCTTCTCATTTTGAGCTGGATCCCTTGGTAATTGCATGCTAGAAATCTTCAAATTTCTCTCCAAGCTCATTATCCTTTGACCTGTCTCTTGTGTGAAAAAATCGCACAACTTTTTATACCGTGAGAAAATGTTCTCAAGTATAGTTTTGACATTGTCAATTTTCTTGGCCAATTCTACTTGTCCAAATGGTATACCACTGGATATTTTCTCATTTACCTTCCCTTGAAACTTCCTTTCAGACCATTCCATAAGTTTAACATTTTTATCCTAGTCTTCACTAGTCACCTAGTCAACTATATCAAATAATTGTTCCATTATGGGCTTTGACTCATTTGGTGACTGCAAGCTAAAGGAATCCATAAAGATTTCCTTAATCTCATGTAGTGCTTGCTTGTGTTTATACTCCTTTTTGAGTATTTCCTACCTCTTTCTCCTATTTAATGCATGTTGCATTTTTGTAATTTGCTCCATGGTGATAGTCTTTGAGTCATAAGAAGGTATTACAATGTCTTCATCTAACTCAAGGTCTCCATAGTGAAGTACCCCAGTCACCCTAGTTGAGCTCAAGCTTGGTGTTGAGATTTGCAAAGGTATGGCTTCAGTGCTAAGCTTTTGAAGGTTTTTTGTAGGAGTGCCAATTTTTGGTAGTTCTACCAATGTCTGTATGGTGACCTACTCCTTTTCTTTTGATGTATCCTCCTTCTTATCAAACTTCCCTTCTCTTTCACTTGGCTTCTATGTGGTGTCACTTACTTCTATTGTAGTCATTGGAGATGGTGGTGGAAACATTAAAATTTGAGTGCTAGTAGTTGTATAGGTGAAAGGTTGTTCTTGTTGTTTCACCTTGTCTCTTTTTGGATCTTCTACTACCTTATGTAGCTCATCTACACTCACCAATATAGAATTTGTGCATAATTATGCCTATAGAGTGGATTGGTGAAGGATCTTGGAGAGATCCTCTATAGTTAGGGAATTAATGTTCTGAGCAAAAGTGTTAGCAACATCCTTGATATTTATTGTGTCTATAGGTGTGATGGTTACATGAGGAGGGCTAGGAGGTGGCATTTGTGTGATTGTAGTTTTGTTTGGGTTCCAATTCACCTTTCCAATAGAAGGAAACTCTTCCGTGACATAAAAGAATATGCACATAAGAACTGAACCAAACATGCATTGAGCACCCTTTGACCTCCTTATTTCTCCTAGGTTCTCATTTATTTGCTACAACATTAGTTCTGCTAGATCATATGTATGATCTTTCTTCACATGTTTGTAAGCTAAATCAATAGCTATACATGGCACACCATTCAATCTGTTGGATTGGTAGAATTTGTGAGATATTATTCTCACTGCAAAATCTAGAAGAGGATCTATTAGAGTATCAATTTTATTCCCCTCTTATTCTACTTAGCTCCTATATTCCTTTCAATCATTTCTGTCAAATCACTTCTCAGGGTTTTAGGCTGATCTAGGGTTGGAAAACCCATAACCCTATGCACTATTTTCTTAGTAATCTTCATGGGTCATGTTTCCAACCATAAAAATCCATTGTGAATTCTACTGAGAATATTTTGTATCCATTCTATTTTGAAACTTGTAGGGTAAACTAGGGCATGGGTCAAACCCTTCTTCTCAATTATCTCATATTCGTTATTTTCACATAGTTTGTCATAGGCTTGAAATATTTCAAGGTCTCCTACAACTCCTTTTTTATAGTTGTAACACTTCCTTATGCTATGTACCATGAAAACCTTTGGTGGAATTATGGACAATGCGCCGATAGATTCATTTCTGTAGGCAACTTTTGGGATGGGTCTAAACTCAGGTTATTTTTCCTTGTTATTGAATAGCTAAACCTCATAGCTTTCCTTTCCTTTGAGGTTTCTTGAAATAGAAGCCATTATACTAGAATAGGGTTTCAAATATATTAAAAAATTCAATACTATATAGCTCAGCACTTGATAAATACCTTAGATCATCAAAATGTATGTTGAATCATTGTTGAAATTGATGCAAATGGCTTCAAGGTTGTTGCATGATTGCTCCTGCACTATTCTCATCTTTTCTCTGTGTTTGAATGGTGTAAAAATGATCAAAATTTGACCTTATACCTTTCAAAACCTAGCATTAAATTCTTAGTGCATACAACTATAAACTCGGCACTTGAAGGTTTTAACATGACTCAACTTCCATTAGATTTCATTCAGTTAGCTTCCACTGGATTTTCACTTCACTCGACTTCTATTAACATTTCTCAACTTGTCATCAACCATCAACTTGGTCACTATTAGTAACTCGATATCTATTGAGGACAACTTGGCAGTATTTGTAAAAACTTTAAATTTTGACTTGGCATCTTTGCTCATGCTAATTACTTCTTTGCAATACTTCTTTGTCTTGGGACTGATGTATGATATAACTTTGTATATCAGTCCCATACACCTATTCTTGCTTAGTTGAATGTGGTGTGATCACTTGACCTCTTGGGTGAAGTGATCCCTCCATTTGATGTGTTGCACTCATCTTTCTTCTTCCAAGTCTTGTTTATTTGTCCTCTGACTTGTTCAACATCTACCTTTTCTTTAACTTTGTTGACCTCTAACTTGGGTGTCTTTGACTTATTTGGGAAATTCTTGCTAATGTGACCACTAAGAAACTAAAATATTTGGTTTAACTTAACCATCTATTGTAATTCCCTCTGAAATGTGTCCTTATGCAATTTTTAGGGACGTATCCATATTCCTAACAATAATGAAAACTATACCTAGTTTTATAGTCCCAATTGTAGTGATGACCATGGTTATTTCCTTTTGTAGGCTAATTAGGTGTCCACATAGGCTTTGATCTGCACTCAAATGCTCTATGTCCATACTTCTTGTAGTTATAGCAGTGACCCTCAAATCTTGGTGTCCTCATGGTCTTAGTTCTACATTTTTCTCATTGGTTGCATGCCTTCTCCATTTTCTAATTGGTTGAATGCTAATTGCATAGGAAACATAAAAGATTCATTCTTATCCTTATTATCCTTCAAAATCCTTCTATGTTAGCTCAGAAAATGGTTTACATCTGAGTTTGTGAAGGTATAAACTCATATGTTGATTCTATGTTACTCAACACATACTAAACTACTAGTGCTCGACACATATGCTATCCTAGTTTGCTCAACACCTGTTACATTATGTCTTGCTTGGCACATGTATGACTCTAGCTCACTTGACATATGAAGCATCTTGACTTACTTGGCATCAATTGTGACTTGGCACCTATATATCACTTGGTACCTGAAGTCACTCAGCACCTATTGGAATTCTAGCTCGACACATACTATAGCTTGGCATGCATAGTGTACTCAACTTATATGTAGAAAGTGGTTAAGTGTGTTGACACTTGAATGTCAAAACCATTCTGAGACCAACACCTAGAACATAATTTAGATGTAATAATCTTACATAAAAACCTCACATATCCTATTTAATCTAACTTATGAGTATTCATCTCCCATTGTAGGTTGGTTTGGTGTTTTTAATGACAATCTTCCTAAACTTATTTTCATTGAGTGGGATGGATCATTGATTGGATAAACTAGTTATTGCACATGAATAAACTTTTCTGAAATGTCTATCACATTGTCACCTATCAAAAACTTCTCATCATTAATTTTGTTTAGAAAGCTCTTAGTCTAGTTTTCACTATCAAACTCATAATAAAACATGTATTTCACAATATCATCCTAAACTAGGTGTTCAAACCCTTCTTTCAATGTCATATCCAATTTGTAAAACTTATCAAATTCATTTGAAATGTTGCATTTTCCTATAGTTTTAAATTTTTACTGTGTATAACTTCTAATATCTTCCAAATATATAAATATGTCAACAATTTTGGAAATGTGATGTTAGGGTCTTCGTCAATAGGTGGAATAACATTTAGTTTCAATTTAGGTCTTGGAGCTTCCACAATATTATGCACCATATATGCTTCCATTTTTAAAGGCTTAAAATTTTAAAAAAACTTCACAAATTGATTGCACAAGGTATAAATACTTTTTAACTCACAAACTAGGGATTTCTACATTAAACAACTAAATTCATTGACAAATCCTTTAAACTATTTGCAATTTTCTCTCAACTTTTCTCTTCAAGGATCCTTAACTCTTTTCTCAATAAAATGGTACTCATTTCATCAATTTCAATCATTACATTTGATTTAATTCAATTTTGCATTAATTGTGCAAGTACTTATTGATGATAAAGTTGTTTCCTTTAACCACATAACTAATTTTTGTTTATGCTCTTACATATGAACTCAAAAAATGAGCGAACACTTAACTATAGCTTTATTTTATCTATCTAAACCTTTTCCCAATTTTGCAAGTCTTAATTCATTATTTTAAGGGCTAAAAATATTCTAGTTGTGTTTACCCTTTTCTAATTAATGAATAAACTACTTGGATTGGTAAGGGTTTATTAGCAACTATTACTTACTTCGACTCATTTTTAGATGTTCTAGTTATCTTCTTCTCTACCCAAATTTGTGTGCTTGCTAGTGTCTTAGCTTTAACACATATTTCATTCAAGTTCTCTACATGTTCTTCCACATTCTCTTTCTATTTGTCATTGCTATTCTCATTCCTTCTTACATTATTTTTAAGTTTCTTCTAAAGTTAGGTGTCCTTGAATTTTGTGGTCTAATGTTATTTTTCATATTGTCCATCCTACAAAATTTTGTTGTATGTCTCATATTGTTTACAAATCTGACATGCTATCACATTGTTTCCATATCTAGGTCCTAACTAATTGATCTATAATCTGTAATCTCTAGTAATATGTCAAAAATTTTTGCTTTTATAGCACATAATGCTATTTATTTTGATATTAGTTGTACCAATAGGTTTACTAGTTGCAGGGCTAGTACCTTAATATGTATTATTATTAAATCAAGGTCTGCTAAATTCACTATCTCTATGTCCATAAGCATAACAATTATACCATTAACTAGAGATAGGGTTAATATACTTAACTATACAGTGCTTCTCCATGTGATTGATTTCATCGTATGCAAAACATCTTCCAATAAATTATCTTCTCACTCCTTTAGATTGGTTAGATTGTTTAGGTACTTCTTTAAATTGATTAGGATTTTCCTTGTTCACTTGTTGATGTTTAGGCTATTGGATCACAAGATCTAGTTCCTCTATAACTTCAAATTTCTTAGATGATTCACCTTCATAGTAACCAATACTAGTATTATCAAAAGTAGGTCTTTGTGCCATGATTTTCTCATCAAGTTTTTCTATACTTGAATACAAATTCTCAAGATGTTTCTTTGTCTCTATAAGCTCTCCTTTCACAACAACATTATACTCCTCAAGTTCAACATATTCCAACTTTGTAGTCTCAAGTTTAGATGTCACCTTCATAACTTTGGATTTCAAGTTTATATTTTTAGATCTCAATTCTTCTTGAATTTTCTATTCATCTTCCATTAAACTCAACTTAATATTGGTAATCTCAAGTTCATGCTTCAAGATCCCATTTTCCTTCTTTTTCTTAGAGACTGCATTACTATCTTTGATATGACCATTTTATTCATTCTTCTATAAATTAGTAGATTTAATCTCATTTTTCAAATTTTGAATGTAAGATTTTCCACTTCGTATTTATTCTTCAAAATGTCTATTTATTCAATGATTACATCAAGTTCCTCAAGAGCTTCTTCTAGATTCTTCTGCAATTGATCTACATCCTTAAAGATCTTACTCAAGCTATTAGACCTTCTCTAACTAACCATGTTGTAATACCAATTGTTATAAATATGAAATAATGAGAGGGGAGGGTGGGGGTGTGAATCATTATTTCACAAACATTTTCCCAACTATGGATATCTTTTACAACCTTAAAACATGGACATGTGATTAAACTAAAAAGTAAACATCATAATAATACAATGCAACTCATAACACCCTTATTTGTTACTTAGATAAATCCTAGCTAAGGGAAAACCAAAGTGGGGAAGGTAGACACAAAATTATCCACCAATCAAAAGCATCTTGTGAAAGCCATTAACCCTTTTAGGAGTCTATGAGATCTATATAGGGTTTATATCCTTGTTAGATGGCTAGGCCTTACTAGAAGTCTCGAACCTATTGGCAGTTGGTATTACAATTATAGAATGTATGCAAGATGAGCCTAATTCCCAAAAATTTAATTACAATGATATTTACTATGCACAAAAGATATAGAAATGAAAACCTTTTGACAATGTTGATATCTACAATTTTGATTTATCCTTTGTAGCTCTTTGTACATAAATTTTCATATACTATCCTTTATCTACTTTAGCATAAAGTTCACATCAGAAAAAAAAGTGCATTTCAATGTCTAAAGACCTCCTTGCATACAAAATTCTTTCCTTTGTACCTTTCTATTAAGTCACATGTCAGCCTTCATGTTTTTACGCATGTCCCAAAATGAAAGACTAACTTTTGGTAAGTTAGGGTTAATATCTAGAATGTTATCCCTAATTACTTAAGTAATTATTTTGGTAAAAAAAAATATCCTTAACACAATTGATCATTTCTTTGCCTCTACTCTATTCAACCTATACAAGACTTCAAGTAATACAATATTAAAATTTATGTCCATAATACTCATAATGATATACGCTCAGACATATAGGATCATCATACCTTGTTTTATCTTTCCTCAAGTGTGCATGTGCCAATTCACTGTCTATGAACTTCACAAAATGAAAAGGTGTCTCTATTGAAAGTTAGACTTTACAACATTGAGACAATTTTTGAAGTCTTCAAACCAAAATTGTGTCTCCACAATATGTTGACTTAATGAAGATGAAATTTTTCCATAAATAATAACCTTAATACATTTCCATATGCACCTCTTAGCCAAACTTCCAAGAGCCAATTTGTTGATTGTCTATATTGTAAACATGGGGGTCCAAATATATTTATATGGTGAAGGTATTAGTTTTATATAATGGTATTGAGATAGTCAAAGAAAAATATTTCCAAAAGCTTCAAATTGAATGGAATGCTAAATATGTTGTTAACAATTTTAATAAGAATGCAAAAGTTGGATGAGAAATTGATCATATCATCATGATAGTGAAATGTTTCCTCGTCATCATTAATCCTTTTCTTGTCATCATATTTTGAGGAGGGAAATCATGCTACAAAATGGTTGGAAATGAAAGACTTCCTTATGAAAAATTAGAAAATATGGGATGAATATTTTTTATCCCTGTGGTGGCTTGAGTGTTGATTAAGTAGGATTTTAACTTCTCTTATTTTAATTATTTTACCTCTTTTTATTCTATATGTGGGAAAATCTTACTTTTAGCAAAGATTGAGGGCTTGTCGTTCATTAATGTCTAGAGTTGGGATTATTTAAATAATAATGCTATGATTCACATTGACTTAGGTGACAATATGGAGGGTTAATTACACCAAATTAAAATAGAGAATTTCAATTAATTCAAAAAATAATGATAAGTTTTTGAAGATCCTGTGTGATGGGAAAATGAACAATTATGTGTAGGGCATGGTGGGTTTCCACCCATATTTATCCCAATAGTTTTTGGATTCTTACAAAAATGGGAGTATGGAAATTGGTAATATTTCCTTCATTTTAAGAGTAGAGGTTATTGTGGGTGTTATTGAGTTGAGTGTACATCATACCTAGTTGGCTATAAACTCCAAGGCATCCTACAATTGGAAGACTTGGAGAGTTTTCCTTATTGGAGTGAATTAATTTATAGATTTCAAAGTGGATTTAATAGGGAGAATCAAGAATCTTATTGGAGAGTGGTAATTGATTTCCACTATGTTAATTTCTTTTTTCATGCTTTTAGCTTTTATAATTTTGTATGTGTGAAAACCTAACCTATCAAGAGAACGTGTAAACAAGAAAGTGTTAGTTATTCATATTCATATCAAAGATTAAAAAAAAATTGAAAACAACTAATGTTAGACTTGAGTTTTACAACTTAAAAGAAAGAGTTCCACACAACCTCAAAGTAGCTCAATGAGGGTACCCATAAGAGGCCTTGTTGGTGTGCTTTAGATTCTAGGATGTGAGTGTGCTCTCCCAAATACAACTATGAATCTTAAATGATATGAAAATTAAATACAAGAATGAATTATGTGAATCTATACTAAAATGAGTGTAAAATACCTTCAAGAAATGGCTATGAGTGAGTCAACCTCAAAGGATTCTAGAAGTACGAGTATAAAATTGAAATGAAATGAAGAAAACTAAAAATAGTAATCTATCATGAGATGCAAGCATAAATGAAAGAAATATAACATCTGCCAAAGGGTTAGCAACAATGCATAAAATCACTAAAATCACTAGAAAACTCTATCTCTAAACTAGCATGATAACAATGCAAATGAGGGGGATGAAAAATGCTTCAGACAAGGGCTCTATTTATAGGTTTGAGAGAGACCTTAGGAGGTGGCATCTATGTGGCATCAACATAGGTTCCACAAAGGAGACACATGGGCTAAGGAGACAAGCCATACAAGAGTCAACATACACCTTTTTAGTGAAAGTGATGGCTCAAGGTTTGCTCATACATGTGAGAGAAACCTGGGAGAAAGTAAAGGGGGAAAAATGTGTAAGAGGTGTGAATAAAAAAATGAAGTGGAAGCTTTATTGGATCATGAGCTTCTCACACATGTGTGAGAAAATACTTAGGAGCTAAAAGGTGTTTAGGTTTAAGTAGTGGATAGGCTTAGAAGGATGAGAGTGATGGGTGTAGATTAGGTTTTTAGGATGGGATTAGGATTAAATTAAATAAGATTTAAGTTAATCATAGGATTAAAGAATCTAATAGGGTGAGGGGAATTAAATAAATTAGAATTTATTTAAAGGGGATTTATGGAGTACTATGCATTAAATGATTTTAATACATTAGAGGGGATGCATTTAAATTTAATTTAATAACATTAGGGAAATGAACCTATTTAATTAAATGAATTTAATTAAATAAGTAGAATAATATGACAAATATAATTAATTAATAAATAAATAATTATAATGTCAAAGGAAATATTAAATGAATTAATATAGTGTTTGGTATGATTTTAAGCATCTACATTTTGCCCCGCTTTGATGTGATGTGAAAATGATATTATATTAAAGAAAATAAAATATAGGTTGCCCCAGAGAGGATAGGAGCCCTAGGAGTTGTGTCATAGTGATGACAAGGGAGGAGGGTGCCCCCTCACGAAAATGGAGCAAAAAATAAATTTTGGGAAATTTTCGCAAAAAGGACTTTAGAAGAAAAGAAATGGTAGGAAAAAGGAAAAGATGAACATTTTGCATGACTTGTGGATAAATAGGGATCAACATGGCCAAGGAAAGGGTACATTCTTAAAAGGGGACCTTAGAGGGCCTATATAAGCCTCTAAGAGGCACAAGGAAGAGTCATTTGTAGACCTAAAGAGCATAGAACTAGAGTGAAAGATGGATCCGATCAAGAGACTATAGCTTAGAGATCATGTCTGAGAGCACCAAAGGCTAGTTGACATGGATCCACTAGTAAGTCGACCATCCCTACTTGTCAAATTTTTGATTACACATTTAATATTAACATTTATTGCACATTAAATGGGGAGGCAAAGGGGTTAGGGAAGAGATGATAATTCTCTAATCCGTCATCTATGTGGATGACAAAATAGGGTTTAGGGCCTTGTGGAGACAACAAGATTCATCTTGTCATCTTAAAAAATGGCAAGCTTCATCTTGTCATCTATGTAGATGCCAAAGGGTGGAAATAAAAGGTGGATATGGGGTCGAAGATATCAATCTATGTGTTTTCATCACCCCAAAAAATAGTCTAGTAGCTACCTATGGAAAAATTGGGGTTTGCACAACTACTAGAGATGCTAGATGGATGTCTTTGTGGTTTTTCATCTCCATCGCTCCACATCTAAGTGGATTGGCATCTTCACTAATTGGGATGAATTAGTTGACTTGGGTAATGGGGATGATCGAGGGGTGAAAAAGGTATGATGGCCCATATTGACAAAAGCATGCAAAGAAATAAATAAATGATATATTGATCATTGCATGTCTATGCTACAGATGGCAATGATGATGTTTCGGTCATGGGAGCACTACCCAAAAAATATGGTGCTAGGAGAGACACTCACAAAGGCAAAGTGGGGTGTTGTGAGACTATGTGGTTTTGAGCATGTTGACAAGTGGCTTGATCTGAGGGTGCACTCAGCATAGCTTTCAACACTGATAGAGTAGTGGCATACACCAACCTCTAGCTTCCATTTTCCCACTAGAGAGGTGATAGTATCTCTTCTCAATGTGTGGTGGATTCTTTGAGTGTTGATCTATGGGAGATATCTAGAGTATGTACTTGAGGGTGGAGTTCACTTATCTTTGAGAGTGCTTCGGGTACTAACAAAAATGACTGGCTATTCTGAGATCGTGGTTGACATGGAGGGAGACATTAGAGTAGAGATTGCCATAGCTTTCTCTTGCCACATCTTTCTCTCTATCTGGCTTTCCTAATATGGAAAATGGTGTTGGACCATGTTGGGCATGGGTTTTCAATCAGCTAGACACAAGTGCTGAGCACTCTTTTATAGGTTGATCACAAAGTCTTTTGTTGGGATTAGACTATCTTGGCCAAGTTATATCATGATCTACACATGTGTGCCTATAGTACATAGTGGACCATAGGTCTAGGATTAACATTACTAATAGTGTGGTCATGGGAGCACATAGGTGTGATGTACCCTATTACAAGGTGAGTGATTTGATAGCCTGGGAGCCTTATGCATGTTAGTATAGGCCACTAATCTATTTGAAATGTCCCTTTACTAGTTTTGTATGATATTTCCAACCTCTAATCAGATGTTTAAGATCAAACAACCAATATTTCAAAGATCCACCAATTTCCCAATAAACCCCAAATCGGGTATGCCAGAAATAGTGCCAAAAGCTTCACAGCTTCACCTATTATTAATAAATCTGAAAGTGGAAATTTTTATAGAAATTTGAGCAGAATAAAAGCCTATAAAATGAAATTTCTAGATCTGTATAACATGCACACAATAGCTCCCAAACGGAGGACAAAAACAATGCTCATCAGGCTCTCGAAAATAGCACAAAATAGCCCGAAATCACCACAAAAACTTAATAATCTATCACAAAAGTATAATCATATCCAAATACATATTTTCAGATCCATTTTAACATTTAAAAGTCTGATATACATCAGCAACCCAAACCGATATGAAATACTCAATCGGAAACACCAAACTCTTACAAAAAATACACCCGAAAACTCACAAATCTACACTGTTCAGCACAAAGGAAAACTCTGCATGAGCATGCACATGGAATGGATTCAAACTCCCATCCTTAGCCTTCTTGGAAACCTGAAAACTCTCATTCTTGGGTCTCCCTAGAATCCTGCAAACTCCCATTCTTGGGTCTCCTTCTCCACAAGTTTGGTAGCCTCTGAAGAATAACAAAGAAATGAGCAAAAATCAAGTTCTGGAATCAGCCCAAAATGCCTCCAAACCCCTTAAAAGAGGGAATAACCCTAACTCACGTCCAAGAGGGGTTAATAAAACATATTTGAATAATAATCTTCATTTATTAGTCCATTAGCTTCCAAAGATTATCCCCTTTTGTTGAAACTTCACCTTTTTGGGCCTGCCTGCCTTAGCAAAGATTATTATTTTTTAATTATTTGAATAGGGGACATGACAAGTCCTCCCCTCCCAAATATTGCTTGTCCTCAAGAAATGGCTGAACAATCAATCAATCAATCCACCTGGATCCCAAATGTAGTCATGAACTATACTACTGCCAATTAACATAGGCTCTTGCAATATCCTCTGCAATATGACCAAGAGGAATCCATAATCAAACTGACAATTATAGCTCAACAAAACTCCAAAATCACCACTGCCACAGTCATAAACCCATGAGACACAAACTCTTAGAACATCAAAACCCAAGTAAAGTGGACAAATCAAATTGCCAACATAGTAAATACCATCAACGCATCCCACTGGCCTATATGGAACTTACAATCCAACTCTGCAACAATGTGAACGCTCTTGAATGAAAGTATACCAAGTATGGAGAATCCACACACTGTACAACTCCTGCAATCAACACAACTCTGCAAATCACTGGCCACTGTCTCATAACCATAACTCCCATGCACTGTTGATGGTGAAAAGACATTAAAAGATAAACAGCAAGAATTGGAACCCAAACCAAATTTTCCTGCCATCAACTCCTCAACACAAGGATCAAATGCTAACTGATGTACATACCTTGCAATATAATGTTGATAAAAAAAACTAACCTCAGTCAACAACTTAACATGAACAAGTGATACAACCCATTGTGACTGATCACCAGTTAAGTTAGGAGATGTCATAGCCAAAGGAGTAGAATCAATAACAACACCCGCTGAAGCATCACTCCAAAACTCCTACTCTAAGTCATGTATTATCAAGCTATCAACTGTAGAACCTATCGCCATGTTGTGCCCATCACAACTCTCATCTCAAGGTGTTAAACTATCCTATAACTGATGATAAGCAATAAGAACCAAAGTACATCTCTGTATCATCCTCTAAACAACATGGTCATCAAAGGTAAATTGATGAGCATACCTTATAGTGTAGTGCTGATAGAATGCACCAATCTAAATAGTTGGCTTAGACTACAATCCAGATGAAACTAACTGCAATCGATCACTAACCAAGTTAGAATTGGCTACTACCTCTAAAGACATCGCCAAGGGAGTAGTATTACTAGCAGGAACCACGCGAACTATTGGCTCACCAACATCACAAATGGTCTTTGATACAACATCTCTAGTCTTCGTGCCATTAGTGCTAGAGGTCACCACCATGTTAGGCATACCACAACAATTTGTTGTAGCAGCCAACTCAAGTGAACCTGACTCTAGTGGGGATGAACCCGATATGCCAATGTTAGCATCAAGGATGGATGCATCCCCATCTCCTTTGACAATCTCGACCATGGACATCCTCGGATCATCAGACACCACAGCTTGTGACTGTACAGAATCTAGTAAAGACTGTAGTTGCTCTAACTCCATGGTCACCTTAGCCAAATGAAATTGTGACTCCTTGAAAGCCAACTGTGTACTCTCAAGAATCTCAGAAGTCACCTCAAGTTGCTCAGTAAGCTCACTCACCTCATCTTCCTTGGCCAACAATGCATCATATGTTGTACTGCCCCACTCTATAAGATAATCTCTGTCGACTACCAACTGCATATAATCTTGTCTTAGAATTTGGATAGCCTCCCATAAAGAGTGGAACTCTGTCAAGGAAAGATAACTGCCTCCCTACTCATCACTAGTAGGAGAACCCCATCCATAAACTGCTAACAATTGACAAGCAGCATCAAAATGTTGGCAAGCGATAGCAATGTCTCACTCACTAACTCTCAACTGATTAGACACATGATGGCACTAGCTTGACTATCTCCTACAAAACTCCTCTGATGCACTATCTAAAGGAGTATCCTCAAAGTTACTAGTCTCTAGAGTATTACCATCCATATCCTGTGAATCAACTCTAAAGCTCATATCAATAAATGGAGTATCAAAAACTATAGCACTGTTGTCCAACTCCTTTGTACCCAAGGAAACTAAGTCTTCAAAACTGCCCATTACATCCTCCTAGATGTCATCAATGCCAATATGATCCTGGGCCTCATCTGTACACACTGCCAAATATGAAAGATCATCAACACATTCCAACAAGTATGGTTGACTAGATATATGAACAAAGCCCAACACCGATGTATAAAAACTAATACCAACATCAAACAAGCTGCTAGCACAAGAAAAGACGACACCATGCAATCTGCTAATCAAATCCATGATAGCACCTAAAAAAACACTACTACCAAAAAGTGTTAAAGATCTCCAGTCAATTGAATCCCAAATGCCAATATAACAATCTTGAGTCTATATCTGTAAACTAGAATCAACTGGTAACTCAAGAAAAATCCTCACTTGAGTAATATGACCAATACCAACTAACTCCACATACCTGTCATGATGAGATAATGAAGTCACAATACTGTCTTTGTTCACTTTCAGCTGGCTGGACAAATCGTGTGGAGTACTACCAGCCTCAACCTCATGTGACGAAGCATCTAACTATGCCTAGTACTCTTTCTCAACAAAGTCATGAATGCTCAATGTCTGCTCATATCTACCAAGTATCTCACCATCATGCACAACAATATCCTCATAATCATCATCTGAACCCACTACACTATAGTCACTACCTATTGTAACTATACCATCCTGAATACCTATGATATCACCCTTTAATGACCTATATACAATTGTCTCAATTTGAGTATCAAGTTGACCATTACTATCAATCTGTGTAATATCTTTTCTCACTACCTCCTGTGGTGGAGTAGAATCTAAGACCTCTGCCTGGCTATAAGCTAGTTTCTCAGACTCCTCATGCAAATTCTTGGTAATTGTGTCATCTGCCCTGTGAGAAAATTTGCCAAATAGAAATCTAGTCAACTTATCCACCTTAGCTAGGTCAGACAACATGTCATTCATTATACGGTGGTGCTCAACCAACTGTTCAGACATGTCATGGCTTATTTTCCTAAGTTTATCTCGAATGTCTAAATAACCATCCTTCCTATTGTTCTAACTCTGGATATCAATTGTCCAAGATCGTGTCCTTTGAGACTCTGTACTATACCTATCCATTACGATAAAGTAGAGTGTAACCCCAATATTTTATAACTTCTTCAAACACCAAGAACTAACATGCAATTGATTAGAAGTAGCATGCAACCATAGATTTTGACATGCAGCTAATTAGAAGCAACATGCAACCACCAAATTCACCAAGAACTAACATGAAAATGATTAGAAGTAGCATGCAACCATATATTTTGACATGCATCTAATTAGAAGCAACATGCAACCATAAATTATGACATGCAAGATCTGGGTAGTTGTCAAAACTGACATGCAAGATCTGGGTAGTTGTCAAAACTGACATGCAAGATTAGGGTAGTTGTCAAAACTAACATGCAAGATCTGAGTAGTTGTCAAAAATAACATGCAAGATCTGAGTAGTGTCAAAACTAACATGCAAGATCTGGGTAGTTGTCAAAATTGACATGCAAGATCTGGGTAGTTGTCAAAACTGACATGCAAAATCTGGGTAGTTGTCAAAACTGACATGCAAACTTCTACAAACCCTCAGGCTGGCAAGATCATAGCTTTGATACCATTTAAATGTCCCTTTACTGATTTTTTATGATATTTCCAACCTCTAATCAGATCTTTAAGATCAAACAACCAATATTTCAAAGATCCACCAATTTCTCAATAAACCCCAAATTGGGTATGCCAGAAATAGTGCCAAAAGCTTCACAGCTTCACCTATTATTAATAAATCTAAAAGTGGAAATTTTTATAGAAATTTGAGCAGCATAAAAGCCTATAAAATTAAATTTCTATGTCTTTATAACATGCACACAATAGCTCCCAAACGGAGGACAAAAACAATGCTTATCGGGCTCTCGAAAATAGCACAAAATAGCCTAGAATCACCACAAAAACTTAATAATCTATCACAGAAGTATAATCATATCCAAATAAATATTTTCAGCTCTATTTTAAAATTTAAAAGTCTGATATACAGCAGCAACCCAAACTGATATGAAACACTCAATCGGAAACACCAAACTCTTACAAAAAATACACCCGAAAACTCACAAATCTGCACTGTTCAGCATAAAGGCAAACTCTGCATGAGCATGCACATGGAATGGCTTCAAACTTGCATCCTTAGCCTTCCTAGAAACCTACAAACTCCCATTCTTGGGTCTCCCTAGAAACCTGCAAACTCCCATTCTTGGGTCTCCTTCTCCTCAAGTTTGGTAGCCTCTGAAGAATAACAAATAAATGAGCAAAAATCAAGTTCTAGAATCAGCCCAAAATGCCTCCAAACCCCTTAAAAGAGGGCATAACCCTAACTCACGTCCAAGAGGGGTTAATAAAGCATATTTTAATAATAATCTTCATTTATTAGTCCATTAGCTTCCAAAGATTATCCCCTTTTGTTGAAACTTCACCTTTTTGGGCCTGCCTGCCTTAGCAAAGATTATTATTTTTTAATTATTTGAAAAGGGGACATGACACTATTACACCTCAACTAAGTTAGTCAAATTTTTGAGGAGATGTCTAGATGAGATTATCGTGTTTGACTGGATACGATATGATGATAGTGAGCGGTGGGGGGCTATACTACTAGTAGGGGGAGAGGATAATAGTGAGAAATAGCTCAACCTTCCTTACACACAAACAAACTATTGGCTGATCAATCAGACTATTAATATTGTTATGTGGTACATGCCCTCTATGGTTTAGTAATAGTTTGGGTGGATTCAAGATGTTGTGCTTGATAGATTTCTATACCAAGTTGTATCTTGAGAGTATGGGAGTTTATGGGGTTATGGAACCACTCTAAGACTAGCCAAGATGTCATGGCATGGTATGCATCTAGTGCCTTAGGTGCATGGCCAAAGTCATGGAGATTTAGAGATGACACCTACATACACACAGTAATGGATGGTCCATCAACCAATGTGACTCATAGTATAGTGCCACCAGTAACAAAGAAAGCATAGGGTGAGGGATATGAGGTAGGAGATGGGGGATAGGTAGTAGTGATTCCATCCCTAGGGAAGGGAGCACATTAGGGTCATTGAGGGTGTAAAGTCCATTAGAGGAGAGGGTCACTACTAGTAAGGCCACCATTAGTGTAGGGGCTATAGGTATAGGCACCAAAGGCACCACAAGGATCACCTCATCATGAGGATGTAGAGATAGCAAGGGACGAGTGGGATAGCCTCTGGACAAAGGTTTCCCATCTACAGGGGGATATATAAGCAAAGAGAGTGAGGGGAGACAATGCCCAAGAGGATTTGGTAGCCAAGCTAGGATAGATGTAAGGGAGTTCAGTGACTTTACCATGCACATTGAGATAGATGAGTTGGCCAAGCTAGACATGCTTTAGCAGGAAGTGGTCACCTTATGGGTAGAGAGGGAGACTTAGTAGAGGTAAGCTGACTAATATTATAGCTAGCAAGATATTGCCTGATAGATGGTATAGGCTAGGGGGATGGTGGTGGTGATGCTGGAGGCCATGACTACACTTTGACATGAGGCACAAGTTGTGTGAGAGGTGGCATACTATAGGTCATTCTATCATGATGTTGTACTGGCAGATTAGTGTTAACCAAATTTTTAGGAGATGTCTAGCTCATGGACTACAGGGGGGCAACAGATATCAGAGCCATTGGTTGGATAGATCAGGCCTCCATAAGGAGGGGAGATAGGAGGAGTAGGGTAGATATCCACTTGAGACTTAGAGCCTTCATTTTTGACATAGTATGCAGATATAGCAAGTTTTTGATAATGCATTATGCACGATGTACTACACAATTCTTTTGTATATAGACTATACATGGACACTTTTTTTGATATATATGAAATGATTTGATGACCCTATATGTACATGAATGATTGTCTCTTATGCATATTATATTTATGATGTTGTTACTAACATTGTGATGCAAGATGTGTTTGATGTTATGTTTCTTGTGATGCATATTAGATGACTAATGTGTGGATGATGTAGGTCCTATGGAAATATATGAGATGTATGCATTTTTTTGTTTTGCATATATCAATTTACTATATGCTTTGTGAGATGTATCATGATGTATGTGTCACTAAATGTAATGGCTATAATGTAATGAATAATGAGATCTAATAATGAATGAATTTCCTAATGCAATGAATGTACTCTAAATGAAAATGTCAGTAATAGAAAAGGACACTAGTTATAAATATAGAATGAAATGATGCAAAATTAAAGTGTAAATATAAAATAAATGAAAATATAATATGAATGAACCTAATGAATAGGCATGTGTCAAACTTGTCACTCATAGGAATCAAGTAGCTTAGCATAGGAGGGGGGGAATAAACAGAACCTTTGTCTCAAGTAAGGCATAATGAAATCCTATACTACATGAAATCTAGCTACATATACCAAGGGATTTAGTTGTGTTTATATGGGAGAGCACACCCTAGAGTGATTTAGCAAAAGGAGTTATGCACCATACACTATAGAAGCATAGATGACAAGATTCCTTTACATGGACTAGACTCTTAAAATAGTAGATAATGTAGGATGATAGATTTAGTTTTCATAGTCGTGATGGAACAAATGACATATACACATTGTAGAGGTCTAGGCACACGCAAAGTCCTTTTATGGATCTTTGGTGGAAGGTGTGTTAAACCATTGCCCCCCATGAGAAATGCATAACCATAACTCAAAACTAACATACATTTACTAAAGCATAAAAAATAGATCATACTGAAAATGACAAGTCTATTCAGTTGGAGCCATTTAGGTGATACCAAAATATGGAAGATCAAGGTACACTATAAAAGGCTACTACTAACACAAAAAATGAAATCAACTGAAAGAGACTGCATGACCAAGTAGTCATTCAGTCCACAATTCTTGCCAAGAACATCAAGTCTCAAAAGTGAAGGTTGTAGTACCATGTGTAGGAAGGATTCATCCTAAAAAAAACTATTTTTCTGATGTTGTTGTCACAAATGTTTGTTTGCAAGGGCTGTGAAAAGAACAAGTTCCTGAATTGTTAAGTCTCAAATGGTGATTTTGTTTAGGTTTTGTTTCAATCACTATTGCTGGAAAAAACTCAATGTAATGGGATTAGGAAAAATACTCGATAGGAAAATGCCTCATAAACTAGATGTCTTTTGAAAGATGGAAGTGAATGGATGCCTCGTAGATAATAGATCTTTTATTGGATGCATGAAAAGTGCAAGTCAGATAGGACTTCCAGACAAAGGTGGGATGAAATGGTGGAATGTGGTGAAGTGAGATGATCCTTATAGATAATGGACCAAAGAACTTTTTTCAAGAACTCTTTCCTCTTTTTAATCTTTTCTTTAGAAACATTTTACAAATTTTTTTGGAGTTTTATAATTTTTTGATTTTTTAGAGTTTTGTGGAACTATAAAAACACTATATAGGAACTATAGAACTCAAGCATAGAACCACTTGGGGTTTTGGATATTTACTGGCTCAAGGAGTAGATCTCCCTCTAAAGTGGCAATCTAATATTCCCCAAAACCATATTTGGATGTAATGATAAATGGACCAAGCCAATTAGCTTCAAATTTTCCTTTCTTTTCACAGTTCTGGAGTTTCCTCATTTTATGCTACAAAATTAAGTTACCCACCTCAAATTCCTAAGGTCTAAATTTTTTGTGAAACTAGAGTTGAAGGAAATTTTGATACACATGAAGATGTTTTAGGGCATTGAGGCATCCTTCATTGATGAGTTGCAGTTCTTGCAAGTGAGCAACTCGATATTCTTCTTCGGACATCATATTCTTGAGAGAGATTCTAAGGGAAGAGAGCTCAATCTTGATGGGTAAAATAGCTTCAAAACCATAAACAAGGGAAAATGGTGTGGCTCTTGTGGGCACTAATACATTTGGCATCGATTTGCAATGGCTATGTGTCGCAATTAAGATAGAAATGTGTCACCACTGTGACAGTAATAGATGTCGTTGTTTTTTAGTCGAAAATTACAACATCTATCCTATACCATCACAATTATGATGCCTATCTGTCACTATGCAACCACTTAATTGTGACATCAACATCGTCACAATTCTTATGGATGACAATGCAATTGCAATGAAAATGCTGCAAATTGTGACGGTGGTTGACCACTTTATTGTGGCATCAACACCATCACAATTCTCATGTTCGACATCACAATTGTGATGAAAACCCCAAAAATTGCATGACAACTATCGTCGCAGCTATAACAAACCAGTCATAAGTCTTGTGGTGGACGTTGTAATTGCGACAAACACCTAGGAAATTGCGATGGTAGGTGGCATCACCGCTACGACATCCCTGTCACAATTCTTGGGGTGGACATCGCAATTGCAACGGATATGAAGGAAAACAAAAAAATAAAATTTCCTCGGTTATATTCAATTGTCAATACTTGCCCATACTGACCACCCCTGTCAATCAGTTGTTAATAGAGTTATTTTTCCATATAGGCAAGGATTGCTAGGCTAGACTAAATTGAGAAAGAAGGCACTGAAAACACATTACAAGAAGAGTTGGAGTGCAAGATTGATAACATAAGACAAAAAGTGAAGTTATTTGTAGTCTTATCCAACTCATGACTTAGAGATATTACAATTAGATATTCCTTCTTCCTCACACACTTTTCACTCATCTCATCACAATTTTATCCCTTGGGATAGAATCCTCCATCATCATCCTTTGTATTACCAAATGTTCATTCCTTTGCATTTTTTAGAAGTCTTTAGATCTCAATAAATACTTTGCATCATAGATTATATGTTATCTCATCTTTAAAAGGTCTTAGAACTCATCTTGCACTTTGCAATTCCTATCACATCATCTTGCACACCACCCTTAGGTGCATCATCATTTCATGCCACCCGCCACACATCAAAACAAAAATAAAATGAAGAAGAAAGACATGGATCTAAATCCTAGTATTGGTATGGAAAGCACAAAACTCAATCCATAGACATATTGCATCAATCTTAGAGGTTTTCATGAACCAACTGAGAAACAAAATCCTTATCAATGTCATTATTTCCACTTGGCCCATGGGGATTACCACAATAATGTATAAACCCACTTGAGACAATGATAGTAATTCATGATTGAAAGCATTCACACAATTGATGCCTAAACAAATATGGTTCCTAGGTGAGCAGTAGTCTTGAGAAGATATTATGTGGCCTAGCATATGGAAGTCTTTGCTTTGGAGAGCTCACTATGCATGAATCTACCAAACTCCAAACAACTCCAAGAGAGAATTGAGCTATTAAAGTTATTGTTGGGCACGAAGTTCATTGAGCTAGAAGAGGAGACATTCCTAGCCACTATGGCTTGGCATAACCTTGAAATCTAGTTGATGGGGTTTACGGGGTGTGATGCAAGAATTGTGAGACTTGACACTATATTTTTTCTAGATAGATCATAATAAGCTTGGTTAGGTATATTCCTCTTTGATTGGGAACAACATGAGGAATACTTATCACACCTCTCATTATGAAATGATGGTCTCCTATGTTATGAGAAGCTCCTTCATCAAAATTTTAGAAATATATGAGGAAAGAATAGACTTTGTTGAAAGAAATGTTGAAAGACTTGTTTCAAAGACTAGGAACAATCTCTATAAAACATCTAGAAATCTTATATGGTCAAAGTATGAGATAGGTGTGTATGATGTCGAGAGGGATCTACAATCTTTGAATAGGCAATGGAACCTACCTCTGATCTCATAGTAGATGGTGCACCTAAAGATAAAGTGGGTCTCAGTCTCTATCTTGGATATGGTGCAAAGGTGACACACTCATTCCCCTCTAATTAGGTGGTGCTCAGTCTGGCAACAAAGTCAAAGTGATCCAACTCTAAAAGACTCCAGGGCAATGCAAAGAGCATGGCTCCAAAATTGACTCAGGTAAGAGGGATGGACAATAATGCCATCACAGGTCTCCAAAATGTGTTGTGAGTAGAAGGTCATCTGAGGGCATAACCCACTAGGAGGGATCATGTAAGTCCTCAAGATGTACTACCTATAAATGGCAAGTTTGATGTGTCCATTAAATTCCTATCGAGAAAGGAGATGGGTACGAGCATCCAAGGAGAACTAATATGGAAAAAGATGATCAATGTCAATCCTGATCAAACTCAGTAAAATAGTGGCCTAGGTATACTAGGAATGAGCCTTAGTCATCCTCGCTGAGCGAGAAATGTCCATAGAGGAATGGTAAGCAAGGTATGAGTATTTGTGTTAGCCCTCAGCCAAGTCTACAAAGTCTCTGAGATGGTGAATGAACCAAACCAAGTCAAAAATGGCGCTAAGCCGAAAAGGGTGAGCCCTGAACTCAGCCAAAATAATACTATCTAGAGTGTAGCAGTGGCAATGGACAATTCAATGGAGGAAAAGGGTCTACACCCACTTGGTCAAGACCCAATCAAAATTAAGAAGAGACAATCCCCAAACCACCACACCAAAAAGAACAATGGGTCTAACCAGAGAGTCCAAGAGAGATAACTTGGACTTAGTATCTTGGAAGTGGTGTTTGAAGAACTATCTCTTTAAAAGGGCAAGGATTCCATTCCCTTGGCCACTCTAGGAAGGTGGGCTAATCTCATGCTAAAATGTGGTGGTCAAATTTAATAAAGCATCCTATACAGTCAAATGCCTCACATAAATGTAACATCTTTTTGCAAAAAATAAAGGCATATACAATTAAGAGCCTCAAACATATCTAGCACCATTTTGTCAAAACAAATGATTGATCATATACTGATGAAGCCTAGAGAATGCAAATGCTCTAAATATAATACTAATGGATAATCAGACCTATAAAAGTAGAACAGTGCATTCTAGTGCAACTGCATAGTAAACCTTTTGCAGATGGATATGACATGTTCATTATAACTAATTGATCTTTGCAATCAAATTCTATTGGATTGCTAGTAATCTATAGATGTAAATACTAAAAACTCCAAAATAGTCAAGAATTTTTAGTATAAGAACAGATAAATCCACCTATATATTACACCATACCAAAGACCATATGACATCAAAGACCCATTACAAGTAGAAATCTTAACAGTCACTAGTTGGCTAAATATCAAATAGTGTACCTTCTTGCAGCAGCTACCTAACACTTAAAGCACCGAATGGATTATCTCATGAAACTTGAAAGCAACCCTAAAAAAAAAGTATAATCAGACTCCCTAGGACACTTACAATATCAGACATCAAATCAAAACCTATAAAAAGAAACAAAAGAATCAACCAATTAAACATTATTAAAGTCCTTAGGGATTTTTTATTGTACATTATTTAAAGTGCATTAAAAACAATAGATTACAAAAAAATGTCCAATAAAATATCAATTTTCATGATAAGAAGCAAAGATCCCATTCTACCTTCAATAAGGTTATCTTCCACTTCTAAACAAAATTGAATTCAAAAAGTGTATGACAAAGAAGCATTTTTACGTGAAGCATGCAACAAAAGATAATATTTATTTTGCAATGGTACAACTTCTTAGTATATATACCACAATGTGTATATCAGTATATACTAATACTATCAACAAATCCAATTTATCAGTACTCCACGATGTATTGTGCTCCACTGACCAATTATTTTCAACAATCTTAAAATTAACATCTAAATACTTTCATTGAATACAACTGCGTTCCAATATTGCTTGCAAAAAATATTACTACCAAGAACATTATACAAGGGGAAAACACTTGTGGCAAGCTGTCTTACAATAGAAATAGTAATATTCCACTAAAAGAATCACCTAGTAGAAAAGGAGCTCCAGACCAACACCATCTATTTCACTGTTCATCCACGCCAAGAACTCTATACCGCTTGTGCTTGGCAGGGTACAACAAAGATGATAGGCTTGTGAGGCACTTACTACAATGGTGCACAAACCTACCAAGATCATGGGATCATCTTAAGAAACAACTCTATACATGAAGCTAGGTCAAGAGATATGTCAGCTCTCTAAGGAAAAAACTTCTCAAGCTAAAAGTTTCATGTCTACCTCCAGGCGCATCACATTGTTTATATTCCTTTTCCTTAGACATGTAGCTTTTCTTACTATAAATCATACAAAATGGGACTCCCATCATTGCCTTCTTTTTTGAGAGCTTTGGGCATTGATTGACACATCTTCCCTTCATTTATGACATTTCTTTTTCGACTTTTCGTGGATGAATTCTATTCTAGCATCTATAGCAAATTTCTGCTTAGATTTTCTCTTGACTTCTATGATCAACCAGCCATTAGAAAATAATCTGGGCAAGTGTGTTATCAGTAGGTTTGGTGTTTGGTTGAAGTCAATAGTCAAACTATTTTCAGCTTGATATGGTGTCTATGGGGTCAAATTCTCTGCACATACAATTGCTTGGTCATCATTCAATTCTTTGTCAAACAGATGTTCTTCAATGTCACCATCCACATCCATTGTTTATAGTTTGTATAGACAATGACACTAGATGTACAGATTGTCTGGTTGTAATATGCAACAACAATAAACAAGTTATTGTACAAGAAAAAGAACAATAAAGAAATTCAACAAGCAATGTAATTTGACAGTGCACACTTGGAACACCGATGTAGAAACCATATCTGATCACTCAAGTGTTGAAACATTGATCCAATATATAGTCATAACGAGCAATAACCAAATATCAAAGAGCATATCTATGAAACTAATCTATTTCATTTTGATACTTCTCAAACAAAAATAACTTGGAAAATGGTATATATAACACCATGGAAAACATGAATTCACTTGTACCATTTCATCATAGAAGCATGTACTAGATGACAATAAGTCATAATTGAGAGGTAGAAGCCAGTCATGCAATGGTGACAAATTGATTTTCAATTATTATCTATGAGAAAAAATCCAAAAAGGAATGAATTGGAGAGAAAAATCAAAAGCTTGATAGAAAGAACTTAAAACAATGGATCATTTCAAATCTCAGTACAACCTCAATGATGAACACAATTCAAGAACAAAACTTATTTATTGACCAAAAGAATACCTTAGAGCCTCTCTTATATTGAGATTCCTATGTAGATTTACTATTATTTGAACCAGACATTGATGTCTAGGCATGGTTCAGCATAACTTGAGTTTCTAAGCCTAACTTTCCAACTTCTAAAAATGGAAGTTCAAATGTCGATCCCAAAAAATTAGTTGAATAATTGACCTGCAATAAAAGAAAGTGAGAAAAATTCATATACATATTCTATTAAACTTTTGAAGACATGATATTTCTACATTCCATCAGGCGAAAATTGAAAGAGCTTCTAGCAGTAACTGTGTAGACATTTTTCAATCTAACTAAATCAAATTAAAACAAAAATTATGTTAAAACACCATACAATTAGAAGTTACTGACTGCACAACATTTTTGTAGTAATAGAATCTTGACAAAAACATAAACCATATCTAATAAAATGCAATTACATACCTAGGTCTTCCTAGACAACTAACTGGTTGGTCATGACTAAAAATCTGAAGTATAGGATCAAACATTGTTGGATAGAAAGGCTTCCTAGCTTCAAGCCATCCAATCTCATGTTCATTTTTTTCTAGGACTGAATCCCCAGGTTTCTCCTCCTAAAACTCGTCCAAGAAATGAACAAATGCCTCAAGTGTTAGATAGCCAACCTATTGGGGGAAACTAAAGCTTTTAGGGTGAAACCAATCATGTTTGTTGAAAAACATTTTAGCACTTCACAAATAGTAAAGACACAATTTCTACTCAATATAAATATCATAGAAAATACTATCATATGCTTACAAGGTTTTATGAGCAATAGAAAATCCTCATTTCTACTAAGCATGCCCGAGTGACAAACCTATATTAGACCAGTAATGATCTCTAGGATATTAGTAGACCACTACAAATTACTCACCTAAAGGTATATGCTTGTCTCAAATTGGCTCTTTAGAGCATATTCATTAAAAACCGAAGGCAAGGAAGTGATTTTTACCTACAATGTTTCCAAATAGATAAGGATGGTATCATAAGAAATTAGAGTTATGATAAAATAATAATCTTGCAGTTGTTTATGCATGCTGAAAGGCAGTTAGATAAAATAATTAGTTGTCTTAGAAAATCCTAGAGTGAAAACAAATAACTATATTATTTTGGATTTTTTTTAATTAGAATACTAACGATATTTTTATCATACTTAGAAAGGGAAATTAAACTATAAAAATTGTAAAATTCTATAGCTTCTATATACAATTGGTATGAAAAACTTACTCTATGGCTATGTTGTTTTCATGTAGTGCATCTAACAAGTCTCTAGAGCATTTAAAAATTTTTAAGTAATAAAATGTATTAACCTGCTTTAAATAATTGTACCTTCCTATAAGCAACTTTTTTTGGTTGGTTGGTTCAAGAAGGAAATTAAAATCCCCCAGCAACCACCCCATATTACATGTTGTTTTACTTTTTATTACTATGCTCAAGAAGAAAGGATATTGTAATGTCTTCTATAATCGTAATTCATATGGTTAAAAGACTCATATTTGTCTTCCCTCTACTCTTCATCCCACACATCATTTATTCAATACAATGGAAGTATTTTAAACAACACAAAAGACTAACACATAGTAACCTACTCTAAACAATTATTTCATACTAATTTAACATTTTATACACCTTAGAAGTTTGGAAATATTTATATTATCTTTTATTACATATTGAGATGTTATAATCAATTTATATATAGAATAAATGTTTAGGCTATGTCAAAACCTTCAAGGGATGGATAAGCAAGACAACACATACTTCATCATGCCCCTAGATACAGTGCCTCTCACATGATCTTTCTATCTCTTGAGTCAATTCTTTCCAATGTGCTTGAGCATACATAGAACAAACCTACATCCTTTATAAGTTTAGGCAAATCTTGTGAAGCAACAACCTGAAAGTTCAAGAATCACAAGAAAAATTAAACATGGAAAAAAATCCAATACTATCATCATTATAATCTACTAGAAATATAAAATTGTTCATGTCCAAACCTATCAATAAATGCCTAAATGCAACACCTTTTCCTATAGAATAATTCATCTACTCTAATTTTAAAAACTTATAGAAATTATATTTTAGAAGTTTGTTAGGCAAAAAATGTATATAGATATGACATTATTCTTATGCTCAAATTACACACCCAGTGATAGCATAACATATATTAATTTAATGAAACTAATTTTAAGAAGGGTTCAATAATCTAGATGCCTATTTCACATGTGAGCAGTGGTACTCTGCAACAATCATGAGATAATGTAGTTCAGATTTTGGTGAGAATGTTGAAATGTGATAAATAAACTTAAAGTTTCATCTAGAGTTACTTGTTAGTGAATGTACATGTAAGTTCATAAGGATCATTGTGATGAAACTAAGTTACAATCATGATTCCAGGAACAACCTGTCAAATAATAAACAAGTCAGAATATGAATTTTATTAAATTTTAAAAGTTGAGAGATTAGAGATTGGATCTATGAAATTTAGTTTTGCATGTTTATGGATTAGATCTATAACTGGAGATGTCACTTTTATGCATCCACAAACTGAGGAAAATAATGGACATACGGGTTATGAATCCAAACAAATATTGGTGATGGGACATAGAATGTCATGAACTGATTTGTGTCATATTTAAACTAATTATTCATTTGTAATAATTCAATACTGATATGTTGAAGTTCAACAATTTAAGCTTCTCTGCTAATTTTTTTTTTTAAAAGAAGGTTTCAAAATCTCTTGAACCCCTTGTTTAGCTATCATTGAACAAGTTTTGTAATCAGTGTATCTTAAAAAAAGAGTTCCTAATCTTACATGAGTATTCCTCCTCTAGGTAAAACTAACTACAAAATCCACTGTTATGGCTATCTTAAGTTTCTAAAAGAAAACAAGTGAATTGCACACTAATGGAGGAGACACTTATTTATTGAAGAATCCAACAATCCATCATTCCTTAACCATTCCTCTATCGTGATAATTTGACTTTGTTTCCCACTATCTATTAAACTAGCCTTTCACAGCTTTTGTGTCCTATGAAAAAAAGTATTCAGTTCTACATCGAACTTATTTTCAAAGCAGCTTTCACAAAATTATAACTATTCTAGCCAAAATTTGACACATTATGAATTCAATGGTTCTTAATATTACTTAACAATTAGAACTATATCTTAATAGCCTCAAGAAGAAACATTTAATAAAAATGAAAGAGAAATAACCCCAGACATAGTTGCAAAAATCTCAAATCAACAAAGCATCAGTTACAAAAACTAAGACAGCCAAAGTCATTCTGTCAGAATTGAGCACTAATGAAGAGGGGGATTTACTTACTTGATGTAAAACATAACAAATAATAACTATTATCTTTAAGATTAAAACTGGCTCATTGCAAAAGATATAGCAGATGTAATATAGGGCACAGATTTTTAAGAAACCCTCCGAACACAAAAGTGTTCATTGGGAGATGTATTAGATTAGATTGCATCAGACTACACTATCTTGCTCCAACTTGTGAAGGAAAGTTAGAGGTAGGTATGAAATAGATTGAGTCAATCTCTTAAGCTATACATAAGCCATTGTGTAGACTCTAAAATATCACATCGACTTATTGATGCTCGATCAACAAGTTGAGGGAGGAAACCCTAAAATCTTTGCCACACGGAAGTAGAGCTAAGGGGTTGGTTGTGCAAGTAAATCTTAGGAGATCCATTATTTTCTTCTAAAGTGAAGCTCTCACCAGAAAATAGGGTTACAAGCATAGTAGCCTATTTGAATGTATTATATCTGACATGTGTGGGTCTTAATTTGATGCTCCTGGTTGCATTCTCCACTATAAAAGATGCTTGTGTCCTTCCACTTGAAAGGGGCCTTAGAAAGACACACTATTATAGGTCTAAACATAGGAAAAAATAGAGAAATATTTAGTATCTTATTGAGCTTCTCTTCATTTCAAGAATAGTTTAATATTCTCTACTAAATAGGGCCAACCACATGAAGGTGGAAGCTCATTTGGCCCCACCTCCTCCCTCTAACATCACTCTACATTCCCCGTTAACATCTAACATTCATTCATTCTTTCAACCATTAATAAAATGTAACATTCAATCAATATCACATGATAACATTCATTAACACATTAGATTTATTAACATGCAACATTCATCAATATTTTGCATTAACACATAATTTATGAGCATTCATTAGCACATAATTAAATTCATTGAGACATAAAATTCAGTCATTATCAAATAAGGTATGTATATGACAATCATTTCTTTTTTTTCTTTCTATTTCTTTTTTCTATGTAAGCTCTAAGAGGAGCATCAGTGTCATCATCAATTCCCCCCTCATCAGTTGTTCTATTCTCTTCTCTTGATGATCTCAAATTCCTATGCTATTGCAAAGGAGGGTCCTCTACAATAACAAATAAAAGAGTTAAATTAAAAATAATTTATTATAATTGTTACAAGTATTTAATTATTTTAAATAACATAACTGTGGCACTCTTTACCTAATTTGACCACATCATTTTGTTTGGACTCAACGTCAACATGCTCATGAACATTGACCCCTCAATCCTCAACAGCTGCTATACAAAATGTTATGTTAATCCAAAAACCAATTGCAATTACATATGAAAAATTTAATAGCAAATGTATACCTCCACCACAGGGATGCACATCATGTGAACCTTCAGCATCCACAAATTGTGTAGAAGGATTGTCAGGCTGCATTCCAACATCCTACGCATTGTTATCATTGCTTGCTTAAAACAGATATAATCACTTTATATTGGAACTTAACATCAAATAGACTAATTGGTAAAGTATTCAATTTGAAATAAATTTCATTTAGCTTATTTACCTGTGGCTCAAATTCATCATTATTAGAACCCTCCACACTGATTTTAGCTCGTAGCCATTCAGCCACGGCTCTATAGCCTTGTTGGAAGCCAATTCTCTTATCCTCTTCTATGAGGCATCTCTTGAACTCTGAGCCCTACATTTTTGTGTGGTATGGTGAATTTTACTTGCATTTTTTCATCAACCAATGGAGGGTAGTTAAAATATCCAAAGGAAATGGTAAATAGTTAGCAGGGTTTCCAACCCTTGTTACACCTTATTTTGGTCATGTTGGAATTGTTCTAAATTGTCTTTGGTGTTTGGGAGTCCTAGAGGATCCAATTGCACTCTTGGTTGGGTGTGTAGAATAAAGGTCAAGTGCTACAATCTGCCCTGTGACTAGTAATAGCAAGTTTTCCTTAGACGTGATTTGTTTTGGGTTGTGTTGATGTTTGTTTTGGTTTCCATTTATGTTAGAGGGTTGGAGTTGTCCAAAACACTTGGTGTCAAGGTTGGGTGTATGAGGCCTTGAATGGTACAAGGTAGAAGTAACTAGTATGAAGCCTTATGTGATGAGTTGGGTCCATGAATTAAAGGAGTAGTTGTAACAGCAGATTAGTTCCTTGTTTGAAGGTGAATCAAGCCTCAAATGTTCTTATGGAGAATAGAGGATTAGGGTGATAACTTGAATTTCTTAGTTGTTCCAAGGTGCTAGGAGTTTTTTGGTGCTTCCAAAGCATGTTACTCTACATCATACATTGGTGTGGAGGAACACTGAGATCCAAGTTGAAGATCAGGAGCATAGACAAGCTATTCTATCCTAGCATTTCCCATCACATTATATAAAAAATTTGATACAATTTTTCATTTACTAATACTTACAACTCTTGCTTGAAGTTTTGAAAAACCACCAGAGCTGAGCTTGTGTGTCCTATACTTTTCTAGTGTTTCCTTTGTTGCCTTTGATGTGTCAGGCAATCTATGAAATGTTTGAAATATGTTAGATAGTATAAATATAGAGGTTAATTATTACATAATTAGATTCTTAATAGTATCACATACCTTGCTATACTCTCCACTGGTGTAATATTATTTTTCTTGTCAGCTTTATACTTTCCATCCAAAATTAGAGCTTGCCACTCAGCCTCTGGGACATAGGGCAGACACTCATACCTGGGGTTATCTAGTAAATTTTTTCTGTACTGGTCCCTAATATACTTCAAACATAGACCACCTTTTTTAAGGATCTTGTTTCTCTCAAATGCACGGGGTCCAAAGAGTTAGGTCATGCTCTCTATAAGATCATCCTTCAACGATTTGTCTTGGTTATTCCACCTTTTAAGTAAAAAAAAACATATTAGAGTCATAAATGAAGTGAAGCTACATTTAATATAGTTCAAGAAATGGATGAAAAGGAAAAATATTGTAGCAATGATATGAAATCAAAATAGTGGTTTGGGGTTTTAGTTAGGATATGATGTTCCACTAGGTACGCAGGGTGGGCCCGAATATTCGCAAACACTTATCACCAAGTTTTCTCCAAAAAACATCATTCCCTACAAAAGTATCATGGGATCATTAGTCGATGAAGAGTGATCAAAAACTAAATTACTATTATATCACTATAGAATAATAATAACTTTAAAGTACCTAGAACTTTGGCTACTTTTAATGGAATGCCTTCATCATTGCTGATGATCAATACGACATCCTTCACCGTTCCCGTACTAGGAACATCCAGGAAATGATGTTGCAGCTCCTATTGCAAAAAGTTTCATAAGTTTCATAAGTCTTTGTCATGAAGTATAAAAGAACAAATGATAATTGATGTTAAAAAGTTGTAAAAAAAAACTATTTTTTGTTGTCATAAGAGAGAAAAAGAGGGATTTGTGTACCAGTAGATGGTGCAACAGCTGATGCATGTAAGCTGTGTGTTGTTGACTTAGTAGTTGGAAAGAGATTTGTGGTTGTCCTAGATGGAGGCGGCGTCGTCATAGGATTCAATTGATTTGAAGTTGAAGAATAAAATTGTTAGAGCATGCATAAATATAGAATGTGTGGACTAGCATGGACAAGATTGTTAGAGCATTAAAAAAAGGATTTTTTGAGCATGTAATGTGAATGATTATGATCATTCCTATATATATTCAGTGGAAAACACAAGTGGGGAATGGAACATGCGATCTACCTGAACCACCTGCAGCACCCTCATCATGGGAATGGGGCTTGAAATCATGCAAAAAACTCTGTAAAGACAATGCATCCATATTTTAATTAATGTCATAAAAGAGCATAACATAAAAACCATTATTGAACTCTTGTTATAGTTAAAAATTTCATTAATACTTACTTTTAAGGTTTCAGAGGTGTGCAACAATTCAGATCCCCTATCTTTTATTTGCTAAGTAGTAGGCTTTATGGTTGCCAAATTTATAATTTCTCTGCCAATTTTCTTTAGCAACTTTTTTAATGAACCGATCGAATCATCGATCTCTGCTAAATCAATATAGAAAGGGTCATCCTCAGGGGGGGGGCTGTTGATCAGGGACTACAGGTTCCTTTCCCTCCCTCTGACCAATGACCCTCTGTGACAACAATAGTATTAGTATTAACAAAATTACTCCAAAACAATGAGGAAAACAATAGTAGAAAAATAAAATTTTGCTTCTATCTAGTTTGCACAATTACAATGAGTTTTACCTGGTCATGTGTAGATGAGCCAGGAACATCGCCAACATCCCCTCAGTATAGTTGCTCCATATTGTGCCCCTGTGTCAAAGATCAAGTATAATAATGTTAGCCAAAAAATTTATTGACTAAATGGTATGTTGGAGTCATTGATTAGAAGTTGGTTTAATAGTATGTACCACCCCCATGATAGTAGCCTTATTTGTATCTATGCGGTTCAAATTGTAATCAATAAGAAGCTCTTCCCCTGCACGTATTGGTTTTATCACACAGATGAATACACGATTTCCCTCGCACGCCTCAAATATGCAATTGGGTTGCTTTATAGTTGACCTAGGTCGTGTACTATTTATAAAACCCATAATATTCCCTATTTTTTTTGGTCTTCCATCAATGTATATAGCCACACTTTTACTTTGATTATTGTCCTAATGTTGTATATAATTTTCCAAGAGGGCATACCTATGCATACTTTTTTTTTATTGAACAATATGCATCCAACTTTTGTAATCATAACATGGTCCAACATACTCCATCAATTCATAAACTTTGTTGTAAGACTCCTTTATGTCGTCCATAGAAAATAGGCCCAAACCATGTAATGATGATGGTGCTATGCGATATATCCTCTCGTTAACACAAAAATTAGTGTTTATTGGAGGAAGTTCCTTGGGTACCCAATGTTTTTGTAGATGTTGGTACCTTGAGGGCACCTCGATGTCACCTTTCATCTCATCATCATAAGAACATGACCTCCCTCGAGCAAGGAAAAATTTCATGTGTTTATTGAATTTCCTTCTAGTCCTTTGAGCTCTAGTTAATCTCCCTGTTCTAGATAAACTGCATGTCACACTTTCCTCTTCTATTCCTATATTTCCCTCACTCGAGGAAGACAGTTCTGAAAAATATCTATTCACTGGTACCTAAAAATGGGAGAGATCTTAGAAGAAATCAATCTCACTATTGATAAGTGTATTAAATAGACTGTCTATAAGGAGTATTGACTTATACCTATTGATCCATGAGACTGTACGGGATGCTCCTAAAAGGGGTTCAGTTTCCTATAAATGTAATTCAATTATCATGAGCATAATCACATCATAATCATAATCATATCCATCATAAGCATCACATAAAAATTAAAAACATTAAAAGGTACACAATGTAACACTTAAATTAAGCTCACATTATAAGCCTACTAGGGAAGTAGGCCTGGTGAAGGGCTAAAACTAGGTTTTTGTATCAGCTGATGAGTTGAGGGCTTAGTCACCTTTGGGACATGCTATTTGAAGTTTTTTGATGTGTGTAGAGGTGGAGGAAACACCTAGTTAAGGTGAAGTCAAGTTTGGTGCCTATTGAGGCATTGTGAGCATTTGATAGTTTGTTGATTAGATTGCTTGGATGAATCCATTGGATGGATTGAGGGACATTCATGGGATTATTCCAAAGATGTAGAACCTAAGGTGGCATAAGGATTTGGTGTGCACTCTGATAGGTTATGGAGTTGTCTCGGATCAAGGAGAGGGATCTTATGAAGATGTTTGGTTGGTGTTGTGAGAACACAATGGAAGTCCCTCTTGTTATGAATGATTGCAAGTCCACCTAGGGTCTCTAGATCACCTATAGAGGTAGAATTATTAACCAAAAAATTGGGTAAGCACTTATATTATGTTTTCCCTATGAATTTTATTCTAGGTACAACTCCCTTTTATAGATATTTAACGAATTCCCTTTTCTAAACTAAACACTTACAAATGCTTTTGACCTGAAAGAAAATAAGGCTCAATACATTCACACATCAATATGTGTTTTAAATAGTTTTATTTAATTAATTTAGATTAATAGTTAATTTAGATTAGTAGTATTCTATTTGTAGTTGAAACTTGTAGCTTTTAAATAGATAATGAATAAACTATGTAACCATAAAAGACAAATATATTTCTATCAAGAAATGAATACTAAATAGATTAAGGATTGATGGCATGCCTCTAAATTTCATCATCATCATCCTTGTCATCATCATCATCATCATCATCATCATCATCATCATCATCATCATCCTTGTCATCATCATCATCGTCATCATCATCATCATCCTTGCCATCATCATCGTCGTCATTGTCGTTGTCATTGTCATTGTCATCATCATCATCAACATCATAATAATCAACACCAACATCATCTTCATCATCATCATCAGTAGCAACATCATTGTCATCATCATCTTCTTCTTCTTCATGAAAATTTATGTCAGGAACATCATCCAATAACTATTGATTTTGATCACCATCTACATCATCTTCTACTTCTTCGGTATCTTCTTCTTCCATCACATTATACTTTACTAGCCTTCCTCTCGGTTCATGTCTAACAAAAAATGACCAACCCAGTTTATATGGAACCTTTGAGTAAAATACTTGATCACATTGGCTTGGAAGAACATAGGGCTCATCCCCAACTAACTCAAATGACCTTGAATTAACCATTGTAAATCCATTATCATGTTCAATAATAGTTATATTAGGATCATTTGGATTAATTCATAGCTTGTACCATTTGACAATGAAGAATATTAATTTGAAGGAACTAAAGTCACACTCAAGTATATCATCCAAAATGCCATAGTATCAATTTTTAGACTCTCGAGGATGTAAGTTGTTTCTAGATGAAATATTAGTCAGTTGAAAGACTGTAGTTAATCCTGAATCACAAGTTTTCTTCATGTCATCCAACACTTTGACGCAAATTTTTTGACCATTACAGAACATAGCCTTGTAGTGTTTAACCTACAATAATATGTGAAACATGTCAAAATTATTGTATCATGAGTTGATAAACATACGGGTGATTAATAAATTTGTACGTACCTAGGAATCTCTTGAACCACGTGCTAAATCTATTTCCCTTTGCGTAACATTGGAATCTCCATTACAATGAGCTTCTTTAACCAATGAAGATACACCTTCCCATGTTAATGTGAGACCAAAATGTTGACATCATTCAATCCATACCATCATCCAGTCAAGATTGTTTGCAATATACAAATGTAGTGCATCCCACTCTCGAGCACCTATACAAAAAAAAAAAATAGACAACTTACCACCGATTTATTTTGAAGATTAAGAAATAATTTATTACAATAACATCTTATAATTTATTACCTCTCACTTTCCTCAACGTACCTTTCCCCATCAAGTACTCCCCTTCTAATTTTTTAAAAGGTTTAAGATCCCAAATGCAATCTACATGGATATTTGATAAAAACTTAGGAAGATATTTAGTAATGTACACCATAGTCTAGTATACCATATATCCCTCTACTATAGAACCCTTAGGATGTGCTCTTTGTTGAACCAAAGCCTTCAAAGATTTCAAGTGTCTCTCAACCATCCACATTGACCTAGTGTGTACAGGTCCACACAATTCAATCTCCTCAACTAGGTGTATGAGGTAGTGTTCCTTTGCATTGAAAAAAGTTGGAGGTAGACACTTTTGCATTTCACATAGTAAATGAGGGATTCTTCTCTTCCAATAGTTTATATCTTCTTTATGGATTTATTTAGATGACAACCACCTACATTAAGAGATTCAAGTCACAAAAAATAAATAGATATGAGACTTTACAAAACAATATACAATAGATTACATAGCAAGAAAAATAAATTGTGAATATAATAAATATATACAACAAATTGAACGAATATTACTGCTTACCTCATGTATTTTCCAAGATCGTATACCACTTGTTTGATGTTATTGTTGAAGTGCTCTGGGAGAGATAGAGGAAGCACGTATTGTAGTAATTATAAACCAATCTTTTCATTGTTTTCTAACATAACATAAAGAACAATACATGTAGTTTATGAATATATTGTAAATATAGAAGAACATAACTTACCTTGATGAAAGTATGCCAATCATGCATTTTGAGCCCTAGCCCAAATTCACTTTTTTTTTATATGAGATTGTTTATGTTCGTAGAAGATCCTGTGGGAAATCAAATTTTTCGTATGACTTCTTTTATGGCATCACTTTCCTGCTCCGTTGATAACCAAAGAAGGGCACTTATATTAATTTGATTGTTGTTGCTATTTGAGTGAATGAAATTCTTCAATCCATGATTGGATTCATGAATGTCATTACAAATTTTGACAATTTTTTCTTTGTCATGCCTTCCATCCAATATTTTTCACAATGTCTTTGTTATATTCTTTCCAATATGCATAGTATCAAACAAATGCACAATTTGTAATTGCTCGTAGTAGCGCAACCTACTAGTCCCTTTGGAAGGTTGTTAGTACTGTCTTGATGACCTTCATGATCATCAATTACACAATTAGTAAACAAACATCACAATAGAAATATATAAATTACAAACATAAACCATTAGGTGGAACAACATTACCTTGACAATTAATTCTATTATATTCCAACTTCCATAGGCGAGGTGTCATTCATCATGGCTTTGATGTAGTCTCTTCTTTCCCATTGAAAAGATGTTTTTTTGTACTTCGATACTTATGATTCCCATGGAAGAAGTGTCTACACTCATCAAACACTTGCTTTCCTAAACTTTTTGAATGACAAGATTTCATCTTTGGACCACAAACTGGACATGCAAATTTCCCCTTTGTTTGAAGACCTACAAGATAATGATATAATTGGATTATTAAATATGTTGATTTTTATAATTGGAATTATCATGTGCAACTTGAATTCATTATAACATACCACAAAAATGTGTTAGCCTTGGGGCATCATGTATTGTCCATGCAAGTATTGCATGGAATTGAAATTGTCTTTGCCCTATTGGTCTAGACATGTCATACATAGTGACACCATTCCATAACTCCACCAACTCGTTGATAAGAGGCTCAATATATACATTCATATCTTTTACTTGATATTTACCTACTTGAATGAAAAGTAACATTACATAATTATTGTGACCATTTTACTGCAAGATTTGGAAGTGCAAGTAAATTAATAGCTATCAAATGATAAGATACTTGGAACAATCATTGCCAACATAATGTGCTTGCTCTTTATTGACATCCACAGAGGAATGTTATGTTTGATAACAAAAACAAGCCACACAAAGTAAACAGATCTCATCTCTCCAAATGGATTGACACCATCCGCTGCCAATGAAAGCCTGAGATTATGAGGTTCTTCTTTGAAGTGTTGCCACTTTTCCTCTATGTGCATAAATGTTGAACCATTCATAGGGATTCAAATAATGTCATCTCGACTTCTATTGAATGCATGATAATCCATAAATTGATCCAAGCTACTACACCTGAATAATCATCACATCTATGGAATAACGGGGATGTAACAAGGAACCTTTTGAGGCACCTTTTTTGTTAGTCGATCTGTTCGATATCTACTCGTATGAAATACAGGGCATTGTGTTACAAATTCATGTTCTTTATAATATATAATATGATCATTGGGACAAGCATGTATTGCTTCATGCTCCATTCTAATATTTTTCATAACAACAAATAATTCTTGATATGAGCGAGGTAGTATATTTGATGGTGGTAACAAAAATTTTCCTATCAATCTACAACAAAAAATATAAGTTGTTAATATAAAAAATATTAGTGGTACATTATTCACCCTTTGTTAACTATAAAGACATATATGACATACCTTAACATACGTGACATTTTTATGTTGGATAAACCATTCATAATCTTCAAGATCAACAACAACAATACAAAAGAGAGAAGAGTTGTTTGGGAGTCTTTGTATAGGGGCTCGTATGCCTTCTCAAGTAGAGGTACATCAAGGCTATCATCATCATCATGATCAGATATGCTTGGACTAAATGTGTCATGGATCAATGTATTTATACCATAATATTCAATTGTGTTTTTTGGGGCATGATTTTCATCTTCCATGGGATCATTATCTTCACCTTGGATATTCGCACCTCCATGTTCCTCCACTTCGAAAACCATATTCTTCGTATTATTGTGGTTCATATCATGTACTTCCATGGGGAGATCAACCTATATAAAATTGATTAACATTAATAAACCATGATAATAAACTCATCATCAAGTGATTTTATATGTATATAAATTGTTAAAATGATATAATGAAAAACTTACTAGTGGATGATAGTCATGCCCCCCTTCAATGTGACCATTCTACCTACAATGTCTCTTAACTGTTTTGATTAGCAGTCTTCTACGGTTTAAGCCCTTACAAATTTTTCAAGGACAATAAAATTTTCCATCACCTTTTCTTTTCAAGTTAGTCCACAATCTAGTGATTGTCTCCCTATTTTGTTCTTCATTTATATTATCTGACATGATCATTCTTTGCAAGAAGCAAAAATCACGCTATGAAAACTTCGGTCTACAACTTTCACAAACTAAGCAAAACTATCAAAAGTACACAAATCTTCTTAGACCTAGCTAAATAATTTAATATTTTAAAAATAATTTCTTTGACTTTATTCCTAAGACATTTAACCCAATCACCTTTTATAACATTCAATCAATTGCTCTAGGCAAATTTGTGGATAAGATTAATTGTAAAACTTTGACCAACCACCTGAAAGTCTTATTTCAAGAGACCTTACAACATTAAGCCACTAAAAGAAATTTCAAAACATATAAGCTAAAAGTCTAGTTAAAATATACATTAGATTAAAAAATATAAAATTTTCATACCCGAGTGTGTGGCTATAACTCATGCAACGACCTTCTTGCTTAGCTATAGAAGCTCTCCAGCATTCAAATTATACAAGATACAAGGCCTAATAGCAATTTCAAAACATATAAGCTACAAGGAAAGAAATATTACATGACATGGTAAAAGGAACAAAATTTACAAGCTTTAGCAACACATATTAAATGACATCATAGTGCTAGAGAGATCACAATTATATGAGTCAAACATAGTCATGAAAAAGCACATAAATTATTTTTTATATGCAATTAAAAGATATATAGCTAGATAGGGACATCCATAATGCATATTGAAGAAATGAAATGGTCATATAGATTTCATATAGGATTTTGAAGATGATAGTGTTCTGAGGAAAAGAATCAGGAATCTACCTCCAGTCAAACAAATTAGAGGTTCATTAGTTTGTTTAAATCCTGCACATATGGCCTTCAATATAGCACTTCTCTCCAGCTTGCCTGTCACAATAGAAGAAAAGATGAAATTAAAATGAAAGCCAAAAATGTTACAAAGAGAATGAGCTTTTTTATATTGATTATTTTTCATGATATTATAGAACTCCATATCTATAAATGCTAATAGGGTATTGAAGTGGGTGGCCTTCAAACCATCCTTGGCCAACACATGAAACACCATTACATAACAATATTTTTATAACAATCACATTAAGATTATCTATGTAGTTACTAAACTAGCTATTACAAATGAGATACCAGATACAAATTACAGTGTGACCAAATCGAGCACCATATCCATAAATAAAAGGTTAGAATTTTCTAATACAGAAGAGAGCATAATATTTACCAACATCAATGTAATTTGTACAAGAGATATTAATTACTATACAACATATGACATTAGACACAAGAAAATGCATATATGTGATTTTTGCTTAAATCCAAGAAACTGTGAAGCTATTCATCAGGTGGCTCAAAATTTGCATTGTCATCTGGCTTTAGAAACTATGAAGCTGTTCATCAGGTTTATTGGAAAGCTGTAGTGTTTTTTATTAGCGGAACTAGGGATGCAGTGCAGGCTTTCTATGGTAGACTAGGTTTTCACGGTTGGAGATTCATGACATAGAGCTAAGCATACACACCAAATAGAGAAAATAGTACACAAAAAGATAGCTGGGACTGTTAAAACTAGAGCCAAAAATTAATAAAGAAACACTACAACCAATATACCCTGAGAATATCTATTTGGAGTTAAAGAAGGAGTTCACTCTTTATGTAGTCCTAAATATGTGAAGAAGATGGAAGAAAGAAAGGAAATATTTATTAAAATAAAAATGTATTAGCACATGTAAGGTACAAGATACAACTACCATTATATTAAAGTTTTTAGTTTTTTTTTGGCATTTTTTTCAAAGGGAGAGAAGATCTAAACATGAAATATGTAGGTATGGAAGGAAGGAAGATCGTGGTATAAGAGAATATTTCAACACAAGCTAAGGAAGAGCTAAAATATACATATGCATTATTGACAAGGAATAGAAATGAATGAATATATAACAAGGAGAAAATAATCAGTAAAGGAAAGGAAGTGAAGATCTGATACTACAAATTTGATGTGATGAGTCATAGGTGATTTTTCTCTTAATAGGGTTTTCATGTTAAAATTATTGTGTTTAAATGTGTGGATTATTATGTTACATGTTATTTTATTCTTATTTTTTGTATACTTCTTGTTGATGTAACTCAGTACATGAAGTATATAGTTAAAAGTTTATTACTTTGATACTTGATGAAAGCTAACAATTTACTAGTGAAGGATGAATTAGATATTATTATGAAGTTTTAATATAGTTACCAAGTTGATATAGGAAAATTTTAAGTTTGTAAGATGCTGAGAGTTTTTTAAGGCCCTATTCGATAGTCGAGGAAAATTGAGCCCCCCTCCCTCCTTAGTTATTTAACAAAAACATGTCAAGGTGTCCAACAAAGGATCATGGGAAAGAATGGTATGCATTAATACCATAGGAACAATATTCCTATAATGAATGGACAAATAGGAGAAATGGTATTAGTCCTTTTAAGATAGTATATCAAAAAAGATAGAGGATATTTTTAATTGAGGGATATGAAGAGTATGGACAAGAGGAGTTCTCATGCTAAAGATATAGTAGAAGCAATGAGAGAGGTTCATGAAAAGGTGAGAGCTAATTTATGGAAGTGTTTACAACTAACCAAAATATTAGGAGAAAAGATATATAACAATGATACACTTGAATAGGGAGATAATTTCCAAAGATAGTTAGGGTAAGATTATAATGGGAAATACTAGTCACTACAGGATCTTGGGAAAGTATGGAGAAATTTTTTACAAGTTGTTGTAACCACCTTATATAGGTCTTTCTCCTATATTCAATATCTAAGATTTGACCATTTTCAAAGATTTTATGGATGAAGGTGTTAAACAAACATATTCAACTCTAAATGACAAAGACTAAGTGTCTAAATTACCATTGACAAAGGAAACATAGATTAAAGCTATTGTGGATACTAGAGAATCCAAAATGACAAGGCACAAGGTGTAATGGGAAAAAATAATTGATAATGGATCAGACTATAAAACTTGGAAGCCACATGGATGCTAGAGGAAGAAATTAGGAAGAAATGTATTGATTTGGATCAATTTTTCTCTAAGAGGACTTTAGACTTCTTCTCTTTGGGAGTATCATGCAAGAACACCTCAAGCTTAGATTAAAGGCCAAAATTAATTTAGTTCCTAGTAGGGCATAATAAGTATAGAGCATAATAAGTATAATAAATTACATCGATAATTTAGACTAATGATGTAATGGAAAACAATATTTTTAAGCCAAAGTTTAAATAATATTGTAATGAGAAAAAAAAGGGACCCAAATTGATACATGAAGTTTGGAAATCAATGCAAACAAGGTTTCCTGCATAATCCTTACTTTGATCAGTAAAAAAGAAGTCTAATTTTTGTGTCCTTTTCTAGAAATATTGGTACCCATCTGATGATCCATTTGTTGTAGATAATAGAGGGTCAAATATACTTTATTTTGGTTTGTGAAGCACTCAATTTCATTATGTGGATGAAAAGATATTCAACTTTTTGTGTAAGCTGTCAAAACCCTTACTAGGGTAATTTGTAACTTTGTACAAATAAATCTATAATATAAAATGTGGACCAAGACCCCAAATTCAAATAGATGGTGGGGAAAAAGGTGTATTATATTCCCTCTTCTTTGGAGGAACCCATGGACAAGAATCCATGTGTATTTGATAAAGAAAACCATGAAAAGTTGTCCCAGATTGCATAAAACAGAGATATAATAAATCAGTCATGATTTTGCTCACATAGGGAATTTATTGAAGGTATAATGGCTATAAGTGCATGCAAGGATGAATCCTAATTGTATCCTAATGGCTGGGAATTAGAGGGTCTCTGAACCACTTTGTGACTATCTTAGTGGAATAATGCATGCCTATCACAGTTTGAGAATGAACTGATGTTACATGTTTCAAGTGGGATCAAAGGATTGGATTGGCTAGTTTGTTGAAGGTTATGAAAGCTAATGAATCAAGTGATATAGGAATGTCCTTTGTGTGGGTGAGATATTGAGAATCCAATTTGTAAGGATTTATATAAGGTGTCAATTTCAAAAGTTTATGACGGGGCAATCACAGTCAATCCAACGATTCAGAGTATTGGAAGAGTTATAGATTTTGTAAGGTCTTGTGAAGGAATGGAAAGTTCCCATGAAATGAGTCTAATCAAAAGTCAAGTTAGTGCTGTAAGAAGTCAAGGGAGCCATTATTTTCACGAGGGAACATGTGTGTTCAATTAGAAGGTGTAGTGCCTACCCTCATTCACATCTTTTCTAGACATATTGTTGCTATTATTATCAGACTATGATGGACAAGTTTTATGTTGATGAATTAGTGGTATTGTTTTGAGACTATCATACATTATGTTATGGATTCAGTGGTTATATGATGTGATCATTTAGACTTTACATTTCATGTATGTATGATGATTATTATATTGTTTTCAGTTATTCATGATGATTAGTTAGATGGTTTATTATCTCATGTCTTTTATTATGGATACTTACCTCATACTTGCATGTGTATGGTGTGCGTGTTTTCTTATTGTATGGCATTTTTGATGTGGTTAAGGAAGGGAGTCGTAGTCACCTGCTTAGTCAGGATCTACACGATGCACCACTTCCTGCCATTATCTATTTAGCTTAGCACTATATATATATATTGGATGTATATGCATGGTTTTTCTGCAGGTTGCAGGTACCGAGTATCGACTTTCCTGAATTGCCAGGATGAGCGTACCCTATTATACTATCTCAATGATAAGAGAAGGGAGATAAATTCTCAAGTTCAAATCCCAAACCTTTAAACCATTTTTCCTAGTGAATTAGGACAAGTGTCAGAGTTGAGTACCCACTGAATGTGTCGGATGACATATTTTGTGATTTTTAACCCTTTAGACTGATTTTGTATGATTTGTTCTATGATGGGTTTTCATATTTTATCTTGAAGGTCTATGGTGAATTTTCTATTAATTAAGTCTTAATAAATAGATTTAATTAATAAATTAATTGTTTGAGAAAATTAATATAAAATATCATGTTATTTGATATTTTGATTATAATTAATTAAATGTGAATTATTGAGGAAAAATGAATTAAATAAAAGAAAATTAGAAATTAAAATTAATAATAATTATAAAATAATTATAAAAGTAATAAATAAATAATAATAATAAAAGTTACAAAAATTAAAATGAAAGTTATAAAGATTAAAATGGAAGTCATAAATATTTAAATAGAAAGTAAATTGGAGTTATAAGCTTGCATGGGAATTAACATGTGTCAATAACACGGGGATTAGTACATCAATTAAGCACAAGGTGTCTACAACTCTATGACTCATCAAAAAGGTTGGAAAAGACCCATGCTTAGTTGGTGACACCTTCCAGCTATTTCAAGAAGCATTTCAAAGGATTCTTGAGAGCTCTTTATATTCAGGCATTCATAGAAGCGTAAAATTAAAAAAAAGGGTGGAGAGCAATTGGAGCATTGGAGGACTCAAGAACTCTGAAGAAGGGAGCTTGCTTTGCAGATTTTCTGAGGAAGAGCGAATTAGCATCAGAATTTGGGTAGATTCTTGTGATTTTTCTTATGCTATTTCCGCGTCATGCACTCCTATCTTCTTCGTGTCTTCCATATGTTTTCTGAGGAATTTCATATTTTTATTGTATGCATTTTTAATTTGGGCAATTAAATTTATTTGAGAATTTTATATGCATGGATTTTTTTTAAAAAAAAGAGAAACGGGGCTAGGGTTTGAATTCATGACCAAATCCATTAGATAATTTTTTTGGATAAAATTGAGAATTAAAAGTTTACAGAAAAATTTTGAGAATTAGAATTTATATATGGTGTATATATATATATATATATATATATATATATATATATATATATATATATATATATATTTTTAAATCTGCATATATATATATATATATATGCATTATTCATACATACACTATGATATAAAATTTGTATATATACATACACACACACACACACACACACACACACATATATATATACATATGTATATATATTTAATTGAGGAATCGTATATCAAATCGCAACAAAGATTCATCTTAATAAATTTCATATTGGAAGGAACCCTTTTTATTAAAAAATGTTATTGGAAATCACTGTATATAAAATATATATATGAAAGTCTGAATAGAGTACACATCGATTTCGAAAGTTAAAAATTCATATATGAGTGGGGGCAGGTTGCACCACACCCCATATTCTATATTTATGTTGGTCGCAGGGTACCTATGTACGCAGCGTACCTGCGACAGTGCCTTAATACACCCATCGCAAGGTACCTGTGTAAGCAGGGTACCCGCAACAGTAGTCACATAAGTGACGGTCGTCGAAAACACTAGCGACATTTTTTTTATGATTACATTTTTTAAAAAAAAGAAAAAAAAAATGTTTATACGTTTTCTTTGAAATCAAAATTTCATTGTTATAAATTTTCATATGGTATGAATCGAAATTACTAATTTGATTTTATGAAATAATAAATATTTATATATTATATATGTATGTATATATATATTTAAATATAAATATATTTATATGTATATATGTAATATGTAAATATGTTGTTAATAAATTTAAATTATTTGCTAAAAGATTTAAGAGTTCATTTTTTTCTTAATGATGAATAATTTTATAATTTAACTATTAAAATTTAATTAATAGTTTTAAATTATAAAAACATATATATATATATATATGAAATTTAGTTGGTAGTTGATGGGAAACAATTTAAACAAATATTATAATTGAAAAATAGGTTTTTTTAAATTTATAAAGGAAAACTTTTATCCATCCAAAACAATACATGGAAAAACATACAAAATGATTCCTCAAATTCTTTCTCTAAACTTGGAAACGTAAACTGAGACTTTTGCATTTAAGTTATAAACTTAGCAAAACCAAAACATGTGTTTGCATTGTGTATTCTTTATGCTATTGTTTTGGGTTTCAAGTTGACTTGCGTTGACCAGTATAGGACGTCTACCAGAGGCTTGGGGGTTATGTGATTGTGATATCATGATGATGTTTTAATCTCAATCTTTATAAACCCAACCATGGTTTGTGATGGAATGCTCTATGTATTGGATGTGATTACTGATTGTTATATTTGAGATTTTTATGTATGAGACACTTGACTGAACCATAATTTTGGTCATCGATCAATTATCCTTGGTTATTTTCTAGTTGCCATGATGGGACTGAGATGTGGATTTATTCTTGATGATGTCATGATGTGACATGTTTGACTCAACCATTTTGGAGTCTTCGATCAGTATGATTGATATTTTGGTTATTGAGAACCATTGGATACTTTGATTATCAGTGATACTTTAGTTGCCAATAGAGAGTTGTTGTGTTCATGATTTTCTATGGATGTTTGCTCATGGAGATTTGATGCTTTTATGCATATTTGATGATTTTATTTTGGATTATCTTTTGTGATTTTGAGATTTATGAGTCCATGAGCATTAGGGTAGGTTATCTGCATGTAGTGACGGGAAGTGGCTTGCAATGGGGGTCGGGGCCCTAAGAGGCTGCCAGGGTAACTCATTGTAAGTTGGATTAATAAGTGATAACATTCACACCTAATACTAACAAAATGAACCTAAAAAGATAAGAGTTCTATTCCTGCCCATGCCTTGAGTGCTTGTACAGGCTAGGGTGGGAGTAGTGAGATGCATGGTTGCGACCTTACATTTCGTAGTATGCCTCGTTAGTATGAGAGGATACTAGTGGCTGCATGAAATTAGTATGGATCCGTGGAGTTTAGCTAACTGCCAGGGTAACTTGTACGTGATAATTGCGATGACACTTTCCCGCTTGCATAGTAGGTTCCTACATGTCATTGTGTGCCTCTAGGATTAGATGTCAATTTTGTGATTAGAACCTTTGAGTTAGTATACTTTTAGGATTCCTGTACTATAGAGATTTGTGCTATGTGTTATGGATAGCCTATTTGGGACTTGGATAGCCTGTTTGGGACTTGAGATTATCTCCTCAACATGGTGGGAGTGGACCACTTAGGTACCACGCGGTCAGGTGGTAGTGTATTTTTCACTCCTATCATTTGAGATTCATTGAGACATCGTGGCTAATGTGTCCTTCATGATGGTGGATATGTATCCTTTTTCATTGATGCTTAGCATATGTTAGATGATGTTATCTTATGCTTTTATTTGCATGTTAGATTACTTTCTACATATGATGTTGTATATATTAGGAGTGACATTCCTACTAGATTAATACCGATGATCTCTTCGGTGATTTGGAATGTTACGCACAGAGGGATGGCTAGGATCCATGATGGTCTAATGATGCTATTGACGGTTGGGAAGAACCGTGCACTTAGTTAGTTATGTTTGATCTTATGATGGATGTATATGTATTCTATGATGATGTATCATGTGTATCATGTGATTGTCTTTGATGTATCATGGATTAGAATAGGATGATGTACCTTATTTCACATATGTATATTCTTTTAAGCCTTCATACCCTATGACATGTACAGTGGATGATTGAGCATTTGGAAATATAATGTATGAAAATTGGACTTATCATTATTTTTTCATGTGGATATTGTACTAGATGGATTCATGTATGTAATTCAACGTTAAGGGATCTTTAAGAATGTAATCTGTTAAGTATGTTATGTTTACTTTTCAGATGGACATTTCTATTGCTTTCGTTATTGTGAATAAGTTTTGTATCATATTTACTTTCATGTAAAATAAAAATTAAAAAAAGTTACCAAACTCAGTGAAACTCTAGGTTAATTCTTTGGATCCCTTGGCGGGGCGTTACATTTGGTATCAAAGCCCGAGTTTCTACATTGGGAGCTCTAGGTATTTTGGAACAACTAGAACTGTGAACTATTAAGTGTATCTCTTCAACTTGAAACTAGGCAAATTGAAACATAACCTGAACTGTTACTTGAATATTTTTCATACTTCAACACTTAGTTTTAGAAACTGGAGATTTTACTTAAACCTAAACATAGAATTGAACTTAGTCTATTGCAAACATGTGTCTTTTGATTGTAATAGTACTTGGTTTTGTTGTAAGATGGTGTCTGGGACTAGGTCTTCTATTAGAGGCCATGGTAGAGGCTAAGGAAGAGGTCGTGGTCATGACAGAGCTGTCAATGCCCATGAGTCTTCCCATGAGGGATCAGCTTGTGTAGAGAGAAGGGAAGAGCACTCTAATAGGCAGCAGGAAGAGAGCTGTAGAGAGGACCAAGCTGAGTCTGAAGAGGTTGGTTTGAGATAGATGATGTAGACTATTTTAGAACATCTACCTCCTATTCAAGAACAACCTAAAGTGCATCAGACAGAACAAGAGCATAGACCCAGATCTAGAAGTCCTCGGAAGGATCATCAGAGGTCCATTGTGTCCACTTAGATGAAGGATCTTTCAAGATCCAAGGTCAAGCCTTTCAATGGGCAAGGTTCTGGTTATGTGGCCGAGCAATGGCTGATTTCCCTTGATAGGATTTTTTCCATGTAGGATTTTGACAGCAATGTTAAGGCAAGATTTGCGATCACTAATTTAGAGAATTTTGGGGCCACTTGGTGGACAATTGAGGATAAGAAGCTGGGAATCGATATGAGCAGTGCACATGGGAATTATTCCTAGAGAGTTTTCATGAATGATTCCTACAAGAGGAATGGAAACTACAAAGAGTAGATGAGTTTCATAATCTCAAGTAGTACACTATGTCAGTGACCGAGTATGAGCGTAAGTTTTATGAGCTTATGCCTTTTTCAGGGTTCAGCAAAAATTCAACTCAGTTGACACAACACTTTGTTAGGGGTTTGAATAACCGTATAATTGGGGGTGCCAAGGTATTTGAGCCAAAAACTCTCAAGGATGCGGTACATTGAGCAATCCTTGTTGAGAAAAGTGTCAACCTTGGTCAAGGTGGTTTTGTAGGAGCACCAACAGCATCAGGATCTAAAGGCAACTTCAATTCAGGTGGTAACAAGAAGCCTTTCTTTTCTAAGGGAAAATAGTATCAGCAACAGTCTTAGTAGACGCAGCAGTAGAAGGGATCAAATTCTCAGGCTCAAGGTGGTGGCAAAGGTTCTAACTTTAAGAACAACCGCAATGCTCAATGCAATAAATAGAATTAGTCCAATCAGCCAGCTTAGAGTAGCCAATCTTTTGTAAGCAGGAGCAGTCGCCAGCAATCTAATGTACCACCTATGGGAAGAGGATCTGGCAGGAATACAAAATGTTTTTCATGTGGTCAGATTGGACATTATGCAGCTTAGTGTCCACAGCGAGCACCTCAATTTTTAGGACCTAGGCCTACAGATTCGAAACCCACAGTTGGTGATGCAGGGAGAGCTCATAGAGTTTTTGCAGCAGTTGATCAGCATCAGGAAGATCATCAAGGAACAGTGGTTGAGACCACAGGTGCTATTTGAAGTATATCTCTTTCAGTATTGTTTGATTCAGGAGCTACATATTCATTTATTTCACCATCTATAGTTTCTAAGTGTAAGCTAGATGCGGTGAAGCAAGATCATGGTTGGCAAGTGGAACTAGCCTCAGGGATTAAGGCCTCCACGAATTCTGTAGTTCATAAGTGTGGGCTTAGCTTAGGGAGCTTTGATATGGTAGTGGATCTTTGAGTCATACCCCTTGGTTTCTATGATGTAGTTCTAGGCATGGACTAGCTTGGATCTCATAGAGCCAGTATAGATTGTAGGAAGAAGATCATTTTGTGCCAAGATGACCAAGGGAATGATGTGCAAATAGTTGGGATACCGAGGCCTATATCTCTGTGGATGATTTTTGCTATGCAAATGAAGCAAATTTTCCATAAGGGATGTCAGATATTTGCTGTTATGGTAAATGATCTTGATGAGGAAGATCCTATAAGGAAGACTTTGGATCACCCAATTTTGCAGGAGTACGCAGATGTTTTTCCAAGTGAGATTCCAAGCATGCCTCCAAAGAGGGACATTGATTTTAGCATTGATCTAATTCCTGGAGCAGAGCCTATCTCTAAAACTCCTTATTGAATGACTACTCAGGAATTGGGTGAGCTATGTCTTTAGCTAGAGGAACTTTTGGCCAAAGGGAGCATTCGACCTAGTGTATCACCATGGGGAGCTCTAGTGCTCTTTGTGAAGAAGAAAGATGGTTCTTTGTGCCTTTGTATTGACTACAGACAGTTGAACAAGGTGACTATTAAGAACAGGTATCCTTTGCCTAGGATTGATGACTTATTTGATCAGATCAAGGGAGCTACAGTATTCTCCAAGATTGACCTTAAGTCAGGATATCACCAACTTTGTATTAAGGAAGCAGATATTCACAAGACCACTTTTTGAATGCGCTATGGGCATTATGAGTTCATAGTGGTACCTTTTGGGTTGACTAATGCTCCATCAGTGTTCATGACTTTGATGAATGGTTTTTTTCAATCATATCTTGACTTGATGACATATTGATATTTTCTAAGACTCAGAAGGAGCATGAGGAACACTTGCGGTTGGTATTGCAGTGTTTGAGAGGCAATCAGCTTTATGCCATTGCCGCTAAGTGTGAATTCTTCAAATCGGAGATTCAGTATTTAGGGCATGTTATCTCAGGTGATGGTATTTCGGTGGATCCTGCAAAGATTCAGGCAATATTAGATTGGCCGACACCAACTAATGTGTCAGAGATTCGTAGTTTCATGGGCTTAGCAGGTTATTATTGCAGATTTGTCCAGAACTTCTCTAGGATAGCACATCCTATCACTTCTCTTCAAAGGAAAGGAAAGAAGTTCGTATGGACAAAGAAATGTGAGGAAGCTTTTCAGAAGCTCAAGGAACTTTTGACCAATACACCGATTCTAGCTGTACCTAATCTAGAAGGTGATTTCATGGTATGTATAGATGCTTCTCTTGAAGGGGTTGGGGTAGTGTTGATGCAGAATGGTCAGGTGATTGCGTATGAATCATGCAAGCTCAAGGATCATGAGTTAAATTACCCTACACATGATCTTGAGTTAGCAACAGTAGTTCATGCTTTGACAAGGTGAAGACATTTCTATTTGGGGCACAGATTTGAGCTACATAGTGATCATCATAGTCTTCAGTACATTTTTACTCAGCCTAATTTGAATGCTCACCAGAGATGATGGATGGAATTTTTATGCGAGTATGATTTTGAGGTTAAGTACATTCAGGGTAAGGAGAATGTGGTGGCAGATGCTTTGAGTCACAAGAAACATGTGGTAACATCGATGACTCTTAGTGTGGATTTGAGGAGTCAGATTCTTCATGCACTTCCTATGGATTCCTGGTATCAGGAAGTGTGCAAAGAGATAGATTTAGGAAGACCCTTTGAAGGTAAGTTTGTAGGTTACTTTTGAGAATCAGATGGTCTTTTGAGACATTTTGGGGAGGATTTATGTGCCATTACTGGATGAGCTTCGCACCTTGATTCTGGCAGAAGCCCATCGTACACCTTACTCAACACATCTAGGTGTCAAGAAGATGCATGCTGATTGGAGACGTTCGTTCTTTTGGTCCGGGATGAAGTGAGATATTGCTGATTTTGTGGCTAGGTGTCTTGAGTGTCAAAGAGTCAAGGCAGAACACCAGCACCCAGTAGGACTATTGCAGCCTAATCTCATTCCTTCTTGGAAATGGGATATCATCTCCATGGATTTTATGGTAAGATTACCTATGACAGTTCAACATCATGATTCTATCATCGTTACCATTGATCGGTTGACTAAGGTGGCGCATTTTTCATCGATTAGGTCTTCCTACATAGCAGATTCTGTAGCTAATGTCTTCATGTCTAATATTGTGAGATTACATGGTATTCCTAGAAAGATCATTTTTGATAGGGATCTTGTATTCACATCCACATTCTGGACATCATTGTAGCATGAGCTTGGAGTGCAACTAAACTTCAGTTCGACATATCATCCAGAGATTGATGGTCAGACTGAGAGGGTGAACCAGGTTTTGGAGGATATGTTACCGATGTATGTGATGGATAGGCAGACACATTGGGAGGACTATCTCTACCTAGTGGAGTTTGCTTACAACAATGGGTATCATAGTTCTATTGGCATGACACCTTTTCAGGCATTATATAGACGTCCTTGTCGTACACCATTGAGTTGGGATAGCCTCCAAGATTGAATTCTATTGGGTCTTGAGATGCTTCGTGATATGGAGCAACAGGTAGTGTGTATTCGTGAGCATTTGACTACGACACAGGATAGGCAGAAGAAGTATGCCAATGCTCATAGGATTGATAAGCAGTTTGCTGTGGGAGATAAGGTTTTCTTGAGAGTGCGACCATGAAAGAGTCCAATCCGATATGGAAAGGGTTCTAAGCTAGCACCTCGATTTGTGGGACCATTTGAGGTTCTAGAGAGGATTGGCCTAATTGCTTACCGCCTTGCTCTACCACCCAGCCTAGCTCGCATTCATGTTATTTTCAATGTTTTAGTGCTTAGCCAGTACATTCCTGATATTGTGCATGTTCTTGATTGGAATGTGTTGCAGGTAGAGGATGGGCAGCTGGCTTTGGAGCTGGTTCGTATTCTGGAGCAGTGGGAGTTGACCCTCAGGGGTCGAACCATCGAGCAGGTAAGGGTCCAATGGGACCCTACTGATGATTCTTCAGCTACTTGGGAGGATGCAGGTAGATTGAGGGAGTTATATCCCTATTTGTTTGTAGGCTTCTAGGAGTAAGCCTAATCCAAGGGGGGGTGGATGTAGTGCCTACCCTCGTTCACATCTTTTCTAGACATATTGTTGCTATTATTATCAGACTATGATGGACTAGTTTTATGTTGATGAATTAGTGGTATTGTTTTGAGACTATCAAACATTATGTTATGGATTCAGTGGTTATATGATGTGATCATTTAGACTTTACATTTCATGTATGTATGATGATCATTATATTGTTTTCAGTTATTAATGATGATTAGTTAGATGGTTTATTATCTCATGTGTTCTATTATGGATACTTACCCCATACTTGCATGTGTATGGTGTGTGTGTTTTCTTATTGTATGGCGTTTCTGATGTGGTTAACGAAGGGAGTCGTAGTCACCTGCTTAGTCGAGATCTACACGATGCACCACTTCCTACCATTGTTTGTTTAGCTTAGCACTATATATATATATATATATTGGATGTACATGCATGGTTTTTTTGCAGGTTGCAAGTACCGGGTATCGACTTCCCTGAATTGCCAGGATGAGCGTACCCTATTATACTATCTCAATGATAAGAGAAGGGAGATAAATTCTCAAGTCCAAATCTCAAACCTTTAAACCATTTGTCCTAGTGAGTTAGGACAAGTGTCAGAGTTGAGTACCCACCGAATGTGTCGAATGACATATTTCATGATTTTTAACCCTTTAGACTAATTTTGTATGATTTGTTCTATGACAGATTTTCATATTTTATCTTGAAGGTCTATGGTGAATTTTCTATTAATTAAGTCTTAATAAATAGATTTAATTAATAAATTAATTATTTGAGAAAATTAATATAAAATATCATGTTATTTGATATTTTAATTATAATTAATTAAATGTGAATTATTGAGGAAAAATGAATTAAATAAAAGAAAATTAGAAATTAAAATTAATAATAATTATAAAATAATTATAAAAGTAATAAATAAATAATAATAATAGAAGTTACAAAAATTAAAATGAAAGTTATAAAGATTAAAATGGAAGTCATAAATATTTAAATAGAAAGTAAATTGGAGTTATAAGCTTGCATGGGAATTAACATGTGTCAAAAACACGGGGGTTAATACATCAATTAAGCACAAGGTGTCTACAACTCTATGACTCATCAAAAAGGTTGGAAAAGATCCATGCTTAGTTGGTGACACCTTCCAGCTGTTTCAAGAAGCATTCCAAAGGTTTCTTGAGAGCTCTTTATATTTAGGCATTCATAGAAGCTTGAAAAAAAAAAAGGGTGGAGAGCAATTGGAGCATTGGAGGACTCAAGAACTCTGAAGAAGGGAGCTTGCTCTATGGGTTTTCTGAGGAAGAATGAATTAGCATTAGAATCTGGGTAGATTCTTGTGATTTTTGTTCTGCTATTTCCGCATCATGCATTCCTGCCTTCTTCGTGTCTTCCATATGTCTTCTGAGGAATTTCATATTTTTATTGTATGCATTTTCAATTTGGGCAATTAAATTTATTTGAGAATTTTATATGCATGGATTTTTAAAAAAAAAAGAGAAACGGGGCTAGGGTTTAAATTCATGACCAAATTCATTAGATAATTTTTTTTGGATAAAATTGAGAATTAAAAGATTACAGAAAAATTTTGAGAATTAGAATTTATATATGGTGTATATATATATATATATATATATATATATATATATATATATATATATATATATATATATATATATATATATATATATATATATATATATATATATATATATATATATATATATATATATATATATATATTTATATATATTTTTAAATCTACACACACACACACACATATAGATATATACATATGTATATATATTTAATTGAGGAATCATATATCAAATCGCAACAGAGATTCATATTAATAAATTTCATATTGGAAGGAAATGTTTTTATTAAAAAACGTTATTGGAAATCGCTGTATAAAAAATATATATATATATATGAAAGTCTGAATAGAGTACACATCGATTTCAAAATTTACAAATTCATATATGAGTGGGGGCGGGTTGCACCCCACCCTATATTCTGTATTTATGTTGGTCGCAGGGTACTTGCGTATGTAGCGTACCCGTGACAGTACCTTAATACACCCGTCGTAGGGTACCTACATAAGCAGGGTACCCGCGACAGTAGTCACATAAGTGACGGTCGCCGAAAACACTAGTGACATTTTTTTTATGACTACATTTTAAAAAAAAAAAGAAAAATAAAATGTTTATATGTTTTCTTTGAAATCGAAATTTCATTGTTATAAATTTTCATATGGTATGAATCGAAATTACTAATTCGATTTTATGAAATAATAAATATTTATATATTATATATGTATGTATATATATATTTAAATATAAATATATTTATATGTATATATGTAATATGTAAATATGTTGTTAATAAATTTAAATTATTTGATAAAAGATTTAAGAGTTCATTTTTTTCTTAATGATGAATAATTTTATAATTTAACTATTAAAATTTAATTAATAGTTTTAAATTATAAAACATATACATATATATACATATATATACATATATATACATATATATACATATATATATATATATATATATATATATATATATATATATATATATATATATATATATATATATATATGAAATTTAGTTGGTAGTTGATGGGAAACAATTTCAACAAATATTATAATTGGAAAATAGGTTTTTTTTTATTTATAAAGGAAAACTTTTATCCATCAAAAAAATACATGGAAAAACATACAAAATGATTCCTCAAATTCTTTCTCTAAACTTGGAAACGTAAAACGAGACTTTTGCATTTAAGTTATAAACTTAGCAAAACCAAAACATGTGTTTGCATTGTGTATTCTTTATGCTATTGTTTTGGGTTTTCAGTTGACTAGTGTTGACCAGTATAGGACATCTACCAGAGGCTTAGGGGTTATGTGTTCATGATGTCATGATGATGTTTTAATCTCGATCTTTATAAACCCAACCATGGTTCTGATGGAATGCTCTATGTATTGGATGCGATTACTGATTGTTATATTTGAGATTCTTATGTATGAGACACTTGATTGAACCATTATTTTGGTCCTCGATCAGTTATCCTTGATTATTTTCTAGTCGCCATGATGGAACTGAGATGTGGATTTATTCTTGATGATGTCATAATGTGACATGTTTGACTCAACCATTTTGGAGTCTTTGATCAGTATGATTGATATTTTGGTTATTGAGAACCATTAGATACTTTGATTATCAATGATACTTCAGTTGCCAATAGAGAGTTGTTGTGTTCATGATTTTCTATGGATGTTTTCTCATGGAGATTTGATGCTTTTATGCATATTTGTTGATTTTATTTTGGATTATCTTTTGTGATTTTGAGATTTATGAGTCCATGAGCATTAGGGTAGGTTATCTGCATGTAGTGACAGGAAGTGGCTTGCAATGGGGGTCGGGGCCCTAAGAGGCTGCCAGGGCAACTCATTTTAAGTTGGATTAATAAGTGATAACATTCACACCTAATACTAACAAAATGAACCTAAAAAGATAAGAGTTTTTTTCTTTCCCATGCCTTGAGTTCTTGTACAGGCTAGGATGGGAGTAGCGAGATGCATGGTTGCGACCTTGCATTCCGTAGTATGCCTCTTTAGTATAAGAGGATACTAGTGGCTGCATGAAATCAGTATGGACCCGTGGAGTTTAGCTAACTACCAGGGTAACTTGAATGTGATAATTGTGATGACACTTTCCTGCTTGCATAGTAGGTTCCTACATGTCATTGTGTGCCTATGGGATTAGATGTCAGTTTTGTGATTGGAACCTTTGAGTTAGTATACTTTTAGGATTCCTGGACTATAGAGATTTGTGCTATGTGTTATGGATAGCTTGTTTGGAACTTGAGATTATCTCCTCAACACCGTGGGAGTGGACCACTTAGGTACCATGCGGTCGGGTGGTAGTGTATTTTCCACTCTTATCATTTGAGATTCATTGAGACATCGTGGCTGATGCGTCCTTCATGATGGTGGATATGTATCCTTTTTAATTGATGCTTAGCATATGTTAGATGATGCTATCTTATGCTTTTATTTGCATGTTAGATTACTTTCTACATATGATGTTGTATATATTAGGAGTGACATTCCTACTAGGTTAATGCCAATGATCTCTTTGGTGATTTGGAATGTTACGCACAGAGGGATGGCTAGGATCCATGATGGTCTAATGATGCTATTGATGGTTGGGAGGAACCGTGCACTTAGTTAGTTATGTTTGATCTTATGATGGATGTATATGTATTCTATGATGATGTATCATGTGATTGTCTTTGATGTATCATGGATTAGAATAGGATGATTTACCTTATTTCACATATGTATATTCTTTTAAGCCTTTATACCCTGTGACATGTACAGTGGATGATTGAGCATTTGGAAATGTAATGTATGAACATTGGACTTATCATTATTATTTCATGTGGATATTGTACTAGATGGATTCATGTATGTAATTCAACGTTAAGAGATCTTAAAGAATGTAATCTGTTATGTATGTTTTGTTTACTTTTCAAATGGACATTGCTATTGCTTCCATTATTGTGAATAAGTTATGTATGGTATTTACTTTCATGTTAAAAAATTAAAAAAAAAATGTTACCAATCTCAGTGAAACTCTGGGTTAATTCTTTGGATTCCTTGGCAGGGCGTTACAGAAGGAATAGATGGATCAAAAGTTTCCATGAGTTAGAGTGGATCAAATATGTTTCAAGAGTCAGTGGGCATGTATTGAGGGGATTGGAGAATAGGATAGATTCCTAGAAAGCCCTAAAAGGGAAAGGTGTTGATGAATTAGGAAAGGAGAAAACTTTGCAAACAAGTTGAATCGATACCCATGATTGGTAGTTTGGTGTGTTTGTAGATGCTCTAAATAAATAAGAAGGCAAGGCAACAAGGAAGCTAGTAAACTATCAAACTGGGCCTTAACTCTCAAGGTACAAAAAATCATTCTAGAAGATTTCCAAGCTTTAAGGATGGATATGGGAAATCCTCTATGATAATTTCACCCCTCTTTTGGCAACAAATAACTACAGCCATTTAATGTAGCTGGTGACACCAAAGATGTGATGTAAGTTCATTGTGATCTATGTTCCAATGACAAGTGATCACTGGCAAGAAGATTGATTATGATGGGGAATAATTATTTTGAGTGCCTCAACAAAAAACTTTGTGTGTTTTTTTGGTTCTTTCAATCCCAAATGTGAAGTTTTTTGCAACTTGAAGAGATGGAAACTTCCTTTACTCTCACTTGCATTAAGTAGAAAAACCTATTCTGTGGGTAGAGCAAAAGGTTAAGACTTGATAATCATGTTCAATTTTGTGAACAAAAAACAACATCTTGGTTCTGTAGGGGGAAATGTTCCACCAAGTCGAGGATAGACACAAAACCAACATAGATGTTTTCTACATTATTATGGCTTGGGCATTGTAGCTAGGTGAAGATAAAGCCATCATAAGTCTAATTATGGAAACAATTCTTCCTAAGGAGGCACTGGGAGGATTTGATGAAATCTTACTGAAATCCATCCCAAAATTAGGAATAAATTTTTGGGACAAGTATAGCGGCCTTGAGAAAATTGAGGCCATGAAGTACTCACCATTTATATTGTGTTTTGATGAAGATTTTGGAACAAAAGGTTTAGAAAAGCCAGGAAAGGCTGGCTTGCAGTGAAGATGGAGATCATATTATTCTGTCTCCTATTGCAAATTGCACAAAAATTTGAGTATTTGACTTGCAAAACAAAATTTAGGGGTGTATCTCAATTTGGATTGGAGAACTAGTAGAGTTACGATTTCTCAGCTTGTCTTTTAATGAGTTGTAAAACATTCTCTCACCAAAGTTGTTTACATTCAAGAATCTTCAAATTCTAGATTAATCTCATAATAATTTATGAGGACTGATTCTTGAGAGTTCAGGGATGTTGAATGATACATAAAATGTGATACAAAGTGAACAACAAAGCTCTCTTTGTCTTCATCTAGGAACTTGATCGTTACTACCATTTTCGTTATAAACTATCCCTTTCTGGCCTCTATAAACCTCTTATTTCTGAATCTTTCATCAAACCACCAAAAATAGCATGTACTTGTTGCCTTAATCCTTGGCATTCCACTCTTCTTTTCACCCAAATTTACCCCAATTCTTGGAATGGGCTTTGCAAAAAGCTTCTCCATTCCACCCAATGCCCAACTGAAGAGCCCATACCATGATCATCCAACTGCAGAGCCCATACCATGATCTTGGAATGGATGTCAGTGTTTGTTTTGTGACATTTCTCAACTTGGTGGAATAGCTTCCTCAGCAAAAGAAAAACACTCTCCATTAATTTATTGTCCATAAAATTGAACATTTTATCAACCCTAGTCTTCTTACTCTTCCCATGATAAGAATTTTGTTGCTTGGTGCAAGTGAGAGTGAAAGAAATTTCCATCACTCCAATTGCAAAAAGCCTCTCAAACAACAATGTAGTTACCAAATCCAGCTTGTATCGAGGATTCAATTCTAGGGGCACACAAGACAAACATTCTCAATCATTATTAGCCTAATTGATGGTACTTACATGGCACTTCTGACAAGGATCGCCAAGAACTCCCATCACATCACTATCATTGCCTGCATACCTCATTAAATGGATGAAGTTGGTTGTGGCCAATAAAAGAAAGGAAAGAAATAATCAAAATGGATGAATTTGATAGTGCCCAATCGGACATGGTGTTGACCTCTTTATTGCCTTGTCTTCTCAAATGTGATAATTTGGAGTCATCCACAGAAGCTAATTCTGCATTAATTTGATCTATGTAGGTCTACAAGTGCTAAGCCGCCATGTCCCTTTTATTATTGCATTTACAATGTTTTGTGAATCACCCTCAACATGAAGTTTTCTAGCTCCTAGCTGCTTTGCTACTCATACTACTAAGATAGTAGCCTCTAGCTCTGAAACATGCTTTCTACCATCTGAATCATGCTCCATGATCCATCATCAGGATTAAAGAGTTCAATGAATCAAAAATTGGATCATGGTGTATGATTTGAAATGTTAATTATAAAAATAATATTACACAATCAAATTCCATAAACATACTACAGAATTCAATGTGGATTGTGGAAGCCTGCTATCTTTAATTAGAAATATACACATGTCACTTCATATAATATTATCTCAAATATCCAACTATAAACAGAATCCATAGTTATTAACTCAATTTCAATACATAGAGAAAAATCAGAGATAAAGATTTCTATCATAGCTAAAATCTTTAACATTGCTAATGCCAGAGTTCATTGCAAGAAAAAACAAGTGTGTGATACAGTGTTTTTAAGGTAAGGTGCATTAATAATTACAAAAAAATTACATAAAAAAAGCCAAGAGAGTGCAATAAAATGGGAGGAAGAAGAAACCAATGAATGTGTACAACTTTATTTGTGAGCATTTACAATAGGTTGCTAGGAGTAACTTAAACCTCACCATTCGTCTCTATTGGGATTATGCAAATGCCTATTAATTTCAACAATACCTCTTAATTTCCACTTGCAATAATATTCTTCCTTATGGAGAAACTTGGTTTCTTCTAAATCAATGTGGTATTTTGTATTGAAACAATGCTTAAAAGTGCATATTAGTTTATGTATTCATGTGTAATGTTAGCATTATGTTCTTTATTCAATGGAGAATAGTAAGTGTACCGTAGGTCTTGGTCCACTGGTAAATATGGGGAAGAACATGAGGGAATATATCATGTGAGAGTGCAGGCATGGGTTTTTCTCTCTTCTCATCGATGAGCCTAGATATATCTGTGGTATTCCCATGGAATAGTTTGTATGGAGGACCACTGATTCCTTGGGCTTCAAAGTGCTTTTTCAATTGCAGAGGCTTCCACCATATTGTTATTGCAATCTTGAGTAGGAACAAAACTAAACTCGAAGATAAATCTTGTGATGGTGTCTGCTAAATAACAGAAAAATCAAAAGACTTATACTACATTGACTACTGCTATTGTATTTGTAGGAATCTAATTCTCCTTTGTAATCAGAGATCACCTCTAACAGGGCAGACCATCAAGGTTTTAAAATGATGGCTCACCTTCCTAATCAAACACAACCTGCTATTGCACTTATATTTGTTATTGGATACGTCGAATAGGAAGCTAGAGTAGAGGGCAACAAGTCTCCTTTCAATGGCTCTAGCTATATTGTTGCCCTAGTATGGTGGGAACTTCTACTGAGGTTATGGATATATATTGATGGACTAGATGATGAGATGGCCTTAAAATAGTAGGGTGAACCTATGTTTGCTTCTCTCTGTCCTCTGCCAGTTCTTCATGCCCCACCCTTAGATACCCCATCCAACTAAGCTATCTACACTCATACTGATGGCTAGTCTTCTTCTATGCTCCTTTGCCCCAATTCTCATGCAACCATCTTGTACAAGCTTGCCCTCAAACTTTCCCTTTCCTGCATCTATCAACATTGCCCTCAAACAAATGAACAATGTTTCCTTCTTTTTTTCTCTTATATCCCGTTAGCATTGCAATTGCGACATCGTTGAGCTATAATTGAAAAAGAAAAGCCAAAAACACATTACATTTTCCTACCGACACAAATTGACCCCTAATGTATTAGTGGGGGGTACAGATGGAGGTGTAGTAGGCCCAAAGGCTAGGAGCAATTTTTAGGTGTTAGTCATGGCTAGTTGCATCAATGATTTTCTTTAGATTTTTCAAAATAGTTTTATTGGTGGCTTCAACTTAGCCATTGCCTTAGGGGAAGTATTTGGTGGAAAAATGTTGGGTGATTCCAAATTTCCTACACAATGTGGCAACTTCCTAATTTTTAAAAGGAGTTTCATTATCAGTCATGATGTCTTGAGGGATACCAAAATGTTAAATAATTTAGTTCAAGATGAAGATTGAAACCTATTTTTTGGTGGTGTAGGTTAATGTGATATCCTCAACCCACTTTGTGAAGTACCTAGTGGTAGAAATAATATACTTGTCGCCATTTTCATAATTTGGATAAATTTAACCAAAATGATTGAATCCCCAATGGAAAAGGGCCATGGTATGATGATGGTTTGAAGGTCTTGGGCAAGAGCATGTATCAAATCTCCATTTTGCTAACAATGAACAAATCATTTCACAAAATGATAGGCATCCACCTCCATAGTAGGCCAATACTAACCCATTCTGAGGAGCTTTTTTGCTAATGTAAGGTCACTAGTGGGCACCACAAATTCCTTGGTGAACCTCTTCTAACATCATTTTGGCTTCATTTGAATTGATACATTAGAGGAGGGTTCCTTTGAAATGTTTTTGGAGAAGTGTATCACCTAAGATAGTATATCAGGTAGTGCGATAGATGAAGGTTTTGATTTGGTTCATGGAAAGGGATATGGGGATTGTTTTATGGTGAAGGTAGGAAAACAAATTAGAGTACCATGGAGACTTAGGACCAAGAATCTCACACACCAACTCTAATTTAGCTTTCTCATAAGAAGGAAGAAAAATATTCTCAATAAGAAACTTACACTTAGGACTATACTCAAGCATGAAAATCATAGAGGAAATGGTGGCCATAGCATCTATTGCTTTATTATTAGTCCTTGGTATCTATTGAAAGACTATCTGAGTGAAGTTTTGTTTAAGATGTTCAACTATTTGACAATATGGCAACAACTTTTCATCCTTTGGTATTCATCTATAACTTTCTTGATGACCAGTTGAGAGTCTCCAAAGACAAGTAGGCTCCTAATATTCCATCTAATATCTTGACAAAGCCTTGTAACTAATCCTTCATACTCAACTATGTTGTTTGTGCAAGGGAATGAAATTTTTTAACACTTAGGAATAAGGTCTCCTTGCAGTGTAACAAACAAAATTCCTACCCTTGATCCATTTTGTGTGAAGGAACCATCAAAATATAGTTTCCATTGTGTACTAGGGGTAATAGTCACAATTGTGTCATCTAGAAAATCTATTATAATACGATGATCTCCTTGAAGGAGAGCTTTGGAAACTTGGTCTACAATTGCTTGTTCTTTAATGGCCTTGTGATCCTTATAGAAAATGTCAAATTCACTTAAAATTAAGACCCATTTTGCAGCTTGACCAGTGAGAGAAGCTTTTGATAGAAAATACTTGAGGGGATCTATCTTGGAAATGAAATGTGTAGTGTGATTAAGCATATGATGGCATAATTTTTGTATGCAAAAGATTACTATGAAACAAGCTTGCTCAATAGAAGTATAGTTCAGCTCATAGCCAACTAATGTTTGACTGAGATAGTACATAGCTTGCTCATTACCTTTTTCATCTAGTTGTGCCTAAAGAGCATGCAAGGTAACTAAAGTGGTAGATATGTATAGAATTAATGGTCATCTTGCAATTGGAGGGACTAGAGCTGGTGGATTAGCTAAGTATACTTTAAATTGCTTGAATTCTTTCTAACATAGGCAATCCCATTGAAACTTAGTGCCTTTTCAAAGAAAATGCTGGAATGGGTGAACCTTATCTTCTAACTAGGACAAAAACTATCTGATGGACTAGAACCACCCTTGAAAATTACAAAATTATTTCAATGAAGTAGGTGGAGGCATTTCCATGATGGCTTTTACTTTGGCAAGATCTACCTCAATACCTCTTCTTAACACTATGTAACCTAACAACTTTCCCAATTAGACTCTAAAGACACACTTCTTTGGATTAAGGTACACTTTATATTTCTCCAACCTTTCAAAAATGGTGGTTAGCACATCAATGTGGAATCACATGTCTTAGATTTTCATAGAATGCCATCAACATAGTCCTCCATTATGACATGTAGAAGATCATGGAAGATTGTAGTCATTGCACATTGATAGGTGGTGTTGGAATTTTTCAAGCCAAAAGGCATGACTTGGTAACAAAAAGTTCCCCATGGGGTAGTAAGTGCTATTTTATGTTGATCTTCTTCTACAATTTTGATCTGATTATAACTAGAGAAACCATCCATTAAAGACAACATTTCATGTTCGATAGTCAAATCCACTATGATGTCTATGTTAAGAAATGGAAATGTGAGATTTAAATCTCAAAAATCTAAACAAATGTAGATAACCATAGATGCTTTATCTATAGGGACAATTTTGGAAAACCACTTAGGATAATCAATAGGTTGGATGAATTTTGGCTCTAGCATTTTCTGCAATTCTGCTTTGACCAAAAGTGCTACATTAGGATGCATCTTGCCCAATTTTTGTTTCATAGGTTTAATATTTAGATCTACTACTAATTAATGCACAACCAAATCTATGTCTAAACCAAGAATGTCTTTGTATGTCCATGCAAATTTGATTTTTCCTTTTTGTAGGAACTCAATCATCACTTTTTATTCTTCGAGACTTAGGGTAGCTACAATGTACATGATTTGTGGATTATCTACCATGCCCAAGTTAACTAGAATTATGTCCTCATTCAATATGAATGAATTTTATAGTGGTAAAGATCTGAATGAAAAGTTAGTCTCTCCCTCTTCTAGTGCCTCCAGGAGGTTTTCATTGAAAGATGCATCCTTTATTTTATCTTTTTCTTCATCCAAAAGTGATCCACAAGAGTTTTCACTAGAGGATGGTTCTTCTATTTTTTTAATTTTGATTTTATTTTTCACTTTTGTGACTAAGGGATTTGATGTGGTTACCAAAGTAGGTGTAGTGCCTGCCCCTAGCTCACATTTTGTTATCATTGCTAAACTCTTTTGGAGCTAGTTTCATGTTGATGGTTAGCAACATTATTTTGAGACTATTAGATATTGTGCTATGGATTCAGTTTATTATGTGATGAGATCACTTAGACTTTACATTTCATGTATGCATGATGATCATTACATTGCTTTCAGTTATTGATGATGATTAAATTAGATGATTTATTATCATATGTGTTTTCTTATGGATACTTACCCCATACTTGCATGTGTATGGTGTGCGTGTTTGCTTTTGTATGACAGTCTAATGTGGTTAAGGAAGGGAGTCGTAGTCACCTGCTAGTCAGGATCTACATGATGCACCACTTCCTGCCATTGCCTATTTAGTTAGTATATATTGTGCTTGTACATGCATGGTTTTTATGCAGGTTGCAGGTACCTGGTATCAACTTCCCTGAATTGCTAGGATGAGCATACCCTATCACATTATCTCAATGATAAGAGAGGGGAGATAATTCTCAAGTCGAAATCCCAACCTTTAAAGCCATTTGTTCTAATTGGAAATTAGGACAAGTATCTGAGTTGAGTACCCTCCGAATACGTCAGATGACATAATTCGTGATATTAACCCTTGGCTTGATTTTGTATGTATTTTGGCTATGATGGGTTTTCATATTTTTACCTTGTGAGTCTTTGAAGTATTTTCTATTAATTAAGCCTAATTAAAAGATTTAATTAATGGTTTAATTTAATGAAAAATTAATATGATATTTTAATATTTATTTTATTTAATTAATTGGGAAATTAATTAAATAAAATAATTAAATTTGAAAATAAAAGTTAAAAGTTTAAATTTGGAATGTGACAATATTTATTTTAATAATAATATATTTGGAGCTCATTTTTAAATAAATGACTAAATAATATTATTATTAAAGCTAATAAATATTTTAGCAATTAAGTTTTGGAGAATGAGATTTAAAAGTGAAAAATATATTTAAAATTATTAAAAGATTCTAAATCTCATGTGATTAAAATATAAATATATTAAGATTGAAAAGTGGAGTTATTAAAGTTAGTGCATGAGATTTAATAAATAAATAAATTAAATTGGAAAAATTAAATTAAATATTATATTAATATTGGCTCACATAGGAGTTTGCAAATTCTCAAGAGTTGTCATGTAGACAACACAGGAGTTTGCACTCTAAGATTGCACTAGTTGTCTACACTTAGAAGTTAGCATTTTATTTTGAGTACATGGTGTCTACAACCTTAAGAATCATCTAGAAGGTTGGAGGAGACTCATGCTTGGTTGTCATGCTTATCTTCTAGTTGTTTCTAGAGACACTCTAGTTGCATCTTAGAGGCCTTTAAATAGAGGCTCTCCTAGTGTGTTTGGACAATCTTAAATGAAAGCTTAAAAGAAAACTTAAATGGAAGCTACAAGCTTCAAGCTAAAATGGAAGCTTCAAAGCTTACATTCATTGAGAAGACCATATGCTTCTACATGCTCATATATTTTTTACATGCTTCTATGCTTCTTCTAGCACTTCTAGTCACTTGGAGGATTTGGTTGGCTTGGATCTTGGAGGAATTGTGAATGATGGAGAAGGAAGGGATTTTCTATGGACTTCTGAGGCATGGAAAATTTAGCATCAGTGTCCAGGTGCACTCGTGATATTTGCATACTCTCTTTGCACTATTTCTCTTCCTGTCTTCATTGTGTTTGTTATATGTGTCTGAATACTCTTGTGAATGAATCTACAATTAAATTGGAATCTAGATATGTAGAGTTGCAAAGAAAATATTAGAAAACCCTAGATCCAATTAAGGAAGAAATTAGATCTAATCGGGTTTGGGTTCAAATTTATATTGTGAAAGTAGATAGACAAGATTTGAAATTAAAATAGAAATTCTAAGTTGAAAATTTGAATAGTTAGATGTAATCTTTCTATCAAATTATATTTTCAAATGCGTATGGATAAACCTATTAGATGGATGAATGGGTAAATTTAGAGAACAATTACCTTTTAGGAGAAATTCTTAATTCATCACAAATTGTCTTGCCGCTGCCCTTTGGATAGACCTGAACTTAGTCATTCATAACTTTTTATCGTGATCGAATTTATTCGATCGCTCTAGTCAAAAGAGGCGCAACTTGGCCCTCTCCAACATATTTCAATTTTAGCCTGATCCAATGGTTCATTAGGGAGATATGGCTGTCATACTGGGACTATTTTATTCAAAGACAGATATTTTTCCATTTCCCATAACCAAGAGTTCTTTATGCTTAAACTTCACAAAAATAATATATCAAAGCATGGAATAAATTAAAAATATTATTGTAATCTTCCTTTATTAGAATCTTATTAATATGCATTAGTTTTATATGGTTTATTATCTAATCTAATTAAATCAAATTTAATTAAGATTAGTTAATAGTGGAAGAAGTATAATTAATTATTAGTCAATCTAAGTAAATGGATTTTTAAATGAGAGAAATTAAAAGAAAAAAGATTTTAATATAGTTTATATAGTGGACTTTTTATATTGTATATTAAATACTATTAAATATATATTAAATAATTTAGAGATGGTAATTTTATATTACGTTTTTAAATGAGGAGACTTCAATGATAATGGATTAAGATTTAATTGACATGGAGTCACTGTTATAACATTGTTATAATTTGAATAACTATGGTATTATTAATACGTTATATATTATTAACTAAATTATTGATATACCGTAATGGTATTAAGAGTTAGCTAATGAAGCTTATGTAAAGTTCTCTAGATCGATTAATAATAGTTTTGATGAGTTTATTATTTATTAATGTTTGTTGGGTCTAACAAACTATTAATAAATAATAGTATAAATAGTTTAAATAGTTATCAATTAATACAATCAGAATTAATCTAGAGGAGATTAGTTAATGATTGAAGTACTGTAAAAGATATTAATCAAATTGAATTGGTTAATAATTTGGAGGAGTATCAATTAATTGAATCAACGTACATAGGGGAAACTTATTTGAAATAGTAATACTTGGTATTGGGGATTTATTATAACTTGTTATTATTAAAATATAAATGGGAACATTGTTGTAGAGTGACAAATGTGGTCATTATAGATTTTCAATATAGCTTGTTATTAAATATTAACAAGTTATTATTGGACTATGAATGTGAATATTTATGTACTAGATTATAGTTGACTTTTAACTTACAAAATTATAGTTAGTTATTAGTCAACTGATATTAATTGGAACGTTTCCATGGATATGTAATTATTAATTAAATTAATTAGAGTTAATTAGATTTAATTAATAATTAAGTTATGTAATAAAGTTTTAATTGATATGCTAATATCGATTCTTTTAGTGAAGTTGTTAAGTAATTACATCGAAGTTGTCAAGTCATACTCTCATGACTTGAATAATGACCTTAGATGGTGAGACTTAGTAATATTGAATTGAAAACTTTTAGAATGATAAAAGTCATGGAATTGTGTACCTAGGTTAATTGATTGATAATTGGCCTTCTTATATTTAATGAATAATGGTCCTCTGTTTATCTCGAAAAGTTGTAGTAACATTGAGAAGAGTTATTCAATTAGAATATAGATCATAGTTAAATAAAGAGAAAAATTTAATTAAGGATCAATGGAGATCAGTTTAATGAGTGAATGTTTATCCTTAAGTTATTTTTAGAATGTAATTATTAAGAATGTAAGGATAATGTTTACAGAGAACAAATGGGTTGACTTGTAGGTCAAATGATGAAACTTAAGACACTTGAAGTATATTGGTAAACTGAAACTGGAAACCTCTACACATTATTCATCCATGTGATATTAGTAAACCAAAACATGTGTTTGCATTGTGTATTCTCTATGCTTCTTGTTTTGGGTTTTGGGTTGACTAGTGTTGGCCAGTTATAGAACATCTACCAGAGGCTTGGGGGTTATGATTGTGATGTTGTGATGATGTCTTATTTTTAATCTTTCTAAACCCAACCATGGATATGTGATGGAATGCTCTATGAGATGTTTGTAATTACTAATTGTTATAGTTGTGATTCTTATGAATGAGACACTTGAGCTAATCATTTTTGAGTCATCGATCAGTTATCCTTGGATTATTTTCTACTCGCCATGATGGGACTGAGATGTTGATTTATTTCTTGATGATGTTATGTTGTGACATGTTTGACTCAACCATTTTGGAGTCTTTGATCAGTATTATTTTGAGATATTCTTGGTTGCTTGTTAAGAAACAATAGATATTGTGATTCATATTGGAGATTATATTTATGAGGTTTATTTTGTGGAGCTTTTATGTGTTTTTGGATGAGAGAACCATCTTATTATCAGGTTTCCTGTTAAGGAACCGACTTTGATCTTTATGAGTGTTGTGGTATGGGACACAACTATGGATTTATGTGCCTAGGAGAGGTTGTCTAGGTACATGAATATGGGAGTGGTTTGCATAGGGGTTTGGGGCCCAAAGTGGTCAGTACCAGGGTAACCTAATGCAAGTTATGTAATAAGTGATAATCTAGCAATTAAAATTTATGGGGGGAAACACACTAAAAAGATAAGTTAGAGATATTTAAACCACCCATGCCTTGAGTGCTTGTATAGAATAAAGATGGGAGAAGTGCCTCGTCTTCTTGAGAGGGCTTCTTGGTTTCCACATGTGCCACGTTGAGGGTCTGAGGTTCAGAGTAACCAGTCCAGGGTAACTCAACGCTTGAGGGTCTAGGGTCTAATGAGAGACCAGTCTAGGGTAACTCAAGCAGCCATGTGATGACACTCCCTAGTATGTAGCCTGAGTCTCCTCTATAGATTTTGTGTACCTCTAGTGGTGTACTTATTGTTGTGCCTCTGGGATTAGATGTCAATTTTGTGATTGGAACCCTTGAGTAGTATACTTTTAGGATTCCTAGCTTTAGAGAGTACTTATGCTATGTATTTTGGATAGCCTATTTGGGACTTGAGATTATCTCCTCAGCATGGTGGGAGTGGACCACTTAGGTTCCATGCAGTCGGGTGGTAGTGTTTTATCACTCTTATCATTTGAGATCCGTCCGAGACATCATGGCTGGAACATTCTTGGTTGGTATTTATCTTCATTCTATTCTTGGAGCATTATGATAGATGATATACCCTATGATGGATGTATTTATTGGTATGTTTCTTATATTGATGATTTGCATATGTTAGATGATGGTATCCTATGCTTTACTTTGCATGTTAGTAGGATGTTTTAGGAGTGACATTCTTACTATATTAATACCGATGATCTCTTCAGTGCTTTGGAATGTTATGCACAGAGGGATGGCTAGGATCCAGGATGGTCTAATGATGCTATTTACGGTTGGGAGGAACTGTGCACTTAGTTATTTATGTTTGTGATATATGGTTATCTTTTATGATGGATGTTTATATCTTTTGTGATGATGTATTATGTATGACATGTGGTTTCATTTATTTTAATTGCATCATAGATTAATATTGGATGTTGATGTACTTTATTCACATAGATGTTTATTCTTTTAAGCCTTTCATACCTTGTATCATGTACAGTGGATGATTGAGCTAAACTAAAATGTAGTTACAAAAAGGACACTTGTATATGGTTTAAGAATGTTGGATGTATCATTGTTATTTCATAAGGAGGTGATGTTAGATGAATGGTTGGTTTAGATGTAATTCAACGTTAAGGGATCTTAAAAGAATGTAATCTATTATGTTATGTTTACTTTCAGTTGGATGTTACTATTTCTTCTGCAGTTGTTATGAATGGTTTTACTTTCATGTTTAAAAAAAAAAAATTGTTTGGCAAACTTAGTAAGAATTTAGGTTAATTCTTTGGATCCCTTGGCAGGGAATTACAGTAGGCTTGCTCATTGTATTGGATCTCATGTTCATGATCTTGGAGATTCTTAAGGCCAAAGAGTGCCATCACTACTTCATCGAAGTTATAGATATCGAGATTTGGTGGTGTATCCTGAAGGTCCTAGTCTATCATGTTGGGGTTGGTGATGGGTAAGTTAGTAGATGAAAGTTCAACTATGGTAATGGCATGGACATAATTATCTAGGTAATCTTCAATATATTGGAAATGAATTTTGAAGAATTCATCCTCTTGAGTCTCAAAATCAAGTTTAGTCTTACAATAGTTGTCAACAAAGGACACCTTGGGTTTAATGGAGTCCAAACCACATCTTTTAGGATAGCTATTAGCCCCAAGGGTTTTTTGATTCCATCTTCTTTACGTCCAAGATCGGTACCATGATATCCCATTTTTTCAATGATGGGATGAGCCTTAACATACTTATCTTTAGGGAATTCCATAGGATCATCTTTTCTATCAAAATGTAGCCAATCCAAGATATTAGAATCCGTGTGTTCATCACTAAGTGAACCCCAATGTTCAAATTTTGTCTTATTAAGATGTACAATATCCTTATTTGTAGAAGGTGGTATTAGGTAAAGTTTTCCAAAGGATTGGGGGGAGAGTGGTAGTTGTCCAATACACAAGCCATTTTCAAACTTATACTCTCCCATTCCTTGGTCAGAAAAAGTAACCTTCTTCACGATAGTATTGACCTTAATATCTTCAACCTTCTCTTTTCATTTACAGGAACATAATTAATATTGGATAAATCTAGTATTTTTGTGGAAGGTGATTCCATAATGGTGAGAGATCTAGGTATAACCTTAGCAAACTCATTGATTGGACAAATTTTTTTTGGAGCACCTTCCAATCTCTCACAAAAGGAAAAAGGAAAAGGATTTCCTAGAATGGTGACTTCTCTTTCTTGGTGGGGAAATTTTAAATGGAGTCCAAACCACATCTTTTAGGATAGCTATTAGCCCCAAGGGTTTTTTGATTCCATCTTCTTTACGTCCAAGATCGGTACCATGATATCCCATTTTTTCAATGATGGGATGAGCCTTAACATACTTATCTTTAGGGAATTCCATAGGATCATCTTTTCTATCAAAATGTAGCCAATCCAAGATATTAGAATCCGTGTGTTCATCACTAAGTGAACCCCAATGTTCAAATTTTGTCTTATTAAGATGTACAATATCCTTATTTGTAGAAGGTGGTATTAGGTAAAGTTTTCCAAAGGATTGGGGGGAGAGTGGTAGTTGTCCAATACACAAGCCATTTTCAAACTTATACTCTCCCATTCCTTGGTCAGAAAAAGTAACCTTCTTCACGATAGTATTGACCTTAATATCTTCAACCTTCTCTTTTCATTTACAGGAACATAATTAATATTGGATAAATCTAGTATTTTTGTGGAAGGTGATTCCATAATGGTGAGAGATCTAGGTATAACCTTAGCAAACTCATTGATTGGACAAATTTTTTTTGGAGCACCTTCCAATCTCTCACAAAAGGAAAAAGGAAAAGGATTTCCTAGAATGGTGACTTCTCTTTCTTGGTGGGGAAATTTTAAGCACTAATGATATGTAGATGGGATCACTTTCAGTGTATGTATCCAAGATCAACCAAGCAAGATGTTATATGACAAGTCTAAATCTAATACATGGCACTTGATATTTATTATACCTAGCCCAACCTTTAGTGGTAGCATGATAACTCCTTTTGATTCTCTTTCTCTTTCATCATATTCTTTAATTGTTATACTTTTATTGATATCTAGGAGGTCTTCTAGAAGCCCCAAGAAATGGATCATCTTTAATGTACAAAGGTTCAAACCACATCCATTATCTATAAGGACTTGTTTTATTTTATGTCATTGTATAAGGACTTCAATGTGGAGTGATAGATTGTAACGTTGATTAGGACCTTGGAAATCTTTGTTTGTGAAGACAAGGTATTGTTGGGTGGCAAGATTTCCATTCATGGTGGTGATTTAGGATGTATTAGTTTTTTAAGGAATGTGAGACTTTAAAAGAGATGTCTCTAGAATTTCCTTGTGGATAGGTGAGGTGGTGAGAAGCTCCATAATGGATATATGTGTAGGAGTCTTCCCTAAATAGGATAATACATCATAGAAAGAAGCAAGTCTTTTTGAAGTGGAAGGTGCAATAGGCACATGTAGAATTGATGGATTAGTATGATTGGGAGTGGTAGTTTGCAAAATTATTTTTCACTACCAAGCGGTTGCACCACAATCAACTACTTGTAGGACAAGGGTGTTTACGTGAGTGTCTATTTCTTCAATGTGGCCACACATGGAGTCAAAACCACATATATCATTTGTTTCTATTTTACCACAAAAAGAGTCAAGACCTGATATGTGGTTAGTAGAATAGTCATATTGGAGTGCATTTAGTGTGGAAGCTTGGTTACTTTGTTCATATTATTGTTTCCATTATTGTTATTATCATTGTTGTGATCGGGAAATGCCTTTTTAAAAATATCTTCAATTTAGTATTTTTAGAGGGTGGTCCACCTTCAACCTCAATTTCCCCATCATCAACAATATTTTGAATGAAGACTTTGAGCTTGATACACTTGTTTGTGTCATGTCCTTTGATGTAGTGGTATTTGTGATATTCATTTTCCGTATACCATTTTGAGGTGGGTTGATTTTCATCAAAGGGCCATGTGTTGTGAAACACCATCAAATTGTGATCCACTAGTTTTAGGACTATGGCATCAAAGGGTTCACAAAAGTTAATGAACTTCCTATTTGGATCATATTCATAGTTATAATTATTGTTGTTGTGAGGAAAAAATTGTGTTTGGCTATGAGATTTCTGGTTGTTCTGATTGTTGTTTTGATTCTAATTCTAATTAGAATTATTGTTTTAGTTATGATAGTTTTTGTTGTTGTTATTGTAGTTTCCACCTTGAAGGTTTTGTACACTTTTGATATTGGTGACACCATTGTGGGTAACACCTTTATTTTTGGACCAAAATTTGCGTTTGCTATTGTTGTTTGTGTCATTGTTTAAGGATGAAGAGCTATAATGCTTAATGGAACCCTTGTATAAGAGTCATTTTCAATGTTCTTGCCTTTCTTGACTAATGTGGTAAAGTCCTTAGGACTAGCCATCTTCATTTTTAAAGACAACTCTGGGATCAAATTCTTGATAAATATTTCTATCAAGTGGGAATTTTCAATTTGTATGTCATGCAATTAGTAGGATGCCTCCACCATTGTATAAAGTTAACAAAATTTTTACCATTTTGTTCTTTTGTGTTGCACAAATCACTCAATGAGGCATGATGTTCAATGTTGTAACAATATTGTGCTACAAATTTTCATGTCAAATCATTGAAGGAAGTGATGGAACCCTTGGGTAAGTTCATTAGCCACTCAAGTGCGAGGCCTCCAAAAGTTCTTGTGAAGATCCTCTTAAGATAATCCTCACTATAGGATACTTCTTGACATAAGACAAAAACAATTCCTTAAGATGTGTGATGAGACATGTTTCTCCCGTGTAGTTGTCAAATTTAGGAATCTCAAAGTTTGGAGGAAATGGTATCATGTTGATAGATCTATCAAATGGAAAGGGCCAAATTTATTTAAAAGAGAAATCCTTCACCCCTTTATTGTTCATGCTATGGACCAAATTTTGAAGTTCATGCAACTGTTGGGATAGATTTGGGTGTGGTTACATTTCTAATTCTTTGGAATTGATGAACCCACCTCCAAAATTGTATGGATTTCCAAACATATTATGAGGTGGTAGAGGTGGTGGTATGCCACTTTTCCCAATGTATTGATATGTAGTCATTGGAATTGGCACAAATTATGAGGTGGTGGAGGTGGCGGTATGCCACTTTGGCCAATGTATTGATATGTAGTCATTGGAATTAGCCCAAATATTTTCATCATACTTGTTGGCATTTGTAAATAAGAGGAATATATTGATTGTGTTAGGATTGCCATTCGTTAAATAGGTACATGCCCAATCTTTAAGAATCCTATAGTTAGACCTGTCAAGGTTGACTGCAGAATACTATCATGTGTAGTAGTGTTAGGCATAGCACTAATGATTTGTTGAATATGTTCCACACTTAATTGGAACATGGGTTGTGTTGAAGCACCTGATGTAGGTATGAAACTAGTCCTTACCACAGGTTCTTTTTTCTTGCCAGATGTTTGGGCTATGTTTGAAATTGGAAACACGGGAGCACCATCCTTGATAATTTGTCTAAACAAAGTTCTCTGATCAAAACTCATAGGGACATTATCACCATCTTTAACTAGGTTGAAGATCTCTGTCTTGTTTTCCCTAATGGATTTTTCCAACATTTCCAAGTTGTATGGGTCTACAAGAAATATTTGCACATCACTAGGGATGTTATTGTTTTCAATGGGATCTTCATCTTGGTACACTTCATCATCATCATGTGAATTACTCCCTAGGTTGGTGTTTCAGAAAGGATTCTCTGGTTCTTGTATGGATGTTGAGCTAGGCATACCAAAGTTCATACTAGGGGGAAATGTGTTCCCCAATGAGGCTGATTGTGGAGGAAAAGAATTATCCATCTCTTGTTTTCTTAATGATTCTAATAAACATGACATAGGATTAAATGATAATCTATCAAATTGTGTTTGTACAATACAATTGTGACCAAACCAATGGGTGGAAGATTGTGGAAGAAAGGGAAGATATGAGAGAGCAACTGAACCTTATATGGTAAAGGAGCCAACAACCTAAATGTAAACAAAAGACCTTGTTAATTTAGCAAACCAAGTGTGATATAAGATAAAAGTATCTTTATCCTACCAAAGATGGATAAGTGATCTTTGAGAAAGATAGGATGCCGAATAGATTACTCACCATTTGGAGATGAACTTGTGATCCCAAATGAGTGATTATTACTATGATAAATATTTTATTTTAGATAAAGGTCTAGTGTTGTAATCTTGGAAGTTTTGTAACTAAGATGCTTTTAGGAAAAAAGATTAAGGTTCAAATGATCAAGCTCTCTAGAGGAAATTTGCAAATGGACTACGAGAAATTTTGAAAATGAATTGATGTAGAAAAATGAGGGTTATATGGTCACTATGCGGGTAACTTAATCTTCACTAACTAGAAAAAAAAAATCTCAGATTCACTCTAGGGAACACAAATCAATTTCAAAGTTTACCATTGTATAAGATTATTTCATAATAGTCATGTTCAACATCCTTTTTCTTGATATCTTTGATAGCGTATTAGAATTATGTATCACTGTGTGCTAGGTTTTTCCTTTCCTTGTAGGCAAATGGTTTGGATAATTTCACCTTCTTAGGTTTCACTGTATTGGTCATGGTAGGAACAAAAAAAACCTAGTTACAAGACTAAACATGAAAATTTTGTGACTAAAAGACCAAATGAATTTCAAATGCTAGACCAAGTATAAGAACTTATGAAAATGACTGTAGGTCAAGATGACCCAATTACAACCATTTCACTCACTAAATGTTTAGCTCACTATTTCACTCATTTTTGGACTTGTTTGATGTTTGATATTGGTTCTGGATGTTTATAAACTTAAGCATGTTGAATACATCAACAATCCTAATAAGGTTACCACTAGGATATACAAATATTATCTAGAGGGTGTCTTCGATATATGCAAGGTACGTGAGGCCAAGATTTGTAGATGAAAGAAAATAATGCCACACAACCGAGAGGAGATGATAACTCAAATCTCCACTGTCACTTCCCAAAGGTATAATGTTCTTTGGGGCTTAGCCAAGAGTGACAAAATTTCACTTCCAAGAGAGGTGTCTTTTGATTTACCTTTTGATATTTATATTCTATCAGAGTTCCAGAGTTGAGGTCATCCCAAGGGGTGATGAAATCCCCATGTAGGCTTCCTAAAATTTTTAACCAAGGCCACTTATTTCTTGTGCACTCAAGATCACCTAAAGGCATGAGAGGAGAGAATATGTAAGTGGCCTCGGGTTTAAAAGACACTTGTTCTTTTCCAATGAAGCTTAGATCTTCTATCTATTTTTGAAGACACTCATGTTTAAGCATGCATTATTCTTTCCAACTTGACAACATCATCAATATAATAAAAAGGGAGGATTTGTCAACAAAAGTAAATTGATCATCTTCAACATAAGCAAATTGCTAAAAATAAAACCAATTCCCTTAAGAAATTCAAGATTGAGTATATTCATTTTAAGCATCAAGTCCAAATGTGACATAGCAAGCTTCTTTGTCCCTTAGTCATTCAAGATATTATGAGAGTATTTTAAACCCAAAATCAAAATGTTTCATCAAAGTCTTCTTTAACCTTAGGCATTCTAGAGTGTATTTACTATCTAACCATTCATTCCAATGAAAGCATGTCAATTTATTTAAGGCTCTCAAGATTGTATTTGGTTACTCTACACATGCATTCCAATGAAAAGTTTGTTCATTCATTAAGGCATTGAAGAGTGTGTTTGAACATCATTCATTCCAATTAAATGTGTGTAAATTTCTTTAAACCATTCAAGAGTGTGTGTAATGTTACCTTAATACATTCAAGAGTGTGTTTAGCTTTTTGATATTAGTTTTAACAAGCATTCCAAAAATAAATGATTAGCTCATGTAAGTTCATTTACCATTTCAAATCCTATAGGTGATTAAAATCACTATAAATCCCTAAGTGATTAAAATCACTACAAATCTCTAAGTGATTAAAATCACTAGAAATATTATAATGTTTGTTTCCCACAATAAAAACTAGATTATAAATCCTTGCATATCAATCAAAAAATGAGTTAGGCATTAAAAAATATGAGTCAGTCTATCAAAAATCAGAGATGACAGACACTAGGTGCAAATAATAGAGAAGTCCAAACAAAAAAACCTGTAGAGGAGGAAACATAAAGAAGTATAATTTACTTTTCACTGATAGTTTTATAGTCACAAATGATAGAACAATATCAGAGACACTAAACTACCCAAATAATAGAACATAGAGATGAAAAAATACAAGATATACTATTTGATATAAATGACAAAGTATTGAGTAGAGACAATTATCTATGAATCAGAGACGACAGAACTAGCTGAAAATCGCATACAATAGTTTAATAAAACAACTAGTTTTTTGGCGGCCACTACACAAATGGTAGGATCATAATATTTAGAGATAGAAAAGTAGGATTCAGAGATCTAAAAAAGTATTAGAGATGACAAAACACCAAAAGTTTGTTGGATTAGACTAGTTTTGTGAAACTAACAGTGGCAGATATACTAATCTGCATAGATGATGACAATATTGTATCCTAGTGGAGATGAGAATGTGTTAGTTTTTACAACAAGCTATAGGTTTTTGATGAAATTTGATGGTGGAATAGGGATGTGGGTCCCACTAGGCATGCCAAAATGTAAGTGTAAAAACTTAAACTTTTAGGAGCACACATAAACAAGCAAACATTAGTTATTCATATGTACATCAAAGATTCAAAAAAAAATAAAAATAACTAGTGTTAGACTTGAGTTTTACAACTTATTATAGCTGAAAAGAAAGAGTTCCCACACAACCTCAAAGTAGCTCAATAAGGGCACCCATAAGAGGCCTTGTTGGTGTGCTTTAGATTGTGGGATGTCATTGTACTCTCCTAAACACAACTATGAATCCCAAATAATATGAAAATGCAATATGAGAATGAAGTATGTGAATTTAGACTAAAATGAGTGTAGAATACCTTCAAGAAATGACTATGAGTGAGCTAACCTTAAAGGATTCTAGAGATATGACTATGAAATGGCAATGCAATGAATCAAACTAACAATAGTAATCTATTGTGAGATGCAAGCATAAATGCAAGAAATATAACATCTACCAAATGGTTAGTAACAATGCATAAAATCATTAAAATCACTAGAAAGTTCTAACTCTAAACTAGCATGATAAAAATGCAAATGAGGGAGATGAAAAGTGCTTGAGACAACATCTCTATTTATATGTTCGAGAGAGGCCTTGGGCAGGTGGCATCTATGTGGCATCCACATAGGTTCCACATGGGAGAAACATGGGCTAAGGAGACAAGTCATGCAAAAGTCAACATAAACCTTTTTAGTGAAAGTGATGGCTCAAGGTTTGCTCACACATGTGTGAGAAACCTTGGAGAAAGGAAAAGGGGATAGATGTGTAAGAGGTGTGAATAAAATAATGAAGTGGAAGCTTTATTGGATCATGAGCTTCTCGCACATGTGTGAGCAAACACTTAGGAGCTAAAAGGTGTTTAAAAAGGTGTTTAGGATTAGTTATGTGGGTTTAAGTAGTGGGTAGGATTAGAAGGATGAGAGTGATGGATGTAGACTAGATTTTTAGGATGGGATTAGGATTAAATTAAGTAAGATTTAACTTAATCATAGGATTAAAAAATCTAATAGAGTGGGGGAATTAAATAAATTAGAATTTATTTAAAAGGGGATTTATGGAGCACTATGCATTAAATGATTTTAATACATTAGTGGGGATGTATTTAAATTAAATTTAAATACATTAGGGAAATAAACCTATTTAATTAAATGAATTTAATTAAATAAGTAGAAGAATATGAAAAATATAATTAATTATAATGTCAAAGGAAATATTAAATAAATTAATATAGTGTTTGGGATGATTTTAAGCATCTACAAATTTAATTCACTCTTTTCCACCTTAAACAAAAAGCTAACAAAAACTAGAAAGGAGAACTCTACTAAAGGATCTTTTCTTCCTTAAAATTAAATAACCATAATTCCTTAACGTGAATAATTTAACCAATTTAATCAAAGAAACTCTAGCCTTATCTTGAGTACCTATCCATAGGAATTTCATCTTTTTTAAAATATTTTTAGCCAATAACCTCATCATATTGAAAATGGATAAGAATACACTAGAAAATTTTTGAGTCAAACCTTGACCAATTGAACCTTACTTGTTTAACTTAATAATTTCCCTTACCCTAGTTAACTTTGTTTTGACATATTTCAATGAGGTTATTCCTACAATATGATGAGGGGAATTTTGTAGAGAATGGGAGACTATTATAAGAGTCAATAAAGAGATCAATATTGTATCCCAAAACTCTGACAATCCTATCCTACAAATTGTTAAGAACATAAAGAAAATACAAGTTGTGTTTGGTAATTGATTTATGTTCTCTCAAAACATGAACATAATTATCATGCATTTCCTTCCACTTCCTTAACTCAAACATGTAGACTTCTTGAAATAGTATATTTTCATGGAAAAATGGTTGATGAGAAAATGGGTGTACTTGAGAAGAATCTTTAAGACCTTTCAAAAAATTGGAGTGTCTATAGAAGAATAGTATTCCCTAGGACTTCAACAAGAATGATAGATAAACATTTGGAGTGAAAGCCTCCCATTCTTAAAACATTATTAGGGGAGAAAAAGCATTTAGGAGTTTCAAGGATGTAAACAACACATATTGGATACATTACACACCCTATTATTGTTTTTAAGAATTTAAACTTAAAAATGATATTTTCAATACTTAATATAGAAATTACCAAGAAACTATGTCATAAGACATTGATGTATCTAGTCTGAGGACCATGCCAATTTATTTTTGATAGCCTCTATTTACTAGATGATTTCACATCAATAGTGATGAATACATGAAATGATTACTTAATAATATTTATTGTCATGAAATAAGGTTAAGAATTTCTACCTACAAAGACATGAAGAAGATTATTTGTCTCTCATTACATAGTTTTCTCTAGCAAGGTAAGACATAGTCATCATGCTTCATGATAATAAATTTGTTTTTACTAATAAATTAGTTAACAAAAAATTAAAATTAAAAATGTTGGAGATTTTGTCCTATACTTCTTTTAATCTTTAGTTGTACATTACAATGTTCCATTTCATAATGTGCCACAAATTATAATAAATTTTTTAAGTTAACTCAAAAATTAATATATTTCATGTTTCTTTGCAATATTCTCTCCCTAAAATTGGCTACAAAGATAGCCACCCAAGATCTAGAGGCCTAATAGAAAATATGAAAATAAGGGAGAATAAAAATGGCAAGCATAAATTGTATCATTATCAAGATACATAAAAATAGAATATATGTAAAGAATAATAAAATGGCATCCCTTGTTTGAGTATTCCAAGGTGAGACATATAAATGGATTAGATAAACACAAGTGCCTTGATCTTACAATATGATAATTAGTATTAAAAAGTAATCCACCTAAGATGAAAAATTAATAGTGTGATACATCCACTAATGGTGTATTACCTTCCTAAGGTATAATGTTTAAAGTGGCAATGTCCACTCAAGGATGATCATCATCCAAAACATAGAAGTTTTGACTTTTGATAAGTGCACCAAAAGTGGGAGTCTTACTTAAGCTAAAAATTTGATAAAGTTCTAACAATGGTGCAAGTGAGATTGTTTCTCTATGGTCCCTACATAAAATTAGGTTTTTGATTAGATTCTAGGAGAAGAACATACTAATTGCAACAAACCAAAATAAAAACACCTAGTTAACTAAAAATTGGGGAGAATGTATGTTAAAAAATGTCAAATGTGTCTTGATGAATATTGAAACTAGTGCATTTTTAGTTTTTTGACTTAAACATATTAAAACTTAGTTTCTTGAAGTTGCGTCCTTGGACATGTTTTTTAAATTAAAAGAAACCAAACATAGGGGCTGACCTAGAGAAAAAAATACAAAAAACAACTACAAGTATGAAATCACACATTCTAACCTATCTCCCTTCTAAAATTCAAAATACCCCACATAAGAGTGTCCCAAAATATAAAAATCATTAAAAAAATATGAGTAGTATGAACCATAATATATACATAATCTATAATAAAATAGAGTCTAAAGAAGAACCATGGACAAAGCCAATAGGGGCTTAGAGTTTGAAGAAGAACCATGGACAAAGCCCATAGGGGGTGAGTGCCAAGTCAACCATCATAATAAAAAATTAAAACTAGAACCAAGAGGAGAGCTAACTCTTTATGCTCTTATCTTTCCATTCCATCTTATCCAGCAACAACAACAACCAATAATCCACCAAGAACTTGTAAACAAAGCTTGTGGTGTCTACCCCCTTCGTAGAAGTGAGGCCTTCTTTCTCTACATGCATGAGGTGAGGAGTCAACATAGACGAGAGCATCATCTTGACTGCAAACCAAGTAAACTCATCAAATCTTTACCCAATAATACCCTACCTCTCCTCTAGCTTTTTAAAACTCCTATTAATATCCACCAACCCATCCACCATTTTCTAATGTTCACTTGCAGAGGTACCCTAGGGGTCTTTATCGATGATATGTTTTCCTTTTCTCTTCTAATGAGGGGGAAGGTGAGAGTCTCCCCTTGTCCACCCACCTATTTGTTTGAAGTGTCATTCTTTTTGGTGTCCAAGAAATGGAAAGGAATGAATCTTAAATGACTTCATTTCTCTCCTTTTCCCTCACTAGTCATATCCTCATCCTCATCCATAATGTATTTCTTCTAGGAAACTTTAAACTTTTCTACCTTTTTTAGGGAGGTTTGCATTTTCACTAGCAGTTGAGTCCAAGTAATAGAGGCTCTCAAGTTAGGGCCTAAGTACGACATTCACACATTTTTTCTCTTATTTCTAAGGGATCTCTTCCTACCAACTTCTATTTCCACATTTGAGTCTATAATCTAGATATTCTTCTTCATCTTAGTTTTCTTAAGGATATGCTATAAAGGCTACTTAGGAACTTATATATCAATAGTAGATATCACCTCAGTAGAAATTTGGGGTGGTCGATGTAGACATAGTCAGGTTAGGGAGGACAACCTAAATATTGATAAACTAGGTAGGGAAAAGACTTTTATGAAAATTGAACAATTTAAAGATAAATGCCCAATGGAGGATATTATAAGGTTCATCTTTTTTCATCTTCTCCCTAACTATGAGAATATTATCTTCCATGGAATGAAGGATGAGGTAGATAAAAAAGATGAGATCATGGTTTTGAAAGTGGTTTATGGTGGGGAATTATTATAGTTAAAAATCTGAAATCTACCCTCTAAGGTGAGATAGTGCATGATAGCAAAGCATACCTCTTTCTAGGGATCTGGAAAAACTATTCTATCAAATCCACCATGGTCATGAATCAAACTTTCACCTAGGTAGAATAATTGGTTAAGGTTGGCTTTATCTACAACACAGGTTTGTTTTTTCCATTTTTGGCCATCCAAGGAGAAACGAAAAACCTTAGAAATGACTTCGTTATTGATCCCAAATGAGACACCATTCAAAATCACCCACCTATTTTTCCAACTATTGAAAATTTGCATAGAGACAAACTCATCATAACCCTTAATGCACTGCATAAATGATACTAGACCACCCTCCTTTAGATAAGTCTAGGAAGAATCATTATTTTTTAATAGATCTTGGATTAATGTGAATTGGATTGCCACTTTTTTCTCTTCCCTATCCCAAATCCTCAATGAAATTCTCATAAATATCCAAAATAACCCCAGCTAACTCATAATGCGGACTAAAAAACTAGTAAGGCTTATTCCCCTATGTTTTTTAAGATAATAACCAAGGGCCATATAAGGCTTATTACCCTAGGATAATCTTAGGGGAAGATGAGTTATTCAGTTATTATCCTAAGTTTATCCCCCCCTATGATTTGGGTTTGCAAAACTTCTCTCAGGTCACAAGACTCATCTTGGACTTGTCCTCAATTCTAGACCATAGAAAATTGCACTAAATTTTCTGAACATTGTCTCTAAATTTCCCAAATATTTTAAATAAAGTTAATTAATAAATAGGGATACCTTTTAAGGAGGTTTTAAGGAGTTGTAACTTACCATCACTGGTTAGAACATTCCCCTTCCCCCTAGCAAGCTTTTGTTGCATATGTTCCATAATCAAGTTCCAAAACTTGAGAGTGACCTCCTTAATGGTAAGGGTAATCCAAGATACATGTCAAGGAGGTTTTCCCTTCGATACTATAATCTTACAATTCTATCTTGCAATCTCCTATCAATGCTAAATATATATATTTTTCTGTTATGATAGTTTATATGTTGACCTAAAATTTCAAAATGGTCATGTAGGAGGTTCTTCCAACATCTAGCTTATGTGGTAGAAGCAATCTCATAGAGAAATGTGTCATCCAAAAATTGCTAGATCACTCTATAGGGAGAGTGGTGGTCAGTTTGACACCTTTTATCTGACCATGCTCCATTATGGCCACAAATCTTCTTCTAAGAACCTCCACCGTAATGATGAACAAGGAGGGGGAAATAGGAACCCCTTGTCTCAATCCCCTAGTAAGCTTAAATAATTTCCTTAGGTTTCTATTAAGCATAACAAAAAATTAAATATAATTGACAACCTCCTTAATCAACCAAATAAATCTCTCCCTAAAGCCCACCCTTGCCAAAATATTGAAAAGGAAATCATGTCTTACTTTGTCATAGGCTTTGGAAATATCATGTCTCATAGCCATACCTAGATTCTTTCTCTTCTTCATTGAATGCATAACTTCATTGGAGTTACTAGCTACATCCAAGATTCTCTCACCCAAGATGAAGCCATTCTAAGATGGACTAATAAACTTATCTAGTGGGGGTTTTAGTCATTTCACCAAGTTCTTTGATAGGATTTTTTACACCATGTTACAAAGAGTGATGGGTCTAAAATTCACCATCCTGGTGGGAACACCAACCTTCAAACCTAGGAAAATATAAGTCTAATTAAGCTCCTTGTGGAATTTTCCATTATTTATTAAATCCCCCACAAAATAGGTGAGGTCATTTTGATGATTTCCCAAAACTCCCAGAATAAAATAGGTGGGAAGCCATCAAATCTTGGTGCCTTATAGGCTCCCATGGATTAAAAAACCACATTCACCTCATCAATTTCCACATTCCTCAACAATTCATCATTCATCTCCATGTCCACAACTAGGGTGATTATTCTAAGTAATTCCTCAATTTTATTGTGATTTTGAGCAAGCATAGTTTGATTGTAGATGTTGCGAAGCTCATTTTTCCATGTTAATCTCCTTCATAAGTTCCCAATTTTGGTCATCCGATAATTTAATTATAGTGTTCCTCTTTTGTGCTTAGAGGCTGAATTATGGAAGAAGGCATTGTCCCTATCTCCTTATGTAAGCCATTGGATTCATAATCTTTGCTTCTAGAAGATATCCTCCTTCCTTAATATATCCTTTCATTTACCTCTTAGTAACCCTACATTATGGATACAATCCTTAGAGACATCCGCATTGACAAGTGCATTTTGGCAATTTTCAAGCTTCTTTTAAATGTCATTTTGCTTTAAAATATCTCCAAAGGTTGATTTTTTCCATCTGAAAACTTCATGCTTAATAATTTCCAGCTTCTTTTCAATCATAAAAGTGGTTGTTCCCTCAACTCTAGTGTCCCACCACTTCTTGATACAATCCCCAAATTGTGCGTGAGTGCCACATGATCTCATATCTAAAATGTTTGTATCCTTGAGGATTGTGCTTAGCCTAGCTTAACAAGATCATGGAGTGATTTGAAATCATCCCAAGACAATCCTATAGGGAAGAAACAAGGAGGATAACCCAACTAGAAAAAATTAGCACCATGTCCAACCTCACCTAGATGAGGGGCATATGCACCAAGTCATGGTACCAAAAAAAGTCACTTTCTTCTTCTTCTTTTCCAATCCAAAGCAAGTGTGATCATGCAATAGTGTGATCACACAAGAGTGTGATCACAATATTATGTGATAGCACTATGGTTTGGATAGCACAAACCATATGCTTTAAAAAAATTTAAAATAGCATGAGCACACTAATGGGACTAAAAATTGAAGCCCTTATTTTGAGTACCATTCTAAATTTTGAGTCAAATTGAGCCCCTATAAATGCTTTTATGCATGTGTACCTAGCTATCACTTTGATGCCTATGAAGTGTTTTATGTTGTTAAAAACTTTCATTTAGTATGTTCATGCATCCCATAATGATGAATTATCATTCTAATTCATTCTGTGGAGTTTCATTTTGAGCATTGCTTAAATCTACATTTTTGTCCAAGTGTCAACCAAAAATAGGAAACTTACTTTGCAATTGAATATCTCACACCTAGTAAATTTTCATGACACACAACTTTGGGAGTGTTTAGTATGCATACTAGAGAACCCATGTTTCATTTTTTAAGTCATTTTGATATTTCTAGACTAGGTTTTGAATCCCTCAAAGTTGGTTGTTTATTGTTGCCTAGAATTCTAGGAAGCCCTATTTGACTAGTCATAACTTTGAACCAATTGATCAAAATAAGAAAATTCCTTTTGCATTGCATTATAGGGGTTAGATAAAAGCTATATCATATATTTTAGCCTATAAAAAATCTATTTGACTAGTTTTCAAAGGAGATTTGAAATGCAATTTATTAAGTATTATTGATGTCTAAAAGTACAAATTGATCAATAGCCCTCTACACGACGTCATAACTCTGAATCCATGATAGATGAGACCAAATGGTTCATACAATTGTGTTCTACTTTGAAAATTATTTAATTATGCTCTTTTTCAAGTCTTGATGAATCCATCTACACACTTTCTCAAGTCCATCCTATTTGAGAAAATCATTGTTTTGCCAATGTTCCCAATTTTGCAAATACAAGTACCCAACTTCACATGCTTGCTAAATTTGCCTAGTTATTTATTATGATTCAAAGTCATTAATTTATACTCTCCATTTGATAGTCAACTAAAACCCAAATTTTTGTATCTCCAAGTATCCATTTGGCCTATTTCTAAAGCAAGAACTGAACAAACTATTATTTTCTAACATGTTTATTTGTAGGCAATTTCAAGTGAGAAAATTTGATGGTCAATATCTTCTAACTCAGATGAAATCATGATATGAAATCTAATAGGATATAGAAATAATAGGATATATAAACATGGAATAGAGAATTAGTGTGCTTATTTTCAAGGCTCAATTGCTTGATTTAGTCAGTTTTTAAAGCCACTTGAGAAACCTCCCTAATAAAAGTTGTAGTTTGTAGAAAAGGGGTAAAATGAGTTTTCAATGATGATTCAGTGATTTTAATCTAAATCTAATCAGTTTTAGGTGATTACTTAATCAATTTGAAGGGTAAGTTGTTTCAGTTTAAAAAAATTAATTAGCTAGACCCACCTTGGGGCCCAACTAATTTCTTTTGATTGCTAGGATGCTTTGAGCTTTTAAGATGTTGGAAATATGTTATGATGATTATAATAATCATGATTACTTGGCATGTACACATATCACTTCAAGTCCAATTGGATGTGTAAGTAATACACATAGTGAAAAAGAGAAAAGGCGAGTTGGATCACTCAGTAAAGTTTAGAATAGGAGCTTGACTTTTATTGAAAATGGGTTTTCTTTCAAATAAAATGATCCAAGGTGCTCAATCTAGTAATTCAAAGAATTCATTTCTAAAATAGTGAAAGAACACAATAATTATAGCCAACCTAAAAATAGAGGCTTTGTTTATTGACATCCCCAATCTTATCCTTAGGCTTAAATTATAAACTTCATTGGTTTGAAGTCTTTTTATTTGGTAGAGAATTAAGAAATTGTCTAAATTGTAAATTGAAATATGTAAGAAGTTTGAGGAGGAATGTAAGAGAGACTTATTTTGAATAATGATATTATTGAGTGGAGACGCCAATAGAATGACCATTCAAACATCTAGCTATGGTAGTTATGGCTAGGGAGAAAATGTTCCCTCTTTCCTATTTGAGCATTCTTTTTAAGGAGAGCCTTTTGTGTCCATGGGGAAGAGCAAGATGACTCATGCTAATTTTGATAAGGATTCTATATAAACATTAGTGCCCTATACATTTCCCTCAATGTGTCAACCACTCTTGATTCCATGCACCATCATCTATCCAAAAGTAGAGTTAAAATTTTCTCTTTTCATTTAACATGAAACTACAAATGAATGAGCTAGTCACCTTTCAACCTTTGTTAAAAAAGATAAGAACATTTTTTTTCAAGCTTACATGCATGGAAAATCTACCTCTAATATGAAATAAATATCTTTCAATCCTATGTGTATGTCTATTTCTCAAAGAAGTTGTTTTCAATTTAATTTGCATATCGATAAATTTGTAAAGAAGACACTAGCAAAGTGAAAAAAAAATTGTCAAAAAAGGGCACATATGATTTTGAAAAGGATTTTCCAAACTATTTGATATGTGTTAGTGGATAGCTCAAACGGTAAAATGATGGTTGAGTGGCGTCGACAATGAAGATTGTTGTGATAGGTGAAATCATCATGAAGCCACACATTGGAATGATGGAATGAATACATGTTAAGGCAAGCTAATGCCTTTCTTTTTTTTCACCAAGTTGAGATTTTGAATTGTGGGGTTTGTTCCCAATCCATAGGAAGAGAATTAGATAGATAGATTTTTCAATATGCATCAAACAACAAAGATTCAATATCTGGGTAAGCAATTAAAATACCTTTGGGCATGTGTTAATTTGCATTTGAAAGAAAATGCTCATTGATTTTTTCAAAGGATAGTTAATCATGGAATGCAATATGGTGTTTGGTCTCAGCATGGGATCTCCTACCTCCTCTATTGTGACCAAAATGTGTGAGTTAATGGAGTCTAGTGCACTCATCACCACATGATAGTATTCTCACAAGTAGACATCAGAGCAAGAAGCCTCTCTAAGGGTTTTAATCCCATATTCACCATGTAGAAAGACTTTAAGTACTTTATATGTGAGCACAAAAATTATAGATGTTTTAAGAGATGAGAGCTTTTGGACACAAGGTTCACATGGTGGGACTAGGTAGATAGAAATGATATGATAGAAATTTTGAAATCAAATCCAGATCGAGGAAGAAGGTCACATGGTAAACTCCAAAGGCCAAGCATATGGTCAGAAAGAGGAAAATTTCAGGTTAGGAGGATATGCCCAATTATGAATTTGGGAATCAGGAATCTATAGACAGGAGTGTCAAATTTGGAGCTAGGAAGTTTCACTCAGGATTGTGTGGGGCTCGCTTGAGTGATTTGACCAATGAAGATGTGCCACATGTCATTGAGGTGGTGGATGGCTTAAAACATGAAACTCTAAAATATTAAATCAAATATTTTGTTGAGTGCTTACCTTGAGAGGTTGAAAATTTTAGATAAAACCAATTATATTGTAAAGTTCAAACTAAATGAAAATTTTCAAATTTTCAACATTTCATGCTTTGTTCATGGCCAAGGTCCAGAATTTTCAAATGCACACAAGTGGTCTTAGTTTTATCCAAAATGGAGAGTGTAATATACTGTTGGAAAGGGGAGAAGATGAATTTTTCAAATCTACAGTCAAAATATGTCTAGCTCATTAGTAGGAAAAGATATGGGCAGATTTGTAAAATTAGGGGCGTTCTCAGTAGAACAAGTGCTTTTCATGATGGAGCTTTCGATATAGTTAGAAAGAAAAAGATGATATTTTTGGCTACATATTTGGGGGAAATAGAGGTGTTTTTTTGCCTTTGCACACATTTGGCAGGTGTTTTGGCTATTCTTTTAACATCAAATTCAACATCTTTTGTAGTTGGCCCTTTCTTCATCATTTGGGTACTTTCAAGCATTTTTCAAATAGAAGAAGGAGATCTAATTTTCGGTTGAAGGACAAGAGAAGAGAGAGGTTCTACATTAGTAGATAGAAGCTATTCAAGTGGAAAAATGAAAACATCATACCAAATCTAGGATTTTTTTCATTCTATTTAGCCTCTTCTTTTCTCTTTCTTTAGGGTTGTTAATGGTTGGTTGTTTTCCAGACTATTGAGTAGAGCTCTAGCTATGATCCCACCATTCATGCCCAAAATTTCTCTCTTGTATGAACAACATTAGTGGATTTTTATAGATAGTTCTAGTCTATTTAGTTGTTTCATGGATTATCTTCATGCGTCTTTTATGTATTTGTTTCAAGGAAATGAATAAAATGTAGCAATGAGTTTATCTTCAGTTTGATTCTTGTCTCCTATTTATGTTGTTTGTAATCTTTTGTTATTTGTGAACAAAGAGCACAAATCCAGGTGCAACGTATTTTAGGTTGTGTTCTTTGGTATATTTTGCTTGTGATTCAAGGAGTCTTGTAAATGCTTGATTTATTATCATAGGGTTCCAAATTTCTTGAAGGGATTGGTCGAGTATGAGATTCAATCTTGATGCAAATGTCTAATTTAAGAAGTGATAGGATAAATCTAGAGACTTGATATATGAGATATATCACTAATATCCAAGGATTTATTTTTTGGTTTATGGAATTTCCCAATAGATAAGGCATTGATTAGCTACAAGGTCTATATGTTTTGTTTCTCATATCTTGGTTATGCTGAAATCAACATATTAATCAAAGTCTTTTCCCTTTTATGTTGAAAAGCTAAAAATATTTGCGGTCACTTAGCTTGTCAAGTTCATAAGTTATGGTATTTCTATTTCATGTCTATGTTATTTGCATAAGCATAGAAGATTTAGGGGTTTTCATCTATTAAATATAGATTCAGATTTATGGTTTTAGAACCTAGTCACATAATGGAATCCATAGGTTCACCCACCTAGGTCTTCTAGAGCATGAAGAAGAAGAAAGATTATAGTGTTATAGTTGGCCCCAATGTCTATATAGGTATGTTGAACATGGAAATTAGCTACCCCTAGAAGTATTTGTTTCTATCATTAGGTTATTTAAAAATTGTTAATTTAGGAGCCAACATGAACCTTGTATATTTCCAACATAATTTATTTTTATGTGGAAAAATATTTTAAATTTTCAACTAATGTGTGTTATAATGGGTCTAAGGATCTCTTAGCACACATATAATGGTTTTAATGGGTAAAAATGAGTTATATATTATTCTATGATCCATTGTGACCCATTTGAACACATAACGTGTGTCTTAAGGGCTCCTTGGGCCCCTTAGCACAACATATAATGGAGCCAATGGGTAGAAATGGAAATAGAGTACCCTATAACTACTTTTCACCCATTTGATCTCATGATGTGTATTTTAAGGGGCGTAAGGATCCCTTTACACATATTTATAATGGTTTTAATGGGTTATGTTGTATCCTATGACTCCTTTTGACCCCTTTTATTGCAAATGTATGCCTTAGAGGACCCCTTAACACATATCATATGATAAAATGGCTTTAAAATGTTTGTAGGGTACCCTATGACTCCTTTAACATTTCTGACCACATAATATGTGTCTTAAGGGGTCTACAAACCCACTAGCACACATATAATGGTATGAATAGGTTAAAAGGGGCCATACAATACCCTATGACTGGTTTTTTACACATCTAATCACACAATGTATGTCTTAAGGGGTCATCAAGTCCCTTTTCACACATATAATGGATCCAATGGGTCAAAAGTGGTCATAGGAAACCATATGACCCCTTTTGACCCACTTTATTGCATAATATTTTTTGAAGGGGTTTGCAAACCCCTTAGCACACAAATAAGAGATTTGATTGGGTCATAGGATACCATACAACCCCTTTTGACCCATTCAATCACATAATATGTCTTAAGTGGTCAAAGGACCCTTTAGCATACTTATAATGGTTTGAATGGGTCAAAAGGCAACATAGGGCACCCTAGGACCCCTTTTGACCCATTGGATAACATAGTGTTTTTCCTAAGGGGTTTGAGGACCCCTTAGCACACATGATGTAATTGAATTGGTCGAAAGGTGTCTTAGGGTAACTTATCACAATGTTTGACCCATTTTATCACATAGTATATGTCTTAAGGGGTTCTCAAATCCCTTAACATACATAAAATGAATATAATGTTAGTCTTAGATTAGTTTTGACAATTGAGTGTCAACACACTTAACCAATTCTTCAGTTGATGCTAAGTATAATACAGAAGCCGAGCTACAATGTATGTCAAGCCAGAGAATTCAATAGGTTCTAAGTGAACTTTATGTGCCGAAAAAATTTCAAGTGTTGAGTGATGTATAGATGCCAAGTGAAATAGTATTGCTATAAGTGTCAAGCAAGATAGAATTACTATAGGAGTCATGTAAGCCAGTTTTCCTATATGTGTGAAGCATTAGGAACTAATATGTGCCAAGTAACACAAAATCAACATATGAGTTTGTGCCTTCACAAACTCAGATGTAAACCATTTTTGGAGTCGACATGGGAAGAATCTTGAAGGATCTCAAAGATAAGAATGAATCTTTTACATTACCTATGCAATTAGCATGCAACCAATACGAAAAGTGCAAGAAATGAGTGGAAAATGAAGATTTAATATTGATTTTAGATTCATACCTAACCCTAAGTCTTTGAAATATTTAAAAGGAGGACAAAATCCCATTATGTAAGAAAGAGGATGCATGAGAAAGAAGTATATGGGTGAATTATAGAAAAGTAAAGAAGGGTGAGAAGACTTAGAGAAGAATAGAGCAACATAGCAAAATCTAGTTGTTGAAGAATAGAGTATCAAAACCTTGAAGAGTGACATATCAGATCAAGCAAGGATCAGAGTAGACAAAGCATAACAAGGATTTGGAATCAGCAATTGAAGATTGCAAAGCTATTAGGTCAAGACTTTCTAATACTTTCTAGCAATTGTATTAGATATGGAGATCCTATGGACTTAGGTTGGCCTAGTAGCTATTTTTAAATCTTTTAACAGGGTGGCATTCTAAGTGAATGTACAAAAGTCCTTTTAACTAGGCCTACTTTTAGCAGGGTAGCTAAATCCTTTAACTAGGTCACTTTTTACAGGGTGTAAAGTCTTTAACAGGATAGGCCTTTTGCAAGGTAGACCATTTGAAGTGGTCAAAAATTGTAACCTTAAATAATTACACATTGTTACAATGATATTTTGTGGGTGTCATCCCCACCCCAGTTTTACCTTCTCATTTTGGATGGTTTCTAAGTTACCAAATTTGTGTGTTGTCTATTTTCATGCATGTCTTTACTTTCTTGTTTATTAATTGAATTAGATGCATGTGGATGATATCAATTTAAAGGATTTGAAAAGGTTAAAGTTAGTTACTTTTGATTCACCCCCCCCCCCCTCTCAGAAGTAAATCTTCCCACTTGTTAATTTCAACAATTGGTATCAGAGCATGATTCTCACAAGGAGAAGCTTTACAACTTGGAGAAAAGATCTAGAAATGGAAGTCTACAAACTTGGGAAGACCATAGAGAATCAGGAAATTGACATTCAATTTACTTTACATTCTTTGGAAGAAGCCAGAGGAGAACTGAGAAAATCCTTAAAGAGAAGAAGAGAGATTGGCATAGCTGAGAGTGACACACAGTATAAAGAGATTGACACCTCAAATCTATTTTCAAATGGAGATTCCAAAGAGTTTGACGCAGCAATAGCAGACCTGATGGAGAAGAATAGAGCTCAAATAAAAGAAATCAAAACACTCAAGCTTGAAGAAGAATCACAAGCCATGATGCTTTGTGAGGTGACTAGATAGAAGAAAAGAGCCATTGAAGACAAGGTTGTGCTAGAAGAAGACAAGAGAAACCTTGCCAATAGACTCAAAGAAAAGTCAATTGAGCTTACAAGAATCTCAAACATACAGTTGGACATCCTGAGTTAGATGATGAATGCACATCATGAACTCAATGTCAAGAACATTGAGATCTCTACACCGAAGATGCAAAATGAACAATTACAAAATGACCTAAAAAGAGAAAAGGAGATTGTAGAGAGCTTCAACAAACCTAATGAGGCCATCAAGTACTTTAAGTAGCTACTAAAATCACCAAGGGCAAGCAATGATACTTTAGGACTAGGCTACATCAGAAGAAAGGAGTAATTAAGGTAAGAACACTAAACCTACTTGTCAATTCTATGGTAAAAAGGGGCATACCTCTAATGTGTGTACGAGCAAGAATTCCCATTAGCATGACAAGTCTAAGAATGCAAGTTATTGTCATAAGTGCAAAAAAAAAAGGACACAAAGCACACAACTCCAGGACTAGGATTATTAGAACACCAAAATTTGAAGGTCACTACTACAATTGTAAGAAGTATGGACATAGAGCTTTTGAATGTAGATCAAAGGCTATGTGGACATCAAATTAGACAACAAGGGAAGGTAACTATGGACATCACTACAATTGGGACTACAAAACTAGGTATAGCTGTCATTATTGCTAGGAATATGGACACATTCCTAAATATTGCATAAGGACACATTTTAGAGGGAACTACAGTAGATAGTTGAGCCAAACCACATGTTTTAGTTTCTTGAAGACTAGTCATATCAGTAGGAATTTTCCAAAAAAGTCAAAGGCATCCAACACAAAGAATGACAAAGGAAAAGAGAAGGTAGATGTTGAACACATCAAAGGAGAAATGAATAAGACATGGAAGAAGAAAGATGGGAGTAGCACACAAAATGAAGGAATCACTTTCACATAATAGGTCAAGTGGTCACACTTCATGAAACTAAGAAAGAGAAGGAATAAGGGACCGATTTACATATTTTTATCATATGTCAGTTCCTAGACAAGAAAGTACTGAAAAGAATAAATTAGCATGAACAAAGATGTAAAGTTAAAAGTTCAAGATTTCACAAGTGTTGTCAACTTGCCCTCAGATACCAAGTAAAAATCTAGTACAAGCCAAGTTGATTGTCAAAATAGAAGGATCCAAATGATTAGTAGGAGCTAAGTTGGTAGAGGAAGCTGAATGAAGAGGAAATTCAGTTGAAGTTAAGTAAGTACTACTCCTATGGAAGCCAAGTAGTGAAAAAGCAATAAAAGTTGAGTAATGTAGAATCCTTCAGAAGCTAAGTAGATAGCTATAAATGAATTAAGCATTAAATGCAATAAAAGTAGGGTATATTATAGCGTTTTGAATCATTTTTTCCTCATCAGGAATGAAGAGAAAAGATGAGAAAGAGCATACAGCGAATTCAAAATAGAAAATTTCATGAATAAGATGATTTCAACAACATTCTAGCATGATTCCATCTATTTCAAGGTATTTATTTCTATGTTGAGTTACATAGTTTCATATTTTCTTTGCATACAAATCCTAGATTACAAAAATGGCTTCTAGCTTTAGGAAGACTCAGGAGAAGGAAAAATTTGAAGTCCAACTAGTGTAAAAGAGGTCAGACAACCCAACTTTTGCCCAATACCTGAAGTTGCATTATAAGAATGATCTAGTTGGAGCCCTATCCATCATACCACCTAAGGTTTTAATGGTTCAAGATGTAAGGAAATGCTACAATTGAAATATTGGAGCCATATGTGACATGGAAATGAGGGAGGCCTATGAAAAATTATATGAGAATAGAGTGTTGAAAGAATAATTTCAGATTATTGAAAGGAAGGGTTTAACGTGAGCCCTAAAATTCCCCACCATTTTCAAGACTAAATGGATTAGGCTAGTGCTAAGCAGAATGCATGATGGTAGCTTATGGTTGGAGGATGGCCCTATAAAAAATGACAAAGAGAATTGTACCTAGAGTGATAGGGTACCCAACCCTAGATCGGTTGAAGACCCTTAGGAGTGATTCTAAGGAGGCAATTGAGAAGAATATAAGTACTAAGTGGAATAAAAGAGGGATGACAATTGACACTATCCAAGACCCTCTAGTTGATTTTGTTGTTAGGGTCATTGCACACAAATTCTAGCAATCTAGCAGACTCAACACTATGCCTTGCATTGCAGTAGATGTAGGCTATAAGTTGGTAAAGAAGGATCATACCTACGATCTTGTAGAGTTGTAATTACAGAAAACTAATGAGAATCTAACAACTATTAGGAGAACCAAGGGCGCCCAATGCAAATTTGGTGCCATTTTGATTTGCATTTTCTTTTATGTTTAGAATGAATTTCCTTCTTTTGGAAAAGTAGCATGGAGAACTGATAGGTCAATAATAGCTTAGGTTAATGAATATATAGAGTAGATGGGAGCTAATTTTGAGACCTTAATGACTAGCTATTTTGAAGACTTTAAAAAGTTAATGAAGCAAAGACTAAGAATCCCAGTTTCCTTAGTAAAGAAACATGTAAATGATGTATGTTTTCTTGTAGATATAGACTATACATACATACAAGCTACCATATCAAGAATGAGATGGCTAAGACCTCTTGGGTATGAAATAAACATAGATGAAGCATCAATAGCAATAACTGCATTGTTGGTAGAAGAAATAAATAAGGATGCACCACATTTTGGAACTTATGATGTGGTGAGATCAAAAGTGGATATGGAGTTAAATATTGCCTCCACTCTAGAAAAGAAGGACAAGCTTGTTAAGAAGCTAAAAGCTAAATTTGGAGAAGGTATTGCAAAAGAAGCAGGAGAAGAAGGTGAAGATGCTGAGGGTGATGAAGAAGAACAATATTAGGGGCCACTTGCCTTAACCCAAGGTATGGGAGAAGATGTAGATGAGGAGGAAGGTGTCGAGTAGGAAGCACAAAAGGCTGAGCCAAAGAAGAGAAAAGCTCAAAAATAGCCAGTTGCACAACCTTAGGGAAAGAAGAGGGCTAAAAAGCCAAGCCCAGCTAAGCTAACTACAAGGGATGACACTAGAGCTACAACTCAAGGGGAAAAGGAGCAAGAGAAATAGGAGACAAAAAAACAAGGAGGACCTATAGAGAAGAAGTAAAGAAGAAAGTATGTTGCACCTCCTCAATCAGATGAAGAAAGGATAGAGTCTGATGATGATCAATATAGATTGGTAAGTCATTCTACCAAATCTAAATTAGAAAGCATTTGTAATAATATTAGAGAAAATTCTAATTTAACTGGTCTAAAGACCATGGATTTCAATAAGTTGTCAAAGGAACAATAGAACATAGTGGAAGAGTCCATCTACACTATGATGGCTAAGTTCAAGACCACTCCACTTGAACTAGACAACTCAATGCCCAAGAAGCTAAGCTCATTAGTCAAGAATAAATGACATTACTATCTTAAAATGGAAAAGGAAATAAGAGAATCTATACTAGCTCATGTAATGCCAAACCTTACTAAAGATCAAATAAAAAAGGCTAGTAAGAAGCATGGGAGAAAATTTGCACCCAACTATAGAGCCTTCAAAATTTTGCAGAACCAAATAGAAGATATTGTCCAAAAGTCCACACAAATGTGGAAATTAATTTATGGATTGAAACCTATAAAATAAGAGCAAGAAGACCCATTTGAATGTAGAAATGATGAAAAATAAGGAGAAAAAGAGAAATATGAGGAAGGAGAAAAGGAAAAAGATGAGGAAGAGGAAAAAGAGACAGAAGAGAAGATAGTGGAGAAGATACATGGTGAGGAGGCAATAGTTGAAGAAAAATAGGAAGAACAAAGCATCCAAGATGCCCAACTACCACCACCAAGTCCTCCACATAGAACACCTATAGAAATAGTAACAGTTAAGGATGTTCCTAACACCATAGGCTAGAACATCAATCCACTCACTAAAGAGGATCTCAAGAAGATCCTTCACCAATCTACATTGCAAGGACAACTTTGTACAAATCTAGTTTTGCTGAGTTGCAAAAAATTGTAGTAGAGATAACAAGGGAGAAGGAAAGCACACAAGAACAATCTACACAACCTCCCATAGCTACAACAGATCAACCCAAAGAGCAAGAAGAACAAGACAAAATTGCTATGGTTGATAGTATAGTTACAACAACAAAAACTACCAAGGACCTAGAAAAAGAACAAAAAAGGCAAGGCAAGATGTTCCTACTACACAAAGTCAAGGAGCACCTCCTCAAATTATCATTATTAATCAAGGTAGTAGAGAAGAGGAGAAAAACCCTAAGAAGTGGGAGGCAATACAAACATTAGTAAACTTTCCTACCTTGTGGACACCTAAAAAGAAGTTGAGCACTAATGTAGTACCATTGTAGATTTCAGCACCAGGCTTAAGCTCCACCAAGGTTGCAAGGGTACTTCACTATGGAGACCCTGCACTTGATGAAGAAATAGTCATACCCAGTTATGACTCAAGAACTATGAACCTACAAAAAATAAATAAAGTGCAAGAGGCACTAGAGAGGAGGAAGAGACAATAAATATTCAAAAATGAGTTTAGGTAGAAGCAAGTACTAGAGGAAATCAAGGACATATTTCTTGATGCATTCAGCTTGCAAGTACCTAATGAAACCTAGCCCATCATGGAGCAATTTCCAACATTGTGGACCAGGTACAGAATGAAGACCTAGAAACTAATGTTAAATTATTAGAATGGTCAGAAAAGAAGTTTCAAATGAAAGTAAATGAGAAAATATCAAGTGAAATAGCACTTTCACAAGTTGAATTGGCTAAGAAGATTGAAAAGGCAAAAATAGTACTTGGGAATGTATTCTTATTGTACTCCAAGTTGTGTGATTCATCATATTTCACATAGGAAACTAGCCAAAGGGTACTGAGCTTGGAACAAAATCTAAATATTTCTAGCACACAACCACCCAAAGATCCAGCTCAGAGTGAGAAGCATTTTGCAACTACGCTTCATATACAAAAAGAGTTGGTTGTATTGACAATAGAAGAGGCCAATATCAAGGCCAAATTGATGCAAATCCAATCTTCCATTACCCCACATCTAGAATTACTCAATAAGGAACAAGCTGATGCATAAAATGTTCTAAAGAAAGATCCTAACCTTTCTACTCTAGAAGGCCTTGTACATCTTGCAACAAAGACATCCATCTAGCACAAGTCACTTGAGATTGCTTTAGATAATTGTGATGCTTCTCTCAAGATGATTATGGAGGTAAATAAAACATTTTTGGAAAAGTATTATATTCATTCTTAGGACCCTTTGACATAAGTGTCAAAAAGGGGGAGAATATATTCATGGGGGAGATAATTCATTATTGCATCTAATAAGAATGGGGAGATATAATGTTTTGGGGAGATGTGAATAAGAATGGTTACATAATACATTCTTTGATGGAAGTAATAAAGAATATCCAAATGGGGAGATATTCAAATTCACATTTTGAGGAAGTAATAGAGCCAAAAGGATACAAAATTTCAAGAAGATGTGAAAGGGGAATAGATACAGAGTACAGGGAGAAGAAATAGGGTACAAATAGATACAGAGTGTAGACAAGGTGAAAGGTATCAGATATATCAGCATGAGACACATTCAACACAAGAATTTTGGTTATAGGAATAGAAATGGCACATCAGCTCAGGGGGAGTTACAAAACTTTGAGGTATACAAAATTTTGAACAATTTTTTGAAGTCTTGTAGATATGCCAAATAGAATATGTAGTATACTCATAAAGATCAAATTTACAATGTATAGTTAAGTGTTTTTGCCACTCATGTCAAAGAGGGAGATTGTTAGTCTAGATTGGGTTTGACAATTGAGTGTCAACACACTTAACCAATTCTTTAGTTGATCCTAAGTATAATATAGAAGTTGAGCTACAATATATGTCAAGCCAGAGAATTCAATAGGTGTCGAGTGAACTTTAGGTGTCGAGCAAAGTTCAAGTGCCGAGTGATGTATAGATACCAAGTGAAATAGTATTTCTATAAGTGTCAAGCAAGATAGAATTGCTATAGGATTTGAGTGAGCCAATTTTCCTATATGTGCCAAGCATCAGCAACTAGTATGTGCCAAGTAACACAGAATCAACATATGAGTTTGTACCATCACAAACTTAGATGTAAACCATTTTTAGAGCTGACATGGGATGAATATCAAAGGATCTTGAAGATAAGAATGAATCTTTTACATTACCTATGCAATTAGCATTCAACCAATAAGAAAAACGGAGAAGGCATGCAACCAATAGGAAAAGTGCAAGAAATGAGTGGGAAATGAAGATTTAATATTCATCATAGATTCATACCTAATCCTAAGTCTTCAAAATATTTAAAAGGAGGAAAAAATCCCATTATGCAAGAGAGAGGATGCATGAGAAAGAAGTATATGGGTGAATTATAGAAAAGTGCAGAAGGGTGAGAAGACTTAGAGAAGAACAAAGCAGCACAGCAAAATTCAGTTGTTGAAGAATAGAGTATCAGAACCTTGAAGAGTAACATATCAGATCAAGTAAGGATCAGTGTAGATAGAGCAGAACAAGGATCTGGAATTAGAAATTGAAGATTGGAAAGCTATCAAGTCAAGACTTTCTAATACTTTCTATCAATTATATTAGCTATGGAAATCTTATGGACTTAGATTGACCTAGCAGCCATTTGTAAATCCTTTAATAGGGTGGCATTCCAAGTAAATGTACAAAAATCCTTTAACCAGGCCTACTTTTAGTAGGGTAGTTAAATCCTTTAAACAGGTCACTTTTTACAGGGCATAAAGTCTTCAATAGGATAGGCCTTTCATAGGGTAGACCATTGGAAGTGGTCAAACATTGTAACCTTGAACAGTTACACATTGCTACAGTGATATTTTGTGGTTGTAATCCCCACCCCAGTTTTACCTTCTCATTTTGGAGGGTTTCTAGTTTACCAAATTTGTGTGTTATCTATTTTCATGCATGTCTTTACTTTCATGTTTATTAATTGAATTAGATACATGTGGATGATATCAATTTAAAAGATTTGAAAAGGTTATAGTTAGTTACCTGATTCATACCACCCCCCTCTCAAAAGTAAATCTTCCCACTTATTAATTCCAACATCTAATGGGTTAAAAAATGTCATAGGGTATGTTATGACCCATTTTGACCCACTTGATAGTATAATTTTTGTCTTAAAGTTTCCAAGAAGAAGATAGCACATATTTAATGGTTTGAATGGTCCAAAGTGAATCATAGGGTACCTTATGACCCCTTTTAACCCATTTGAATAAATAATGTATGTCTTAAGGTGTCTAAAGACCCATTAACACATATATAATTTTTTGAATGGGCTAAAACAGGTCACAGGGTACCTTATGGCTCGTTTTAACCCATTAGGTCATATAATGTGTCTCTTAAGTGAAGCAAGGATCCCTTAGCACGTATAATATGATTGAATTGGTCGAAAGGGATCATAGTATTTTCTATAGCCCCTTTTACTATATTTAGTCACATAATATGTGTCCTAAGGGGTCTAAGGACCCCTTAGCACATGTAATATAATCAAAATGTTTAAAAGGATTCATAGGGTACACTATGACCTATTCGATGACATGATTTTTTTCTTAAGGAGTCAGAGGTTCACTTAGCACACATATAATGGTTTGAATGGGTCAAATGGTGTCTTTGGGTATCCTACTACCCCTTTTGACCCATTCAATTATATAATATGTATCTTAATGGGTTTGAGGACCCCTTAGCATACATGTAATGGTTCAAATGGATCAAAAGGTTTCATAGGATACCCTCTTACCACTTTTCGCTTATTTGATCACATAATGTGTTTCTTAAGAGATTTAAGGACCCCTTAGCACACATAAAATGGTTCAAATGAATCAAGAGGTGTCATAGGGTACTATATGACTCCTTTTGACCCATTTAACTACATAATGTGTGTCTTAAAGGTTGAAGGACTCACAAGTTGATATATAATGGTTCAAATCAGTCAAAAGGAGTTACAAGGTACCCTGTGATCCATTTTGACCCATTTGATTTCATAGTTTATTTTTTAAGGGGCCTAAGGAACCCCTTATAACACATATAATGGTTTGATTAGATCAAAAGGAGTTATTAGGTACCTTATGACCCATTTTGACCCATTTAATTGCATAGTGTGTGTCTTAAGGGGTCTTTAAATCCCCTAATAGTAATTTAGTAATTCAGGCTAGTCAAAAGGGGTCATGGGGTACCCTATGACCCCATTTGACCCATTAGATCACATAATGTGTGTCTAAAAGTCTTTGAGGAACCATTAGCATATATAATATGATTGAATGGGTTAAAATGGTGTTTAAGGACACCTTAGCACACATATAATGGTTTTAATAGGTCAAAAGGGGTCTTAGGGTACTCTATCACCACTTTGATCCATTTGATCATATAGTGTTTGTCTTAAGTGGTATAAGGATCCTTTAATACATATATAATTGTCCAAACAAGTCAAAAGGTGTCATAGGGTTCCCTATGACCCATTTTGACACATTTGATCACATAATGTGTGTTTGAATGGGTCTAAGGACCCCTTAGCACACATATTAATGTTACAATGGGTCAAAAATGATGATAGAATCCTTAGAACTATTTTTTACCCATTCAATTGCATAATGTGTGTCTTGATGGGCTGATGGACCCCTTAACAAACATACAAAGTGTTAAATGGGTCAAAAGTTGTCATAGGTTACCCTATGACCCCTTTTGACCTACTCAATTGAATAATGTTTCTTTTAAGGTGTTGAATGACCCCTTAGCACATATATAATGCTCTAAATGGGTCAAAAGGGGTCATAAGATATCTTATGATCCCTTTTGACTCATTCAATCATATAATATGCCTAAGGACATGGGGGAGAGAGAGAGAGAGAGAGAGAGAGAGAGAGAGAGAGAGAGAGAGAGAGAGAGCTCAAATTGGCATGAGTGCCCTAAATTTTATATTTAAGCGTGTATTTTATATTTTAGTGTATGTTTTATATATTAATGTATATTTAAATCTTATATTTTATCTATACAATCTTAGTGCTCAAATTGACATGAGTGTGTCCTATTTGAAAAATATCTATATGATCTTAGTGCTCAAATTGACATGAGTATGCCTTATTTGAAAAGGTTTTCTAGTCTTTATTTATTGTTGTGAGAGTATGCACTATAGTGTGTGTGCTCTTTAAACTAATATATTTTAAAAGCACACTTGTGCTATTTAAAAACCACTATATTTTCATAGTGTAGTCATGCTAGCACTATTGTATGAGCATTATTTTTAATGATTCACAAAGCCCAAGGCTTGGATTTTCCTTGGAGATCCAACCCAAAGGCTTTGTGGCTTTAAATAGGCTCAGACTTGTTTTTGAGAAAGCATATTAAAGAGTGATAACTTTTCTTGTGTGTTCTCCATCACATTTGTCTATTGTTAAATATTGATAAAATTAGGTTGCATGACATTGTAGATCTCTATGTTAGCTATGTAACTATATAATTTATTTTGAATTTAGACTATTTTAAGCCTTTCAACTATCATTTGTTTTGAATGTATGTCCATTTTTTTTCAAAAATCAACGTGCAGTATTTGGGGGTGAGATTTTGGCTCATTCATTAGATATTATAACAAGTGAGCTTTCTTATCTAAACTAGAGACCATTCTAATCACTTTGAAAAATTAAGAAGTTTTGATTTTTTATTAGTTCTCAATGATCTGTAGGGGGAACACATAGATATTTCACATTTTTGGGATGTGCTCACTTAAAAAGTTCATATATATATATAAACTACATGGTGTTAGCTTACTTTTGACTAGAATTATTAAAGAATTTCTTTAATAAAAAGGATTTTAGGGGGACGACACCTCACACTATGTTATATTTTTACTAAAAACTCACAATATTGCCTAAACCATCCTTTGTATCTCTTACAATCTTCTTAGGCATCATTCCTCATTGGTATGACTTTTCTTTTACCTCTTGGAGAACCACATATGCATGTTCCATCCTTGTGGCTTGGTTCATGAAAGGAGTCCGAGTCCCAAAATTCACCAGGGGGGTCTTTTCCACTCTCTTGATCATATCTTTTGGGATTTCTACTTCAAGGAATTCCTTAAGTTCCCCTTGCTTTTCCAGAAAGGAGGTTAGTTTAACTAAGTCTTCAGAGAAAGGATATTCCCCTATCACCAATTTCTCCTCCATAATAATATTCCCTGTCTATATCTTCTTTTACTACCTTTTGGTTTAAAGGGAGAGTTGTGATATTGCTATCAGGATTTAACTGTTAGCATCACCTAGATCCAATGAGTGTTGAGTGTTCCATTTATTCTCATGAGAGATGGATTGTAATGCCCTGCCAAGGGATCCAAAGAATTAACCTAAAATTTCACTAAGTTTTCCAAACAATTTTTTTTTTTTAAACATGAAAGTAAAACCATTCATAACATTTGCGAAAGCAATAGTAACATCCAACTGAAAACATAACATACATAACAGGTTTTCATTCTTTATAGATCCTTTAATGTTGAATCACATCTAAATTAACTATTCATCTAACATCACATCCTTATGAAATAACAAGGATACATCCAACATTCTTAAACCATATACAAGTTTCCTTTTTGTAAATTACATTTTAGATTTCTCAATCAACCACTGTACATGTCACAGGGTATGAAAAGGCTTAAAAGAATAAACATCCATGTAAGTAAAGTACATCAACATCCAATATTAATCCATGATGCAATTAAAGTAAATGAAACCACATGTCATACATGATACATCATCACAAAAGATATTAACATCCATCATAAAAGATAACCATATATCACAACATAAATAACTAAGTGCATGGTTCCTCCCAACCGTAAATAGCATCATTAGACCATCATGGATCCTAGCCATCCCTCTGTGCATAACATCCCAAAGCACTGAAGAGATCATTGGCTAATAACATAGTAGGAATGTCACTCCTAAATCATATTACATCATATATAGAAAGTAATCTAACATGTAAAGCATAAGATATCATCATCTAACATATGAAAATCATCAATATAAGAAACATACCAGTTTATACATCCATCATAAGGTATATCATCTATCATAATGATCCAAGAATAGAATGAAGATAAATACCAACCAAGAATGCTCCAGTCATGGTGTCTCAAACGGATCTCAAATGATAAGAGTGGAAAAAAACTACCACCCGACTGCGTGGAACCTAAATGGTCCACTCCCACCATGGGAGATAATCTCAAGTCCCAAATAGGCTATCAAAAATCACATAGCAAAGATACTCTCTAAGTCCAAGAATCCTAAAAGTATACTAACTCAAAGATTCTAACACAAAACTGACATCTAATTCCTAGAGGCACACAATGACATGTAGGAAACCTACTCTGCAAGTGGGAAAGTGTCATCACATATATCATGTACAAGTTACCCTAGCAATTAGCTAAACTCCACGGGTCCATACTGATCCTCATGCGGCCACTAGTATCCTCTCATACTGACAAGGCATACTATGGAATGCAAGGTTGCAACCATGTGTTCTCTCTACTCCCATCCTAGTTTGTGCAAGCACTCGAGGCATGGGTGAGAACTAAAAAAATTATCTTTTTAGGTTCATTTAATCTCCATTTAGTGTGTAAACATTATCACTTATTAATCAAACTTACAATGAGTTACCCTGGCAGCCACTTAGGGCCTCGGCCCCCATTGCAAGCCACTTCCCAACACTACAAGTAGATAACCTACCCTAAGCTCATGTAATCATAAAATCACCCCAGTCCTATACAAGCAATTGGAAATAAAATCCAAAAGATAATGCATACAAAGAATCATCAAATATCCACAATAAAAGCATCAAATATCCATGAGCATCTGAAAAGCATCCATAGAAAATCATGACCACAATAGTTCTCTATTGGCAATTGAAGGCATCACTAATAATCATAATAATCATTGGTTCTCAATAACCAAAATATATCTCAAAATAAATCACAATATCCATTGGTTCTCAATAAGCAACCAAGAATATCTCAAAATCATACTGATCGGAGACTCCAAAATGGTTGAGTCAAAATATGTCACAACATGACATCATCAAGAAATAAATCAACATTTCAGTCCCATCATGGCGACTAGAAAGTAACCCAAGGATAACTGATCGATGACTCAAAAATGATTAGCTCAAGTGTCTCATTCATAAGAATCTCAATTATAACAATCAGTAATTAGAAACATCTCATAGAGCATTCCATTACATAACCATGGTTGGGTTTATAAAGATCAAGACCAAATAAGATCAACATGCCATCACATTCACATAACCCCCGAGCCTCTGGTAACAACCTAAGATTGGTCAACAATCTAGTCAACCCAAAACCCAAAACAAGAAGCATAGGGAATAGACAATGCAAACACATGTTTTGGTTTACTAAAATCACATAGTTGAATAATGTGTAAAGGTTTCCAATTTTCTATTTTCAAGTGTAACTCAAGTGTCTAAGTTTCATCATTTGACCTACAAGTCAACCCATTTGTTCTCCAAAAGCATTATCCTTCCATTATTTAAAATAATATTCTAATAATAGCTTAAAGTTAAATATTTGCTCATTAAACTAATCATCATTGACCTTTAATTATTTTGTTCTCTTTATTTAACTATGATCCATATTCTAATTGATTAACTCTTCTTCAATGTTACTTCAACTTAATCAGAGGATCATTATTCGTTATATTATAAGAGAGCCAATTATCAATCTTCGAATAAGATGATTATAACTTTATTAAAAATGATCAATTAAATCAATCCATTAACATAAGTATACAATCCATGACCTTTTATCATTCTAATAATACTTAATTAAAACTTAATTAAATATTACTAAAATTTAAGCCTCTTAATTCAATCGTTGCAATAATTAAATCATCACTAATAACCATTAAATATCTAGAGTCATTATTCAAGTCATCAGAATAAGACTTATCAACTTCGATATCAATATTTTTACAATCTTGTTAAAAGAATTATATCAATTAAATCTCTATTACATAACATAATTATTAATTAAATCCAATTAACTCTAGTTAATTGATTTAATTAATAATTACACAACCATACCATCAACCCAATGAATATCAGTTGGCTAATAACTAAAAGTCAGCCATAATCCAATACACAAATATTAATATTCATAATTCAATAATAATATCTTGTTAATATTTAATAACAAGCTATATTGGAAATCTTATTAATAGATCTATATTGACCACATTCATCTTTCTTTTATGAATACTAATGTTTCCTTAACAAATTCGTATTAATGATAATCATTTCAAGTTAAATCTCTATCACATAATATAATTATATATAATAACAAATCAATGAATATCAATTGATTAAAAATCAACTATACTCCAAATCCAAAAACTAATGTCTTTTACAAAAATTCAATCGTTAAGTAATCTCCACTAGATTAACTCTAATCGAATTTATTGATAACTATATAAACCATTATTTATTAATAGTTTGTTAGACCCAAAAAATATTAATAAATAATAAACTCATCAAAACTATTAATAATCAATCTAGAGAACTTTACATAGACGTCATTGGTTAACTCTAATCACCATTAAGGTATATCAATAATTTAGTTAATAATATATAATGTATTAATCATAACAACAATTATTTCAATTAAACCTCATTGCATAACTTATTGCTATAATTCAATTATTAACTAATCTCAATTTGAATTTAATTGAATTAATTAATAGTTATACTAATTATACTCATCATTCATTAATAATTGCTAACCTTAGCAATTATTAATAAATAATAAACCCATTAATAATTTCATGATTATAATGATCAAATCTTAAATCAGATTCATCGTTCATTCAATCATTCAATGAATAAACTTTAATATCTCTAAGAAAAATTGTTTTTTAAAAATTATATATAGTTTTCTCAATTTTCCATTCATGAGAATTCCAAAATTATTTGGACAACTTCTCTATTTCAATTACAACATTTTTATTAATCTTAATTACACTAATTCATTACTTAAATAAAGCTTTGTTAATATTACACACACACACACACACACACACATATCTATATATATATACATATATGTATACATATATGTACATATATATACATATATGTATATGTATATACATATATGTATACATATATGTATATACATATATGTATACATATATGTATATATATATGTACATATATGTATGTACATATATATATCTATATATATATATCTATATATATATATATATATATATATATACATATATGTGTGTACATATATCTATACATATATGTATATATATATATATATATATATATATATATATATATATATATATAGATATATATATATATATATGCATATATGTATACATATATGTATAGATATATGTACACACATATATGTATATATATATATATATATATATATATATAACAATTAGTATTCAATACTTTATTATACTTACAAAATTGAATTACAATATTATATATATATATATATATATATATATATATATACATATAATAATATTTAATAAAAATCAAATTACAATTAATATTATAAAACACAACTTAATAAATTAACATGCCAAGCTTTAAAAATTTGCTTGGGAGAGTATTTAGTTTTAATTGAATTTAAATTTGCTACATGGCACGAACAAAGCCGTGCGGCCTTGCCCTCTAATGCAGGGCCTGTGATGGTAGTTGCAATACCTACATCAGCGGGTACAGGCGACCACCGGCACCAACTTATGAAGGCAGGTGGGGGCAGGGGGTGGATAAATCTGCCCCTCCCCAATTCATTTTGTATTAATTTTTTTTAATAATGTTTTTAACAAATGTGTTTCAAATTTTAATAAAGGTTTTTGTATCGCATTTTTTAATTGTGATTATTAATTATCAGTGTTATATATATATATATATATATATATATATATATATATATATATATATATATATATATATATATATATATATATATATATAATGAGAACAAATACTAGTTTCAAATAAAAAGGGTCTTTTAACTCTTTAAATTAAGAATTTTCCTTTTAAAAAGAATGGTCTCTAAATTACTCATAATAACCATTCCTCAGATTTACCTATTAATTTGTCTAAATGGTTTGATCATAAATTTTAACTTAGAATTTCTTTCCTACAAACCCTTGTCTAATCCAATCTTCGATTCCAATACAATTCGAACCCAAACCCGATTTAGATCTAATTTCCTCCTTAATTGAATCTAGGGTTTTCTAATGTTTTCTTCTCAACCAAATAACATATCTAGGTTCCAATTTCAAATTACAAATTCAATCATAGAGAAGATTCAGACCCATATAACAGACAAAATGAAGACAGGAAGAGAAAAAGTGCAAAGGGAATATGCGAATATCATGAGTGCACTTGAACACTGATGCTAATTTTCCATCCCTCAGAAGTCCATAGAAAAATTCTTTCCTTCTCCAACCTTCACAATTCCTCCAAGAACCAAGTCAACTGAAGTTCTCACGTAACTAGAGGTGCTTGAAGAAGCATAGGAGCATGTAGAAACATATGAGCATGTAGAAGTATATGAGCATGTAGAAGCATATGAGCTTCTCAAAATGCATGTAAGCTTTGAAGCTTGTCCAAACACACTAGGAGAGCCTCTATTTAAAGGCCTCTAAGATGCATCTAGAATGTGTCTAGAAACAACTAAAAGATAAGCATGACAACTAAGCATGAGTCTTCTCCAACCTTTTAGATGAGTCATAAGGTTGTAGACACCATGTGCTCAAATAATATGCTAACTCCTAAGTGTAGACAACTTATGCATTCTTAGAGTGCAAACTCCTGTGTTGTCTACATGACAACTCTCGAGAATTTGCAAAATCCTATGTGAGAAAACATTAAAATAATGCTCATTATTTAATTTAATATTTACTTTACTATTTTCAATTTAATTTATTAATTTTTAAATCTTATGCACTCACTTTAATAACTCCACTTATTTAAAACTAAATATATTTATATTTTAATCACATGAAATCTAGAATCTTTTAATAATTTTAAATATATTTTCCACTTTTAAATTTCATTTTCAAAACTTAATTGCTAAAATATTTATTAGCTTTAATAATAATAATATTTAGTCATTTATTTAAAAATGAAATCCAAATATATTATTATTAAAATAAATATTGTCACATTCCAAATTTAAACTTATAACTTTTATTTTCAAATTTAATTATTTTATTTAATTAATTTTCCAATTAATTAAATAAAATAAATATTAAAATATCATATTAATTTTCCATTAAATTAAATCATTAATTAAAACTTTTAATTAGGCATAATTAATAGAAAATACATCAAAGACTCATAAAATAAAATACGAAAAACCCATCATAGCCAAAATATATACAAAATCAAACCAAGGATTAATATCACGAATTACATCATCCAACGTATTCGAAGGGTACTCAACTTAGATACTTGTCCTAATTTTCAATTGGGACAAATGGCTTAAAAGGTTGGGATTTGGACTTGAGAATTTATTTTCCCTCTCTTATCATTGAGATAATGTGATAGGGTACGCTCATCCTGGCAATTCAGGGAAGTTGATACCTGGTACTTGTAATCTGCATAAAAACCACGCATGTACAAGCACAATATATACTAAACTAAATAGGTAATGGTAGGAAGTGGTGCATCATGTAGATCCCAACTAGCAGGTGACTATGACTCCCTTCCTTAACCACATCAAACACGCCATACATAAGAACAAACATGCACACCATACACATGCAAGTATGGGGTAAGTGTCCATAAGAAAACACATATGATAATAAACCATCTAACTAATCATCATCAATAACTGAAAGCACTAAAAATAATCATCATGCATACATGTAATGTAAAGTCTAAGTGATCTCATCACATATCAACTGAATCCATAGTACAATATCAGATGGTCTCAAAACAATGCTGCTAACCATCAACATAAAACTAGTCTAACATAGTTTGACCATGATAGCAAAAATGTGACCTAGGGGTAGGCACTACATGGATTCATGTTGAATCACTACTCATGAAACAAGGGTCAATGAGTTTGACTCAAAATCACATAGTTAAATCCTCATAACAATACCGCAATTTGACTTGATATGGAAATTATCTCCTACTTATCAAGTAAAGGTAGAGTATTGGAGAACTATCCCTAAGTAGTGGAATCCTCCATGATCACCTTCTCCTAACCCTTCTTCCCCTTCTCCAGGTCCTAATTCATGGGACAAGTAATAATATTATGGACATACGCAACGTAGTGTTGACAAAACAAATCAATGTATTCTCATAAGTGATAGGTTGTGTCCTAACTCTCTATTTTAACTTCAAAACCACTTGACTAGGTAGAATTTTGTTAATATCCACAATCATAGAAAATCTTGCATGTACGAGTCTTGATTTACTTGAGGTAACATTATCAGTTATGATAAAATGTCCAAACCAGTCACCAATCCATTTGAATATCTTTGTATCTGAGAACTCCAAAGCAAGACCATGGAATTGTATCTAGACTGGTGCCATACAGAGAAGGTCAGTAGATAGATTGAACCCATTTTTTCATTTGGACAAAGTCAATTTTTTTTTACTAAATCTCCAAGATCCTACCAAAATATATCACTTGTCTTTCTTAGAGGAAAAACTTAATTAAAAAAGGTCCACTTGACTAAAGTAGAAATGTTGACCAATTCCTTCAGTCTCTATTTAACAAAGCACCATTTTCTTACCATCTTAATGGATGAGAAAAATAAAATAAAATGACCCACCAAATCCTATGCAAACTCGAGTAAATGTTCTTGACCATCAAATCTGGTAAGAGGTCTCTAGGCCATCCTTTTAATGAGAAATCTTGGGTGTCACATCTAGAGGCACATCGCCTTTGTCTCCAAGAACACTTTTACAACCTAGTTTGGGGATCTACATCTTACTAGAGTCAACATTCCTTTAGGGTTTGTAGGGAGTGGAACCACTAGGAAAATCCAAGTCATCAAGTAGGTGGGGGACCCAACTTTTGACACCTACAACTAGACACTATAAGGGGATCAACAACAACAAATTGTACTAAAAAGACAAGGCTTAAATCGTAATAAACTAGTGTCTAATCTGGGGGGGGGGGGGGAGGGGGGGGGTGGCGGCTTCCCATAAGTGTACACCTTGGGCAGGAGTTTTAGAGCTCATTCAAAAGTTTCTCTATCAAATATTGTCATACATAATCTTCTGTAATGTCCCCACTAATAGGGTTAGTTAGGGACATGTAATACCTACAAAATAAATGTTAAAATCAAAACAATAATTAAACTAACTATATTATTCTATCCTCTAAGCTAACCCCAATCTTAAGGACATCTCCAGATCAAGCTTCTTAGCTCATAGCTACCTTAGCATCATCTTGGGAGGGCACCCCTTAAGATTCTTCTTGGATAGACATCTTTTATCCAAGGCCAACTACATATGCATATGTTTGACAATATCAAAATATTCTAGCACATCAATTATCAACCATGGTTGACAATGGATATCTTAATATCTCCATGCTCCATGCTTCAATATCGATTCTCAACCATGACACACACTAGAGATCTTAATAACTCATATGCTCCATGATTTGAGTTCACATTCATATCCATGGTGTTAATCCCATGAGCTAATACAATATTATTCACAAGTATGGTTAATTAATATAAATAAATTCATAAAAATAATAAAAAAATATAATTCATAAACATACCTTTCTTACCTTCTTCTTTTCCAAGAGTCACACTCTTTCATAATACAAATCCTTTGAAAAGTCACAACACTTCATAGTTATAATACTTTCAAAAAGTCACAACACTTCATAACCAAAATCCTTTGGAAAAGTCCCACTACTTTATAATCATAATATTTTTGAGGAGTTGCAACTATTCATAATTGTGCCCATTTCAAAGGTTCACATCCTTTCAATATCATTGACACCTTTTCAAAAAGACATTTCCTTATTTTCTTCATATTACTTCCCTCTTCCATTTTTTCTTTTTGAACTCCTATCTTCTCCTCGTCTTTTCCCCCTCTCTAAAATAAAATCTCCTCCCTTTTATATCTTTATTTCAAGGAGTCATGACTATTTGTTAAGCATCTTTTGACTTTTTGTTAGATTTAGTTAATTTATATTATTCTATGTTATATTATTATTTATTATTAAATTCTATTTAGAAAGTTAACATACTTTCTATAATATTGTCTCTTATATTTAATTTAGCTTTTTTATTTACTCATTGAAATTTTATTATTTTTTAATTATTTAAAATATCATACTAAATAATATATCATTAATAATATAGATTAAATAATTATTATTTTCTATATTTTAGTATTAGTTTTAATATAACTTTATTATCATTGTTTATTTAATAACATTGTATTATCTAATTATTATTAAAATTCTATCTTAAAATGGGGATATGACAATTCGTCGTTCCTCAATTTGCTTTTCCTCAAGCAATTAGATAACTTCTTCTATTGAGTTGATATATATATATATATATATATATATTTGAATTCTTAGTTTTCTATCATGGATATGTTTGTATCTTTTATAATAGTCATTAACTTTCTACAGTAGTCTTTCATATAAATTATTTTTGTAGATCTCCTTTAACCCTACAGGATGGTAAGATCATGTTCTGATACCACTACAATGTCCCCACTAATAAGGCTAGTTAGGAACATGTAATACATACAAAGTAAATGTTGAAATCATAATAATAATAAAACTAAGTATATTATTCTACCCTCTAAGTTAACCCCAATCTTGACGACGTCTCAAGATCAAGCTTCTTAGCTCATAGCTAACTTGTCGTCATGCCAAGAGTGCACCCGTTAAGATTCTTCTAGGATGAGCATCCTCAATCCAAGGCCAATGACATATGCATATGTTTGACAACATCAAAATATTTTGGCACTTTGATTATCGACCATGGCAGAAAATGAAGATCTTAATATCTCCATGCTTCTGTTAACTTCATAATGGTTTTTGACACTTGAGTGCCAATACACTTACCTACTTTCTATATTGGAGCCAAGTACACCATGAACGCCGAGTGATCTTCATGTGCCGAGTAGTTTTTAGATGACGAGTGAAGATTAGGTGCTGAGTCATAGATGATGCTGAGCAAAGAGTAGGTGCCAAGTAATATCAAGTGCTGAGTTATTCAAGTGCCGAGTAACACAAGGTGTTGAGTAAGCCAATTTTTTTTAGGTGCTGAGTTATCTAGGAAACAACATGTGTCGAGCATCAGTAATGCTTTAGGAGCTGAGTAACTCAAAATATCAACATAAGAGTTTGTAATTGCACAAACTATGATGCAAATAGTTTTTGTAGCCGACATAAAGTAAATCTCGAAAGATTAAATGATAAGATCAAATCTTTTATCTTTCCTATGCAATCTACATGCAACCAATAAGAAAAATGATGAAGGCATGCAACCCATGGAAGAAGTGCAAATAATGAGTAGCAAATAGAGATTGAATATGGATCATAGATCCATACCTAATCCTAAATCCTCAAATGTCTTTATAAGGAAGACAAAATTCCATTGTAAAATATACAAGTAGATATACAAGGGTGTATAGGGAAATCTACTTTTAGAACAAGGGTTATCAAATCATAAAGGATCAAGATCAGAGAAAGCAGAACAAGTGCCTGCATTCAGCAATCAAAGATTGTAATTGATCAGGTTCATTGTACCCAATACTTTCTAGCAATTGTATTGGAATGAAAATCCTATGGTGATAGGTTAGCTTAATAGCTATTTTGTAGATCCTTTAAATACATGATTAAATCCTTTAACAGGATGACACTTCATGTAAAGTGTTTGTAAATCCTCTAACCAGGTCACTATTGACACAGTGTAAAGCTTTTAATAGGGCAGACCATCATAAGTGGTTGAACAATATTGCTGCAATAATTTTTGTGGGTATCATCCCCACCCCAGTTTTACCTTCTTATTCCTAAAGGGTTTCTAGGTTACCAAATTCCAGTGTTATGTGTTGTTGATGCATGTCTTAGTTTCATGTTTACTTGATGTATTTACATGCATGCAATTTATTTCCACCTAAAAGTTTTATTGGTTAAAGTGTGATACTTCTGATTCACCCCCCCCCCCCCCCCCCCCCACCCCAACCCCCCCCGCCCCCCCTCATAAGTATTCTTCCTATTTGAATATTTCAACAATTGGTATCAGAGCATCCAAGTTCTCACAAGAAAAAGTTTGACAGCTTGGAGAAAAAGATCTAAAGATGGAAGTTTTCAAACTTGGAGAGATCATTGAAAATCAGGTGATTGATGTGCATCTCACTCTACAAAAGGTAGAAGAAGCAAGAGTGGAATTAAGAAAATCTTTAAAGAGAAGAAAGGAGATAGCCATAGCTGAAAATGATATACACTACAAGGAGGTTGATACCACATAAGTGTTTGCCAATGGAGACACTAAAGAATTTGATGCAGCAATAGCAGAACTGATGGAGAAAAACAAAGTTCAAGCAGAGGAGATAAGATCTCTCAAGATGGAACATGAATCATAGGCCATAATGATATGTGAAATTACTGAACAAAAGAAAAGAGCAGTTGAGGATAAAGTCATGATGGAAAATGACAAAAGAAATCTTGCAAACAGACTTGAAGAAAAATGTACTGAATTGACAAGAATCTCAAACATGCAGATGGATACACTTGCCCAAATAATGAATCTTCATCATGAACTCAATGTGAAAGATATTGAGATCTCTACTTTGAAGATGTAGAATGAACAAATACAGAATGAATTGAATAGAGAAAAAGAAGTAGCAGAGAATCTCAACAAGTCAAGTGAAGCCATCAAGTATTTTGAACAATTGATGAAATTCCCAAGATCTGCCCATGATACATCAGGACTTGGATACAGCAACACTGAAGTTGGAGAATCATCAAAGAATGTTGAACAAAGAAGTGACAATGGTAAGGATTCAAAACCCACTTGTCATTATTGTAATAAGAAGGGGCATATAGCTAATGTTTGTAGGAATAAAAGATTCAATCAATTAAACACACCCAAGAGTAAGAACTTCTGTCACAAGTGCAACATGCAAGGACATATGACACAAGATTGCAGATCCAATGTCACAAGGACTCAAAGATTTGATGGACATTGTTATAATTTCAAAAAGTATGGACATAGGGCATCTAAATGCAGATCAAGACCTATGTGGACATCAAATCAACCAGCCAATGGAAGTCATTATCATTGGGATTACAACACCATGTATAGCTATCATTATTGTCAAGAATATGGACATATGCCTCAGAACTACATAAGAACACATTTTAAAGGGAACTACAAGAGATGGTTGAACCAAACCACATGTTTCAATTGTCTAAAAACTGGTCATACTAGCAAAAACTATCCTACAAGGTCAAAGGCACCCAAGACTGAAGAAAATAAGGGCAAAAAAAAGATTGATGTCAAAAATATAAGAGGGAAAATGAATAAAACTTGGAAAAAGAAAGATGAGTACAACACATCAAGTGGAGGGATCACTTCACCCAATGGGTCAAGTGATCACACTTCATCAAACTAAGCATGAGAAGTATATGAGACTGATATACAAAGCTATATCATACATCAGTCGCAAGAAAAAGAAGCTATGCAAAGTATAAATCTGCATAAGACAAGATGTCAGGACAAAATCTAAATGATGTTGCCAAGCTATCTTTGATGCCGAGTTAAGCTCCAACACATGCCGAGCTCCTAATAGTGATCGAGTTGATAACTGATGCCGAGTTAGGTCAAAATTTTTTAGAAGCCAAGTTGGTAGTTGAGCATTTAATGCAATGAAAATAGGGTATATTATTGCAATTTTAATCAGTTTTACTCATCGCGATCAAGAAGCAAAGAAGAGAAAAAGAGTAGAGCAACTTCACAGCAAATAATCCAACATTTCAAGCAGATTGCAACCTCTCCCAACATGTTTTCATCGATCTTGAGGTATTTTTCATTTGTGCCGAGCTACGCAGTTTTATATTTCGTAAAAAAGAAAACACTAGTTTACATAAATGGCATCAAGTTCCAAGAAAACTGAGGAAAAAGAGTCATTTGAAGTTTAGTTAGTGTCCAATGAGGTCAAGCAACCTGATTTTTGTTCCATACATGAAGATGCATACAAGAATGATCTAGTCGGAGCTCTCTCCTAAATACCCCCAAAAGTTGTAATGGTTCAAGATGTTAGGAAATGCTACAATTGTAAGATAGGTGCCCTAGGAGATATGGAAATAAGGAAAGCCTATGAGAAATTGTGCATAGATGGATACTTAAGAGATGAATTCAAAATTGTTGAAAAAAAGGGTTTGACCCAAGTTTTGAGCTTTCCCACCGTATTCAAGACAAAATGGGTTAGACTTGTACTGAGCAGAATTCATGGTGGTACTCTATGGTTAGAAGATATTCCCATCAAATTAACCAAAGAAATCATACATAGAGTAACAGGGTACCCAACCCTAGATCGGTTCAAAACCTTGAGAAGTGAATCAAAGGAGGTTATTGAAAAGAACACTGGTGCTCAGTGGAATAAGAGAGGAATAAAAATTCACACCATACAAGATCCTCTAGTTGAATTTACTATTAGAGTCATCGCCCATAAGTTCTACCAATCTAGTAGACTCAACAGTGTACCATGTATTGCAGTAGATGTAGGCTACAAATTGGTGAAAAAAGATCATACTTATGATCTTGCAGAACTGTAACTACAACAGATTAATGAAAACCTAGCTACCATAAGAAGGACAAAGGGCACTCAATGCAAATTTGGAGCAATTCTAGTTTGTATATTCTTCTATGTTCAAAATGAGTTTCCCTCTTTTGGAAAAGTGACATGGAGGAATGATAGAACAATCATTTCCCAAATCAATGAATATATAGAACAAATGGGAGAAAATTTTGATACCCTGATGACAAGCTATTTCGAAGATTTCAAGAAATCCATGAAACAAAGAGTGAGAATACCACTTACTTTAGTAGAAGAACATGCTAATGATATATGTTTCTTGGTTGATATTGACTTGACATACATCCAAGCAGCAATTCCAAGAGTGAGATGGCTAAGGCCATTTGGATATGACATCAATATTGATGAGGCATCTACAGCAATAACTGCATTATTGGTAGAAGAAACAAATAAAAGTGCTCCACATTTTGGCACTTATGATGTAGTAAGGTCAAAAATAAACATGGAATTAAAGATTTCTTCCACTTTAAAGAAGAAAGACAAATTGTTAAAGAAGATTAAGGAGAAATTTGGTGAAGAAATTGAGGCTGAAGCAGAAGAAGAAGAAGATGACAATGATGATGAAGATGAGCAAGAACAAGGCCCAATGGAATTAACTCAAGGACTGGGTGAAGACAAGGAGGAAGGTGCAGAAGACAAAGAAGCCAAAGAAGCACCAACTGAAGCTGAGTCAAAGAAAAGAAAGGCAACAGAACAGCCTTCGGCTTAGCAAAAACCAAAGAAGTCTGCCATGTCATCACCTCAGAAGCCTACAACACGAGTTGCAACAAGGGCCTCCACTCAAAAGGCTAATGAGGAATTTACAAAGAAGAAAAAAATCAAGGAAACACAAGAAGAGCCGAGGAAAAGAAGAAGATATGTGGCTCAACCTGATACTGATGAAGAAGATCAATTTGAAAAGGTAAGCCATTCTTCAGTTGATATTTTATGTAAAAAGATTAGAAATGGTGATTTAAGCAACTTAAATAAAGTTGATTTCAATAAGTTTACCAAAGATGAATAGAATAGGATAGAAGAAACAGTCTATGGAATGATGGCACAGTTCAAGTACACTCCATTTGAACTAGATGGACAATTGCCAAAAGAACTGTTTAAAATTGTAGAAGACAGATGGTATTTTTGTTTGAAAATGGAAAAGGAGATGAGGGAATCAACCCTAGCAAGCATATTGCTGAATTTGACTAAGGAAAAAGTAAAGAAAGTAGTCAAAAGGCATAATAATAGGTTTACACCTAAATACAGGGCATTCTTCATACTCGAAAACAAGATGGAAGAAATTGTTCAAAGAACAATGAAATCATGGAAAAAATTGTACAAGAAGATTGAAGATTTTCTTGAAGAAGAATACAAGGAAGAAGTTGCTGCTCCACTAGAAGAGAGGAGAAAAAGGAGAGAAGAGAAGACAATAGTAGAGAAGGAAGAAGAAGAAAAGAAAGATGGAGAGGAGGAAGAGACACAAAATAAGATATAACGGCAACAGCTAAGCAAAAGCAGCAACTAGATCAGAGTGTGCAAGACACACAATTGCCACCCTCTAGCCCTTCTCAAGTATCCATCACACCTGCAAAAACTGTAACTATTATTGATGTTCATGATACTTCTGGTCAGAATATCAATCCATTAATTGTAGAAGATCTCAAAAGAATCCTTGACCAATCTACACAACAAGCATTATTATGTGCAGATCCAGTATTGGTCAGTATGGATGAATTACAAAAACTAGTAGAAAGTACAGTTAGAGATAAGGTGAATCCACAAAAACCACCTTCCATCATCTCTACAACTACTAGTAGTCAACTTCAAATTCCAACAGTTATCTCAACAGGTATAGTTGATACTACAATACAGAAGCCGAGTGCAGCTGTAAAAAAAGGAACATAACAAACAGGACAGACTATTACATTTGATCCTATAGCAAAAACACAAGGTGCACTTCCTAAGATTACCATAATTGATCAAGATAGAAGACAACAAGAGGAGGAAATAGTGGAAACCCCTAAATAGTAAGAGGCAATACAAACATTGATAAATTTTCCTACCTCAGGAACTCCTTCACACCAGCCATTGCAAATATTTGTACCAACATCTAGTACTACAAAATTTGCAAGGGTACTTCACTATGGAGTGTTGGGCCCATTTGTCGTTGCACCAAAAGCCATGACTATTAGTGAACATGGAACACCACATAATTAACCACCTGTGGGTAGGGGAGCGCGTCACATCACCCAACAATCTCCCCCTCGACGTGCATACCAGGTGCTTACACGGGTCGGGAAGGCACCGGGGAGATTTGAACCCATGACCAGGCCAAAAATCAGGCTCTGATACCAATTATTGGGCCCATTTTCCGTTGAGGGGGAGATTGTTGGGTGATGCAATGCGCTCCCCTGCCCACAGGTGGTTAATTATGTGGTGTTCCATGTTCACTAACAGTCATGGCTTTTGGTGCGGCAAATGGGCCATGACTGTTAGTGAACATGGAACACCACATAATTAACCACCTGTGGGCAGGGGAGCGCATCGCATCACCCAAAAATCTCCCCCTCGACGCGCATACCAGGTGCTTACATGGGTCGGGAAGGCACCGAGGAGATTTGAACCCATGACCAGGCCAAAAACCAGGCTCTGATACCAATTGTTGGGCCCATTTGTCATTGCACCAAAAGCCATGACTGTTAGTGAACATGGAACACCACATAATTAACCACCTGTGGGCAGGGGAGCGCGTCGCATCACCCAACATGGAGACCTTGAATTAGATGAGGAAATAGTCATACTAGGCTATGATTCAAAAAATATAACCATTGATCAAATAAATGAGGTGCAGGAAGCACTGAATAGGAAAAAAAGACAAGAGATACTCAGGAAGGAGTATAAACAAAAGAAAACACTACATGAGATTAAGGACATCTTTATGGATGCTTTCAGTTTGCAATCACCAAATGAGTCAAAGCATATCACGGAGCAATTGACAGATATTGTTGACCAGGTGACAAATGAAGACCAAGACACAAATGCAAAACTTATGGAATGGTCTGAAAGAAAATTCCAGGGAAAAGTAAATGAAAAAATATCAAGTCAAATTGTACTTTCCCAGGTTGAATTGGCAAAGCTAATTGACAAAGTGAAAAAGGTACTTGAGAATATATTCTCATTATACAAAAAGTTGTGTGACTTTTCATACTTCACACAAGAGACTAGCCAAAAGAAAATGAGCTTGGAAATGAATTTAAATATTTCTAGCATGCAGCTACCTAAAGATCCAGCTCAAAATGAGAAGCATTTTACCCAGACGCTTCACACTCAAAAGGAAATAGTTGTGTTAATAGCAGAAGAGGCCAATATCAAGGCAAAATTGATACAGCTCCAGTCCTCCATTACCCCACATTTAGAAATACTCCATAAAGAGAAAGTCTATGCTGAAACTATTCTCAAGAAAGACCCTAATCTTTCTACATCAGATGGACTTATTCATCTTGCTGTAGAGACTACCATCCAACATAAGTCACTAGAAATTGCTTTAAACAATTGGGATACAGCTCTCAAGATGATTATGGAGGTAAACAACACATTTTTGGGTAAATATGGTCTTAACCCTTAAACATTCTTTGACATAAGTGTCAAAAAGGGGGAGAAGAAAAAGAGATATAATAAGGGGAGATACAGGTGTTATGAAGATGAAATAATTGGGGAGAAAGGATAAAAGTAGGAAGATGATATACAGATAATGGCAATCAACTCAGGGGGAGTTACAAAATTTTGAGGTATATATTGTAAGTTATAAATTTTGATCAAGTTTTCTTTCAACTCTGTATATACCATCCAGATTAGTAAATGTACTCATAAGGTTAGTTAAGTGTTTTTGTCACTCATGTCAAAGGGGGAGATTGTTAACTTCATAATGGTTTTTAACACTTGAGTGCGAATACACTTACCTACTTTCTATATTGGAGCCGATTACACCATGAATGCTGAGTGATCTTCATGTGCCGAGTAGTTTTTAGATGCTGAGTGAAGATCAGGTGCCGAGTAAAGTTCAAGTACTGAGTCATAGATGATGCCGAGCAAAGAGTAGGTGTCGAGTAATATCAAGTGCCGAGTTATTCAAGTGCTGAGTAACACAAGGTGCCGAGTAAGCTAGTTTTGTTTAGGTGTCAAGTTATCCAAGAAACAACATGTGTCGAGCATCAGTAATGCTTCAGGAGCCGAGTAACTCAGAATATCAGCATAAGAGTTTGCAATTGCACAAACTATGATGCAAATAGTTTTTGTAGCCGATATAAAGTAAATATCGAAAGATTAAATGATAAGATCAAATCTTTTATCTTTCCTATTCAATCTACATGTAGCCAATAAGAAAAATGATGAAGGCATGCAACCAATGGAAGAAGTACAAACAATGAGTGGCAAATAGAGATTGAATATGGATCGTAGATCCATACCTAATCCTAAATCCTCAAATGTCTTTATAAGGAAGATGAAATTCCATTGTAAAATATACGAGTGGATATACAAGGGTGTATAAGGAAATCTACTTTAAGAACAAGGGTTATCAGATCACAAAGGATCAAGATCAGAGAAAGCAGAACAAGTGCCTGCATTCAGCAATCAAGGATTGTAATCTATCAGGTTCATTGTACCTAATAATTTCTAGCAATTGTATTGGAATGAAAATCCTACAGTGATAGGTTAGCTTAATAGCTATTTCATAGATCCTTTAAATAGGTGATTAAATCCTTTAACAGGGTGACACTTCATGTAAAGTGTTTGTAAATCCTCTAACCAGGTCACTATTGACATACTGTAAAGCCTTTAACAGGGTAGACCATCATAAGTGGTTGAACAATATTGTTGCAGTAATTTTTGTGGGTATCATCCCCACCCTAGTTTTACCTTCTTATTCCTGGAGGGTTTCTGGGTTACCAAATTCTAGTGTTATGTGTTGTTGATGCATGTCTTAGTTTCATGTTTACTTGTTGTATTTACATGCATGCAATTTACTTCCACCTAAAATTTTTATTGGTTAAAGTGTGATACTTCTAATTCACCCCCCCCCCCCCCCCCCCTTAAGTATTCTCCCTATTTGAATATTCCAACAGCTTCATGCTTCAATATTGATTGTTGACCATGACAGACAATGGAGATCTTAATATCTCACATGCTCTATGCTTCAATTTCACATTAATACCCATGGTATTAACCACATGAGCTAACACAATATTATCCACAAGTATGGTTCATTAATATTTTAAAAAATTCATAAACATAATCAAAAAATATAATTTATAAGTTCATACCTTTCTTACCTTCTTCTTTTACAAGAGTCACACCCATTCATAATACAAATCCTTTGAAAAGTCACAACACTTCATAGTTATAATACTTTCAAAAAGTCACAACACTTCATAACTAAAATCTTTTGGAAATTTCTCACTACTTTATAATCACAATATTTTTGAAGAGTCACAACTATTCATAATTATGACCCTTTCAAAGGTTCACATCCTTTCAATATCATTGACACCTTTTCAAAAGGTCACTTCCTTATTTTCTTCAAATTGCTTCCCTCTTTCTTTTTCCTTTTTGAACTCCTATCTTTTCCTCCTCTTTTTCTCCCCTCTCTAAAATAAACTCTCCTCCTTTTTATATCTTAATTTTAAGAAGTCATGACTATTTGTTAAGCATCTCTTGACTTTTCATTAGATTTAGTTAATTTATATTATTCTATTTTATATTATTGATTTACTTACTTATTTATGCTTATTATTAGTTATTATTAAATTCTATTTAGAAAGTCAACATACTTTCTATAATATTGTCTCTTGTATTTATTTTAGTTTCTTTATTTACTCATTGAAATTTTATTATTTTTTAATTATTTAAAATATCATACTAAATATTAGTTCAATAATAGTACAAAATAAATAATTTTTATTTCCTATATTTTAGTATTAGTTTTAAAACAACTTTATTATCATTGTTTATTTAATAACATTGTACCATCTAATTATTCTTAAAATTCTATCTTGAAATGGGGATATGACATCTTCTAACCATTATCTATTAAAAATCTTATTAAAGTGCTCTAATCTATTCGCCAAGTCTAGGGCTACAAAAGATGGCTTTTTCAAACAACCTTACCTTGGACATGTTATATACCTTACATATGTTATTATTACCTTACATATAATATATGGTAGATATGACATTTATTGTATCATGTTGATGTTTAGGGTTATTTATGATCATGTATAATATTGTGAATGAGAATAATGTGCATGGATTTATAGTTAATGAAAGTAACTTGTAGACTAAAAATATCTAAACAAACCCACAAGAAATAAGGGAGATGTATTTTTTGTAGTTGTATGGATAATATCATTGGTACCAATTGATTTGATCATTTACATCCATGTTGACTTTTTCTTGATGATCTTTTACATAACGAAATATAGCTCAAATTAGATTATACCTATATCTTGGACCTTTAGTTTATATTGGATTCTACCTATATTATAAAGTGGTTAGTGTCTTTTTTCTATTACCACATATAGTTATCTTTCTCACCTTTGTACTTCTATGTGCATTCTCATCTCTATGTTGTATTAGAGTCCTTCACTATGCACAAACTAAGACCATGGTGTTGATATAAAAATTCATGATGTATCTTTTAAATTATGATATATATATATATATAGATCAATAATCTCTTAAATTTGTATTTACATTGAATTCATACTTATATGAAAACCTTCCAAATAGCTTAATCTATCAAAACTAAACATGAATGTCATTACATCTAATATTTTTTTTCCATGTCATGTTATTTTCTTACATGAGCATTGCAATACCATTGTATTGGTGTTCCCTATATCTCCCTCTCTATCAAAAATTATAAACTCATTACAAACCCATATCATTAGTTTTTACCTTTGTGAGATGTATTTATTCTATGAAGTATTACCAATTAGTTGTAATGTGCGAAGACATCTTGATAATATTGCATCATTTATAGGGACTTACACAAGATTATAAAATGGTGATGGAAGAAATTTCCATGTTTGAATAACAATAATATAGTTATAAAATTTATAACCCTATATATTATTTGTGACATATAAATGCTTTAGGATTACACTCATTTGTTACAAAAGCATAGATTGTTAAAGTCATGACATTTGTACTTTTACTAAAATTACACGTAAGGAAATGATCTTTCGAAATAGACTTATCTTGTATTTTCTTTGAATTACCTAAACATCTCACACTAAGGCTTGATTTTTAAGTTAAAAGTGTTAAATAGTTAGAGTTGACTTCTTGTTTTTGATATATAAGCAGCTAAAACTAGGGGGCTAGCCCTATACAAGAGTGGTGGCACAACCAGCTAACAATCACAACCCCTCGCCCCCCTCAAAACAAATTACATAAAAAAAAAGTAACATTATAAAAATAATTAATAGTACTAGGGATCCTACCCTTAAAACTAGAAAAGTTTAATAAAATAAAAAAATGCATATAGGTGGTCATCGCATCGTACCACCTATAGTCCAAAACCAAGTTCAACATAAAAAACAAAGCCATCATCAGAGGATGGATAGCAACAACCAAGAGAGTAGCAAAAAACACTAGGCACCAAGGGGCCACTAATTGGCATATTTTTTCTTTCCTTTCCTAGCCAAGAGCACCTTGGCCTAGTCTTCAGCAAGGAAGCTATAGAGAACCTTCAAGTGTAATGCCCACCTATAGTTTTTTTTTCCATTATATATATCATACTCTTTTATGCCTATTTCATGGATGTGTTAGTTTCAAGGGAATTATTTCATAATGTGGACTAGAGATATATGAACAATGGTTACTTAGTTGACTACATTTCATGTGTTGTTTAATGATTATTGTTATTGGTGCATTAATGATATTTTAATCATTCGTAGTTTATAAATGTGATTTATTTCAGAGCAATGTCAAATGATGCTTTAATGATGATTAGTTCATATTCATAATGATGCATTATTTTATCTAAGCATTTGATTTTGACTTATAATTATTATGGTACTTACCACATACTTGCATGTATATGGTACATGTGTCTATTTTATCTTTCTGTTTGTCGTGTTTGATATGGTTAAGGGAGTCGTAGTCACCTACTAGTCGAGATATACATGATGTACCGCTCTCCACCATTACTTGTTTAATCAAGATATATTTATATACATGTACATGCTCATCTTTTATGGAAGATTAAGCATTGACTTCCTTGAATTGCCAGGATGAGTGTGCCCTATCACAATAACTCAATGGTAAGAATGGAGAGATAATATTCAGGTCCAATCCCAGCCATAGCCTAATTACCTATCCTAAGAAGGAGGACATGTATTTGACTTTCCACTCTTTTTAAACCCGTGAGTTTATCTTTGTCTATGTTGTTTGATTTTGAGTTTTGACTTGTTTTGGTAATGTTCCTTTTATGTGGATTTCACTATGTGATTTATTTGGTAAATGATTTAATTATAATATTTTGGTTAATCATATAATTAAATATTATTTGATTAAAAAGAAAATATTAAAGCATGAGGAATTTTAATTAATTAAAAAAAAATTAAATATGTGCTCTAATTTAGAAGTATAAATTTAGAAAATTGATTGAAGAGAAATTAGAATATGATGATATTTAATTAATTAATTATTAATTATTAATCAATTAAATATGTACTTTAGTTTAAAAGATTTAATTTAAAAGTCTACTTTAAGAAGTTGGACAAAAAGATTATTAAAATATTAAAGATTTAATATTTCTTTATTATAATTATTTATTTAATAATAATTAAATTAGAGTTGCATTTAAACAATGAGCTTTTTTTTCTATTAGATATAAGAGTTTTAGAAAATACAAAGCGACCAAAGTACCACTAAGAATATCAACAAGGAGGCCAAGCCTCACCATAGAAGAACAATATCAGTTGTACAACATTAAAAAAAGAGGAGAAGAAGGACTATCTAACTAAGAACATCATAGTAATTGACCACCCAAGTAGTCCAACCTAAGGAACCCTCCATCCAAACAATACTTTTACGTTCTTGAATTTGCATCAGCCTGAATAATTCTTCTTTTCTAGCATTTTCTTTCTTTTTGATTTCTCTATTCAAGCTATTGCAAGCTTTCTCAAAAGCTTGTAGATCATCTAGGGTTCTATGCCATTGGTATCCATGCTTCAACTCATAGTAGAAAAAAGTAGCATGTCCATCATGAAGGAACCTTCTCATCTTGTCTCACTCGATCAGCATAGTAGCCTGCACCTGCAAAGAAATTTTAAAATAAGCGAATTTTCAAAAAAACTCAGTAAGGTCCCTCAGCTTACCTTGGTACCTTTCCTCATTCTTGCACTTCTAAATCTACTAGAGAATGTTAGATGACAATATATTCCAAAATAAATTGGTATCTTTAGGAAGACCATTAATATGACCAGTGATAATATCAAGAATATTAACATCGATAGAATAAACAATGCCAAACATTCTCCATATTTCTTTAGCAAAAGTACAATTTAAAAGAATATGTCTACCAAGTTTAGGAACTATGCATTAATTATAAATATCAAAATTAGATAAATCTCTCTTAATAGGCAGCTTGTCCAACATGACTAACCATCTCAAGCATCTAATTTTAGGCTCAACAAAATTCTTCCACAAGATATCAAAGTATTTTTTCCAAACATTAGCATCATAAGAAGAGTACCAAAAAACATTGACTTAATCAATAATATTAGTATTACAATCAAGGATTCTATATATATTCTTGGCCTTAAGCCGATTCATGACAACTCCACCAAGCCAGTTACATTTAAGGTACCCGTGACAATCAACATGGCATATATAGTGGGAATACCATTAAGAACTTGCACAATCATGTTATAAGTTCTTTTATGGGAATTAGGGATATCATATTTTTTTTTTAAAGCTCATCCCAAGGAGTGATTTGATTCTGCTCAAAGAGGTCTATGAACTAGTTAATATCTTTCTTAGCCCATAGACTGGTAGAACACCCTTGGGTAAGGGCCAAAGGTTTACCATTTAGGTGAAGATTCCACCAAATGGATCTTTCACCATGGAGTTGATTATTACAATGAAAATCCTTGTTATTGATAATTTCCTAACATGGTCCGAAGCCTTCCAAATAGATCTGAAAACTGTGGAACCTTGGACCATGATAGGAAAATTACCAATAATGAGTTCACAAAAGGGGAGATTAGTCCAAGATTTTTCTTTCTTAGGCACACCCCTCTCAATGACATTTCTAACCAACACTTTCTGAGGAAACTCACCCTCCATGGATTGAAAAATCCATTTGGTACACTAGGCTATACCTAGAATTCTTAAATCCTTTAGCCCAACTCCCCCAAGGGCCTTGTCAGTGTGGCACCAAGCCCACTCAACAGAATGAATTTTATTATTACCTTTTCCATCAAACCAAAGAAATTATTTAATGGACTTTTGAATTTTAGTAATCTGATAGTTGTTAAAAAACCAGGCAGAAGAATAATAAATGGTGTAAGAGGACAACATCTTCTGGCAAACCTAAATTTTGCCTGCCAGAGATAATGCCCTATTATGCCATTTGTTAAGCTTCTTATCAATCTTCTCTTTAACCCATGACCACATCTCTTTGAGGGCAGGTTCCACCAAGAAAGGGATACCAAGATATCTAGTGATCTTATTGGGGCCTCCCCATTGAAAATTGTATTGAGCAAACCAATTTGGGGGTTACACATCCCACCCCAAACAAATTGATTTGGCTTGAGATATTTAGCCGCAAATATAGAACAAAAAAAATGAGTTTATCTTGCAAAGCCTTAAAATTAATTTTTGAAAGTTCAAAGGACAACACAGTATCATCCACAAACTAGCAATTGATGAGCTCTTCATCATTAGGCAAATAGATACCTCTAACATCAAGAGATAAGGAATTATCTCTGAGAATATAGTAAAGAGCCTTCAAAGAAATCACAAAAATAGATGGTTCCAGAGGGCACCCTTGTCTAATGGATCTCCCAAGAGAAAAAGAAGTAGATAGAACACCGTTAAATTTAACCTAAGTAGATGCATTGCTAAGAAGCACCTGCACAATATTACAAAAGGAGGGAGGGAAATTGAAGACCTCTAACATCATAAGAATAAACCTCCATTCAACCTTGTCATAAGCCTTCTCAAAATTGAGAAGGAGCATGGCTGAGTTTTGGTGAGAGCATTTAGACCACTCCATGGCTTCCCAACTAGTTATGAGATTCTCAAAAATATATCTACCCTTGATGAAATCAGTTTGGGTAGAGTTAACAAATTTAGGAAGAATATTGACTAACCTAAGAGCCATAATTTTAGCCAAAATCTTATATGACACATTAAGAAGGGTAATTGGCCTCCAATTCCTAATAAGAGTCTTATCTCTATCCTTGGGGAGGAGCTTAATGATCCCTCTATTAACATCCTATCCCAAGGAGAAAATAGACAAAGCTTCAAAGTATAAGTCATGGAGATCCTTACATATCCAACTGATATTGGATTTATAGAACTCAACAAGAAAACCATTAGGACCCAAGGCCTTATCATTATTGAGAGCCTTGGTAGCTCCCTTAATCTCCTCAATAGAGATATCTTCAGCAAGCATAGCAATATCATTCGACTCCAACTTTTTAGGAATAAGCACTTTGCATTTATTTCTTATAAAGTCAGCCTCAGAGGAGTCCTCTGAAGTAAAAAGAGTCTTGTAATAGTTAGCCAAAGCCTGAATAATAATCTCAGGGTCTAAAATGTCATGATTATCAATCAAGATTCTATCAATGGACTATTTAATATGTTTATGTTTAAGAAGATTGAAAAAAAATTGAAGCCTCTATCCCCATGTTGGAGCTAGTGGGCTCTAGATCTGATCTTGGCTCCACAAAACCTAACATGTTGATGCTTCTTAAGAGAATCTTTGGCAACCATAACCTAGGAGAGAAGATCCATATTGGAGGAATCCCTTTGAATGTTGTTCTCTGCTATTTGCAATTCAAAAGATAATTTTTTTTCAACAAACCTGTAATCCTTAGCCTTTTTTTGACCAATGGTTTGAAGAAAAATTCTCCATGAAGAAAGGTTAGTATTCCATCTAGCAAGATGGGACAAGTGTTGAAGGTTAATTTTATTGATACCTCTAATAATCTGCACAGCAACAAGAACATCCTCATCCATGAGGAGACTGGTGTTTAAGATGAATTTACTACTTCTAGGATTGTGCTAAAGGGGACTACTATTAAAATTAACCTTAGTCAAAGTAGGGTGATGATCAGACAAAGTGGTTGCAATAACTCGAATAATATTTCTAGAGATGTCAGGAGGGAAAGAGAAAAAATACTTATTGGCATAAAATCTGTCAAGCCTGGAATAAATCCTAGCATTACCCTATTGAAAGTTGCACTAGGTGTGCCATAATCCACGGTTGGTTTTCATGTTACCATCAATAGGATCAAATAGACATTTAGAATTTAAAAATCTATTCCAATAAAAAAATTCATTATCCTTCCAATGAAAGGGAATGCCCCCTGACTTGTCATCCTGAGATTCAACCATGTTGAAATCTCCACCGAAAAGCCAAGGCATATTAGGGAGGTTTATAAGCCATTTCCAGAGCTCAATTCTTTCCTTAGGGTCATTTGAAGCATAAATGGCACATATGCTGAAGGTCTTGTCATCATACTACAAAGTAACCCACACTTCTCTTTGACAAGGAGAAAATCCATTATTAGTAATATGTTTTTTCCATTTATTACTAATAAGTAGGGCAATTCCTCCTCTACCTCTCTCATGGTTAGTGCAAAACTTAATAGCATCTTTCCAAATAAAATTTATATTGGAATCCAAAAATGAATCCCACAGCCTTAACTTCCTACATCATAAAGAAGTCTATAAAATGCAGAGAATTTAACAATTGCTTGAAAACAAATTTTCTATTAGGGGACTCTAAACCCCTCACATTCCAAGATAGTAAATTCATTGAGAAAAAATGTTAGAGGTGGAGCATGCATTACCCTCTTGATCAGCTAGGGCCAAAAATTTATTTGAGGACTCCCCTAGTTTAGGCACAAATGGCTTGTTTTTTGAACTAGGAGGTCTTCCTCTTCGCCCATTTCTCTGTATGTAGAGCTGACTTCATCAAGTTACAATGAGCTTTGATTATTATTAATTTAAATAATAAACTACACTTTAATTAGTGCTTGTACTAATTAATAAACTAGAGGAAAATAAAATATAAAAGAATGAAATGTAAAGATAAAGTTATAGTTCTAATTGTGGTGTAGTTATATTTATTTAATTTAATGATAATTATTTAAGATTTTTTTTAAATAATAAACTCTAAATGATGTGTTTTTTTTTTTAAAGAAAAAGCGGCAAGCCACTATAATATTTTATTAAACTAATTCAAAGAGGTCAACTAGGAAAGAATCAGTAAGAAAACCTAGTCTCATCTCTATAATATACATAAAATAATTATTTGGAGAAATAGTTACAGAGAATGAGATTATTATCTCTCACCATTACATTAGGATCAGGATATGAATCCATACAAAATTTTAACATTCATTACATACAATAGAATTATCAAACTCTAAATGATGTTATTAATTAAATTAATAAATATATTATCAAAAATGCTTCAAAAATTAATTAAAGAGAGAAAGCTAATTATTTATTTTATATTTTTTAATTAAATATCTAAAAGAGTTGTGCATGAAAACATAAAAGGTAATAAAGTAATAAATAGTCATTGATCATGGGGTTGCAAGCTTTGGCTTTAACTATGGAGGAAACTCCATAGTTAGGCACGCTCAAGCTGGAGTAATACTAGGATGGGTGACCTCCCTGGAAGTCCCCGTGCTTCACCCTTGTGAGCATCACCTAGATCTAATGAGTGTTGAGTGTTCCATTTATTCTCATGAGAGATGGATTCATGTTGAATCACTACTAATGAAATATGGGTCAATGATTTTGACTCAAAAATCACATAGTTAAATCCTGATAGCAATATTATAGTCATTGATCAGTGAGTTCCCTCTCGTGATTGCACAATCAGAGCCTGAATTTAGGGGATAACTCGTTATCAAAGATCTAGAACTCATTTTGCAATTACACAAGTTTTGCAGAGCAAAATCCAGAATTTGATCAAAAGAATTGTTGAGAGTTTCAGAGGGATTGGGATTTGCATGCATTCATATATTGTCTTAGATTCTAGCTGTGGTTTCGAAGCTTTCAGAGCAAAAATTTAGAAATTGGATTAAAAGAATTGTTGAAAATTTCAGAGGGTTTGGATTTGCATGCATTCACTAATTGTCTTAGATTTTAGTTGTGGTTTTGAGGTGGGGTTTGAAAACCCATCATAGAATTTTATTGAAAATTTTGTCTACTTCATGTCTTCCTGGGTGTTTGCATAATGCTTATTAATTTACTATATTGATTTTTGGATAAAGAATTATATAGTAGATTTTGAAAAAAGGAAAATTTATTAATTAAGAAATTTTGACTGCAGAAATTATGTAGAAAATTATTATGACTGTATTACTTTAAAACTCTTTCTAATATAGGAAAAAATCAATTATAGAAAATTGGAAGAAAATAATAAATTGAACAGTTTGGATTTCAACTTTAAATTTGTCATTAGAACCATGTGATTATCATGAATTTTCTAAATATAGATGAATATTCTTCTTACATCTAAAATAATTTAATTGCAATATTTATTTGGAAAGTAAAAGATTAATTGAGAGAAAAACACATTGTAACTAGATGTATACATGCATGTGAAAACAAATATGCTAAAAATAGAAAGCTAAGTATAGTATGGTTACGTGCATGTAAAAATAAATATGCTAAAAATAGAAAATTAAGTATAGTATGCTTGCATGATTTGAGAGATCAAAGACATGTGAAAATACTAATCACATGTTTATTTTTATTTTATAAAAATATAATTTAATTTTCAGATTTATTTATTTAAAAATAATAATAATAATTTATTAATTTCTAAATGAAATAAATATTATCCATTTAGTTATAAAGTGAATGTTAGTATTAGTGATTATTTAAGTCTAATCAAACTTTTAGTTGCATATAAATAATTTTATAATTATTAATACAAGAGGGAAGTTAATAAATAAATATTTGTAATTTTATTATATTTTAAGAGAAGTTGTGGTAGAGTTCACTTTGTAATTATCTAGTTAGTAATTATTTGACTTTATGAGAGAAATTATAAATAAATAAATTAAATTTATAATTTTATCTCTAGTTGCATTATGAATTAAAGGAAAAGTAAATATTAATATTAGACTTAAATAGAAATCATATTAATATTTTAGAAATTGAAATTAATATTAATATTTAAATATAATAATATACATTTATGTTATTAATTAAATCATTTATAATTTAAGATTATTTAAATTAATAATATGATAATATATCATGATATCTTATATGCACAAAAAGATTGGATATTCAAATACTTATTGCTTTAAATAAGTATATTAGCATAACAACTTATATTAACATATATATTCTTACCTTATTTCTAAACACATCTCTATGACCCAAACTAAACAAGAGAAATTGGTAGAATTAAATCATGTAGCTAAAAACACTGTGTTTTCTAATATTTTATTTATAATCTTGTGATGTTTATTTTCTTGATAGTTTTTCTTTGTGGCTTGTTTAGTTGGCCAAGTTAGGATGTGCACTAGAGGTGTTTTTGAGATTTCTTTTATGATTATTTGATCAAATGTCATGATAAAGTTTATGATTTGAATCGAGATTTACATTTTATGAGCTTTATGCTATTGAGCATTTATGAGAACTTAGGTTTCGAGAACCAATGTTATTTTTTGGGTTGCCTATTAAGGAACCAAATTCGATCAATATTACTCTTGTGGTATGGTACACTATTGTGGTTTGTGATTTTTGGGAAGGTAGTCTAGCTGCATGTCTATGGGAGTGGCTTGCAATGGGGGCCAAGGCCCAAAGTGGCTACTAGGGTAACTCATTGTAAGTTGTGTAAAAATTGATAACATGATAATTAAAATATCTTTTCAAGCCCTTTTCCTTGAGATACATTAAAAATATAAGTTAGAGATTTTTTCTTGCTACCTTGAGTGCTTGTACAGACTAAGGATGAGAATAGAATGATACCTTGTGAGATGTATGACTAGTTTTCTCCTCATCACAAGAGGTTATTCTGGTTCCACATAGAGTCACTAGGGAGTCAGGGTCTTGAGAGATTGCCAAGGTAACCTTAGAGTTGGCTCATGTGATGACACTCTATAGTGTGTAGCCTAAGTCTCCTTCATGGTCTTTTTAATATTTACCTCTAATGGTGTAATTTTTGGATATTACCTTTGATGGTGTATTTATTGTGAGTTGTTACTCATTGATTGGATGTCATTTATTGTTGACAGTTGACTTTTTATTAATTAATGATCAGTTATTCATTAGTGGTGTTTTTATTATTGGAGTTAGTATTTGACAGTTTACTTTTATTGATGATAGTTGTTATCTGTTAGTCATTGTGCTTGTGACACTTGAAATTGATTTTGATGTGGTCATATATTTTTAGTCTCGATATTTGTATGTTGGTTTGGTATGAGATGTTAGTATTGGAATGAGCATAAATTTGATTTTGATTATCTTTCTTCTTGAGTAGTTTGTGTTATCCTTGAGGTAGTTTTAGCTATCAAGATTCCTTTCTTAGGATTATTTTATGATTTGATTATTTTTTTCTAGATCGTACATTATCTCTCCTACACGGTGAGAGTAGGAGCCTAATTAGGTAACCATATGGTCAGGAGGTAGTGTAATCTTACCATTTGGGTCCCCCTCAAATTGACAGATGATGGATGCCCCTTGATATAGTGGTACCATTATCATTCTTCCTCTTATCTTGAAGACTTCTATTAATTTGATGTATCTATGTATCTTGTGTTTTGAGATCCTATGAGATATTGTATTGTGTATTGATGTACTTGTATCTAGTTTCACATTCCTTATGACATGTGCATTGGATGTTGTTCATTAGATGTGCTTTCATATTGTTAGTTGTATTTATGCATTTTCTTATATGACTATGTATGTGTTTATTTATTTTATGATTATGGACATTGTAATTGAGACTGAAACTTATTAATAAAAATTTCTTAAATGTGACTCAACATGAAGGAACTCTTGACGAATTGAAACTATATTTGTAACTGATTACGTGTTCTTGATGTGTAAGTGTATATTGATTCTGTATTATTGTTACTTTGATGTTGTTTAAACTTTTAAAAAAATAGTTCAATAAACTTTGTAACATATTAGTTTCATTTATTTTGGGTTCCCAAGTAGGGTGTTACATCAAGTCCTCCTTCCCAAGGCCCTCGTCCTTTGACACATTAGCCAACGACTGTAGAGTAGTGGAAACCATGAGTCACCTTAAGAGTGAACTTTGAGAAGAGGGTGAAGCCCTCCTCCACTACATTGCAACTATCTTTCAACTTCCAGAGATCCTTGTGAGTAATAGCAACTTTCTCCTTAGTTCCTAACTTAAGAGCCCTATTGTTCACTAAAGAATTCCTATTGTCTTGCACCACAAGATTGTTAGTGGGGGCCTTTAGGTTTTCTAAACAATCTTTCTTAATTGGGGAGGATATAGTGTCACAAGAGTCATTAATAGCTTTAGGGTTCTCCTTGTTGTCAGCAGAAGGCAGGGTGATGGTGGCAAAGACATGGGTGGGGTCAAGGGAGGGGTCCTTGGTAGGATTGTCTACTTCAAAATCCCAATTGCCATCTAGAGTATCATTCCATTTCTCCACATCTTTATCTATCTCTTCTTTTCCCTTCTCCTGGTCATCCCCCAAGATCTTGTTGCTCTTCTCATAGTTAGTATCTTCCTCCTCCTCCTCCTCCTGAGAGTGATTGACCTTTTTTTTTTTTTTTATCTACCACAGGTTTTAGCAATTCTTCCCTACCTTCTTCTATTCCTACCAATTTCCTCATCTGAATCCCCAATTTCCACCTCCACCCTCTTATCCATTTAAATTATTTTATTGGTGGTTGACTCTAGGGCCAAATTTTTGTTCTTCCTACCCTTAGCAGTAGTTTGGTTAGGAGAGGGCAAAGGGGTAGGGGCATAATTGCCACTTGCAAAATCAAAAAATAGGGGGCCCCAGAGGGGAGGACATTATCAATAGCGATCACATGGGGAGAGAAAAGGGCCAAGTAAAACTGATAAAGATGAAACATGAGCCCTTGGTGTAGGATAGTGAAATTGGCCCCTTTCTTCCTTTTCTCTCTAACATCCATCATAGTCTCTCCAAGGGTGTGCATCAAAAGGAATGGAATGCAGACTAACTCCCTATTATGAAAATGGTTGAGTAGAGGGCAATGGTAAAAGTAATACACATTGTGCCTTCCTTCTAGCGTAAGATATTTCATAATCATCAGACACACATCATCCCAGGGCTCTGGAATCTTATCCCTCCTAAAACCATTGTGGTACCAATCCAGGGCCTCATTTCCTTTGAAGAAACTAGACAAGCAAGCTTCATCTGCCACTTTCGTAATCTTCTTCCATTTCCTATCCATAATGTACAGCCACGTCGCCATGGAAATTGACTTCTCATTCACTTCAAATGTAATGCCATTGATAGTCACCCACCTATCCTTCTAGCTAGCAACAAATTATTGTGAACAATTCTCATTGTAGCCAACCACAACTTGCATGTAAGGGACAAACCCTCCTTCCTTTAACAATATTCATGTGGCCTACCTTTTGGAAAAATCATTCATCTTCCTGGGCTCCAATTTGTTAAGGTCCCCACCCATGAAAATAGCCTCCTTAATGATATATCCTTCCTCAATCTCAATAATTCTCATTGGCACCTCTAAAATCACCATGATAGGGCTAAAAATGAAATAATTGACAGTTAAGATTCTTTCTTTCTTATGATTCATGAGACTATGATTTCTAGAATGTACTAACTAGTTTAAAATATCATTACAGGGAGTGCAAAAAATTCGCACATAACACTTTAATGATCTAGCCTTATTAATAATGTGAAATTTTTTCATAATCGTGTAATAACACCAAACAACAATGAGGCTAATTTTAAATATGGAGTTATTTATTGCATCCTCTTTTCTGTGCCTTTTCATGAAGCGATCCACATAGTTGATCCTTGTGAAACCTCTCATCAAAATCAAGGTGATCTTAACTATCATACAAATAGAAATGCTGCTAAATTTGGCTCTTTTGCAAAATTGGAAGGTCATCAAACTTGATTTAGAAGGGTCCTTTCTCTACTAATGAGGGGATTTAAATAATTAGATAACATTTCAGCACTCTTCCAACTTTAGAGTTGATTTCTTGTTGCGAACTTAAGTGAGTGTAATATGAGTACTAGTTTCTGGATTCGATTGTGTGTAGTTTTTTTATCATCAACATTTCGGATCATACTACATGATCCATCATCAGGATGCTAGAGAACATGAAGAACAAAAAATGATAAGATGCAGATCTAGCAAACCCCTAAAAAGGAACAGGAGAGAGAGGGGGTTTGCTAGATCTGCATCTTATCATTTTTTGTTCTTCATGTTCTCTAGCATCCTGATGATGGATCATGTAGTATGATCCAAAATGTTGATGATAAAAAAACTACACACAATTGAATCCAGAAACTAGTACTCATATTCATGGATTGTGGAAATCTCATAGATCTGATTGAGTGTAATATTTAAAGATGACCATTTTCTTCTTCCAAAATTATTGTTATTAAAATATTTTGATATTATTGTTGTCCCTTATATTAGATAATTTAAGATAATTGATAAAAAAGCCATTTTCTCATTGCATACCTTATTGAAATATATCTGAAATGTAATTTTTTTCATTCTTTTGATATATATAAATTGTCTAATAATAAATTTTGTGCATAGAATATCTCATTTTGAATACAAATAACAGATAATAAGAAATATTGTAAAATCCATATTATTAGTTGATAGAAATACATAAAAATTATATGCTCATCTAGGCCTCTATTTATTATACTGGGTAAGGCACTTTAAATCAGACTTTATTAGAGTTTGAAGGAAGAGAAGACACAAATGAACTGGTAAGCACCCTCCCACCACACATTGACAGTGGGGATAGGGCACAATAAATGCTCATATTTATCATCTAATGAAACTAAACAAAAGTTCATTTTGTCAGATTTATCCAAACACTATAATAGTAATAACAATAACAACAACAATGAAGCTTTAAAATCTATGCCTTTATTCCATAAGAGAAAAAAAACAAAGAGAAAAGCCTAGACTTGAAAGAATTGAAAGATTGTTTCTCAAGCCTGAAATTGTACAAGGAGAGGGCTTTCAGAGTTTGAAGCACACCAAGTAGGAAATAAATAGTAACTTCCCTAAGGTCCTCCTCCAAGAGTTTAATAGAGTTCCTCATGATCCAATTTATTCATTTTTTAATTCTTAAATAAATACATTATATATTTTTCTTTACCAATATTTTAGACTCTATAAATTTTTATTATTGTGCTAACTTCCATAATTGTTAACTGAAAAATAGTATTGAATGAAATTTTAGCTTTGGAAAAAAAAATTGATAGAAATATTATAAATTTCCTATAATTATTAGGATGTTATCTTTGAGAGATGTCAAACCTTAGCAATACGTGAGATATAAATGGTTGAAACTTTTTTCATTTTTTTAATAAATATTTATTATTAATCCCCTTATAAATAGTATTTGTAATCATAATATTCTCATCTGGTACTTTTCTCTTTTGATGTTATTTTCCTTAAGATGACTATTTTCATATTATTGTGCTCTCACTTAGGTTAGAAGATTAATAAGCATATTATGTTCTTATTTCATACATTTTTGTGATATATATAGGAAAAATCTAATAACAAATGATATGCATAAATTATATAATAGTAAATGAGACTAAATATTTTGAATATGGTACTTTTTGAATATGAATATGAGATTAAATTAGATAAATAAATGCATAAGATTAATAAAAGTATATTGATCTTACAATATGATACTTAGTGTTAACTTATATAGTGTATCATCCTTATGAGGTATAAAATTTGGTGTCAATGTCCACTTAAAATGGACCACCCTCCAAGATGATTTTTTTAAACTTTTGACAAGTGCACCAAAGATGGGAGTTGCACTTAATCTTTAAAAAAGTAAAAATGTGTTAATAGCGATGAAAGTGAGAATGTTTCTATAGATGGGCCCAATGAAAACTTAAGTGCATATTTAGAACTTGTGAGAAGAAGATACTAAGTAAAAGGCCTAGAATAACCAATGCCCACTTAAATAAAAATTAGGAAGAATGTATGTAAGAAAATGTCAAATAGCTCATGATGAATAGTGGAAGTAGTGTAGACTTGAATTTTATTAAAATTTAGCTTCTTGAAGTTGCATCCTTGGACATGTTATTATTGCCTTACACATGATTATGTTATATATGATAGTTACTATATCATTTTATGTTTATGGTTATTATGATCTTGTATTGTTATGAATGGAAATAATGTACATAGATTTTTTATTAATGAAACTAACTTGTAGCCTTGAAAAATAGAAACCAACCTACAAGGAAGTTAGAGATGCCTTTGTTGTAGTTATATGGATAATATCAATGGTATCAAACAATTTAGTCATTTACAAGCATGTTGAATTTTTCTTAATGATCTAAAAATTTATAACTCAACATACTTCAAATGAGATTATGACCACTCTCTTGGACCATATGTTTATATTAGATTGTATCTAGATTATAAATTTGTTAGATTTTTTTTACCACATATTGTTATCTCCACCGCCATTTTAGTTCTATGTGCATCCTATCTCTATATTTTATTAGCCTCCTTCACATGCTGAAACAAAGACGATGTTGTCATCGACATAAAAATCTTGATGCATCTTTTGAATTATTCAAAAAATAAATATCAATAATAATTTTAATTATCAATTCATACTTAAAAGAAAACTTTCCAAATCATATTAATAGCATATAATTCTTTTTGTCCATGTCATATTATTTTTCTTATCAGCATTGTGATACCATTCTACTCATGTTTCCTATATATATCTCTCTCTATGAAGAATTATTAATTGATTACAAGATGGTATGATCATTATGTACCTTTGTGAGATATATTCATTCTATGAAGTCTTGTCACTTAGATGTGCAATGACATTTAAATAATTCTCCGTTATTTATAAAGACTTACACAAGATTATACAATTGTGATGAATAAGATTACAACTTTTGGAATAGAATCATATAGATATCAATATTATAAATGTTGTATTATTGTTAAGAGGATGAGGTTGATCTTCCAAATTTGTACTTTTTATTAAAATTACACTCAAAGAAGGAAATGATCTTCCAAACAGTCTCATCTCATATCCAATGAAATTTTTACTTGTCGTAAATTTCAGCCAAGAAAATAATCTTTCAAAATACCCTCGTATTTTGCTCTTTTGATATTATTTTCTTAATATATTTTATCAGTGTACACTCTCGTATGTAAGGTTATTGATAAGCAAACTATATGCTCATTTCATACCTCTGAAATATATAGAAATTGTAAATACTTATAATTTTTTCAGAATACATAGATTATCTAATAATAAACTATGTGCCTAAATTATCTAATAATAAATGACTGTGAATATTAAATATAAACAAGAGCTCTATGCACAGAGCTTGAGTCCCTGCCTGTGGAGTTTGTCAAATTTTTTGCTTTATAATTTTTCTAATAAAGTATTTGTATATATTATAAAATATGAATTGGAAAATTGAAGAATTTTGTTAGATATAAATCTGTCTAAAAATGTAGAAAATAATACTTTAAGATATAATTATGAATGATGGTATGACTTTTTAATTCATCATTATTTTTCTATAAGAAATAATTTTTACAGTATTACTATGAACAAATGTGACAAAGGTATTCACCAAAATTGTTAAGTCAATATTTCATTTTGTAAAAATCAATATCTTATATATTTCAGTGTCTAACATTCACTTTTCACTATTTTTTTGTTTTATTGAATACAGATATTTATTTTTTATTGAATATTAAATGTTCAATTTTAATAGAAATATTGTTGTTCATTTTTTATATTCATTTGATAATTTCTAGTAATTTTACATATTAATTTAACTAAATAATTTTACTTTATTTTCACATTTATTTTTACTTTACTATTTAATGATACAAGAATTATTACTATCAACACCAAAATATTTTTAAAAATCTCATAGATACATGGATTCAACTTTTAAATATTATAAATTAAGTAATAGATTTATGTAACTTAGTTATTATTTATAGTTTTTTATTCCTATTTTATATTTAGTATTATAGTTTTTTTTTTTAATAGTTTTAAAATTGACATATTAATTAATATCATAACATTGAAGTTCTGAAAATGTATATTGGGAAAATAATACAATAAATTTATATTTATGTTCTTTATATTAATGATATATTAATTAATGATAAAAAAAATTTAAATGTGAACTAAAATATATGATATATTTGAACCAGATATATTTTCATAAAGAAGCTTTTAAAAAAATCATTTAAATGATTGTGCTTTTAAAACCTTCAAAACATCTAAAGTAAAAATTTGAACAAAAGTTGTCAATTTTAAATTTATTATTATAAAAATATAAAAACAAAAATTTAGATCATATTGTCCCAAAAGTAAGTGATAAAACAGCGGAGAGTTCTTCATGTTTTTTGCAAGGAAGAAAAATATGAGTCTCTAAGTTGTCCAGAAATTTCTGTAGGGAGTGCACAGTGTGACCGGTCACTTAGCTCCCTCCAATAATCTTCCTAAAACTTCTATCAATATTCTGATGTTGTATTGGAGGATTCTGATGTTGTATTGGAGGATTCTGGGTCTGCGTCTGCATCTGCGTAGCGCTCTTTCCCACCTCAACAAATTCACCTCTCTGCCTCACTACTCATGAGGCTCCCAAACTCAGCGGGCAAAGGAGAATACATTGGATTGTTGTCCATTATGAAGAGCACTAAGTTTCCCCAGATCTTGTGGAATGGCGCCCTGAAGATTGTTCTGAGAGAGAGTGAGCACTTGTAGTGCTTTTGGGTTTCCCAACTCACTTGGGATTCACCACTCAGTGCTTTGTTTGCTCTGAGGCTCAGCTGCTGAAGGCTTGGAGCAAGCCTCTCAAAACCCATTGGAATTGTGGTGTTTGTATGCATGAAACACTGGAATATGAGGAGCCCTTGGAGATACTAGAGCTTGAAGATTGAAGAGGGGAAAATGGCATTCTTTTTGCAGGAAGCGTTTGGTTTGTAGCCAAAGTCAAGCCTTGAAACATGCATGGGATTGTCCGCACCAAGCTTACACTCCAATCCAGACCATACTCCATGAATACAAGGTTTTGGGTGGGCTTTCCTCCACATTGCATCTGATGAAATGGATTCCATGGCTTCAAATAAGGCTTCCGTTTCTTTTGGGTCCATGTTCGGATTATAGAAGTGGTTTCCTGCCCCATTTCTAGGCTGCTTCTGATGGGTTGGTTTCCTATGCAATAGGAAAAATAAGAGAAAAATGTATGCTAGGGGTAATCCAGACGAATACATCGGATCTAATATCTGAGATGGGCTCATGCAATGGTTGAATGGATTTTGGTTTGCATTGGAGGAGACCTAAACTTGGTGGGATTTCTCCTATGGCTCTGAGTGACAATGTGGGCATCTGACAGAAATATGACGGTTCAGTGCTATAATACTATTCTTAGCCTCCGTCAGTCCAGCTTGGTCAGTATTTCATGGCAATGCAAAGATTGGAACCTTCTTTGGAAAGTCTGTTAACAACAGCAAATAAGTTTGTCCTCCAAACAGTTCAGCCCAGGATCTTGAACGGCTCTCATGATGCTTTCAAGCTGTGCTATGCTGCATGAGCGAAATCAGAGTTCCTGTCACTATATCCCGCATTTGTAAGAAGGGCCGGCTGAAACTGTACAAGAATATGGAAGGTTGTAGAAGCCAGTAACATTTATCTTCTAATTTTTCTCTCATAAATATAATTTTACCCCTGGCAAATTTGGTATTAGCCAATCAAAATTTAGAAATTGTTAATAAAAAATGAATTAAAAAATAAAGTGATTTTGAACTTTAGAAAGTAGTGAGTGTTGATCTTAAAAATTAATTGTCACCCTCAGTGAAAACATTAGTTATAGGCAGGGACTAATAATAGTAAATATAGAATATTTTAAAGCCATATTATCAGTTGATAAAAATATTAAAAAATTGTAACTCCCATGCAGGCCTATATCTATGATACTGAGTAAACGGCTTGAACACAGTTTCAGGGAAACACAGAAAAGACTCAAAACCGAACTTGCGAGGGTCCTTCCACTTGCTCTTTCCCACCCCCAAATAGCGCAGTGTGGACGCGAGCAATAGGCACGATAAATGCTCTTATTTATAGTCTAATGAAATTGAACGAAAGGGCAATTCGTCAGCACTTATGGACACCATTATATTAATAATAATAACAACAACAACGAAGCTTTAAAATGTGCGCCCTTGTTCCACGCGAGAAAAAGAGAAGAACCATTATACACCAATATAAGCGTGTGTAAGCATTTGGGCTGTTCACTCCTATTTGTTATCCGAGAGTTACGTTTGCGTTTCGTTTTGATTGCAGCGGCCCACCCGCGTTATTATGTTCGAAGAGAGGGAACAAATAAGACAATATAAGTTATCCAGATGTCGCATAGCATAAGTATTTTTAAATGTGTGTTGATGGTCATCCTGCGTGTTCGAATGGACCAATAATATGTGCGTTGGAGAGTTATGAGATGTGAATGCGGTTGGGCGCGGCGTATGCGCAGCCCAGTGTAGACTCTACAGCGACCCAGACGTGGAGTGGTGGAAGAGATGAGAGAGAAAGGGAGGGAGCATGGGTGTATATAAGGCCGAGGGAAGGCAGGCATTAAGCAAGCAAGCGAGAGTGTGATCAAAGTGAGAGAAAGAGAGAGATATTTGAGTAGTTAAGAGCAATATTCATCGGCATCTCGATATTCGAGGAAATGGAGAGGACGTGGCCGGTTGTGGTGGTCGTGGTGTTGTTGTTGGGAATGAGGGTGGCTGCAGCAGCAGGCGGAAACATCACGATATACTGGGGGCAGAACGGGAACGAAGGGAGCCTGAGCAGCACGTGCTCGACAGGCAACTACGAGATAGTGATCCTGGCATTTCTGGCAAGCTTCGGCAACGGGCAGACGCCGATGATAAATCTCGCGGGGCACTGCGACCCGTACACGAAAGGGAGCTGCAGCAGGGTGAGCAGCGACATAAAGGCGTGCCAGAGCAGGGGAGTGAAGGTGCTTCTGTCGCTGGGCGGAGGAGCGGGCAGCTACTACCTGAGCAGCGACGCAGATGCCCAGAGCGTAGCTTCCTATCTGTGGGACAACTACCTCGGAGGCAGTTCCGACTCCAGGCCCCTCGGAGACGCCGTTCTGGACGGCATCGACCTGGACATCGAGGGGGGCACCACCGAGCACTGGGGAAGCCTCGCCAAGTACGTCAAGGGATACGGATCAGGTAACATCCTTGTCACCGCAGCTCCCCAGTGCCCGTTCCCCGACGCCTACTTGGGGACCGCTCTCACCACGGGCCTCTTCGACTACGTCTGGGTGCAGTTCTACAACAACCCTCCCTGTCAGTACGGCGGTGCGGGCGGGGGCTTCCTGGACGCCTGGAAGCAGTGGAACTCTTCTCTCCCCTCCTCTGCCCAGATATTCCTCCGCCTCCCCGCCTCCTCCGCAGCGGCCGGCTCCGGCTACGTCCCTCCGCCCACCCTCATCTCCGACGTGCTCCCCGAGATCCGCACCTCTGCCAACTACGGCGGGGTCATGGTCTGGTCCAGATACTACGACCTCCAGGACGGCTACAGCTCCGCCATCAAGAACGCCGTCTAGGCACACTCCCTTACCCCTCACCCTTCCACTCCCTTTATACCCCTTATTACCATACTATGTTTCTTACAACCCACTTCTCTTTCTTTTGCACTTCTCTGTGCACTTTTACTATTATACTAGTATGCTATACTACTTGTTAAACGTCGCTCCTCTCTAGAAATAATTGTGTACATCTGTTAAGTTTGATCAATTAATATTTTATCTGTTATTTTGTATTCATCACAAGGGAAAAAATGGATGGAACGATATCACACTTCAAACATTGGATATGGTTGAGGTTTAATCCAACACGTCACACAAAGTAGCAACAAATTTAATCATTTTTCAATACTGTAAATATAAGTTTTCTATTATTAACAAGTAGATTATTACTATTTATAAAAAAACATGACCTATGGAATGACAAACATTCTAAAGTTTGCATGGAATTGACTTGTCATTTGAGATGAAATACAAGATAGTAGGCAATCAAATCATGTAATAATGAGACTTGCAGTTATATCATAAAATAGATATAAACCACCAAGCTTGCCTCATTTATTAAGAAGGTCTTATCCATCAAGAATTGGCTTCAAGCCCATATGGCATCTTCTTGAATAGGATGTTCTAGTAGTTTAGTTTCATTCCTTATAAGATGAGAAAATTATCTTCTATAACACAAACCAAGATAACCTATATCATAAGTTTGTGGGCGTGTAAAAGTCCAACAAAGCAACAAAGTTGTGGAGATCAACATGATGACTATGGCCTAATCTATAAGCAAAGGTTGATGACATACTTGTCTAATATCATTTAAAATATGTCCTTATCGACATTATTGAGTACAAGGACTACTTATTTTAGAAGGGAAAAAGTTATACTAGGGCGCATAGATGAATGATTAAGAGGAGCTTATTGGTGAGAAACTTCTTTCAAATAGTCCATTCAATGACACTAAGATGTACTACTTGAATTGTTTACTAATGAAAAAGAGTATAATTATCAAATACTATACGAACTCAATTACCTATGTCCTATAGTTTGAATTGTTATTGAATGTAATCAGTTGTATTGCAATACTCAAATATGTACTGGATATATTGTAATAAATTCAAGCTTAGCAAATTAGTATATTATATTTTATTATTTATTCATAGGGAGGAAAGTGGGTGGAATTGTATCATATTTCAAATGCTATTAATCTGACACAAAGGATAAAATAAAAAACATTTTGGTCATATCATTAAAAGAATATTTAAATCACCAAACTTACCTTGGTGTTTAAGAGAGTCTTATTGATCATGAATGCCCTTGGGCCCACATGGTATCTCCTTCAATAACATGGTCTAGTAGTTGAGTTTTTGTACTTATCTCCTTAAACATCACTCCTCTCTAGAAATAATTTTGTACATTTGTTAAGTTTGATCAAATAATATTTTATCAGTTATTTTATATTCATCAAGGAAAAAATGGATAGAATGATATCACACTTCAAACATATTGTATATGGTTGAGGTTTAATCCAACATGTTAGACAAAGTACTATCAAATCTAATCATTTGAATTCAATAGTGTAAATATAAGTTCTCTATTAACAAGTAAATTATTAATATTTATAAGAAAAATATGACATGTGGAATGACAAACATTCCAAAGTTTGCATGGAATTGACTTGTCTTTTGAGATGAAATACAAGATAGTATGCAATCAAATTATGTAATAACGAGACTCGCAGTTATATCATAAAATAGATATAAATCACCAAGCTTGCCTCATTTATTAAGAAGGTTTTATCCATCAAGAATTGGCTTCAAGCCCATATGGCATCTTCTTGAATAGGATGTTCTTGTAGTTTTGTTTCATTCCTTATGAGATGAGAAAATTATCTACTATAACACAAACCAAGAGTACCTATATCATAAGTTTGTGAGCATGTAAAAGTCCTACAAAGTTGTGGAGATCAACACAATGAATATGGCCTAATCTCTATGCAAAGGTTAATAATATGCTTGTCTAAGATCATTTAAAATATGTCCTTATTATCATTATTGAGTACAAGGATTACTTCTTTTAGAAAGAGTGATCTGAGGGATATTTTCACCAAAATTTGAAGTATCTCCAAAACTCTAACAATCAACATTATTTTAAAGTCTTCAAAATTTTACGCCCAACACAATTCAAATAGGCAAAAAAAGGAGTTTGTACGCAAAAGTTATAGCTAGTCAAAGTTTGGTCAAACCAAGTACAGAGGTCGTCAAAAGGTGAAAAAATCATCTTGAAAGTGGTCAACAATGGGTTTCAAATTAAAGATCTCATCAAGAGCTTTCTAGCAGCGTTCGTTTCATCAAAAATGGATTTCGTATGCGAAAGATATGTTCGATTGTGGAAAAATAATAATAATAATAATTTAAAAATAAAATAATAAATATTTGATAGCGGTGCCAGGTTTTGAACCCGTGACCACCGGCCCCTAAAATTCGGCCAGTGAACCCTACCATAGTATAAAGGAGGCCAAGTTACATCTCTAAAGTAACTACGAGTTATCCTTCTCATGTCAAAAAGATGTGTGTAATAATGAATCTCTTTTGTAAAGTTACTTTGAAAGATTCCTTTGTGATAAGGCTTCGAGGAGTCTGGACATGTGTCCATTTTCTATGGACGGATTCCAATTATTTTAAACTCCCTTGTATTGTAAAAGTTGGTGCTCATCCTATATAAGGGCATCCATCTCTCCATTAGGGAGGCAAGAGGTTCTGAGTTCAAGTTAAGTTCAGTTGAAGTCTAGAAAGCTTTGAGTGTTTAGAAAAAACATTTTAGAAGGACATAGAGAGTATGCTCTCTTCCGAAAGGAAGATCAGAAATTAGATTGTCTTCACTAAAATATGTGTTTGTAATTTCTGTAGTGTGTAGATATTCTAAGATATTGTCCATGATGTTTTGTAATCCATAAGATCCTGTATAGTTGGTATCAGAGCCTGGTGTTTAATATACAAGAAATCTTTTGCAATTAGTGAGTTCCTTATCTGGATTCTATTCTGTCTCTTTGTTGTTCTGTTTGGTCATGTGTGAAGTAAGTCCTCGTTATCTAGCCATGTGAAAGGCATCTTTGAGGCAGGGAAGGTAGCACAGCTCATACCGTTTTGCAAAATGAAATAGGATGGCAGAATTCCAACATATTGAGAATGATAACAAGAATTCAAAAGATTCACTTGTAAGTCTTAGCTCTATGTTTGATACAGTACATGATGTCAATATAGATAAAGATAGTTTTGCATCTGATCATGGTAAATTTGAGCTTCCATCTAAATGTTTTAAGTTACCATCTAAGAAATGGATTGAAATTTATGGTGATCTAGGGTTTCTATCATATAAGTCTAAGTTTGTATGTAAGCCCATTGAAATGCAAGTAGTTGTTAAGAATGACTAGCCTCATAGTTTCATTAATCTATTGTCCAGTAAAGAAATCCAAGGTCTCGTCAAACGGGCCAAATAAAAAAATGGTTTTAAGTATTTTCATATAGGTCATATTGTTGTTGGTGTTGAACCCTTGTATCGCAAAGGCATTCCTACCACAGTTATCATGACTCTCCTTTATGTTAGACATAATCGTTATGCCGATATGTTAATGGGAGGCATTTCTGCCCCTATGGCTGTAGGAGCCACTGCTTTTGATAATGTTCCAAATTTTGCTATAAGTCTTCTTGATGACCATTTGGATAAAATCTTAATGTTTCAGTTTGGTACCCAGTATTTAGATGTGAAACCTAGATCAAGAACACATGCTTTGTTCTTTTCTCTATATGGTTGTTTGTTTAATACAACGGTGCCCATTGTTAAGGATCCTAGAGTAGATAAGTCTAAAGCCAATTATTCTCTCCTCTGGAAAATAGAATCTAAAGGTGCCCAGTTAACTGTGCCTCGCATGATTAATTTAATTGATATCAAAGTTCCAAAAGAATGGCTTATAGATGTCTGAGCACTTAAGCAATTGGATGCCCCTCACAATTTAACCACTATTGCTAGTGTACAAGAAACCACTCATGAAACTCGCATATCCTTTGATGATAATCATCCTTCAAGCTCATCCACTCAGTTATCCACATCTCATGCTTCCTTGTCACGAATCTCTACTTTGAGTCGTAGGCCATAGCCAAACTGTTGCCATGATAATGCAGTTCCTAATTTGACTAGTTCTTTGTTTTGTACTATATGTCAACAGTCATTTGAAGAAAAACCTGTGGTATCTAATCCATTAACTCAACAAGTTATTAACTGTTCACATCCTTAGTTCACTGAGCTTGATGATGGCAGTCTCCAATCTAATCATTGTCCCTTTGTTCAATCAGTATTTCATGTTTGAATGATCCTCTCGGGTCAAAAGACTTCTTTTTTTGAAAATAAGTTTGAAGAACCCAAAGTACCACCTTTTAATGATTTCATTTTGCAGTCCTCTGATGATAAATTCAGCATCCCATTTTTGCCTCATCATGTTGTTGCCTTTGGCTAGCCTGATGCAACCACCCAAACCAAAATGTTGAACTACGCCAATCTATGTATTCGAAAGGCCTTTCTTTTTCAACAAGATTTACATCATAAGTTTGTGCAAGTTAAACTTGCCTGCCAGAAAGCTGAAGCTAGCGTTAATGCAAATTTCCATATGTTCCTTGCTCAGCTCCAAGCCCTTGAGTCTCGCTTAAATACCCACCTTAATTCCAGCATGCAAGCTGATATTACCACTTTGAAGCAAACCTATGCTACTTTTTGCACCTCTGCTAAAGCGTGGTGGACCGATAATACTTGCCAACTACAAAAATTGCATACTCTTGCTCAAACCACTGCTCGCATTGATCAAACTACTACCCAGCTTCGCTCTTAATAGTTGGCTGACAGTTAAGGTTTCTGACAAACCTTAACCACTGTGACTACAAAAATTGAACAAGCCATAGCCACTAAGAACCAAGTGCAAGGCCCACAGTCTATGTTCCCTGATTCTTCCCAAGACCTTGTTAGACTCCAAAGTAAGTCTAAAGGAAAAGCTCTCACCCTTGATGTGCCAAAACCCAAACTCGAGGAGTTTGATCCTAAGACAGGCCAATGGAAGAATGTTAATATGGTTAAACAAGAAGCTGAAGGACCATATGATCAGTTACATGTTTTCTCTGAAAATGTTCTACCATTAGTCAACTTTGATGACTATGATCCCATAAAAAATAAAGCCACTATAGATGCATTTAGAACTTGGATAGATAATGTCGTGTATGCAACCAATCTTTCTCAAGATCAAGCAATTAGAAAGGCTTTAAATGCACTAACGGGTATAGCCCGGTCAGCATGGGATTCTTTGACACATGTTTCTAAAGAAGATCTCATCAATAGTAGTGTAAATACTATATGTGAAGCATTGTATAGAATGTTTGTTGGTTAGCATGATAATGAACAAAGAGATGCCTACAAACGTTTTAAGGAAAATCGCATTTGTGATATGAAACATTTTGATGCCCACTGTAGTGAGCAATATACTAATTTTTATTAGTCAGGACAAACCAACAACAATGTGTGGATGTATAATACTTTTCTAGAAGGTTTCCCTGTCTAGTTACAGCCTTTCTATAGGAAGAAAATTCTAAATAGCATCCTCAACACTCCTGACATGACAATTAATGATGTCACTTTCCCTGAGTTGGTCCAATTTATCAAGGAAATCAATAGTGATCTATGTACTAAGAAACAAACCAAAAAGAAAAAGAAAGAAGTTCTGCCTTATTTAAAAATAGGTCCGTGTCATTGTAAAGCCAACAGTTATGGGTGTTTTCAACATAAGAAAACACATAAATCTCATAGGAGATTTAAAGGTTATTCTAAAAAGAAATCCTTTTCTTCCAAGCCTTTCAGAAAATCTAAACATAAAAAAGTGTTTCTACGAAATAAAAGGAAAGTTCACAGAAAGGATTTTACTCCTACTTGTTACATTTGTAAAGGAGCACATTATGCTAACAAATGTCTAGATAAAGGCAAAAAGAATTCCAAGAGAGTTCGTACTCTCACAGAAGCTAAATTAGATACTTTGCCTCTAATAATTATTTCAGAACCTTCAGATTCTGAAGATATTTTGCTTACAAAAAGCTCCAGTGAAGATGAAGCTCCAGATGATAAGCAATTCTGCCAAATTAGTCAAAATCCAGAGCCCAAAGAATATTTTTCTCTAACTTCTTTTGATTCTGAGTGTGATTCTAATATCTCTTTTTCTTGTTTTATGTTTCACAAATCACCTTGTTTTCTGGGTCGAGGTCAATCCCTCACTCAACAGAAACCACATTGGTTAGACCTCACACCTGAACAATAATTGGAGTGCCTGAAAATAAAAGCTTCATAGTTGGAATCAAGAAAAGCTCAGTTTTTGACTCCTCATCAGCATCAAAAAGTGTTAGCTGACTTGGTAAAATTAGAAGTAGACCATCAAAAAATCTTAGAAGAATATCCAAAACTTTCTGTTGTGGCATGTTTTGCTAATGATTAGACTAAAGAACAAGAAGTCATTCGTCCAACACATGAGTATGTACCACATCCTTTAGCTGAAAAAGTTTTTGCTAAAAATTCTAGAAAAGAGTGGTTATCAAATTGTCTTGTTTTTTTGTATACGGTAAAAATTGATGTGTTAAGAGAAATTTCTTCTATCCAAAAAGAATTGCAAGAGTATACTACTAGCACTAGTTCTCTTAGTGCTTTGGATAAATTTTTAGTAGAAATTGAATAGGCTTAGGAAGCATCATCCACACCCGAACCTAAACCAGAAGTGCAACCACCTGAGAATCAAGTCTTTGCTTACTTAAAAGGAATTTCCAATCCTTGCCCAACATTCTTGCTTACTATTAAATTGCCTGGTATCAAGCCCTACACTCTATGTGCTTTGCTTGATTCTGGTGCAGATTGTAACCTTGCTTGTGCTCAATGTTTTCCATCAGATTGTTGGTTACCAACCACTACCACTATCCACTCTATTTCACATTCCAACAATCCTATTCGTTTCCAAGCCACTGTACCTATCCAATTCCAGTCTCACCAGTAAATGGCTACGTTTCTCCAATTTCCAATTGACCAATATGATTGTATCATTGGAAGCCATACTTTGAAACAATGGAGTCCCTATATTGTTGGTTTTCCCAGCACTACGCTTACCTTTCAATTTGGCACTGTTCCCCAAATCAATGAAAGTCATGCATATTCACCTAAACAAGCCTTTCCTACTTCTCCTAAGCCTCTTTTGCCTGGTTCCCATGTCTAGCTTTCCAACCAGTCTCTTTCCACCCGAGGGGAGTTAGAACAGATTCAATAGGATTTTGTTGCCACTGTCCTCACCAAAGATCTGCATAAATATCAGCACAATTTTGAATGCTCTTTGCCTTTGAGAAGAGATGAGAATGGAAAAGAACTTTTCCCTAAGAGTCGAGCCAATTATATTGTCTTGTCCCATAGTGAACAAGAATTATGTGAGAAAGAAATTGCTGATTTATTGTAAAAAATTATTATCAGACCTAGCACTAGTCCATTCTCCTGCCATGTTATGTATGTCCCGAAAAAAGATGAAAATGGAAATGAGATAGCTAAAAAATGTCTGGTAGTTGATTATAGACCCTTGAATGCATGTCTTAAGAGTAATCAACATCCTTTGCCTAACAAGGATTATATTTGGCAAAGAATTCGAGGATGTAATGTGTTCAACAAATTTGATTTGACTAAGGGATTTTGGCAGATTAAGCTCAATGAAAAGGATAAGTATAAATCTGCATTCTCTGTGCCACAAGGACTATTTGAATGGAACGTTCTTCCATTTGGAATCAAAACAACACCTTCTATTTTCCAAGGATTCATGGATCAAATCTTTGCACCATATGCAAAATTTATCCAGCCATAGATAGATGATATCCTCATTTTTAGCTAAGATCATAAATCACATATGGAGCATTTAAAGAAATTCCTTTCCATTTGTCAAACTCAGTCTTTGTTTGAATCCTACAAAGCTTAGTTGGTGCACTAAAAGCTTGATATTTACCATGATCAGATGCAAAACTATCTTTATCTATATTGATATCATGTACTATATCAAACACAGAGCTAAGACTTACAAGTGAATCTTTCAAATTCTTGTTATCATTCTCAATATGCTGGAATTCTTCCATCTTGTTTCATTTTGCAAAACGGTATGAGTTGTGCTACCTTCCTTGACTCAAAGATGCCTTTCACACAGCTAGAAAATGAGGATTTACTTCACACATGAACCAAACAGAACAACAAAGAGACAAAATAGAATCCAGATAAGGAACTCAAGAATTGCAAAAGATTGCTTGTATATTAAACACCAGGCTCTGATACCAACTATATAGGATGTTATGTATTATAGAACATCATGGACAATATCTTAGAATATCTACACACTATAGACATTACAAACACATATTTCATTGAAGATAGTCTGATTTCTAATCTTCCTTTCGGAAGAGAGCATACTCTCTATGTCCTTCTGAAATGTTTTTTCTAAACACTCAAAGCTTTCTAGACTTCAACTGAACTAAACTTGAACTCAGAACCTCTTGCCCCCTAATGGAGAGATGGATGCCCTTATATAGGATGAGCACCGTCTTTAACAATACAAGGGAGTTTACAATAATTGGAATTCATCCATAGAAAATGGACACATGTCCAAACTCCTCAAAGCCTTATCACAAAGGAATCTTTCAAAGTAACTTTACAAAAGAGATTCATTATTATACACATCTTTTTGAAACGAGAAGGATAACTTGTAGTTACTTTAGAGGTGTAACTTGACCTCCTTTATACCACGGTAGGGTCCATGCTTAATCTTTATTCTCTGAGGATTAAGTGACTCAGATCAGTGGCATCCCCACTGATTAGGTTAATATCTACGCCTTTTGGGTGACTCAGCTTCAGGATCATATCCTTCTTCTGAGCTAGAAGGAGATGAATGATTTTCTTGCCATAGACATTCTAAGCGGTCTTCAATAGATTCTTCCTTCCACAAGATGCTACGATCAAGGTGAACATAAGTTGTAGGTTGACTCGTACCAACGCCTACTATGTGAGGAAGAGTAGTGAATTTGGTAAACATCCAAAGGGGTTTGTGCTGAGTGGCGAAATGATGAAGATTGCACAGTTCAATAGTGTCATGCTGCACAGGGTTGGGACCAAAGTGATAAAAAATAAACTAGTTTATTGGGTTAGAGATATATGAATAAAAATCCATTTTATGAAAATAACCATAATTTACCTCGTTGGGCATCAAGGCATGAGAGTGTGGATACAAACCTCAAAAATAAATTTCAAAAGGATCTCCTAAGGCTAGACATCTTTGTTGATTGGGAATATGAGTACTACTCAAGATATGAATCGGCCATTCAAATAGTGTTGCACTGGTAGCAATATGAGCCAAATATGTTTGAATTTCATCATCAGAAGGGTGACATGGCTCTTTTTGAATGATAGAGTCTGTAAGTAATTTCTTGGATGAGGAAAAATGAAGATCTCTTTGTTCTTGATAGATCTTTTGTGTCATAGAGAATCGATTATCTTCCCAGGGCACATTACTGATGAATGTATAAACTTCCTTTCTTTCAAAAATCATACAAACATGGTGTTCTTGAGCTGGTACTTGATTAAATTCATGGAGGAGAACACAATACCTGTCATTATGTAGCCAATGATCTTCAGGATTGATTTCAGCTAGATGCTGAAACATTTGATGCATATGATCTATCACTTGTGTCTGATCCCGTTCAACTTCAGTCACCAAGTTAGGTTGTTGAACTATTTATTGATCTGGATGTCCTTTTCGAACACCACAAACATTTTGCAATAGTTTTTGTTAATATGCTTCTGCCTGTCTTCCTCAAGCATTTTCTTCAAGTATGACTTGACGATCTTGAGCATATCTTTCCCATGGGCCTGGTTCAGCATAGATTCTGATATGCAAATTTGACAAGATATCTTGTTGACTATCTGTGAGTGTATCTCACAAATTGGGTTGCAAAACTTGAACACCATCAACTGCAACAACAAGTTGATTTAAAGTATGAACATGATTTTCTTGACATCCTTCTCGACTAAGAAAATTTGCCAAGACATTCTTAGTACCTTCTGCATGTTCTGTTTCAAATTCAAAAGTATCAAGAAACTGAGCACATCTGAGAAAATGAGCTCTAACAACTTTGTTTTTGGATTCCTTTTTAAAGAATCAGGCCAGATTTTGAAGATCACTTCTTAAGACAAACTTTTGATCACCAATGAATAACTGAAACTTTTTGAAAGCATTAACAACAGCTAAAAACTCTTTATGAGTAGAATGATAATTTAACTCAGAGCCTTTAAAAGTGCTAGATTCAAATCTGACAATTTCTTCTTTCATCTTACCATTAACCGAGACAAGTTCAAGGAGTATGGCTCCCCAAGCATTTTCACTAGCATCTGTCTGCACAATTTTCTTACCTTTTCTTGGGATGCAAAGAGGTGGTAGCTGTTGACATTGTTGCCTAATTTTTTGAATTGCTTCATCATGCTTGGCTATCCAAGGTGGTGCATTCTTTTGAAGAAACTTATTTAACTCTTTTCTGGCTGCTGCAATATTCTAAAAATAGCCAGCAATATAATTAACCATGCCTAAAAATCTCTATAAACTCTTCTTATCTTTAACCTCAAAATTTTGAATTGCTTTCAACAAATGATTCTGAGGATAAAGCTTACCATTAGGCTCTATTCTTGTACCAATAAATATCAAGCTTTTAGTGCACCAACTAAGCTTTGTAGGATTCAAACACAGACCATGAGTTTGACAAATGGAAAGGAATTTCTTTAAATGCTCCATATGTGATTTATGATCTTGGCTAAAAATGAGGATATCATCTATATATGGCTGGATAAATTTTGCATATGGTGCAAAGATTTGATCCATGAATCCTTGGAAAATATAAGGTGTTGTTTTGATTCCAAATGGAAGAACGTTCCATTCAAATAGTCCTTGTGGCACAAAGAATGCTGATTTATACTTATCCTTTTAATTGAGCTTAATCTGCTAGAATCCCTTAGTCAAATCAAATTTGTTGAACACATTACATCCTCAAATTCTTTGCCAAATATAATCCTCGTTAGGCAAAGGATGTTGATTACTCTCAAGACATGCATTCAAGGGTCTATAATCAACTACCAGACATTTTTCAGCCATCTCATTTCCATTTTCATCTTTTTTTGGGACATACATAACATGGCAGGAGAATGGACTAGTGCTAGGTCTGATAATAGATTTTTGCAATAAATTAGCAATTTCTTTCTCACATAATTCTTGTTCACTACGAGACAAGACAATATAATTGACCCGACTCTTAGGGAAAAGTTATTTTCCATTCTCATCTCTTTTTAGAGGCAAAGAGAATTCAAAATTGCGCTGATATTTATGTAGATCTTTTGTGAGGACAGTGGCAATAAAATCCTTTTGAATCTATTCTAACTCCCCCCGGGTGGAAAGAGACTGGTTGGCAAACCAAACACGGGAACCAGGCAAAAGAGGCTTAGCAGGAGTAGGTAAGGCCAGTTTAGGTGAATATGCACGACTTTCATTGATTTGGGGAATAGTGCCAAATTGAAAGGTAAGTGTAGTGCCGATAAAACCAACAGTATAGGGACTCCATTGTTTCAAAGTATGGTTCCCAATGATACAATCATATTGGTCAACTGGAAATTGGAGAAACGTAGCCATATTCTAGTGAGACTAGAATTAGATAGGTACAGTGGCTTGGAAACGAATAGGATTGTTGGAATGTGAAACAGAGTGGATAGTGGTAGTGGTTGGTAACCAACAATCTGATGGAAAACATTGAGCATGAGCAAGGTTACAATCTGCACTAGAATCAAGCAAAGCACATAGAGTGTAGGGCTTGATACTGGGCAATTTAATAGTAAGCAAGAATGTTGGGCAAGGATTGGAAATTCCTTTTACGTAAGCAAAGGCTTGATTCTCAGGTGGTTGCACTTCTAGTTTAGATTTGAGTGTGGACAATGCTTCCTGAGCCTGTTCAATTTCTACTAAAAATTTATCCAAAGCACTGAGAGAACTAGTGCTAGCAGTATACTCTTGCAATTCTTTTTGGATAGAAGAAATTTCTCTTAACACATCAATTTTTACCATATACAAAAAAGCAAGACGATTTGATAACCACTCTTTTCTATAATTTTTAGCAAAAAATATTTCAGCTATGATGTGGCACATACTCGTGTTGGACGAATGACTTCTTGTTCTTCAGTCTGATCATTAGCAAAATATGTCACAGCAAAAAGTTTTGGATATTCTTCTAAGAGTTTTTGATGGTCTACTTCTAATTTTACCAAGTCAGCTAACACTTTTTGATGCTGATGAGGAGCCAAAAACTGAGCTTTTCTTGATTCCAATTGTGAAGCTTTTATTGTCAGGTGCTCCAATTGTTGTTCAGGTGTGAGGTCTAACCAATGTGGATTCTGTTGAGTGAGGGATCGACCTCAACCCAGAAAATAAGGTGATTTGTGAAACATAAAACAAGCAAAAGAGATATCAGAATCACACTCAGAATCAGAAGAAGTTACAGAAAAATATTCTTTGGCCTCTTGATTTTGACTAATTTGGCTGACTTGCTTGTCATTTGGAGCTTCATCTTCATTGGAGCTTTTTGTAAGAAAAATATCTTCAGAATCTAAAGGTTCTCAAATAATTGTTAGAGGCAAAGTATCTAGTTTAGCTTCTGCGAGAGTACGAACTCTCTTGGAATTCTTTTTTTCCTTTATATGGACATTTGTTAGCATAATGTGCTCCTTTACAAATGCAACAAGTAGGAGTAAAATCCTTTCTGCGAACTTTCCTTTTATTTCGTAGAAACACTTTTTTATGTTTAGATTTTTTGAAAGGCTTGGAAGAAAAGGATTTCTTTTCAGAATAACCTTTTAATCTCCTATGAGATTTATGTGTTTTCTTATGTTGAAAACACCCATAACTGTTGGCTTTACAATGACAGGGACCTATTTTAAAATAAGGCAGAACTTCTTTCTTTCTTTTTCTGGTCTATTTCTCAGTACATAGATCACTATTGATTTCCTTGATAAATTGGACCAATTGAGGGAAAGTGACATCATTAATTATCATGTCAAGATTGTTGAGGATGCTATTTAGGATTTTCTCCCTATAGAAAGACTATAACTGGATAGGGAAACCTTCTAGAAAAGTATTATACATCCACACATTATTGTTGGTCTATCTTGACTGATAAAAATTATTATATTTCTCACTACAGTAGGCATCAAAATGTTTCATATCGCAAATGCAATTTTCCTTAAAACATTTGTAGTCAACTCTTTGTTCATTATCATGCTAACCAACAAACATTTTATACAATGCTTCACATATATTATTTACACCGCTATTGATGAGATCTTCTTTATAAACAGGTGTCAAAGAATCCCATGTTGATCGGGCTATACGTGTTAGTGCATTTAAAGCCTTTCTAATTACTTGATCTTGAGAAAGATTGGCTGCATACACAGCATTATCTATCCAAGTTCTGAATGCATCTATAGTGGCTTTATTTTTTATGGGATCATAGTCATCAAAGTTGACTAATGGCGAAACATTTTCAGAGAAAACATGTAACTGATCATATGGTCCTCCAACTTCTTGTTTAACCATATTAACATTCTTCCATTGGCCTGTCTTAGGATCAAACTCCTGGAGTTTGGGCTTCGGCACATCAAGGGTGAGAGCTTTTCCTTTAGACTTACTTTGGAGTCTAACAAGGTCTTGGGAAGAATCAAGGAACATAGACTGCGGGCCTTGCACTTGGCTCTTAGTGGCTATGGCTTGTTCAGTTTTTGTAGTCACAGTGGTTAAGGTTTGTGAGAAACCTTGACTGTCAGCCAACTGTTGAGAGTGAAGTTGGGTAGTAGTTTGATCAATGTGGGTAGTGTTTTCAGCAAGAGTATGCAATTGTTGCAGTTGGCGACTATTATCGGTCCACCATGCTTTAGCAGAGGTGCAAAAAGCAGCATAGGTTTGCTTCAAAGCAGTAATATCAACTTGCATGCTAGAATTAAGGTGGGTATTTAGGCGAGACTCAAGGGCCTGGAGCTAAGCAAGGATAGTATGGAAATTCACATTAACACTAGCTTCAACTTTCTGGCAGGCAAGTTCAGCTTGCACAAACTTATGGTGTAAATCTTGTTGAAAAAGCAAGGCCTTTCGAATACACACATTGGCGTAGTTCAACATTTTGGTTTGGGTGGTTGCATTAGGCTGACCAAAGGCAACAACATGATTAGGTAAAAATGGGATGCTGAATTTATCATCAGAGGACTGCAAAATGAAATCATTAAAAGGTGGTACTTTGGGTTCTTCAAACTTATCTTCGAAAAAAGAAGTCTTTTGACTCGAGAGGATCATTCGAAAATGAAATACTGATTGAACAAAGGGACAATGATTACATTGGAGATTGTCGTCATCAAGCTCAATGAACTGAGGATGTGAACAGTTAATAACTTATTGAGTTAATGGATTAGATACCACAGGTTTTTCTTCAAACGACTGTTGACATATAGTACAAAATAAAGAACCAATCCGATTAGGAACTGCATTATCATGGCAACAGTTTGGCTATGGCCTACGACTCAAAGTAGAGGTTTGTGACAAGGAAGCATGAGATGTGGATAACTGAGTGGATGAGCTTAAAGGATGATTATCATCAAAGGATATCGAGCTTCATGAGCGATTTCTTGCATACTAGAAATAGTGGTTAAATTGCGAGGGGCATCCAATTCCTTAAGTGCTCGGACATCTATAATCCATTCTTTTGGAACTTTGATATCAGTTAAGTTAATCATGTGAGGCACAGTTAACTGGGAACCTTTAGATTCTATTTTCCAGAGGAGAGAATACTTGGCTTTAGACTTATCTACTATGGGATCCTTAACAATGGGCACTATTGTATTAAACAAACAACTGTATAGAGCAAAGAACAAAGCATGTGTTCTTGATCCAAGTTTCATATCTAAATACTGGGTACCAAACTGAAACATTAAGATTTTATCCAAATGGTCATCAAGAAGAATTATAGTGAAATTTGGAACAACATCAAATGTAGTGGCTCCTGCAACCATTGGGGCAAAAATGCCTCCCATTAACATATCGGTATAATGATTATGTCTAACATCAAGGAGAGTCATGATAACTATGGCAGGAATGCCTTTGCAATACAAGGGTTCAACACCAGCAATAATATGACCTATATGCAAATACTTAAAACCATTTTTTTGTTTGGCCTGTTTGACAAGACCTTGGATTTCTTTATTGGACAATAGATTAATGAAACTATGAGGCTGGTCATTCTTAACAACTACTTGTATTTCAATGAGCTTACATACAGACTTAGACTTATATGACAGAAACCCTAGATCACCATAAATTTCAGTCCATTTGTTAGATGGTAACTTAAAACATTTAGATGGAAGCTCAAATTTACCATGATCAGATGCAAAACTATCTTTATCTATATTGACATCATGTATTGTATCAAACACAGAGCTAAGACTTACAAGTGAATCTTTTGAATTCTTGTTAAACATATGCAACCGATGTTTGCTTTATTGTTTTAAACACCGCTGAATTGGGCTAAAAGCCAAAGGTTGGTGCGGTGATTGGAACCACCGACCTCCCTCTATCATGCGTGTCCTCAAAATGCTCATTACCATTGTGCCATGTGAGTGGCTTGTGATATTATTAGTGCAAATTTTATTTAAAGTGTATCAAAGCCTGATTCCCTCTTGTCTAAGTAAAGGCAATTAGTAAATAAGGACAAATTTATAAAATAGAAATAAGTCACATTCCGAGGAGAGATTGTTGTAAGGGTCTAAATATATTTTGCCCTATTATTAGACATTGTTTTGTATAAAAAGAGGGTTTAGGGCCTTTTGAAGGCATGGAAAATGAAGGGAGAAATGAGGCAAATGGTGAGAGAGATATTATGTATTTGGAGACTTAGTGATTTTTCCTCCACATAGAGTAATTTTGCTATGTGTGCTTGAAGGGAATTGTCACAAATCATTTGTATTGATTTATTGGAGTTAATCGAATTGGTTCCCCTATTGGAGCTGGACCCAGAGATGTAGTCCTTCCCAGATGAACTCCGAAATCAAATGTGTTGTGTCTCTATCTCTCTTTCTATCATCTCATTTTGTGTTTTCTTATTTGCAATTATGTTAATTTTTCTTTATTAAAGCTTTAAAATTAACTTTATGTAATTGGTTAGCATTCTCTATAATAGCCCTAGATCCTAGAAATCATATCAAAGAGTGGAAAGTGATACCAGGGCACATAGATGAGTGACCAAGAGGAGCTTATTGGTGAGAAACTTCTTCAAACTTTCCTTTCAATCACACTAAGATGCATTACTTGAATTGCTTATTTATGAAAAAGAGTATAATTATTGGATATTTTATGAAATCAATTACCTATATCCTATAGTTTGAAGTGTTATAGAATGTAATTGGTTGTATTGTAATACTCAAATATGTAACATATATTATAATAAATTCAAGCTTAGAAAATCAGTATATTATATGTTATTGTGTATTCATAAGGGGAAAAGTAGGTGGAATGATATTATATTCCAAATGCTATTAATCTAACACAAAGAATAAAACAAAAAATATTTAAGTCATATCATTAAAAGAATATTTAAATCGCCAAGCTTACCTTAGTCATTAAGAGAGTCTTATTCATCACGAATTCCCTTGGGCTCACATGGTATCTCCTTCAATAGCATGGTCTAGTAGTTGAGTTTTGTTACTTATCAGAAAAGGAAATTGTCTACTATAACACCAAAAAAGAGATCATATCTTATAAGGCTATAGGTAGATAGGAGTCTAATAAAGTTGTGCAGATCCACATGGCAATTATTACCTAATCTTTGTTCAAAGTTTGATGCTATTAATGTCTAAGATGTTTAAACTTAAATATCCTTATTGATGTTCTTAACTATATGAACTACTTCCATTAGAGGGAGAGGATAGTGATTCTCTTGCATTCATTTAGGGTGAATATCTGAGCGACCAAGAAGAGCCTATCAATGATCAACTTCTCTCCATTAGTTAATTTAATGATAATAAGACATGATACTTAATTATTTACCTACAAAAAAGAACTTTATGATGATCAAATATTATAGTAAAAAAATTACTACGATGATAATTTTTATGCCCATTTTACTACCTTTCCCATTCAGTCTTTCTTATTCATTTTCAATCAATCTCCTTACCATCACTTATCCCTATCCTTTCCTTTAAACTTATTTCTCGTCTTGAACTTTATTTGTTAATTTTCTCTCCCCATGCCTTCCTTTCATATTTATAGCATTGATCAAATCGTTAAAAGTTAAAACTATCAATTAACTTTTGTTTGATTCTCCACTTTTTCTCCTTGGCTTTTTCATCATGAGTTTTTTCATGAGTTATAACTACTACCCATAATCAGCATTTTTTGAACTTAGACTTTCATCTAATTTTAGGTATTGTTGGACAAAGATGAAATTTCTCATATCCATACACTCGATTATGTAGCCATATATCTTCATGCTCCAAACTCAATAGTAAATGGGTGATGAACTAGATTCTAATGACTCAAATATGCTATTTTTATTACAATACTAGTAATAGCCCAAAAGAATTTGAAAATAATGCCCATATTTCTCTCATTTGAACATATTAATTAGAATTTTTTTTGTTCTACTATGATTTTTTTCGTAGACATTAAGGGCCCTATTATATGTCAATATAATGTGGTTTGAAAAATCATCCTAGCATGTTAATATCTAAGATCATTAAAATCAAATATACTTAATTGTGTTCTTGACTACATGAACTACTTCTATTACAAGGAGATGATAATGATTCTCTTGCATTCATTTAGGGTGAATATCCAAGTGACCAAGAAGAGCCTATCGATGATCAACTTCTCTCCATTAGTACATTCAATGGTAATAAGATATGCTACTTAATTGTTTACTTGCAAAAAAAGAATTGTATGATGATCAAATATTATAGTAAAAAATTTACCACGATGATAATTTTTGTGCCCATTTACTACCTATTTAGTCTTTCTTATTCATTTTCAATCAATCACCTTACCATCACTTATCACTATCCTTTACTATAAACTTATTTCTAACCTTGAACTTAATTTTTTAATTTTCCCTTCTTGTGCCTTCCTTTCATGTTTACAACATTGATCAAATGTTAAAAGTTAAAACTATAGATTAACATGTGTTTGGTTCTCCTCTATTTCTCCTTGGCTCTTGTATCCTATTTTTTTTATGAGTTATAGCTACTACCCGTAAACAACATAGTTTGAACTTAGATTTTCCTCTAATTTTAGGTGTTCTTGGACAAAGATGACATTTCTTATATCCATACACTCTAGTATATAGCTATATACTTAATGCTCCAAAATCAATAGTAAATAGGTTATGAATGTTAGTTTTTGGGTAGCTTGGAAAGCTATTCGTCCATATGTGATTAATTGGCAAATAATTATTAGAATTATGAAAATTATTTTTTAATTAATTGACTCCTTCTAGAAGCCAGTAGTAACCTATTGGTTAGGTTGTTTTAATCAAGAAGAAACTAGAAACTTCTTGGTTGAGTTGTCTTGATCAAGAAGCAACTAGAAACCTCTTGATTAAGTAGTGTAAAAGGGGGTCAAGGGAGGCATTTGGAGAACAAAACAAAGCATAACAAAGAAAAAAAGGAGCTATAGAAGCATTTGCAGTGTTAGCAAATGATTTTACAATGATAGCAAATAGTCTTGCAGTGTTAGGAAGGGCACAGTGATAGCATTGGGGATAGCACTAGGGAATATCAGCAAGAGAAATTAGGAGGTTGTTTGAATTCTTTGAGTGAAAGGAAATAAATTTTGTATCTCTTGATTTGCTGAAGTTAATATATTTTCCATCTACATAATTAGTTTTCCCTTAGGGTTTTTTTCTAGGGATGATTTGTTTGAAAATATTGTGTTCTTTGTGTTTTGAATTTCTTTCTATATTTTATTGGTAAAGTTACAATTGTATTATTTTACGATATTAGTTGTGAATTTTTTTTCAGCAGTTTAATAATCATTTAAGATAAGAGATTAATAATTAGTGATTGAAATAGTGTTAATTTTCACATGGTATCAGAGCATTGTTAAGGGTAGAAGAAATTTTTCTTAGTAAAAAAATTAAGGGTTTATATAACCTAGTGTGATCTCTTCGAATTTATTAGTACTTTAATCCCTTGAGATGGCTTCAATTGGTTTGAGAGATTGGGATAGATTGGATGGTGCCTCAAATTTTGGTGTTTGGAAGGCCAAAATTTCTTTATTGTTGGAAGAGAATGGTATCAAGGATTATATTACTAGTGTTGTAGTTATAGCAATAGATGCAACACGGTTTGCAACATATAAGAAAGATGATGCCAAGGTGAGGAGGATTATCCTTGATGGTGTGAAGGATTATATCATTCCACATATCTCAGAGCTAGACATGGTGAATAAGATGTGGGATGCCATTCTGAAATGTACCAGAATGCTACCACTAATAGGAAAATGATTCTCAAAGAGAAGCCAAGGAAAACCCAAATGAACTAGGAAGAAGATATTAGAAGTTACCTCACTAGGCTTAGACTTGTCAAGGATGAGTTAGCAGTTGTTGGAGATAGTCCCAGTGATGATGAGCTAGTGAGAATAGCCCTAAATGGGTTTTCTAAATAGTGGAGTGTCTTTGTTCAAGTTGTTAGTGGACGAGATATCTTACCAAGTTGGGATCAACTATGGACTAATTTCCCTCAAGAGGAGTTTAGACTAAGTCTTATCAATGGGACCAACATGAGTCATAAAAGTGAGGTGGAATAGGGAAATGTTACCCTAGCAAGGAAAGGGAAAGCAAAGAAGGGATGTAGCAAAGGATTGAACTAACAAAGTGAGAAGAAGAAGGACCTTTCTAATGTCAAATACTTTGGATATCATGAGTATGGTCACTATGTAAGTGATTGCCTAGAAAGGAAGAAGGCAAGGAAGCAGGTGGTAGCTTCAGCAAGTGTAGAAGAGCTCTCCAGTAGAATGGAAGATGAGTTTGCACTTATAGCTTGTATGGTGAGCTCAACCTCATTGACTATCTAGTATATAGATAGTGGGGTGTCATTTCATATGAGAAGAGTTATGGATTAATTCTCTAGCTATAAGGAGAACACCAATATCCAGATTTCTATGGGAAACTTGTCCAAACTCAACCCTGTTGGGAAAGGGACTATTTAGTTTCAGAGGGAGAATGGAAAGATAATTCTAGTTCATGATGTATTGCATGTGTGAGGATTAGGTATGAACTTGATTTCTATATATGTTATTAAGGATAGGAGGTATAATGTACTCTTTAGAGGGACATGTGTGTTGATTAAGCACAAGGATTGGAAATCACCCATAACTATTGGAGTTATGAGTGGTCACCTTTACAAGTTGCAGTTTGATACTCCTAAGGTACTGATGAGCATCACTAATCCTAGAGATCTTAGAGAGCTATGGCATAGGAGGATGGGCCATATTCATCATGGAGCACCCGAATTTCTTCTTGAGATAGTGACAAGTGTTCCAAAGATGAGCATATCTAGGATGATGATGTATGTAAGGGATGTATGTTGGGGAAGTTTGTGAAAGAATATTTTCCAAGGAGTGACACTAGATCTAAAGATGTTATTGATCTAGTACATTCAGATGTTTGTGGACTAATGTCAATGAAGTCTATCAGAGGATATGAGTACTATGTTACTTTTATTGATTATTTCTCTAGGAAGACCTGGATATACTTCTTGAAGACCAAGGATGAGGTCTTTAGTTAGTTCCAAGAGTTTAAGGCTTTAATGGAGAACTCAATAGGAAAGAAGATAAAGGTTTGTTGATCAAACACTAGAGGCAAGTACAAAGGAAATAACTTCTAGGAGTTCTATACCAAGGAAGGAATCAAGAGAGAGTGTACTATTCCTTAGAATCCATAGTAGAATGGAGTTGCTAAGAGGAAAAACCATTCTATATTAGAGGCCACAAGAGCCATTCTACATGACCAAGATATGCCCCACTACTTTTGGGTGGAAGTGTGTTGTACAACAATCTACATTTAGAATAGTGTTCCACATAATGTACTAGGGAGGATGACATCAAATGAATCTTTCATAGGAAAGAAGCCTGATGTGAGCCATTTTAGAATATTTGGGAGTTTGGTATATTGTCATATTCTAGGTGATACACATACCAAGTTAGATCAGACTATAGAGAGGGGGTACTTTTTTGGATACAATGAAACCTCAAAGGCATATAGGATTTTTACCCCCAAGACTAGAAGAATTATTGCCAAATGTGATGTTAAGTTCATGGAGGGCAAGGCATTTAGAAGGTCCAAATATTTTCTAACAGATGATCAGAGTGAGCAGCCAATAGAAGCTTCAAGGCCTAGTCAAGGGAAACAAAGCACAAATATAGTTACTAGTACAAGTGTAGGCTCAGGTGGTGAAGTATTATAGAGCATGGAGCAATAGGTGTAGCAAGAAATGCATCTAGAAGACTTAGAGGTTGATATTTCATCCTCTACAATTGGTAGCAGGAACTGCAAGGTTCAAGAGACACAAAGGCATACTCAGGAGTTTGTGGGAGCTCATAGGAAGAGTGATAGATAGTGGAGACAACTAGCCAAGTTCAATGAGTATGTGGCATTAGTTAGTAAGTTGGTAGATAGTGAACCTTCCAGCTATTAAGAGGCTGCAGAGCATCAGGTATGGTGGATGTTATGGTTTAGGAGCATTCCTCAATGTAGAATGATGTGTGGGAGGTAGTTCCTAGACCAAAAAATAAGGTAGTAGCTAGATCATGTTAGATCTATAAGACAAAGTAAGTTACAGATGGTAGCATCAAAAAATACAAGGCAAGGTTCATGGCCAAGGGACTCTCTCAAAATGAGGGAATAAACTACGAGGAGACATTTGCTCCAATGGTCAAGTATACTTCTGTATGAGCTATGATCTTGTTTATAGCACAAAAGGGATGGTAGATCCATCAAATGGATGTCAAGACAATATTCCTTAATGGCAAGTCAAAGGAGGAGGTATACATAGAGCAACTAGAAGGCTTTGTAGCACACAACAAAGAGACTAATGTGTGTAGATTGATTAGATATGTCTAAGGTATAGGTATCAGGTTGATGGGCTATAGCAATACAAATTGGGAAGGAAGTACAATAGACAAAAGGAGCACTTCAGGGTGTTAATTTAGTTTGGGATCAAGAGTTATATCTTGGTTCAATAGGAAGCAAAAATCTATGGCTCTGAGTTTAGCAAAAGTAGAATACATAGTAGCTAGCATGGCGACATGTGAAGCTATATGGCTTCAAAAGTTATTAGTAACCTTGTTTGGTTAGAAAGTTGAGACTACTATGATATAATGCGACAATCAAAGTTGCATCGAGTTGTTTGAGAATCTAGTATTTCATGATAGGTCTAAACATATAGACATCAGATATCACTTCATCAATGATTGTGTACAATGAGAGGTTTCTCAACTATAGTACATACCTAAAAAGGAGTAAGTAGCAGACATTTTCACAAAGTCATTGGGGAAGGTAAAATTCATCTTCTTCAGTGATAAGTTGGATTTCATGCAAAACATCTTCCTCGCTAAGAGAGAGTGTTAGTTTTTAGGTAGTTTGGACAGTTGTTTGTCCATATGTGATTAATTGGCAAATAATTGTTAGAGTTATGACAAATATTTGTTAATTAATTGACTCCTTATAGAAGCCACTAATAACCTATTGGTTAGGTTGTTTTAATCGAGAAGCAACTAGAAACTTCTTGGTTGAGTTGTCTTGATCAAGAAGCAACTAGAAACATCTTGGTTAAGTAGTATAAAAGGGGGTCAAAGGAGGCATTTGAAAAATAGAATAGAACATAACAGAGAACACAAGGAGTTGTAGAAGCATTTACAGTGTTAGAAAATGATTTTGCAGTGTTAGCAAGGGTGTAGTGATAGTGTTGGGGATATAAGTGGGGAATATCAGTAGGATAAATTAGGAGGTTGTTTGAATTATTCTAGGGAGAGGCAAGTTATTTAGTATCTCTTGATTTGCTAAAGTTAATATATTTTCCATCTGCAGAATTGGTTTTCCCTTAGGGGTTTTTTCCAAGGATGATTTGTCCGAAAATATTATGTTCTTTGTATTCTAAATTTCTTTCCATATTTTATTGGTGAAGTTGCAATTTTGTTATTTATTGATATTAGCTATTAATTTGTTTTTAGCAGTTTAGTAATCATTTATGATAGAAGATTAATAATTAGTGACTGCAATAGTGTTAATTTTCACAATAAACTAGATTCTAATGACTCAAATATGCTAATTTTATTATGACACTAGTAATAACCCAAAAGAATTTGAAAATAAGATCTCCATTTCTCTTATTTGAACATATTAATTAGGAAATGTTTTTGTTCGACTGTGATTTTTTTTGTAAACATTAAGGGCCCTATTATATGTCAATAACATATGGTTTGACAAATCATCCTAACATGTTAATGTGTATGATCATTAATGTTAAATATGCTTATTGGTGCTCTTGACTACATGAACTACTTCTATTAGAGGGAGATGATAATGATTCTCTTGCATTCATTTAGGGTGAATATCCGAGCAACCAATAACCTATCAATAATCAACTTCTCTCCATTGGGACATTAAATGGTAATAAGATATGCTACTTAATTGTTTACTTGAAAAAAATAATTGTATAATGATTAAATATTATAGTAGAAAAGTTACTATGATGATCATTTTTGTGCCTATTTTACCACCTTTCTCATCCAGGCTTTCTTATTCATTTTCAATCAATCTCCTTATCGTCACCTATCCCTATCCTTTACTATAAACTTGTTTTCCATCTTGAACTTAATTTGTTAATTTTCCTTCCTCGTGCCTTCTTTTCATGTTTACACCATTGATCAAATTGTTAAAAGTTAAAATTATCAATCAACCTGTGTTTGATTCTCCTCTCTTGTTCTTTGACTTTTGTATCATGTATTTTTTCATTTTTTATAGCTACTACCCACATACCACGTATTGTCAATGTATCTTTTTTTTTTACAACAATTTAGATAATTTACCTAGCCTTTTTATTACTATGATATTAGTGTGCTATACTACTTGCTAAACATCACTTCTCTTTAGAAATAATTTTGTACATTTGTTAAGTTTGATCAATTAATATTTTATCTACTATTTTGTATTCATCAAGGGAGAAAATGGATGGAATGATATCACAATTCAAACATTGGATATGGTCAAGGTTTAATCCAACACGTCAAACAAAGTAACAAAAAATTTAATCATTTTCTAATATTGTAAATATAAGTTTTCTTTAACAAGTAAATTATTAATATTTATAAGAAAAGCATGACATACGTAATGAAGAACATTCCAAAATTTGCATAGAATTGACTTCTTGTTTGAGATGTAATACAATATAGTAGGCAATTAAATTACATAATAATGAGACTCCCAGTTATATCATAAAATATATATAAATCATGAGGCTTACCTCATTTATTAAGGTCTTATCCATCAAGAATTGGCTTCAAGCCCATATGTAATCTTCTTGAATAGGAGTTCTAGTAGTTTAGTTTCATTACTCATGAGATGAGAAAATTATCTAGCATAACACAAACCAAGAGAACCTATATCATAAGTTTGTTAACATGTAAAAGTCCAACAAAGTAGTGGAGATCAACACAATGAATATGGCCTAATCTTTATGCAAAGGTTGATGGGTAGAAGTGGTGATATTCCTATGGGGAGAGTATTGTAGAAATATGATTAGATCATTATCATGATGATATGTTACATTCCCTATTTCATTTGTCATTGATGTCAACATAGTAGTTTTCTTTGGAATCTAACAGAGGAACAGTGCTAAAGATTAAGCTGGTACAGATAGATCATTGAGTATTTTCACTAGTGAGGTTAATGGGAGATACTGCTATCTGTCTAGTATATGTAGCTAACCTTGGGTGCGAAAATATTAAGTGTGGAAGAAATTATGCAAGTTTGGTGAAGACTTCTCAGAGATAGAGTTTACAAAAGCATGTTCTAGTAAAGTTGTTATTTTTTGAAGAAAGGTTAAATGTGTGTAGAAGACATTCGAGAGATGATGTGGCTAAGCTTGCTCATCATAATATTACATGTATGGAAATTTATTCAACTTACAAGGCAAAAAATTGTTGTTATTGCTAAGTAAAATGTGTTCTTAATGAGGCCCTATAATAATTAATTGAGAAGGTCTAATAGCTAACTCAAGGGAATTGTTTTATGGACTTAGTATAAAGAAAGGATGTTTTCCTTTGTTTTCAATGTAAGTAGAACAAAGTAAGAGAACCAAAAAAGAGGAGAAAAGATACAAACATTGAGTAATTAAGTTGATATGTGAAGATAAGAAGAGTAGAGGAAAGTTGGAGAAAACTTCATTGTCAATGTTTTATTTTGAGATCTGAGGCTTGATATTTGGATCTAAGGTTTGTGACTTTTTCTATAAGGTCTAACAATAATTGGTCCTATTTATAGGATAGAGGAAACATGATAAAGCATAGCAAGAACAATTATTTTGCAAGGAATTATTGAGAGATCAATTGGACAATGAAGTTGATTGGTCTTGCCCTAGAAGCTATTTGGATAGTGTAGCACCCCACCAAGGGATCCAAAATAATTAACCTAAAAGTTTTAACTAAGTTTTCCAAACATTTTTTTTTTTTAAATTAACATACACATCAATCATAAAGTAGCACAAGCAATAACAAACAATCATACATAAGAAAACATAACAGATTACATTCCTTAAGAATCCCAAGACATTGAATCACGTTTAAATTTAAATAATACTAAATCTATAATTAACACATCCATATGAAAGAATAATTACAAGTCCAAGTCAATTTAAACAATATACATTTGTTCTGGATGTGACTTGGCAATAAAATCTGGATTGCACAATCATCCATTGTACATGTCATAGGGTATCAAAGGCTAAAAGAACATACATTTATAAAAATAAATTACATCACCCCTTTCGGATCCATGCAAAAAAGTACAATACAGTAAGTTAAATCATCCATCATAAAAATATAACCATCTATCATAATACACAAAGATAGAATGAAAGGAAATGTAGACAAATAACTACAACCATGTCATCAACGAATGGATCTCAATGGTAAGAGTAAAAAGTACTACCACTCCAACTCGTCGCAACCCAAAAAGGTCCACTCCCATTGTGCTAAGGAGATAGTCTCAAGTCCCAAATAGGATATTAATCCTAAAATCAAAAGTAATATCTATGTCCAAGAAAACCTAAAATTAATCTAACTCAAAAGATTCCAAGATAAATCGACATCCAGACCCAGAGGCACACAAAGACATATAGGGAATCTACTATGTAAATGGGCAAGTGTCATCACATGAGAGTATATGTATTGAGTTGTGGTGCCAAAAATGTGACAACCTTTTTTTTTATATTTTTGACATGCTTTGAAAAAGTAAAATTTTATAAATGGGTTGCATACCTGCAACCCATTTATTTATCTCTGATTTTAACTTTCTTCCAATAGTAGCACATATGTAAATTGACAAAAAAAATCTTTTCACCACCTGCCTTGCCGATATGCCTCCTCACCGGCAAAATTTGAGATCACAAGCATGCCCACACCCACACCATATGTGATCTAAATTTCATTTTGCATTGTTTGATATGTTTTTCATATTGGTTTGTAGGTTTTTTATATTGTTTTGTAGGGTTTTTACAATTTTTATTTAGATTTTAATTAATTTTTTATTAGGAAATGTCAATAATCAACCATAAAATCCCCAAGAACCTCAAAACCATCAAAAAAATAAAAACCAAAACCCTCCCCAAGAAGAACAAAAAATTCTGCAACCTAAATGAATTGCAAGACCTCTACCTGGCACACAAGAAAATATAACAAATGAAATAGAAAGAGGAAAAACTGAATTAGAAGGACTCATTGGTTAGTTGAAAGAATTTGGACAAACCAATCCAGTGAGGGCTCAATTGGCATCATCCCTCGAATCCATTAAGACCTAGATAGCCTCAATTAGTGGTTAGTTAGGTGTTTGGCGGGTTAAGAGGGATGAACAAAAAATATTTTATGTAAATAAATTGTCATATGTGTTAGAATTATTTAGAATAACTGGGGGGGGGGGTGAATTAGTTATCCAAGGTCTAATGATGTCCAATACAACTTTTTCTTCTAATCCTTAATAACACATAACTGAAATTATCATGCATGCAATTGAACATTAAACAATCATGAAAAGTAAACATGCATCACACCATAACACTAAGGATTTTGATGACCCAGAAACCCTCTAGGAATAAGAAGGTAAAACTGGGGTGGGGATGATACCCAAAAAATAACTATGCAATTGATTTCAACCACTTCTGATGGTCTATCATGTTAAAGGCCTGCCCTGTTAAAGGCTTTACACATTGTAAGATGTGACCCTGTTAAAGGATTTAAGAACATTCAACTTAGAAAGTCACCCTGTTAAAGGATTTACATAGAGCTGTTAGGCTCACCCAAGTCCATGGGATTTTCAGTCACCTTCTCAAAAGAATCTTTTATCCCTCTCTAAGGATCTCCTATCCTCCTCTCTAAGGATCTCTTTATCCTTCTCCTGAGAATCTCTTTGTCCTTCTCCTAGGGATCTCTTTATCCTTTTCCTAAGGCTTATCCACCTAGCTATTAAGCTAACCTAGCAATGTAGGGTTTCAATATCTAATACAATGGTAAGAAAGTATTAGAAGGGTTTTGACCTGATACAGATTGCAACTTCAACCTTGCAGATTTCATATTGCTCTTCAGTCCTTTTCTTTGCTTGGATTTCCTCCCTTGTAGTGCTGACAGCTTGTTCACCCTTCAAGATCTATCTCCTTGAGTTCTTCCACTCATTATGCCAAAGCACTCTATGGTCACTTGATCAACTCAGAGTCATGATGCTCTATTCTTACTCCTCTTGGCTTCTTCGCATGATCACACTTATGACCGATTCCCTCTCATGCATGAGCATTTGATCTCTAACTTGTAATTCCTTATAAAGAAGTTATGTTCTTCATTTCCCACTCAAATCTTAATTTTTTTTTGAGAAAACGGTATTGTTTTCCCTCTAAATTGTTTCTTCTAGAAACTTCATGATAAATCCATTAGCATTCACCTTGAAAATGGTTTGCATGGATTACATAGAATTTTGTGACATCTACTCATCATCCCTATCATCCAACTAATTCACAAAATTTGATGTAACAACCTTATCGCTACTGATCTGGCAAATCTTTGACTTTAACAAATAATGTTGCAACTCGGCATCATTGGTTTACTGATGCTCCACTCCTTCTATGTTACTTGGTTTCTATTGTTATTTACTAGTGCTCGACACCTAAAGAAACTCTATGTAACTTGGCACCTAATCTTTACTCAGCACCAAAAAGCTGCGCGGTACTTGAAGATCACTCGGCACCTAATCTTCACTCGGCACACACTAAGTTGAACTTGCTTAGCTTCAATGGAGAATCTGTTCGGCACTTACTAGCTAGCTCAGTTCTCTCCAATGATCTTAGTTAATCCTTACATCTTTGATGTGTCTTAGTATGTCCATCCTTTGTGTTTTAGAGTATGTCATCAATACTCAGAGTCATGATGCTCTATTCTTACTCCTCTTGGCTTCTTCGCATGATCACACTTATGACCGATTCCCTCTCATGCATGAGCATTTGATCTCTAACTTGTAATTCCTTATAAATAAGTTATGTTCTTCATTTCCCACTCAAATCTTAATTTTTTGTTGAGAAAACGGTATTATTTTCCCTCCAAATTATTTCTTCTAGAAACTTCATGATAAATCCATTAGCATTCACCTTGAAAATGGTTTTCATGGATTACATAGAATTTTGTGACATCTACTCATCATCCCTATCATCCAACTAATTCACAAAATTTGATGTAACAACCTTATCGCTGCTGATCTGACAAATCTTTGACTTTAACAAATAATGTCGCAACTCAGCATCATTGGTTTACTGATGCTCCACTCCTTCTATGTTACTTGGTTTATATTGTTATTTACTAGTGCTCAGCACCTAAAGAAACTCTATGTAACTTGGCACCTGATCTTTACTCAGCACCAGAAAGTTGTGCAGTACTTGAAGATCACTCGGCACCTAATCTTCACTCGGCACACACTAAGTTGAACTTGCTCAGCTTCAATGGAGAATTTGTTCGGCACTTACTAGCTAGCTCGGTTCTCTCCAATGATCTTAGTTAATCCTTACATCTTTGATGTGTCTTAGTGTGTCCATCCTTTGTGTTTTAGAGTATGTCATCAATACACTATTTCATCAATGGCTTAGTTGATCCTTATACTTCATTACAACATCATAACTTCAACCTTTCTCTTGGTACTCTAGTTACATCTTATTGATTGACACCTCCTTGTCAATCAACCAATTGATAGTATTTGGATCACTTAAGCCATTTTCATTCTTACAAGTAGCAAGTTTGACATCAATTAAAAAACAATGATTGAAACATACTTGACTAGTTCCATTATTCTTCATTCATTATCTTTTCAATCATTTCCAACAATATGAAGATGTTAAAAAAAAAAATACCAAAAGGTAGAATATGTGCATTATTTAGAAAACCTGGTGACCAAGATACTGTTAGAGAGGATACTAAACAGTTCCCCATCCATTGGTGCATACACGATGCTATTAGAAATAATTTTTGGGATAGATGGTGGATGATTTTAGATGCCCCTCCTTGCAACAATCATGAGGTCCCTATGTATTTTTTGAAGAAATTGTATTGTGATTTTTTCCTTGGGGAGATCCCAATTATTTTGGTATATTATACTCCTAAGGTAGAGGTGGGGGTTCATCATTTGAGAGGTCAGGAGCATGTCATGACCCTAATGTAGTTAGGGCACCTATGGTCAAGCCATAACATGAGCTTGTGACTATTCCTTCAATTGTGAAGGAACATGTAGAGGCCAATGCTCTACAGACCATTAATGCTTTGACGCAAACCCTCATCCATTGCATGAGCCCATTAGTTGAGGGAGAACCTTTTGTGCATTGTAGTTATAGGTGCACTTCCACTTCATGCGGATCCTTATGCACATTTGGCACTCATGCTAGAGATGGTGTGGATGATGGGATCATCACTAATCAATTTTTGAACGACACATTTGGCACTAACACATAGGTAAATTACAATTATAATTTACAAATTTGATCACATTTCATATGTATAGTGAATGATTAATTAATTAGCATCTATTGACATTGTTCAAAATTCAAGGTCAGAGTGTTGGTGGGCCTAGTAGCAATCCTTCAGCCCCATTTTTTGTCCAGTCCATGACTCCAGAGGTATGTATCAATCTAATCATTTAAATTAATACATATATTTATTAAGTAATCATGTTAAGGATTCATGAAAAAATTATGCATGTGCATCAGTTCTTTACAAGACCATCAACATTTACTATGGACTCGGAACATAGACATCAAACGAGCTACATATAGGTACATTTGTTTCATGTTAATTTAATTCATTTGATTATATTTGTTTCATGTTTCATGTTACATGTAACATGTATTATATGACATACAACTCATGACATCAGACTCTCCTCCTCATCTCCAACAGTCCGTCGATAGTGGAGTGGCCTCAGCTATGGCTAGTTTACAGTCATTGACTAAGGTATGAAAGAATTTTCTTGGTTTTAGTTGTTGTTTATAATATTTAGTATCAAAATTTCTAATTTTATTTATAAGTGATTATATTGATTGAATTGTTGCACAGTCTCATTATGCTTGATCATCCACGAGCCTTCGAGGTGGACTTACAGAGTGACTATTTGATGGCGGTAAGAAAATAACTAATTTTGTGTGTACATATATTTGATTTCAATGCATAATAAATATTGATTCGTATCTACTTTGTTTGTATCATCTTGAGTTAGAGAAGAGCCTCAACAAGAGGATGAGCGAGCATGTCAGGAGGACCCCATCACCTCCACCGTGTCCCTCCACACGACGATAGAAGACCTCGAGAGATTTGTTTCCTTCCCCTTATGGGAAGGAAAAGATGTAGTTGATAGACATGTATATATATAGCCATCAGTGGACATATTCGATACACATTTGATGTATATATGATATTTCATATTTGATGTATGACATTATTGGTTAATATATGATATGTTTGTTCATAGATGACATTATCAGTTATCATAATATATTATATGTTTTTTCATGTATGAAATTAAATTAGATATGTTTGTGTATGCCATTAAATTAGATATGTGCATGTGTGACATTAAATTAGATATGTTCAAGTATGACATTAAATTCAATACCTAATCTATTCAAAACTTTGATAGAATATTGATTAACAATAAACTTTATCACTATTTAAGCATAAGTTAATCATTTCCAATATGTCATCATCATATGATTTATGATCTTGTTCATGTTCAAAGTTTTCCTTCTCTATCATTTGTTTATCAATTTTAATTCAATACCTAATTAGTTTAAATTTTTGATACAATATTGATCAACAATAAACTTTATCAGTCAAGATCGATCTCACAAAGTTTAAGAGGCATTTCTTGATAGCTTGACTTGTTTCTGAGGCAGTCACAAAAGGATCAAATTCCCTAGAAAGAAATCCATTACTGTAATATACCTAACACTTCCCTTAACAAAAATAATATTTGCTACCAGTTTATTCCAAATCGAAGCAATCAAATTCAAAATACACTGAGCATAAGATAAAATAGCTGATAACATAATATAGGCCCCAATATGCACAGTAACAATGCAAGATCTATAATGGTATTACCTACAGATCAACATTGAACCAATCCTACCCTTTATAGTACTAACCCAGTGTACAAAGTGATATTATAACTATTCTCCTACCCTCTATTTCACCCATATATTTTATGTCTTAAGTTTTATGTGAGGATTAGTGGTATGGAAAATACCTTGAGAGGGATCACTAGATTGCAAGAGTTATGTTATTGTGTTATCCAAGGTCAAATTCTTCAACTACAACAACTTTGTATTCACACAAACAATAATCAACCATGCAGGTGTCCTAGATTAATGTGTAGATTAGATTCATTTTAGTACAATGCAATGGTCATAAATGATTCTTTCTATGTAAAAAATTTGTAAATTTAATTGTTCAGGTTGATCTTGAATATTATCATATTAATATATTGTATTACCAACATATAAAAAATTATTACAGAAACATGCATTGAGTCAACTTTGAAATTGCTATGAGAGAAGAGTGTTAATAAACAATTTAAATGTTTAAAAAAAAGTTAGAATTAGACTATGTAAGATCTCTGTTGCATGTCACAAAAAGGACTTAAGATGGGGGATGATGCAGAGTATGCACAAGGAAGCACCAAAAAAATCAACCTACTACCCAAATTCTCCTAGCTCCACAAGGACTAAACAAGGGTTATGACTCACTTCCAAATGAATATAGCATAGATAATACAAATTTCCAACAGGTTACAAACTCCACTCACCCAAGGGAGACAAGAATTTGACTTCCCCTTATTGGATTAGAAATGGCCTTCTTCCCACAAGGTAACAAAGTGGGTTTTGATGTTCCAAGACCACCCAACACCAAAAGTGGGAAATCAACGGGTTTATTCGTGGACCTCCTGGTAGTTGCTCACCTAAATGAGAACCTTGAGATTTATTAGGAACTCCATGAAAGAAATCAGTAGCTTGAGAAGCTCTCCATTTGTTAGCTAAATTAAAACCTTGGATTGTACATAGCTAGCCTTCATTGTAAAATGAGTGAGACTACCTCACCAAAAGTGGCAATGAACTTTTTGTTGTTCTATTAAGATCATTAATATATTTTGACAAAAACTTTGAGGGATCATGCCCAACTTGAGTATCCTAGCTTCCCAAGTCTTGTAAATGCAAGAGCATTGATGAATAGACATTTCTAATTGGAACATATGTGGTGTTGGAATGAGTGCATAATGATCCAATTTGAGGCTTCACTTCATATTGCTCAGTGGATAATTCTATAGCACTTGTTACTTCTCTATCTAAAATTCTTGTGTCTATGTACATGTGCACTGAAGAGCTTCTATCACTACTTGAGCTACTAGTAGATGGTGAGTATTCATCATCATCATCTAACATAGGCTCACATGCATATGTTACTTCTTTCCTTTGTCACTTTCCCCTTCCTAGCTCTTCCTCATTATCTGTAACTTCTTTCATGGGTCCAAGAAGGTCTTCCCACTCTTTCCCATTAACTATAGGTTTTGTCTCTTCATCTTGAGTAATTTTCATATCCTGGATGGCACAAAGATAACCATTTTCTTCTAAAATTTCCTTTTCTTTCAGATTAATCTCTCTATTAAGTAGGCTTTCTATATCATCCTCTATGTATTTAATAGATATAGCAGTAATTCCATGCTCATTAATAATATTCCTTGCACCATGGATTAATATATAATGCAATTCCTTAATAGTTCCATTCTTATTAGAATTCATAACCAAATTCTCCATGGCCAGTTTTCTTCTTGATCACTAGAATATTTTTTCCTCAACTGAACATTTTGTAATCAATTGATATACAATCACAATTTCTCTTGGCCAATTCTATGGGCTTGTTATTGAGCCTATAGATCCACAAAAGGGTTGACATCTAGATGTAATAGAATAATAGTATTAGCAAGAAGTCATTCGCTAACATTTGCATCTTTATAACAACTAAATTTGGATGAACGATAAGCATTAGTTCTCTAAAATAATTAAATATTATAGCAGACCATATATGATAACTGAGTCAGCACTTGGCTACATCATATAATAGGTTGAAATTAGATAACCATTAAACAATTTGTAAAGTACTGCCTACATATCATTATAGCCACATCAACTGAGTTCAAATTAATATTTAGAATTTAGGAACACATCAAGAAAGACATACGAAAGGTGAGAGAGATTTGGCACATTTACCTAGCCAAATTGATTTAGCCACATTTCCCTGGCCACCTGCAGCCAACAAAGTAGACAATTTGATCCCACAACGAAAGGTGAGAGAGATTTGGCAATTGGCAACTTTGTACTGGCTAACATTGCAAGTTTCAGCATCACCCGAGATGGCATTGTAAAATGAAAACAAAGTGTGATATCCAAAAAGTGAGAGAGGTTATTGTAGGTCTTTGCAACACCATCCTGTAGGAACTAGAATCACATCCATACCTCACATGAGCTCTGAGATATGCCCCGTCAAATATTGCAGCCCTATGGCATTTAGTGACCCTTATGGACATTCTGGTTTGGCATGCTTGAGAATGTTCGAGCACTGAAGGGGAAAATAAAAGGTTGGGGATAGGGTTTACCTAGCCACTCAAAGCTAATGGAGAAAATAGTTTGATCCCATGACCCTTTTTCCACTAAGTTGCAAATTTGAGCAACTTTTACAACTTTCAACAATGCAACTTTGCACAAAAAGTGCAATTTTAAAAATTTTCACTTGATTCCAATTCTATGACTTAGAAAAGGTTTGGCAACAATAAAATAACTTATTTCCAAATGCCCCTCCCTTCACCAATTCCCAAACTCCTACAAAGTTGTCAGCATTTTTGCAATTTTGCTTTGACAACTTTTACAATTTTTTGCAATTTTTGACGTCTTAATTCCTAGATGCCTAAAACTTAACCTAATGACTCTAAGGACATTTATAACCTTCTAAGAAACATAAAATTCTTTTTTTCCTTGAAAAATCACCTATATTGCTCATTTTTATGCCCAAAAAGTGGCCCATAGGCATATTTGACACAAAACCCCACAAATACAGATAATGACCAGGGCTGACTTCCAAGCATAGAAAGGGTCTATTTTGATCCAAGCTAGTTGCTTCACAAACTCAAGACTAGGCTTGTAGCCTTGAACATGGAAAATTTCAAATATCTCCTCACAACCCAAAGAAAAGAATCACTAATTTGGATACCCTTTTGGGTTTTATACAACATACTAAAGAGAAGTATGTAGCAACTGAGTTTTTTAAGGCTCACTTAGGAATGTAGGCAATTAGGCATCCATTAACAAAGGAAGTACCCTACTCCTTGAGAAATAATTCAAACCAGAAATTGGAACATGATGAGGATCATGTAAGATGATAACATACTAATTTTCAAGCCTTGATACCTTCTCTATAGCGAGATATGGAAGATGTTGCTACAAATTTCTAGCATGCACATGGATCGTGCATACCTACGGCATCAAATTTTTCTCTCCAACCTCATTCTTTTGACCTAAAACCAAAAGGAACATAAAATACATTTTCCTAACTTAGATTCCACCATGTGTCGTTAATTTCCCATGGTGGAATCTCAAGATATGAGGGAAAATAGATGAAACCCTAGGTAATGGCACAAAATGGGGACAATAGTTAGTAAAATGGGAATATCTTGAGTTGTAGAGTGAATTACAACCTCATTCCAAGTGAAATAGAAATAATATTCACAAATATATCCAACTATACTAGATATACATACTTATATATGGTCAACTTGACCAATGAGCAATAAACATTGAATAAAACTTAGAATTTCTTCCTTTTTCTCTGTTGTTTCAATTTTGTATGGCCTATACAGATTGGTAATAGTGAAATTTTAGTATGATTGGATAGAGAATTGAGTTAGAGTTCCATTGCATTTGATTTGAAGTCTTTACCTTATCTATAATAAAAGTTACATCAGTTTTTGTAGAGATTGGTCAAATTTACCCTAAATCTAAGGGTTTCTTCAAGATGGCCTCCTAACTTGCGATTCCACCATGGGATTTCAATGCCACTTTGGGGAATGAAAGTTAGGAGAGGTTACTTCAAGATGGAAGAGATTTAAAACTGTAGGTTTAGGTTACCTATTTTTACCAGCAAGCCCTAAACTAAACATTGCATTATGTCTAGTCTAGATTTGAAGAAGAAAGAAGGTTCAGGCATCCAAATTGATTGATTTGACCCAAGTGAAGGGTGTAGGAGGATTAATTGGATTTTAAGAAGAGTTAAAAGGGGTGGAGTTAGGTTTGTGAACCCATTTACTCATACTTCCTTTGTAACCCAGCCTAATTTGGCCAATTAGGTCTATGACTCAAAGTGGGTGTTAGTTGGTGCTAGAACAGAGTCAGAGTTTGATCTTTTGGAATCTCTAAGAAGTGGTTAAAGGGTTTCTAAAGAGGTGAAAATATAGTGTGGACCTTTGCTAAGTGTCTACTTATATGAATTAATGCTGATCCATTAGCATTGTCATTGTATCACAGTGTAGAAGTTGGGTGTCATTGTCATTGTATAACATATGAAATGAATTAGAGAGTACTTATCCATTAATAAAGAGGAGGAAACATGTCTCCATATTTATATGGGAACTTTTTAAAACTCAAACCAATTATGAAATATATTTTTTAGTTTTAGAGGGAGAATGGAAAGTTAATTTACTTGATGGTGTGTTTTATGTTACAAGTTTAGGTAGGAATCTGATTTTTATATCTACCTTTTACGATAAAGGGTATAATGTACTCTTTAGAGGGGAACATGTTCTAATCAAGTATAATTATTGGATATTACTCATAAATATTAGAGTTAGGAGTGGTTTCCTTTATAGGTTGCAATTGTATACTCCTAAGGCACTGATGAGTAGAAATAGTCCTAGAGATCTTAGAGAGATATGGAATAGGAGGATGGGCCTTATTCATCATGGATAACTTAAATTTCTTCAAGAGATAGTGACATGTATTCTAGAGATAAGCACATATCATTATGATGCATGTAAAGGATATTTTTTGGGGAAGTTTACAAAACTATCTTTTCTAATGAATGGCACTAGATTTGAGGTTGTTCTTGATCTAGTCCAGAGGGAATACCAGGGAAGGAATCAATAGAGATTGAAATATTCCTTGTAATATATAGTAGAATGGATTTGTTGAGAGAAAGAATCATTCTATATATAAGGTAGAAAGTGTTATATGCTACATGACTAGGACATGCCTTGTTACCTATGGGAAGAGACATGTAGTACAATAGTATACACATACAACAAATCTCCACATAAGATGTTAGGGAAGATGACACCAAAGGAAGCTTTCATAGGGAAGAAGCTAGATGTTAGTCACTTCAATATATTTGAAAGTTTGATATATTTTCATATTCCAAGTGATACACATGTACTAAGTAAGATCTGACTATAGATATGGGGTACTTTGTTTGGTATAGTAAAATCTCAAAGGAATATAGGAATTTTCTTCCAAACACTAGAAGAGTTATACTTAGATGTGTTGTTAAGCTTATGGAGGAAAAGGCATTTAGAAGATATAAATATTTTCTACTAGATGATCAAAGTGAGTATCTAATAAAAGATACAAGGATAAATTGACCAAGTAAAAGGAATCAAATCTTAAGTATATTTATAGTACAAAGTAGGATCATATGGTGGGGATTCACAAAATATGGAAAAGCTAGTGCAACATGAAATGCATCAAGAAGATATAGAGGTTGATATTCCATCCTCTGTAGCTAGAAATAGGAACCATGAGGTTAAAAAAAGTCATAGGGATACTCAAGAAATCATGGGAGATCCTAGGAAGAGTATGAGATAGTAGAGACAACTAGCCAATTTTATATAGCCAATTATGAGATAGTGGAACATGATTGGGAAGTGAACTTTTTTGTCAGAGGATAATAATTCAAAAGGCTTAACCCACTAAACTCCACACCTTTGAATCCACAAGACTAACTAATGTAGAGCCAAGGAGGTAACAAAAAAACTTCAATAATAAATTCACAAAGTTGAATGGTGCACAAGGTTCACTAGGCTTCTTAAAGGCACTCAAATGCACAACTTTGGAATATACCTTCAACTATCTATTTCAACCTCACAAAGTGTTTTAATAGACTTAAATGGACATGTTTCAATAGGTTTTATAACCCCAAAACTCAAGTTCATGCACGAACCAAGTTACCCCCCTTGACTAGGCTATTCTCTCTATTAGGTCAGCAAAAACTATTTTGTGGACTTATCTCAAAAACTTTCCAAAACACTAAGAAAATAAACAATTTTTTTAGATACCCTTTTCAAATTTGTATAATATATCTAAAAACAAGGTGTCACTCCTTTGTAAAGATTATAAGGAATAGGGCAGTTTGTCTCAGAATTAGGCCTAATTAGGCCACTTTCACAAAACAAGTGTGCTTTAAAATTACCTCCAGACTTCAAAACTTTCCACAATATGGTATTTTGATGCCAAACTAATAATTCAATAGTTCTTTTCCCAAGTTGACTCTTCTAGGCATGCTTTCCAACAAACCCTCTCATTAAATGGTGCAAAACAAAGATTTTATGGTTCTCTGACTTCCAATCGCTTCTAAGACTCATTCAAAGACTAAACACAATATTTAGGACATGATCTAACTCATCCAAACATAAAATCATATCCTCATTAAGGTAAATTTTCTACTGGTGTACTTGTAGCAGCATTTTCCTCTCTTTTTCCTACTATTAGTCACAGTGATCACCCCTTAAATGTTTCTTCCTGGACTCAAATCAGTTAGTAGCATTTGAAACATGTTATAATAGATCTATTCCCCAGGAAATAGCAACAAAATACCCAAAGAATGGATCAAATCATCATAAAACCCCTCAAAATAGTTAATTTCTTGAGACTGTTACAGCACTATTAGTGTAAATAATAAGACAATGAGAATTTTAATGATTCAAGATCACTTTAAACAACCATAAAATGACTGTATGAAAGTCTTAATTCATCCCTACAAGAGTTGAATGCTGTATTCAATGAAGATACAATGAAATCATTCAAAGAAATAGTGCCAATGACAAGAAAAACTAAACTTTATTCACTCAAATCTGGAATTTCCATATAGTACCCTCTTATTCTTCTTCTTGTTCAGATCCTAGGCCTCTCTAGGCTTTATAAATTCCTATTCTAACCTCCTCTATTTAGTTGTGAGCCTTTACAAGTAATAAAATGTTAAAGCAATCCTAAAAAGCCCATAATCCTAACTAGCCATTAGGCTTATTTCAAATTTGAAACTTTTAACAAAAAGACACTAACTAACTCCTAATGAATACTAATACCTTTCAATTGATCCTATGAATTGATTAAAATTATTGATAAATCTTTCTAGACTCCTAAGGCATTATTAGCCCATTTACATTGCATTTTAAATTGGAATGCAATGACTACAAGTATTCTTGAGAATTTATTACAAGCAACCATGGTTTGGAAGAAAATTAAGATTATTAGCCTTGTAGCCAGGAAAATGAGCTCAATAAACACTTTTGAGATGTTCATCTCATGATGATCATGGATAAATCATTTCTAGGTTCTCTTACTTGTTTTAGAATATAGGGTGATTCTAGAACTTTTTCTTTACTATTCAAAGCATACGCTAAACCTACCCAATATATACCCACATCACTTAAATCACATTAAATGCTGGAACAAAATCAATAAATACAGTAAAATTTATTAATATAAGAACCATTTTATTGAAGAGTAAATTGATTGTTTGTATACTTTTAATTCTTGTCAAATCCATCAATATACATTTTATATCCTAAAATATCAAAAGTTCAATTTCTTTTCAGTAGACCTAAATAGTCTTTTGGTTCTCTCAACCTATACATCAGTTGATCAACATTATCCTTAGAGAGAACTATATTGGTAACTGCCCCATTATTATCAAATTGAGACCTATTTTCCTTCTTACTTTTTGATGATTGTGATCCTCTACAATTCCAGGCATAAGATGATTAACGCACAATGGTACTTGAACAAAAAGCATTAATAAATATTGAAGATGTGAATTGATAATACTATTTCACATATGATTTTTGTGTCTCACCCTTTATCACTAGTGCTTCGACTTTATTAGCCCTCTTCTTTGGTGACCTACAAATGAAGAATTAGCACAATAAAAAAACTAAGATAAGATTAATCCACTAAAATTAAAGAATGAAAAAAATTGAATTTTGCTTGTCATTAAGAATTATCCATTTGTACAAATCCTTGCTTTCTAAGTTGTATGATAACACTTGCTTGATGAGTATTGAAAACTTCTCCCATTGTATCCTTGCTTTCGCCAGTTTGAAGTTTCTGGTTACATGCACACAATCATGACTTTACATCACAAAGCATTCACATTCTAACAATTTTCATTTTATTTCATTACATTTGATCCAAACAAAAAATTCTAAACTTTCACTTATTCAAATGACTAATCTAAAAATGGATCCTATTAAAGAATTTTCATGTTCTCTCTCTCCCTCTCTCCCTGTTCAATCTAATGAGCCAATTAGATTTTCTCAACATTTTAATGTGTCAAGTATTGCCTCATGATCTGACCTGCGAACTTTCCAAAGAATCTTATTATGTGGTTTTCCACCATATTTTATCAAGTGGACATTTGATGTTTCAACAAGGTCTAAATAATGAAGGATCTTCCTCTCTGTTTGCCAATCCTTGAATAACTACAAGTTAGGATTCTTCATAGAATATTGTCTAAGCCATGTGCCAATTACAACCACTGCACTGACATGGTACACTAAACCTTCACCATCTATAATTGAGTGATCCAATTTTTGTTTGGCTTAGACACAATGAAAAAAATAATAATCTATCCCTTCTTCATTGTCTTCAAGTGCAATAACACCAAAAACATGGCTTGTAGTGACAAATGTACAAAATGCGGTCATTAATTCAGAAAATGCCTAGGTAAAAGTTATAAAGTTACATATTAAAATTACAAAGATATATAAATATATATATTACTAGGTTTCACTAGATTAGACAAGTGGTCAAAGTCAATAGATGAATCCATCTATACCATTTCTAGTGCTTGTGGGGATGATAGGTGTCAATTGGGTCGAAAACCCATATATCCCATTTGTCCACCCATTCAATCGACTCACAGTCATCCCAATTTTCCTCTGCACATGATAAAAAATAGCATGCCATTTTTTGTGTGTGGATACTCTATGAACCTACATCAGAGCTTCTAAAAGAGTGTAACTCACTAGATCCTATTAGTGTGCAACAATCGTGATATGGTGCAATGTTAGTATTATCTATTAACCAAAAAAATCTACTAACTGTAGACTCACCTTCCTTACCTAGACCCATTGTAGCTTTACACCATTGGACAATGGATTTTGCATCTATTAATATTGCTCCATCTTTGTACTTTCATTCTTCATGAGCCAAGGCTTTTTTGATGCATGCACCTGCACCATCGTGCTCTCCCTTTCCATGACCAGCCTCTATGAAATTCCACATATATTGAATTCTACACAACCTGTGCATCCTACTCAACCAATAGAACATCTGTGCATTCTTGAATTGAGATGCGCAATTGTCTAACCAAATAATGTGCTGATGATATGTTATGCCCATATTAGCCAAATCTCCATAAAATAGTTGAAAACAACCATGTACAAACTCTGTAGAATGTGATCGATCATTGATAATATAAAAATGGTACTCTCTAAAAATCTTCCTATCATCCTCTGCACTTGTAGGTGAATGCATGAATGTTATGTGAAAAAATATGGAAATCTGTCGAGAAGTATAATATTTTTCTTGCACCTCATTTTATGGTTGTAGTGTGTAGTTCTCTATGAAATCTACAACTGAAACAATGGTATCTAGTGAAAATGTATCCTTGCACAACTTGAATTGCAAATCCAGCCATCGAACTTTATGGGTATGCCTTGCATACTCGTAAATAATCTTTTCATGAAAAACATTCATGAACTCATGCATTGGAATCTTTTCAATGACTAAATCACATCTTTTACCATGTTTCCCATCTTTTAGAGCATATGTCACTATCTTAAATTTTCTGTAATCTACTATTTCATTTCCAATTACATGTGTACTATCCATATGTTGACAAGTTGATAAAAGTTGCAAAGAACTAAAAAATAAGCATGTACCATCCAAGCATGATGTCTTGTAAAATTGTTGTCCATCCCCTATTTCGCATAAAATGTTTGATATGAATTCCCTTGAAAATCTTTGTGGCTCATTCATGTCACATTCTTGCAAAACAAACTGAGAATGCAAAAATATGCATATATGCCTAAAAACATCAAAATGGTTAGAAAATTCAATATGTATCCTACAACAAGAACTTGTGTGTGTGTGTGATTTATCTTCACATGAAAAGGTTTACCCATCTCAAAAAACCTTTGACTTATTCGAATTTGAGGATACATATCAATAAATTTTGCAAAAAATTGTGTTTGAGTTGAGTCCAAATTTTTTTTTACATGTGGGTCACAATTTTGGCTACCAATCCTCCTTCTTACAACATCTCTTTGATTATGGAAAATATGTGTGTTATTTTTCCAAAAATCTCCAATCAATGATTTCAAAGTTTCGCTAATTTCTTTATCCTTTTGCGGTAGTCTACCACTAAATGTCCATAACTCATTTTTTGTTGGATCTTCCAATCTCTCATGCCTTAGCATGGATCTCCTTAGAGTACCTCTACCAATTTTTTATGTTTTTCTTATTTTTCTCATGAGTTGATCTTTCTTCATTTGGCTACTTACTATTGCTAATCTAAGTACTCTTCTTGTGATATTACTATCTTTGGTGCATGATTTAGAACCCACTTTGTCATAAGCACTCATTAGATTCTTTACAATGCTTTTTTTATTTGAATTGTCCATTTTTCTTAGCCCAAGAATCTTTATGATAGGAAAATTTCAAATTCCTCATCATTTCAACAATTAATTGGCATTGACCTATATTATTTAATTCTTGAAAAAATAATCTCCACATACAATTAACTTTTCTTTGACAAGTATGCTTGCTAATCTTGTCAGGCATTGATTTCAAAATGTTAGTATCAATATCAATCAAATATTTTGGTCTTCTAAAATGAATTCTAGAAGGTTTTATAATCTCTTCAATTCCCTCAACATTTTGAATATCAACATAAGGTTGAGTGTATTGCATACCTTGAACTGAAGATGATGTGCCTTGGCAATAAGATGTAAAAGATGGAATATCACCTACTTGATGTGTTGATGTTGTGCCTTCAACATGACATGATGGAGTGTGTATATCATCATATTTACAAATTAGTGTCTCTTCAAAATGAGAGGATGATATGACTTCAACATTGGAAGATGGTGTAGTAGACAATATGACTCCAACATTGGAAGATGGTGTAGCTTCACAATTCAATTGTCTTCTTTAGTGTAACAGCCTCATTCATTCTCTTTGTCTTTTCAATTCTTCCTCTTTGTTTCTTTGCACCGGTGGTTCTTGATCCTCTTCAAAAGTCAATTCTTCATTATTGCTTTGAAATTTTCTTTGTTCGCATAGTAATTTCATTTTATCTCTTTTAATTGCCAAATCTCTCTCCCTATCTTCATTTGTTTGAGTTTATGGTTTCTTCCTTGGCTTGATGATGATTTTTACATGTCAAATTATTCAAACATCTAAATTAATTACAATGTGTAAATTAAAAATTATTCAAATACATATAAAAATTATAATTATTTGAATGAATACACAATACATATCAAACAACTTGTCAAATTTCTAACCATTTCAAAATAACATTTCATTCAAACACACAATTTTCAATGAATTCACTATATATTAAACAACATGTCAAATTACAATCAAATTTGTATCTATATATCAACAAACAATATTTAAAATGGATTGCAGTAACCTTTTCTATACAAGGAATATTCAAAAAGTCTTCAAATCACATATCTAATGATTGAATTTGGTATTTGCTAGCTTCAAAAAGTGTTGAAATAGTGTTTTCTATGTTGAAACCTATGATTTCTATTAGAATAATAGAGTGCACAATAGATCAAGCAAAGAATGGATGAAATGGCCCCCAAAGTTTCTTTTTAACCATATTTAGGTGATTTCACATATCATGTACACACTGTAAAGCACATATGCACTATAATGCATATGCACTATGTCAAAACACATCACTCTCCATCCTCCCTACTCTCCATCCTCCCTACTCTCTATCCTCCCTACTCTCTCTCTCTCTCTATTCTCTCTCTCCCTACTCTCCCTCCCCTCTCCCATCCTCTACTCTCTCTCGCTCTCTCTCTCCCACTTCCTACTCTCTCTCCCTCTCACACCCTCTCTCCTCTCCCATCCCCTACTCTTTAGATCTCTCACACACACTCCCATGCTCCCTCTCCCATTGCCTACTATCTCTCTCTCTCTCTTCCCCATCCCCCTACTCTCTCCCATCCCCTATTCTCTCTCACACTCTCTTCCATCCCCTACTCTCATTCTCACTCTCTCTCTCCCATCTTGTTTTCTCTCTCTACCACCTCCTACTCTCTATCACTCTCTCCCATCCCATCCCATCTGCTACTCTCTCTCTCTCTCTCTCTCTCTCTCTCTCTCTCTCTCTTCCCCCCCACCTCTCCCATCCCCTAAACTCTCTCTCTCTCTCTCATATAGATACACACTCCCATCCCTTCTCTCTCTCCCCTCTCTCATCCCCTACTTTTTAGATCTCTCACACACACTCCCATCCCCCCCTCTCTCTCCCTCTCCCACCACCTAGTCTCTCCCCCATCTGCTACTCTCTCTCTCTCCCCTCTCCCATCCCATCCCCTACTCTTTAGATCTCTCACACACACTCCCATCCCCCCTCTCTCTCCCTCTCCCACTCCCTCTCCCACTGCCTACTATCTATCTCTCAAGTTCTCTCTCCCTCTTTACTCTCTCTCTCTCCCATCCTATACTCTTACTCTCTCTCTCCCATCCCCAACTCTCTCTCACTCTCTCTCCCATCCTCTACTCTCTCTCACACTCTCTCCCATCCTTTCACTCTATCTCTCTCATCATGTACTCTCTCTCTCTCTACCACCCCCTACTCTCTCCCACACTCTTTCCCATCCTTTCACTCTATCTCTCCTATCCTATACTCTCTCTGCCACCCCCTACTCTCTCACACTATCTCACACTCTCTGCCATCCCCTACTTTCTGTCTTTCATAGACACACACACAATCCCATCCCCACTCTCTCTTCTCTCACATCCCCTACTCTCTAGATTTGTAACACACACTCCCATCCCCCTCTCTCTATCTCCCTCTCCCTACTCTCTCTCACTCTCTCCCATCCTCTACTCTCTCTCTCTCTCACTCTATCCCATCCCCTACTCTCACTCTCTCTCCCATCCCATTCTCTCTCTCTACTACCTCCTACTCTCTCTCACACTCTCTCCCATCCCCTACTCTCTCTTACACACACTCCCATCCCCCCTCTCTCCCTTTCCCACCACCTAGTCTCTCTCCCATCTGCTACTCCCTCTCTCTCTCTCTCTCGCTACTCCCTCTCTCTCCTCTCCCATCCCCTAAACTCTCTCTTTTACATATACACACTCCCATCCCCCTCTCTCTCTCCCCTCTCCCATCCTTTACTCTCTAGATCTCTTACATGCACTCCCATCCCTCTCTCTCCTCCTCTCCCACTCCCTCTCCCACCACCTACTATCTCTCTCTCTCAAGTTCTCTCTCTCCCATCCCCTACTATTACTCTCTCTCCCATTCCCAACTCTCTCTCTCTCTCTCTCTCTCTCTCTCTCCCATCCCCTACTCTCTTGCATCCTTTCACTCTATCTCTCCCATGCTGTACTCCCTCTCTCTCTACCACCCCCTACTCTCTCTCTCTCACTCTCTCCCATCCTTTCACTCTATCTCTCCCATCCTGTACTCTCTCTCTACCACCCCCTACTTTCTCTCTCTCACTCTCTCCCATCCTTTCACTCTATCTCTCCCATCCTGTACTCTCTTTGCCACCCCCTACTCTCTCACACATTCTCTCAGAATCTCTCCCATCCCCTACTCTCTCTTTTTCATAGACACACACACACTCCCATCCCCTACTCTCTAGATCTATCACACACACTCCCATCCCCCTCTCTCTATCTCCCTCTCCCTACTCCCTCTCGTACTCTCTCCCATCCCCTACTCTCTCACACACTCTCTTCCATCCTTTACTCTCACTCTCTCCCTCTCCCACAACCTACTCTCTCTCCCCTCTCTCATACCCTATTGTCTCTCTTTCACAGACACACACACTCCTATCCCCCCACTCTCTTCTCTCCCATCTTCTACTCTCTAGATCTGTCACACAAACTCCCATCCCCCTATCTCTTTCCCTCTCTTATTGCCTACTATCTCTCTCTCTCTCTCTCTCAAGTTCTCTCTCTCCCTCTCTACTCTCTCTCTCCCATCCCTTACTCTCACTCTCTCTGTCCCATCTCCTACTCTCTCACACTCTCCCATCCCCTAATCTCACTCTCTCTCTCCCATCCTTTATGAGCTCTCTCTGCCACCACCTACTCTCTCTCACTCTCACACTCTCTCCCATCCCCTACTCTATCTCTCTTGCACACATTCCCATTCCCCATCTCTCTCCCTCTCCCACTCCCTCTCCCACCGCCTACTTTCTCTCCCCCATCCCCTACTCTCTCTCTTTCGTAGACACACACACTCCCATCCCCCCTCTCTCTCCCTCTCCCACTCCCTCTTGCACCACCTACTATCTCTCTCTCTCAAGTACTCTCTCTCCATCTCTACTTTCTCACTCCCATCCCCTACTCTTACTCTCTCTCTCTCTCTCTTCCATCCCCTACTCTCTCTCACTCTCTACCATCCCCTACTCTCTCTCTCTCTCTCTCTCTCTCTCTCTCTCTCTCTCACCCCATCCCATATGATCTCTCTCTACCACCCCCTACTCTCAAACTCTCACTCTCTCTCCCATCCCCTAATCTATCTCTCTTATACACATTCCCATTCCCCCCCTCTCTCTCACACACACTCCCTCTCCCACTTCCTACTCTAGCTCTCTTACACACTTTCATTCACGCTCTCTCTCCCTCCCACTCCCTCTCCCACTACCTACTATCTCTCTCTCTTTCCCATCCCCTACTCTCACTCTCTTCCACCCCTACTCTCTCTTGCACTCTCACACTCTCTCCCATCCCCTACTTTCTCTCTTACACACACTCCCATCCCCCTCTCTCTCCCTCTCCCACTCCCTCTACCATTGCCTACTCTCTTTCTCTCCCATCCCATACTCTCTCTCTATCTCTCTCTCCCATCTCTTATTCCCTACTCTCTCTTTCTCACACACACCCATCCCCCCTCTTTCCTCTCCCATCCCCTACTTTATCTCTCACTCGTTCTCCCTCTCCCACTGCCTACTCTCTCTCTCTCTCACTCTCATTCTCACTAACTCTCACTCTCTCTCTCACTCTCACTCTCACTCTCTCCCTCTCTACTCTCTCTACTCCCTACTCTCTTTGCTACCCCCAACTCTCCCTCACATTTTCACACTCTCTCCTATCCCCTACTCTCTCTCTCTTTTTCTCTTATACACATTTCCATCCCCCCTCTCTCCCTCTCCCACTCCCTCTCTCATCACCTACTCTCTCTCCCATCCCTTACTCTCTGGAGCTACTATGTCTCCCCCCTCTCCCATTCCCTACTCTCTCTCTCTTTCAAACACATGCACTCACATCCTCCTCTCTCTCACTCTCCCTATCCCACTATGTCTCCCACTGCCTACTCTCTCCCCCCCCATCCCCTACTCTCAATCTCTCTCTCCTAACCTATACTCTCTCACACACTTCCTCTCTACTGTCAATCTCTCTCCCCCATACTGTACTCTCTCTTTGCCACCCCTACTCTCTCTCACACTTCCTCTCTCTCCCATCATGTAATCTTTATGCCACCCCTACTCTCTCACACTTCCTCTCTCTCCCATCCCATACTCTCTCTGCCACCCCTATTCTTTCTCACTTCCTCTCTCCCATCTCGTACTCTCTCCCCTCTCCCATCCTCTACTTACTCTCTATCTCTTTCTCTCTCACACAAACACACATAGCCATTTATTGCCCCCCCCACTCTTTCGTCCTCTTGGTTTATAATTTAGGTCTCAATAGTGCATGTACACTATATCATGCATGCACTACTGAGAATTCAAATGGTTTTAATAGAGCATGTGCACCATAGGGTGTAGGCACTATTGAAAGCTTTGCATTAAAACTAAGCCTAAGGCTTGGTTTTGCCTTGGAGATCCAATCCAAAGGTTTGGAGTTTATAAACAGGTTTGAGATGTGTTTTCCAAAAAACATACAAAAAATGATTGATTTTTCTTGTGTGCTCTCCTTCAAGATTCCTCACGGTTGAGTATCGATACGATAAGTTACATGACATTGTAGGTCTCTGTGTTAGCTATCTAACCATATAATTGATTTTTAATTTGAACTATTTCAAGCCTTTCATCTATAATTTCTTTTGAATGTGTGTTCATTTTTTGTCAAAAACCACCATGTACTAATTGGGCTATAGATTTTAGCTCGTTCATCAAATTTTGCATCAACTTAGTTTTTTAGAAACTAGACTCCATTCTACACACTTTGAAAAAATAAGTTTTGATTTTAGATTAGTGTTCAATTATTCTATGGGGACCACATAGATATTTCACATTTTTGAGATGTGTCTAGTTAAAAAATTCATTAAAAAAAAATACACATTATAAAATTACCCAAAAAATCTGGGATAAACTACATAGGGTTAAGTAACTTTTGACTAGAGTGATTAAACAATTTCAAAAAAAAAAGTTAAAATTTTAAGGGGGCCATGCTTTGTACTATGTTATATTTTTTTGGAATAAACAATACCACTTTTTGTTGCCCCTTTTTTTGAGGACCTAAAACTAAATCATTTTTAAAAAAAATAGTAGTTTAGAAACTAGATTCAAAGGACTATGACTTTTGTTTTTGTCATATCTTATAATTTTGAGCATAACTATCTTCAAATTCTTGTTGAAGTTCAAAAATTACAGATTTTAGGAAAAAGTTTTGCACTTATACCCCCCTTTGGCACCACAACTTGGTGCACTTACCCATGAATCAACACTAGAGTTACCCTGGCAGTCTAACTTAACCCTAGCCCCCTGCTAACTCTATGCAGTACTAGCATCATTTCATACTAACAAGGCATACTAATGATGCATGGTTGCAACCAAGTGTTCTCTCTACTCCCATCCTAGTTTATACTAGCACTCGAGGCATGGGCAAGAACATACAAAGAGTCTTATTGGGTTCATTTTACTCTCATTTAGTGTAATGTTTTCACTTATTAAACAACTTGCAATGGGTTATCCTGGCAGCCACTTTGGGCCCCAACCTCAATTGCAAGCCACTTCCTAATATTACATATAGATAACCTACCCTAAACTCATAAAATAAAAAATCAACGAATCATGGTATCTCCCTCAGTCTTATACAAGTGACTAGAAAGTATCAAAAGATAATTCACAATAACCCATCAATTCTCTATGAGAAACTAGAAATCATCCCAAAAATACTGATCGAAGACTCAAAGGTCAAGACAAATATGTCATACCATTTATCTCATAATCATACAAGGACACTAAAACAAATAACAAATAATACAACCAAACTCATCATAGAGCATACCAAACACATTACCATGGTTGAGTTTAAAAGATCAAGGTGAAATCATCATAATACCACAAACACAGAACTCCCAAGCCTCTAGTAGACATCCTAAAACTGGTCAACACTCTAGTCAACCCAAACCCAAAACATAGACAACATACAAATAATAGAGTAGTTTCATAGTTTGGTTTGATTTTGAAAACACATAGCTGAGTTAACAATAGGGTTTAAGTATTTATTTCAATGTATATTTGAAGCAAGTGAGATTCATAGTTTACATTTACAATTTAACACAATTCTGATATTTGATTAAAATGCACAATTACTCTCATTTGATTACAAGTCAAATATTCTAAAATAATTTAAAGGTAATTATTTATTAAATTATTAAAATAATAATTATCAATTTTCAAATAAAATCATTAAATTTTTATTAAATTCAAGATTAATAATAATAAAATATATCAAGTTCATTATATAATTTCCATTATTAATTAAACTTAATTAAACTAAATTTAATTAAATTAATTATTAATTATCTAAAAATAACTATATTAGCATTCATTAATTATTTATTAAATTAATATGAAATGATAATTTAAAATAATAATTAATAAAATTTGGCAAATCTGGAAATGCAGGAATGAGGAAAGATTTCAAGGTAGGCCAAGGTTTCTTGCTAAGTTTTTTCAAAAACTCACCTATTTTAAAAAAAAAAATTGTAGATCCAAACTACCATGATGATTGAGAAGGAGAAGTTAAGAATTCCTAAAAGATGGGCATGCTACATTCTTCTTCTACAAGTTAAAGTATGGGTATCAATGGAGGAGAACTCTTGATGATCTCCGAGTCTTTGAGCATACTTGCATGAGGCTAAACAAAGAAATCAAGAAGAATGTGAATTCTAGGAAAGAGGAGATGTTTATGCTTACCCAGGTTATGGAGCGAAAAAATATTGTTTGGATGGAAGGTCCCTCGGATGGACTATGTGGATGGATATTCCTCCTAATGTTCTATACTAGTGCTTCTTGTCTTATCTTCTATAATTATGTTTATATCTAGTTACATCTGGTTATATTTTGATCTGTAATTATGCTACTCTGAACTCAGTTTGAGGTTGTGCCTCTTGGTGAACTCAATGTTTATGGTTTTTTTTTTTTCTCTCTATAGTTAATAGAAAAATAAAGTTAATAATAAATATTATTAATAAAATAATAATAATAAAATTTAGAAAATAATTACCTTACAATAATGCAAGCCCTGTAGGCTTACTGTCGTGGCCATGGCAACCCTACTACCATGACAGAAGGCATACATACTATTCACGATAGTAGGCCTATCATGTGATAGCCTTTGCTATCACCACATGAGGATGGTGAAAGATGATGGTTTGGTGGCCCTGCCTCCCCAACATTATTATATAGTTTTTTCTAATTTATTTATTATTTAAAAAAAAATATTATTATAGCCCTCCCCAATATTTTTTTAATATATATTTTTTAACATAATTTTTATCAATGCTCTGATAGGAAAATTACAACTAACCAATCAAATTTTTGATTTAACAATTTTCATTCCATTCAAAACCCTTCCTAGTTTAATTTACAACTTTTAAAACTACAGTACGAGGGTTCTACTAAATTTCAATCCCCACATATATAGAAGAAAACAATAAGTATACCAGTAAATTCAAATGAAGGATTGAAGAGTTCATCATAAAAAAATTTGGAAAAATAATTCACAATCATGATGAAGATAGGAATATTAAATTACATAATTAACTGGGTGAACAAAACACAAGGATCTACTTGTTCTGATGCTAATTTGCAAACACCCAAATATTGTGAGAGAAATCTCTTCTCTCAAAACCTTCTCTCCAAAAAATTCCCTTCTCCGAAATTCCCAGTCCCTATAAAATGGACCCTCAATTTTTTAATAGATAAACAGGTTTTACAGGGACCCTAAAACCCAAAAGTAATCACATAACCATGGTTGATAATAAGTAATTAAAGCCCAGCCAAAAACAAAGCCCAACTAAAAGGCAAGTAAAACATCCAGTCAAAAAGCTAGAACAAGAAAAAATTACATAATCATGGCTGATAATAAGCAATTAGAGCCCAACCAAAAAGATAGGTCACACTGCTACTAATAAGAAAAAATCCCAACCAAAAAAAAAGGCCAACAGAAAGGTCATTAAAACATATAATCAGAAAGGAAGAACAAGAGAAAGCTAACAAAAAATAGCATTCATCAATCAACAAAAGATGGAAGAAAATTACTCTTCTATATTTCACTCAAGCTCCTACATAGTCTGAGCAGCTTCATAGGCTTTGTGAGTCTCCTCTACCATCTACTCATGGGTCTTCTATGCATCCTAATCCATACTGGTGAAAGTAATATTAGTTGCCATATCCTCAATAGTTTTGGCTCTTCCTATGTCCTTGTCATCATCCACATCCAGCATACCTCTAGCTTTTAAGACACCAGTCAGGGACAAAATATTGTCATTGATCGAGTTGAGAATGGAAATCATTTGATTTGCCAAGTTATGATTATAGTTTTCTAGGTATTGAATTATCCACTTAGCCAAGTTGAATTTGTCCTCCTAGTCCTTTTGATTATCCTGATCTGGCTCTTTCTTATTTCTCTCCATATGTCCAATTTGCTCCTTGAACTCTTCCAGCTCATGATAGAGCCACTTGATTGATCTAAAGTTATCGATCATGTTGTTATGAGCATTATTCAATAAATTCATACCCATCTCTCTTGCATTATTAGATGTTGCCACAATTGTAGGATCAATAAGGTCTTCAAACTGGGGCTTGTCCTAATTATCTACCAAAATTTGGGGGTTCATAATCTCTCTTACGATACCCATTTTCATTGTCCTAACTTTGAAGTTCTTCCATGCTTTTTTCCTTTCCTTCACTACCACTTCAACACCCTCACCCCCAATATCCTCCTTATCCTACTCCTAGGGTTGAAACTGGGGATAAATAGGGGAAAGTGGAATAGTCGATACATCTGGCCCCTAGCTCAAAACCCTCTCTACATCTGTACCAGTTTCCCTCTTTTGTTTTTTCCTTGCAGGATCTTCTAATTTGTTAACATTTTCCTCCTTTCCCTCTTCATTGGAAACCATGTCCTCTCCTTCCTCATTATAATCCTTATCTTCTTGACCTAAAATGGACCCTCAATTGTTGACAAGGAGTTGTTTCCTAAATTCAGGGCACTAATTGTGTGATCATCCAAGAGAACTCCTTGATCACAACCTTTTAACTCTTTATTATCTTTTTCGAAACTTCATGCAATTTTAAAACTCTTAAATAAATTAATAAAATATTTATTAACTTAAGTAATAATATTATTTAGCATTTATTTAAGCTAAGAGCCTACAACACAATGGTAAATTGTGAGCCTCTTATTAATGAGGTCTTCAGTTCGAATATACTCACGCTTAATAAATAATAAGAATTAATCACAATTTGGCTTCGGCCTCTTACCAATAAATTTATATATATATATATATATATATATATATATATATATATATATATATATATATATATATATATATATATATATATATATATAGAATTTATTTTAAAATGATCTCCTAAATATGTTATTATTAAATAAAATAAATATTATTACACTCTAAAGTTAAACTATAAATTTTATCTTTAAATTTAATTCTTTTTATTTAATTAATTTCCAAATTAATTAAATATAGTTAAATATTAAAATACCATAATAATTTTTCATTAGATTAAATCATAAATTTAATCTTTTAATTTGGCTTAATTAATAGAAAAAATCACTAAAGACCTATAAGATGAAATATGAAAACCCATCATAAAATACCACATGCAAGATCAAACTCTAGGGCTACAATCGCGAATTTATGTCATACGACACATTCAGAAAGTTTATTCTTAGATACTTGTCCTAATTTTCTAGGACAATTGGTTTAAAGGTTTAGGATTTGGACTCAAGAATTTATGTCCCCTCTCTTACCATTGAGATATTGCAATAGGGTACACTCATCTTGGAAATTTAGGGAAGTTGATACCCGATACCTATAATCTACATAAAATCTACACATGTACAAACACATATATACTAAACTAAATAGGTAATGGTAGGAAGTGGTGCATGGTGTAGATCCCAACTAGCAAGTGACTATGACTCCCTTCCTTAACCACATTAGAAATGTCATACATAAAGAAAATATACATGCACACCATACACATGTAGTATGGGGTAAGTGTCCATAAGAAAACATGTATAATAATCCATCTAACTAATCATCATCAAATAACTGAAATCACTATAATAATCATCAAGGTATAATCATGCATATATGAAGTAAATAGTACCAAGTAGTCTCATCATAAAATCAATTGAATTTGAAACAATATCTGATAATCTGAAAGATAATGCTACTAATTATCAAGCATAAACTGGCCTAAAAGAGTTCAACAATAATAATAAAATGTAAACTAGGGGCAGGCACTGCATCCACCCCCCTTAGACTTAGGCTTACTCCTAGAAGTCTATAAAAAAGTAGGGATATAAATTCCATAAGCTAGATGCATCCTCCCATGTAGCTAATGACTCATCAGTATGGTCTCATTGGACCCTTACCTTCTCCACAATTTGACCCCTAAGGGTCAACTCCTACTACTCTAGAATGTGAACCGACTCCAAAGCTAGCTTCCCATCCTCTACCTATAACAAATTCCAATCAAGAACATGTAGCACATCAAGAATATGTTGCCTAAGTACAAAAACATGAAAAACATCATGAACGAGAGCTAGGCTAGGTGGAAAAGCAAGAAGGTAGGAAACTGGACCTATCCTCTCAAGAATCTCAAATGGTCCCACAAAGCAAGGTGCTAGCTTTGAACCCTTTCCATTATAGATTGGACTCTTCTATAGATACACTCTCAAGAAAACTTTCTCTCCCACAACAAACTATTCATCTATCCTATGAGCATCAACATACTATTTTTGTCTATCCTGTGTTGTAGACATGTGCTCATGGATATGCACAACCTATTGCTCCATATCTCAAAGCATCTCTAGACCCAACAAGATGTGATCCTCAAGACTGTCTCAACTCAAAGGTGTGTGACAAGGATGACCATAAAAGGATTGAAAAGGTGCCATGCCAATACAATGTTATAAGAAAACTCCACTAGGTAAAGATAGTCCTCCCAAAGAGTTTGTCTATCCATCACATACATCCCCAACATGTCCTCCAGAATTTGATTCACTCTCTCAGTCTACCCATCTATCTTTGGGTGATAAGCTAAGCTAAAGTTCAATTATGCTCCAAGATCATGCTGTAGTGATGTCAAAAATGCAGAAGTGAATATAGGATCCCTATCTAAAATGATCTTCTAGGAAATTCTATTAGTCTCATGATATCATGCATAAAGACATTAGCTATAGAAGCTATAGTGTAGGATGACCTCATCAGTGAAAAATGTGCCACCTTAGTCAACCGATCATTGGTGACCATGATAGCATCATGTTGATGAGTGGTCATAGGTAATCCTATTATGAAATCCATAGAAATGATGTCCCACTTCCATGAAGGAATGAGATTTGGCTATAAAAGCCTTGCTAGATGTTGGTGCTCTACCTTGACTCTCTAACACTCAAGATACCTAGCCACAAAATCAGTGACATCACGCTTCATCCCTATCCAATAGAGTAGACATTGCAAGTCTACATGCATCTTCTTAACACCTGGATGTGCTGAGTAAGGTGCATGATGAGCCTCTGATAGGATCAGTGTACAAAGCTCTCTAATAGTTATACATAGATCCTTCCTAAATGTTGCAAAAGGCAATCTGACTCCAAAACATAATCTAAAAACTTGCCCTCCAATGGTCTCCTTGAATCTATCTCTTTGCTCACATCCTGATACCAAATGTCTATATGGAGTTCCTAAAGTATCTAGCTCATCAAATCCACACTAAGAATCATAGATAGTATCACATGTCTCTTGTGACTCAAAGTGTCAACTACCATGTTCTCCTTTCCTTGAATATACTTCACCTCGAAGTTAAACTTGCAAAGAAACTTCATCCAATGCCTTTGCCTAGCATTCAAATTAGGCTACATGAATATGGATAGTAGACTGTGATGATCACTATGAAGTTCAAATTTGTGTCCCAACAAGAAGTGTCTATGTCTCACTAGGGCATGAACTACCGCAACTAACTCAAGATCATGTGTAGGATAATTTTAGCTCATGATCCTTGAGTTTTCACGATTCATATGCAATCACCTTTCCATCCTACATCAATACTGCTCCAATCCCCTCTAGGGAAGTATCTGTACACACCATGAAGTCACCTACTAGATCAGGTACTAATAAGATAGGTGCACTGGTCAAAAGCTCGTTGATCTTCCGAAATACTTCCTCACATTTCTTCATCCATAAAACTTCTTTCCTTTCCTCTAAAGGGAAGTGATAGGATGTGCTATTCTAGAGAAGTTTTGGACAAATTTGTGGTAGTATCTAGCTAGACCCATGAAACTATGAATTTTTGACATGATAGTGGGTGTGGGCCAATCTACTATTTCCAAAATCTTCATAGGGTCTATAGAGATACCCTTACCTAATATGATGTTCCATAATTACTATATCTCTGATTGAAAGAAATCACACTTCACCAATTCGGCATAAAGTTGATAATCTCTCAATCACCACAAAACCAAATGTAGATGTACCTCATGCTCCTTTTGGGATCTAGAATATATTAATATGTCATATAGGAACATAAGTATGTAAATCTATCAAGATAGGAATAGAACACTCTATTCATCGGACACATGAAAACTGATGGAGCGTTCATCAAGTTAAAAGGAACTACTATGAACTCATGGTGTCCATAGCAAGTTTGAAAGGTGGTCTTATGAATATCAGCATCCGGAATGTGAAGCTAATGATATCCTGACTTAAGATTGATTTTGGAGAATACTATAGCTCCCTTAATTTGATCAAATAAATTTTCAATCCTTGGTAAAGGAACTATTATTTATTGTCACCTTGTTCAGTTGTCTATAATCAATACAAAGGTGCAATGAACCATCCTTCTTCTTCACAAAGAGCATTGGAGCTCCCCATGGTGATACACTTAATTAGATACTACCCTTGGCTAGGAGGTCCTTAAGTTGTAGGTGAAACTCACTCAATTCCTAAGTGGTTATATGATAAGGAGCTCTAGAAATAGGCTCCACTCCTAGAATGAGATTAATGTTGAAATTAATATCTCTCTTTGGGGGCATGCTTGGAATCTCACAAGGAAAGAAAACTGCATACTCTTGTAGAATAGGGTGGTCTATAGTCTTTTCTACAAGGTCTTCTTCTTCCATCTTGCTTACCATAATAGAAAATACCTTGCTTTGACATTAGTGTCAAAGTCCTGAATAGAGAAAACCCTGTCAAAAGCAATATGCCACTGCTGGACTACATAACCTAAACCCATACCATTAAATAGTTTGACCTTGGATCTTTGAAGTTCCTTCATCTGAGTAGCTACAATGGATCTCTGTCAAGCCCTCTAAGGGCTCTTAGACCTAGGTCTATGCTCATGTCCTACTTGATGAGCTCCATCCTGACCAACACCCTGAAGGGGAGGTAGGTGATCAATGATGGTCTTCATCATTTGCCTTAGGTCAACTTCCTCTAATTCGGCTTGCTACTCACTATGGTTTTCTTCCTATTGCTCACTAACATGCTCTCCCCTATCCTCTTCTTGATTATGGTCTTTGTAGATAAACTCATGTACACTGATGTTTCTATCTATCCACAGCCTCCACCACAGCCTAGGCTACGACCTCTAATAGAAGATCTCATCCAAGATACAAGATGCTATAATAGTTTTGTAACACATACTACTGTAAAGTATACATAAAAGACACATGTTTTGAAAATAGTATAAGTTCCATTTTCAATTTTTCCTAATTTTAGGTTTAAGAATAGCTCAATTTTGAATGCTAAGTGTTCAAGTTTGAAAATATACAGCTAATAGTTTAAGTTTCATTTCAGTTCAACTAGTTCAAGTTTTTAGTTTGTACTAGATATACATAACAGTTTAAATTTTATTTCAATTCAACTAGTTAACAACTAGTGGCATTCCAATATGCCTAGAGCTCCAAATGTAGAACTTGCACTTTGATACCAGATGTAACACCCCGCCAAGGGATCCAAGAGAATTAACCTAAATTTTTAACTAAGTTTGCTAGACAGTTTTTTTTAAAGATCAACATACACATCAATCATAAATTAGTGGAAGTAATAACAAAAATTCATACATAATAAAACATAATAGATTACATTCCTTAAGGATCCCAAGACATTGAATAACATTTAAATTTAAATAATACAAAGTCTAATAAATAACACATCCATATGAAAGAATAATTACAAGTTCAAGTCCATTTAAATAATATACATTTTTTATGAATTCCACATGGCAATAAAATTTGAAATGTACAATCATCCACTGTACATGTCACAGGGTATGAAAGGCTAAAAGAATATAAATTTATAAAAATAGATTACATCATCCCTTTTGGATCCATGAAACAAAGTACAATACAATAAGTGAAATCATTCATCATAAAGATATAACCATCCATCATAATACACAAAGATAGAATGAAATGAAATGCAAACAAATAACTCCAGCCACGACATCAATGGACAAATCTCAATGGTAAGAGTAAAAAGCACTACCACCAAACCTCATGGTAATCGAAAAGAGTCCACTCCCACCATGCTAAGAAGATAGTCTCAAGTCCCAAATAGGATATTAATCCCAAAATCAAAAGTAATATCTATGTCAAGGAAACCTTAAAATTAATCTAACTCAAAGGATTCCAAGATAAATCGACATCTAGACCCAAAGCACACAAAGACATGTAGAGAATCTACTATGTAAGAAGGCAAGTTTCATCACATGAATCAATGCTAGAGTTACCTTGGTAGTCTAACTTGACCCCAGCCCCCTACTAACTCTATGTGGCACTAGTATTCTTTCATACTAACAAGGGACACTAATGATGCATGGTCGCAACCAAGCATTCTCTCTACTCCCATCCTAGTTTGTACTAGCACTCAAGGCATGGGTGAGAACATACAAAGACTCTTATTAGGTTCATTTTACTCTCATTTAGTGTAGTGTTTTCACTTATTAAACAACTTACAGTGGGTTACCCTTGTAACTAATTTGGGCCTTGACCTCCATTGCAAGACACTTCCTAACATTACATGTATATAACCTACCCTAATCTCATAAAATCACAAATCAAGGAATCATAGTATTCCCCTCAGTCCTATAGAAGTGACTAGAAAGCATCAAAAGATAACTCACAATAACCCATTAGTTCTCTATGAGCAATTGGAAAGTATTCCAAAAATACTAATCAAAGACCCAAAGGTCAAGAAAAATATGTCATACCATTTATCTCATAATCATACAAGGACAATGAGAGCAATAATGAACAATACAACCAAACTCATCATACAGCATACCAAACACATTACCATGGTTGAGTTTAAAAGATCAAGATCAAATCATCGCAATACCACAAACATAGAACTCCCAAGCCTCTGGTAGATGTCCTAAAATTGGTCAACACTCTAGTCAACCCAAACCCAAAACATAGACAACATACAGATAATAGAGTAGTTTCATAGTTTGGTTTGATTTTGAAAACACATAGTTGAGTTAGTAATAAGGTTTAAGTATTTGTTTTACTGAATATTTCAAGTAAGTGAGATTCTTAGTTTACCCTTACAATTTAACCCATTTCTAATATTTGAATAAAATGCACAATTACCCTTATTTGATTAAAAGTAAAATATTTTAAAATAATTTAAAGGTAATTATTTATTATATTATTAAAATAATAATTATCAATTTTCAAATAAAATCATTGCATTTTTATTAAATTCAATATTATTATTAATAATAAAATAAATCTAGAAGTTCATTAAATAATTTCCATTATTAATTAAACTTAATTAAACTAAATTTTATTAAATTAATTAATAATTATCTAAAAATAACTATATTAACATTCATTCATTATTTATTAAATTAATAAATATTAATAAAAAAAATTATTTTAAAAATTAATATTAAATGATTATTTAAATTAATAACTAATAAAATTCCTAATAATAAAGTTAATAATAAATATTATTAATAAAATAATAATAATAATAATAAACTTTAATAAACTTTATAATAAAAAGTACCCTGCAATAATGCAAGGCTCATGGGCTTACTGTTGTGCCCATGGTAGCCCTGCTACGGTGACAGCAAGCGTACCTTCTATTCATGGAAGCAAGCTTGTCATGCGACCTTTAATGGCTGCTAGCAGCCTTTGCTACCACCACGACAAGATGGTGGGAGGTGGGGGTTTGGTGGCCCCACCTCCCCAACATTATTATATAGTTATATATTTTTTTTAAATATATATTAATTTATAGCCCTTCCTAATTTTTTTTTAAATATATATTTTCTTAGTAGAGTTTCTATCAATACTGTGATAGGAAAATTACAGCTAACCAATCAAATTTTCAATTTAATAATTTCCATTTCATTCAAAACCCTTCTTAGTTTAATTTACAACTTTTAAAACTACTGAACAAGGGTTCTACTAAATTTCAATCCCCACATCTAGAGAAGAAAACAATAAGAATACCAGCAAATTCAAATGATGGGTTGAAGAGTTCATCACAATGAAATTTGGAAAAACAATTCACAATCATGATGAAACTAGGAATATTAAATTACATAATTAACTAGGTGAACAAAACACAAGGATCTACCTAGTTATGATGCTAATTCACAAACACCCAAAGATTGTGAGAGAAATCTCTTCTCTCAAAACCTTATCTCTAAAAAATTCCCTTCTCCAAAATTCCTAGTGCCTATAAAATGGACCATAAGTTGATGATAAGGAGTTTTCTCCTAAATTAAAGGGACACTAAGTGTACAATCACTCGAACTCCTTGATAACAACTTTTTAACTCTCCATGCTCTTTTTTGAAACTTCATGCATACTTTATGCAATTTTAGAACTCTTTAGTAAATTAATACCTTTTCCACTCTTTAATTTATTTTTGAAGCATTTAATTGATATTTAAACATTTATTAACTTAAATAATAATAATATTTAGCATTTATTTAAAAATTATCTCCTAAATATATTATTATTAAATTAAATAAATAGTATTACGCTCTAAAATTAAACTATAAATTTTATCTTTAAATTTAATTCTTTTTATTTAATTAATTTTCTAATTAATTAAATATAATTAAATATTAAAATACCATAATAATTTCTCATTAGATTAAATCATAAATTTAATCTTTTAATTTGTCTTAATTAGTAGAAAAAAACACCAAAGAACTATAAGATGAAATACGAAAAACTCATCATAATATACCACATACAAGATCAAACTCTAGGATTATAATCATGAATTTATGTCATATGACCCATTCAAAAAGGTAATCATCTTAGATACTTGTCCTTATTTTCTAGGACAATTGGTTTAAAGGTTTAGGATTTGGACTCAAGAATTTATCTCCCCTCTCTTACCATTGAGATATTGTGATAGGGTACAATCATCCTAGCAATTCAGGGAAGTCGATACCCAATACCTATAATCTACATAAAATCCACACATGTACAAACAGATATATACTAAATTAAATAGGGAATGGTAGGAAGTGGTGCATCATGTAGATCCCAACTGGCAGGTGACTACAACTCCCTTCCTTAACCACATTAGAAATGTCATACATAAACAAAATATACATGCACACCATACACATGCAGTATGGGGTAAGTATCCATAAGAAAACACATATAGTAATCCATCTAACTAATCATCATTAAATAGCTAAAATCACTATAATAATCATCACCAAGGTATAATCATGCATATATGAAGTAAATAGTACCAATTAGTCTCATCATAAAATCAATTGAATATGAAACAATATTTGATAATCTGAAAGATAATACTACTAATCATCAAGCATAAACTAGCCTAAAAGTGTTTGGAAATAATAATAAAATGTAAACTAGGGGCAAGCACTACAGACAATGGGTCCTTCTACCTTCTACAACTCCTAATAGGGTTGGCACAACTCCTAATAGTGTTGGAATCTTCTAGCAAGGATTCAAAGTCTCCTAACATGGACTCTTATGTACTGAATGTGTTTATAGACTCCTAAATGAGTTCATCCTCTAACAAAGAATATATATATCATTAAATCTTTGTGGGCATCATTTGCACCAAGGTTTTCCCTTTGATCAAAGGGTTTCCCTAGTTAACAAATCTATGTAATTGTGTATGTGCATCTTGTTATGGTTGTTGTTTACTTTGGTTACATGGTTAAGATTAATTAAGGTTGATAAAAATTTTAGTTGGATAACTTAATCACCCCACCCTCCCCCACTCCCCCAAACACCCCCCTCTCAGTTATCTTGGTGTACTATTATTTCTAACAATTGGTATTAGAGTGGCAGGTCCTTAAAGGATAAGCTAAATAGTTTTGGGAGATCAGTGGTGAGTTATTTTAGAAAAGATAGTCTTGGGTTTGATGGAGGAAATTTTGACACCCAAATGATAAAGCTTCTTGGTAAGAAATCATAATTGTGTATATATTTGAGCATTGAGTTTTTGAATAGAGGCACAAGTAAAGATAGATCAAGATTTGAAGAAGACATGAAGATTAAGGAAGGTATTGATCTCCTCATGAAAAGAGAGCTAGAAGGAATGGGAGTTTTTTCTTTTTTGACATGTACTGAGTTTGGTTATTTTGCATCTGCATGCCCTAAGAAAGTAAGGAAAAATAGAAAGAGTTCACTTTTTGGTGAGGTTGAAGAATTTAAAGCAAGTATGGAAAGTTTCTTGAATAATTGTGATGATAAAGATAATGAACCTAAATTAGTTAAGAAAGAGGAAGTATTAGAAGAGATAGCTTTTGTTGATCCAAAGGCTAACCATGAATATGTGGGAGTTATCATTAGCAATTATTTGCAGAAAGAGAATGAGATTGAAGAGAAAAGATTCAATCCTAGAGCAGAAGAAAGAGTTGAATTGAAGACTCCCAACAACAAAATGGCATTGTAGAGATAAGAAACAATTATGTAGCAGAAGCAGCAAGAGCTATGTACTGACAATGATGTATCCAAGATATTTTGGAGAGAATTTTTGAATAGAGTAGTTTACACTATGAACAAAATGTAGGTCAAGAAAGACACAAACAAGACCACTTATGAACTATGGTTTGGTCACTCACCTACAGTTAAGTATTTTAGAATTTTTGGCAAAAAATGTTATATCAAAACAAATAATGATGTTGGTAAATTTGATGCTAGAAGTGATGAATGTATGTTTCTTGGTTATTCATTGAAAAGAAGAGCTTGTAGATTCTATAATATGAGAACTAAGACTATTGTTGAAAGTGCAAGCGTAAGACTTGATGAGAAATTCAAGATATAAGAAAGAATCTAGTTGACTACAATTATGATGATGAGAATATTATGACTAAAAAGAATGATGAAGTATTCTTTGGGACTAGCAATAATTTATAGAATGAAGGTGAGCCAAGGTAGGAAAAAAGTTCAAAACCTAGAACAAAGCTAAGAGTAGAGATAAAAACTCCTACTTCTATTAATAATATGATAAAGAATCATCCACTGGAGAAGATCATTAGCAAAAAAGATAAAAGTATGATGACAAGAAGTAGAATCAATAAAGTACTATGTTTGATACCTCAAGTAGAACCAAAGAATATAGACAAGGCATGCAGAGATGAATATTGGAAGCAAGCTATGAAAGAAGAACTAGATCAAATAGTGAAGAACGAGACATAGGAATTGGTCCCTAGACCAGCAGACAAGAACATGATACGAACAAAATGGGTATTCAAGAACAAGATGAATGAACTAGGTGAAGTTGTAAGGAACAAAGAAATATTGGAATGTAAGGGTTACTCATAGCAAGAAGGAGTAGAATATGTAGAAACCTATGCTCTTGTGTCAAGCATTGAAGTAGTAAGGTTATTCTTAGCCTATGTAGCACATAAAAAATTCAAAGTGTATCAGACAGATGTAAGTTAGCATTTCAGAATGGAGAACTTGAAGAAGAGGTATAAATAGAACAACCTGAAGGTTTTTCTATAAAAAATGACAAGGACATGGTATACATATTGAAGAAAGCATTGTATGGCAAAAATACAAGCACCCAAAACCTAGTATGGAAGGTTGGACAAGCATTTGATAAAACCTGGATTTAGCAAAGGTATGGTAGATAGTAATCTATACTTGAAATAAATAGCTGATGGATTGTTGATTTTGGTAATATTTTTTGATGATATCATATTTGGAGGAGATAATAGTAAAAGTGAAAAATTTGTAGAAGAAATGATGAAGGAATTTGAAATGAACATGATAGGGGAAATGAAACACTTCCTAGGATTGTAGATTGTGTAGGATAAAGAAGGAATCTTTATTTCTCAGACTAAGTATTTGAAAGATCTATTGAAAATTTTTGGTTTGGAAACATGTAAACTAGTTGGAACACCTATGATAACTAGTCACAAGTTACTTAGAAAGGATGAGAAACCTACTATTGAGTAGAAGAAGCATAGATCTATGATTGAAGGACTGCAATATCTGACTCACATAAGGCCAGATATAGAAAATGTAGTTGAAATTGTTGTAAGATTTTATGTTGACCCTGGAGAAGCACATTATGTAGTACTTAAGAGGATATTTAGATATTTGAAGGGAACATCAGAGTTCAAATTATGGTATGATAGATCTAATGATTTCACTTTGTATGCTTATATTGATATCGATTGGGAAGGTAGTATGGATGATATAAAGAGCATTAGTGGTGGAGCATTATTTCATAGAGGAAGATTGGTTTCTTAGTTAAACAAGAAGCATGATTGTATCTCACACAGTATAGGAGAGGCAGAATATGTTGCAACAACAAAAAAATGTAGTCAAGTTATTTGGATAAAGCAAATGCTAAAGGATATAAGGATAGAATTTAGTGAACCTATTGCCATACATCATGATAACACAAGCATAGTGAATATGTCTAAGAATCTAGTGTTGTATTCTGAGAATAAGCATGTTTCTATCAAATATCATACATTGAGAGAGAAAGTTGCAGAAAAGGAAATCAAATTAGAGTATGTGAGCACCAAAATGAAGATTGTAGATATTTTCACTAAGCCTCTTCCCAAAGAAACTTTTGAGTAATTGCGAGGTATGCTAGGGGTTATGCACCTACCTACATCAGAGCAGATGATGCAAGAGTGCATCAACCCAATGGTAAAAAGCACCATTATTTGTCTAGACTAAATGCTAATGCTTCCTCTATGGGGGAGTATATGTGATGGATAGAGTCATCTAGGACTCTTCATAGATGTTGTTTTGAATAGTATCTTTGGACACTTAAGTACGTGAGAGACGATTGTTGCAAATATTGACAAGATGCAATGAT